>CM070560.1:59997347-61197347 GCA_036346405.1 Phyllostachys edulis | reverse complement strand
CTAGAGCTATCCAAAGGCTTGGTAAAGATATCACCAATCAAGGTCACTTCCACAAATCGAGCACTATATCACCCTTCTCCACATGGTCTCTAAGGAAGTGATATCGATATCAATATGCTTGGTCCGAGAGTGCCGACCGGTTCTTAGCAATGTTAATAGCGTAAGTGTTATCACAAAAGAGTGAACACTTTCTATAACTAACCCAAAGTCCCGCAGGTCGGCCATCCAAAGTATCTCGCTACAAAGAATCGGCGGCAAAGAACATACTCGACCTCTGCGGTGGATCAGGCAACACCGGACCGCTTCCTAGACGACCAAGAACGAGAGAAGTGCCAATGAATTGACAGTGCGGAAGTGCTTTCCTATCTATCCTACACCAAAGAAAGTCTCAAGTCGAGTAGGCTCTAAGGAAAAGACAGATGAGGAAGAGTACCAGATACCATAGTCAATGGTAGCTCAAGGTATCAAGAATGCGCTTCACCGCTTTGGCGGTGAGATACGCGAGGAGAAGCTCGAATCGAGCACACGCACACACGGAGAAGTGTATGTCCGGCCTCGAGGCAATGAGGTACAAGAGGGAGCCAATCATGCCGCGATACTCTTTTTGATCAACCGCTCGCCATCCTCATCTCGGGTCAAGATAGGTCAGAGAAGCCATCGGTGTGGACACCGGCTTACCATCACTCATGTCGGTTGCCTCAGAGGTCACGAGCGTATTTGCCTTGATGCGTAAATGTACCTCCCGAGTCCGCTTGATCTCGAAGCCAAGGAAGAAACTCAACTCGCCCATCATGCTCATCTCAAACTCGAGCTCATAACATCGGAGAACCGAGAAACAAGAGTATGAGATGAGCCACCAAAGATGATATCATCCACATAAATCGACGAGTAGAAAGTCACTACCATGCCTGCGAATGAACAAGGTCTTGTCTACCTTACCCATCTCAAAACCATGACTCAACAGATAGGACTTAAGCCTCTCATACCAAGCTCTAGGGGCCTGCTTAAGTCCATACAAGGCTTTAGAGAGCTTGTAGACATGGTGTGGGTATTTGGGGTTCTCGAAACCGGAGGGCTGTCTAACATAGACCTCTTCCTCAATAAACCCATTGAGGAAGGCACTCTTGACATCCATCTGTAAAGCTTGAAACCCTTAGAAGCCTGCGAAGGCAAGCGTAATTCTAATGGCCTCAAGTCTAGCAACAGGGGCAAAGGTCTCCTCAAAATCCAGACCCTCAACCTGGGAGAACCCCTGAGCTACCAGCCTAGCCTTGTTTCGAATGACTACCCCTTCCTCACTCTGCTTGTTTTTGAACACCCACTTAGTCCCAATAACATTGTGACCTCGAGGGGGCTCGACAAGCGACCAGACCTTGTTTCTCTCAAAGTTTTCCAACTCCTCATGCATGGCATTGACCCAAGACTCATCGAAAGAGCATGATCAACATCCTTGGGCTCAAAGGAAGCAATGAAAGCGAATGGAGATGTAAAAGAGAGTGTTGATTTTGAGCGTGTGACACGCCAAAAAGATCTCCAATGATCTCGCTCAAGGATGCCTTCTCTGGATATGTCGGGAGGTCCTGGATGAGAAGAAGAAGTGGCCTCTACCTCGTGTGCAGACAGGCGGGGACAGAGCCACTAGCTCCGGAGGAAACGGAAGGCAGGTCGATCACCTTGAGGTGCCGTGGAAGAAGGCATCTCAAGGGGAGGAAGAGGAGCCGGATCGTAAACAACCATCGCCTCCTCGCCCTCATCATCCACAAAGATGGTCTCGGATCGCTCTAAAGAACTCGAGATATCTCGCCTAGTCCCCTGACCGCCTCATCGAAGGTCACCTCACGTGTCTCTACCATTTTACTAGACTCGCAGCCCAAACCCGATAAGCCCGCCAAGAAGTCGAGTAGCCTAGAAAGATACCGCCACAGAACGTGACTCGAACTTATCTAGGTTCCTGCACTTCAAGATAAAGCACTTGCAACCAAACACACGAAAATGAGAGACGCTGGCTTTCGCCTCAGTATCTCAAATTATAAGAAGTGCGGTGCAAGAGTGCCCAAGAAAACTCGATTCAAACATGGCACGCGGTCGCAATGGCCTCAAATTTCAAAACTTCCTCGGTGTAGAGTACTCATCAAGCATCGCCCCGCCATCTCGACTAAGGTACGGTTCTTCCTCTCCACTACGCCATTTTGCCGAGGGACGATGGAGAAGAGAACCGATGCTCTACACTGCCTCACCGCAGAACTCTCAAAGTAGGAATTCTTGAACTCCGTGCCATTGTCATCAAGGATCGCTCAGAAGGCACCCGGAGCTCAACAGAAAGCCTACTAAAAAGACCTCGAAAAGTGTAAATGTCTCGCCCTTCGAGGCTAAGAAAACACCCAAGAGTACCTCGAGAAGTCATCGACCACAACAAGAACATACCACTTCCTCCCGCCGATCAAGACTCGAGCCGGGTCCAACTGTGTCCATGTGGAGCAGCTGTCCCGGTGCATCGGTCATAGTAACTGTGACCGGAGGATGAGAAGCGGCAACCATCTTGCCGTGCCGGCATGGAGTGCAAACAAGATCTTTGACCATCTTGAGTTTCGGCAGACCACGAATGAGATCATGGTCGCTAACTCTCGGGTCAAATGGTCAAATCCAATATGACCAAGTCTCCTATGCCAAAGAGAGATCGCGGGACTCGTAGCAACTAAACACCGAGAGGATCGCTAGAAGACTCAGAGAAATCAAGACGAAGATCCTCCCATAACGAGAAATCCCGCAAACCAGACTACCCGAAGAGTCAAGAATTTTGCAATTGTTTTTCTTAAAGCTCACCTCGAAACCGTCATCAATAAGCTGAGAAACTGAAAGCAAATTGTACTGCAGCTTACTAACCAAGGCAACATCCTTAAGAATAAAAGAAGCATTAATACGCACAGTACCTTTGGCGATGACGCGCCTGCATTTAAGCATCTCCGAAGGTGATCGCCTCATCACCGGAGCGCGGGCTAGGGAGGAGAACCAACGGAGTCTCCTAATATATGACGAGAACAACCGAGTCTACAAGCCAAACCTTCTCCTTCCCTACCCGCTAACTCCGAGTCAAACAGAGT
Source organism: Phyllostachys edulis (assembly GCA_036346405.1). Classification (NCBI taxonomy): domain Eukaryota; kingdom Viridiplantae; phylum Streptophyta; class Magnoliopsida; order Poales; family Poaceae; genus Phyllostachys; species Phyllostachys edulis. Next base: position 61,194,246 of record CM070560.1, on the reverse strand, counting down.
AAAGTCTCAAGATCGATAAATCAACAATGATTTTGGCACCTAATATCTTGAATAACACGCCGAAAGCGATGAAGTAGTCAAGCACGATCGACCTCTATCTACCCTACGCCTCAGAACTCAAAACAGAAGGTCTAAGAGTAGACCAAAGGCATTCTTTGGGTCCGATCGCTCTGAAGGAGCGAGTCGAGCACTCGCAATATCTTGAACACGCCATGGTAGCTATCTTGATGGGGAAAACGAGATCTACCCTCAGACGGCGGAAGTCACGATCGAAGCAACATGAGAACGAAAACCGTAAAACTTCGAAAAACCAAGTCCTCGATCTGCCCAAACCCATCGAAGAAACAAGCCTAGACCTCGTGTTGGTCTTAGGTGCACTCAAGATCTGGGGCCGACCACAATGCGCCTAACAGACTCAACATGGTCTCTACGCGATCTTGGCGCTACCAAGCATCGATCAACTGTGTGTCCATCCTTCGGCGAAGGTGCGGTGATACTTCACCTTCCGAGAGGTAGAAGCAGCAGGTGAAATCACCTTACTGTTAGAAATCCCCTGGACATAGCCCGCTGACTTGAAATGGACTCTCTCGGTCCTGGGCTCAGTCTCGATCACACCTGGTGTTATGGGTCTAAGCACGGCAGGTGGATGCTTCCTTATGTCCTCATAAAAATCATATCCTAGACCTTGATTAAATCTGCAGATCTTAGATTGGTCTAGAATAAGATTGAGCTTCTTCTTGCCTCCTACAAATCTCTCGAGAGTGTTCATAAGGTACTGGCACTCCCGAAAGAGAGAAGTGCAAGAAGAGCAAAGGAAGAAGAGACAAGCAGAAGGTAAGGGAGCAAAAGAAGAACCAAAGAAGAGAGGGAAGAATGGCTTGTGCACGCACACCGACTCAAGGGACATCCCCATCAAGTAGCCGCTTGGTTCACGTCGCTAAGCGCCTCAACCTTACCCCGAGGCTTCTCCCTTCTCCACAATCATATTACAAGCACAATGTGGCTTCTCTAGAAGGTCCTTAGTTAGCTTCACACATTTCTCATCCAAAGCAATCAAGTCGATTTTAGTTTGTTACACTTAATGCATGGTGAGCTAACAGGTCCTTAGAAGCAAACCGAGCCAACTTCCTTTCATAATCAATCATATCTTGAAAGCTGCTTGGAGACGACTTCAAGTTCAATGAGCTAACTTAGGACAGTTCGCATGAATCAATCGGCCAAGTAAAGAAGCTTGTAGTTCAAGAATTTTATGATCTGCCTGCTTTAAGTTCATCTTCAAGTTATTGCAATTTTCACAAGACTCAAGCGGATCAAGAAGCATGGCATAAGATCCTCTAGCAAGAATGTCCTTACCCTCACATGAGGTGGGAGAAGTAGTCTCATCAAGAATAAGTAGGGTAATGACCATCCTACTCAACTCTAACTCAAAGAAGCGCACTAACATTCTCCACCTTAACACTATCAAGTTTGGAGGACATACTATCATGTGAGGTCCTTAACTTCTCCATATCAACCAAAGAAAGCGAGCATGTATCACAATCATCACTAGAAGGGCGGATGTAAGAGCAATAATCTCTAGTGACACTATCTATTTCCTTCTCTAACTCAAAGACACCTAGCCTTAGCTTTAGCATGAAAACCTCCTAGCTTAAGAAAAGCATGATTGAGCTGTTCAGAGGTGGGACATACCTCGTCCGAAGTCTGGAGTACTACATCCATCGAAGTTCGCCCTCGAGGGCCATGAAGCACATGCCGAGAAGTCGCCGCCGCCATCCTTGGGCTCTTGGTCACCCGTCCCGTCGTCGTCGCTCCATCCTTCCACCTCGCTGAGGTCGAGGTCGTCGAAAGCGGTGAGGACGCGGTGGAAGAGCTTCTTGGCTTTGCCAAAGTTGCGGAACTTCTTCTTGCCTTGTCCAGGAACTGGAGGCTTCTTGTTGCGGTTCTTGTCGGTGTAGTCGTTCTTGCCCGAACCGCCGTAGTCGTTCTTGCCCTTCTCCAGCTTGGGGCAGTTTGCCCGAATGTGGTTGGGGCCACCACACTCGAAGCAGATGATCGGTCCACTTCTCTTTCCGTCCCTCCTCCTCTTATAAGCATGAGAGAATCTCCGAGCAAGGAGGGCTAATCGCCATCCGAAGTCGCTCTAACCGATCATCGCTTATGTCACGAGAGCAACAAGGAGAAACCACAAGAAGAATCAAGAAAGCCCTAAGAAGAAACGGATCGGTGACCAAGGCCATCGATCGTGACTTCGACCGACGAGACAACATCAATCTCGTGAGTCTTGAGACGCGAGTACTGCCGCATCAAGAGTCAAGGTCGAGAGGTCCGTGGTGTCCTTGATGGTAGTCACTTTCATTTCCCAAACACGAAGATCAAGTGCCGTGAGCATCCGACGAGCGTTGTCCGAGTCGGGTATGTGAGACCGACCGCCGAGGTTGCTCAAGATTTTGTGAAATCGCGAAAAGCACTCGCCCGTGGACTCACCAAAGAAGCATCTCAAATTTGTTGTATTCGCTTGAACGATCTGCCGAACCGTCTTGATCTCGGTGGTGCCCTCATGGTATGCATCGAGGGTCACCCGATGTCGAGGCGGACGATAGGTGAGATATCTTGATCAAACTCGCTCGACTCAAACCACGGATGATGATGTTCCTTGCCTTTGCATTCGCCTCAACATCACCATGTTCCCGCATTGATGTTCTCATCGGCGAGAATGAATAATCGCACCTTGACCTTCCGCCAGATGGCATACCCACGGCCTCGATGTATGTCTCCATTCGCTCTTCCGTAAGGGTAATCGATGCCATCGAAAACGGCGGCTTGGTCGAGTACTTGTCCATCGCCATGGCTCTTGAGACCGTTAAGATCTATTGAAAAGAGCTAACCGCTCGATACCAATTGTAGGACCGAAATGGCGACAGAGGGGGGTGAATGTCGATTCTTAAATAAAACGACCCTCAAAAAGTACCAAAAACATCTCACAACTACAAAGGAAGAAACGAACGAAAAACTAACCACTACTTCTAGACACAAAGAAGACAAGCAATAAAGTAATATGAAAAGCAATTAAACAGAAACAACATCAAGTTGCATCAAAAGGCAACCAACCCATCTCAATACAAATTTTGCACAGAACTCTACTTTCAAAGACACACTGCACTAGACTGGGGACACACAGAGCTCTATATCCATCTCAAAAATTTGTCAGATAGCCATGAAAGCTTACAGAGGAACACACGCACTACAAGCTTAACCCATCTCAAAACACAGCTACAACCATCTTGGCACACACACGCAGAGCTCTATCCTACTCAATACTGCTGCCGCCCACAGAACTCTACAAGCACCGACCAAGGTAACACACGACTAGAGCACTCAATCATCTAAGCTACACTACCAAATTCACCAATCGACTTTTTTCAGCTCAAAACACAGAGCTACACCACACAGCTAGAACTCACCAAGGGGACACGCACAGAGCACTCCTCACTACGCAGCCTACTCACAGAGCTCTACAAGCACCACCACTAGGGAACACATACATGGGAGCTACACCTTTCTCACTTGGAACGACACAGAGCTCAACACATCTCAATGTCCACCACATTCTTGCACACGCAAGCACACAATGAGCCGACAAGAAGGCACAAATGAGCGAGAGTCAAGCAATAAACAAAGAGAAACTGCAAACATCCGATCAAGATGAAAAAGGTAAACAAAGACAATCGCTTTTCTTGATTTTCCTGTCTCATCAAGATAGCTACAAGTCGCCATCGCCGAGAGCTACCATTTTTCCACGAACCAAGCAATGCCGCCAGAACTTCCGGTTTTGAGCTACACCCCGCAAGACAAGAGTCCGATTTTTGCGGGCACAGCGTTGCAACAAGATGGCAACCAAAGCAAATAAAATGACACTCAACCAAAGAAGTCGCTGTAACAAGGACTCAAATTAAACAAGAAGGCGACCAAGCAAAAAGAAATCCAAACAAATTTGTCCACAAGAGCAATCAGAGGAAATTGAGCGATGCATATAGAAATGAAACAAATCATTGATTCTTGCATTTACTCTTGGGAATGGAATGGCCAAATAGTCTAGAGTATTTTCCCATCACAGAGCATCAAACCAAGAAACACAAGAACACAGAGAGCAACTAGAAAAGCCAAAATAGAGACAGGAAGAACAACAAAGCACTTCATCCATACAGTGTTCTTGCATTTAGTAGAGATGAATGATTACACAAAGGATTACAACTCCTCACTACGACCCCATACGCAGCTTGGATAAAAGAGAAACCCACTCACTACATGCTTGAGAGTGGAAACACACGCTTTCCTCAACACTAGCTCAAGCCATAGCCTCACTATTCAGCAGCCTTCTTGCCACCACACACAAGACCACCAGGGAGCTACAAGCACACACTTTGCTCCTCTCTCAAGATCTTACACATACACTCAAGACACTCTCAAAGAGGACACTCACTTGACAATAGAACACACGCAAAGAACCAACCTGCACACACACAGAGCTTCATCAATAAAGGAGGCTCATGTCCTCACATGGCAAATCAAGAATTGCAGTCCCTCACTCACAAGCTTGCTCCACACCCAAATGAGGCAAGGGTCATGGTCAACATGACCAGAAAATGGAGGAAAACACCCACTCCTCTCAATTGCTTGAGTCAATTTACCAAATTGCCCTCAAGCATCTTCCCTAACCTTCCAAGATCCCAGATCTTGACCGTCTCGAACCTCGACTCCTCCCGAGTCTAGTCCCGGCCACTCGTCATCGCCTGTCAGATCCGCACACGGCGATTCCTGCCTCGTCTCCGACTCAAGAACCACCTCAGAAATTTCGATCATCTTGGCATCTTTGACCGTCTGGACCTCGACACCTCCGTGTCTAGTCCCGGCCCACCTCGCCTCACCTCGACCTAGCTCAAGTCCTGCAATCACACAGCATAAGCAAACCATCACATAGCATCGCATCTAAACAAAGATAATCCACATTAGCACGTATAAAGGTACTCAACCCTCGAATACAAAAACAAACTCAAACTCACTAAACCGACCGTCAATTACTCATCACAAACATGGGGACACCTCCACATGGTCTCTCATAAAAAATCTCCAAATTGAGCTTTAGCAATTCAACAAAACCAAATGGTTATTTTTATTTTGAAAATTCTCAAGAAGCCCTGAAAACTAGGATGTTACAGTTATGGAGTCTCAATATTGACTACTCAGGTAGTAGGTTAGGCTCTGTGCAAGGGTGGCCTGTGCAAGGGTGGAGGTGTGTTTTTGTCTCCGTGGCGACTCACATCGCGGGATGGTTCGCCGCTTTCGTGTCCAACGGTGTGCGTCGGACTAATTTCCTCCGTGTGCGTTGGTACCGGCAGTAAAACACATCGGGAGTGTCAATGTGAGATGATGTTTCTGGAAGGTTTTGTTATGATTAGTGCTAGCTACACTGGTTATATCGTGTGGGTAAAGTGGCAAACCTCTGCAGAGTGTTAAAGAAATCTATTCGAATAGCCGCGTCCTCGGTCATGGACATGCTCGGGGATTTCGCACGAGGGTTAGATTTTCATAAAAACTTGGGAAGCGAGTTGTGTGATCTAAATCATATGGCTGTGTGAATAACTTGTTTAGGTTTTGTGTTCTTTGTGAAAAGAACTGTTAAATTAATATTGTCTATTTGTTTTAACTTGTGCTTTAATCTATTATTCGTATTCAATTGCAAAGGTTGCATTTCTGCCTACAAAAGAACCAGAGAAGCCATTCCTTTGAAATAAGCCATCATGTATGACATTGCATTCTGTGGTATGACTTGCGAGTACGGTTGTGTACTCATGCTTGCTAGAAGCAATCAACAGAAGTGGAGGAGTCTTCGTCCGCTTTTGAGGAGGAGTTCTGACGAGGATTAAAACCCTTATGTATTAATTTAATACATAGAAGACCATACGTCTTCATGGTCGTAACCCTAAAGCTAACGACCTCACCGGGTCGTGAGGATTCCAGAGGTTACACGATGGGTACCTGGCCTGGACAAGGCTTTGTGTCAGGCTCAGGCCGTAGTAGCCGAAAAAGCTATGAACCGGCATTTCTTCAGATGATGAATGGAACACGTGTTATATGTTCCAAACCGTGCGATGATATAATCTCGAGACACTAAAATTAACTACCCTACGGTTAAGCATCTCACAGACAACCGCAAGGAAGTTGGCACACTGTTAACTGTCTTACCGTTCCGACCAGTCGTAACGTTTCACCAGGGACGCCTTCTCTAGGAGTAATTGACACCTCTTCAGGAGTTATTTAAGGGTGGAGCGTGGAAAACGAAGGGACGCGACAGATACACACAGAGACAACAGAAAACAAGAGAAGACAAACACAGAAGCCTAAGCGGTGGAATTAGAAGCAAGACAGTCAGTCTTAGACTTAGAGTCTAAGCCTGATTACTTAGTTAGATATTCCACACATTCGGTGTATTTTAGGGTAGTGCCTAGTCAGGTCTTGTAAATCCAGTTCATATCAATAAAGAGCGGCCCCCATTCCATCCTAGGAGATTTCACGTCATTTTCCTCTTTCATTTTCATAAGATCGGCGACTCGATCGTCAACAAGTTCTACGAAGGAGCTGATCGCTAGGTCTTAATCCTCGTCGGTTGCCTGTGGCGAATCGATGGATTCCTGCTGAAGTTATTTTGTTCCGCTGCTTGTTTATTTATTGCCAGCCCTGAGAGGCTTAATAAATGTAAACTTGACCTTAAGGTCACAACAGTTATTTGTTATTTAAATTACTCGTTTATTCTATTATTTCGTCTTGTGTGGATCAATAGTCACCTCTGTTGACATTGTGTGCACTAGTGTGATCCTGAACTAGTGCATTATAAACAGAGGTTCCAGAATTGCATTTTTTGGTCCTGACATTAGAGTGAGGGTGCCCTAGGCCAAATTAGTAGTCGGTGTGTCTTTTTTCTATTCTTCAACTAGTGGAATTTCCCGCGCAATTACGTGTTTTTTTTTAATTCTTGAACTATAGAAGAATGACACCAACACCGAGAGATATCAAGCAAAGCTTGCTTGTTTGGAGATCTCCAAAAATAAATGAGTAAATTTTACTTTAGACCATGTAATTTTATCATTGTTTCGCTTTGCACCACCCTTGGCAAATCTTTTCATTTTACTCCATCTCTTTTTACCATGTGTTGCACTTTGCACCAGTGTAAGGATTTGACCACCTTCTTCGGTGCTCGCCGACAGTGAACGCGTCACGTGGGAGGCGTCAGCGAGGCAAGGGATGGAGAGAGGGAAGGTAGATGGGGCTAGAAAATGGGTCGAAAGCGGGGAACAATAGCCGGAGCATCATCGGTGGTAGCCATAGTAATGCAGACGACAGCAAAACGGTCGTCCCTCTATTTTTTGGGTTGCTGCCACCTCGTCGACCATACCTCGCTGCCGGCAAGCTCTCTGCACGTCTCCTATGTTTTCCTCTCACTGACAAGACTTTACCCTGAAGCACAGTGAAACAAAAAGTAAGAAAAGGTGGTATAAAGTGAAAAAAATTGCTAAAAATAGTGTAAAGTGAAATCATGGTAAAGTTAAATGGTGCCAGGTGAAATTTACTCAGAATTAAAAGGAAACCGAAATCACATGTTGTTTATTGTTTCTACATTACGGCCTACCATATTCGGCCCAGTCAAGTAACTGGGCCCGAATTTGTAGTACGAGCCCATTAATTATGGCCCAAAACCAAATTCTGATAGGAAGCCAACCCTTACGGCCAGTTCTGACAACTGGGCCCATCTCGGCTCCACACTGACACTCCAGTGTGGTAATACGGCCCACGCTCATCCGCCGTTAAAACCACGAAAAGAGACAAACTTGCTCGCGTTCTTCCGCAAGGTCAGCTCGCTTCGTGAGTTCCTCCTGTTCCTCTCCCGATTGTTTCTTCCTCCGCCGAGAAGGGGAGGGAAACGCGCCCAAAACCACCGCAGGCGGAGGCGAGCAGCGAGTTCTCCAACTGCGGGCTGCGATTGGCGAGTAAGTAGGCTTTTCTTCCCCCCAATTTCCTCCATAGGGTGGGAGACATCAACTTCAGAGTTCAGATCCATCCAGATTAGTGGACTACCAGTATCTCACTTCTTGGTAGGCAAGCCTCTATTGGTAATCGATCGATCTCACTCTCCCCCGACCTGATTCCTTAGCACAAATTAAGATCTTCGTGAGGAGTCTTTGCGATTCCATCCTGTTCTTGTATGGCATGCCCGTAGAATTGATACACCTGTTGTTTGCGCAACAGAAAAAAAAGGTCAATTTTTTTTAATGCTTGTGCAGCTAGTCGAAGAGATCCAGTGATACTTTGGAAATTTGTGTCTGCTGGAAGCTTTGTGCAATCAGTTATTACTTCTGCCAATACAGATGGAGGGGCTGAGTTGGAGAACGGTGTGCTTGTTGGTTCTCTGCGTCATACCATTCTTGCGCCCGGCTGCGGGTATCCGATTTGTGATTGACCGGGAAGAGTGCTTCTCGCATAACGTAGAGTACGAGGGGGATACGGTACATGTATCTTTTGTGGTGATCAAGGCTGACACCCCATGGCATTATAGCGAGGACGGGGTGGATCTTGTGGTAAGGGCTTAGTTCCTTTTGCGTCTATGTATATCCTACAAGAATAAGTATTGTGCAATGAACATGTAGAAGTCTGATGCATTCTTGGGTATTAAAGGAGGACATAGTCTAATATACTGCTAATTGTGCTGTTATTTTATCACAGCTGATTTGCTATTCATATTTTTGTAGCCACACAATAGTCACTATTCTAGAGATGTTGACAATATACTATCGGTCTATCAAAAAATATCTCAAATATATTATGTGTTAGCATTTTTCAGAACTCAATTACTTTTGTGATTTTAAATTATGTTTTGCCTTTAGCACTGTTTAGTCATTTCTGCATGCACGTTTGCAATCACTTTTTAACATACATGATTTCTTGAACTTGTGCTGATTGCAGACTATACCAACCTGGCAATATCAATCTTTAGAAATAACCAAGAAATAGGGTGCAAGGAAAAACTAATTGTTCAATGAAAACACATATGCAACTAGTTATATTAGGGGTTTCGTCATAGGGAATGGATACAATAGAGATTAACATCTTGATTGCCCATCTATTGGATGGAAATTAACATCATGATGGTCCACAGGTCCAGTGATCGGATGGAAATTAACATCATCATAGTGTTTGGGGCTTACAACTTGAGCCATGATCCTGTGGAATTTAAAACCCTACATTAGAGATGTCAGTGTAGTCGCTCTCTGAAACATGGATCAGAGAATCTAGGATTTAAAGGCCTGAATAATGATCCTGAACACTATGCATTATTCAATACAGATATAAGATATTCTTTAGTTAATGTTGTTCTTTTTTACTGTTGAGCTCCCATAAATTATTGAGTTCTAACTTTCATTGTTGTGCAACCATCATCAATAAATTATTTGGCTGGTGATGGTTTTATTAACTTTAAGCACTGAGATTTTTTTACTTCTAGGCATCCTTGCTTTCTTTGCTAGGAACTTTTACTCCTGCAAAATACTAAATTTTTACTTGGAACGTCCGTGCTTTCTTTTGCTAGGATCATAGTTTTATAACTTTTGTTGGACTAAATGAACAGTTGAATAAACCAGTTAACTAGTTTAGCTTTGGGCTTGTTGGGTTCGTTAGTTAGTGTGCTGTTATTCTTTCTACTAGAGTACTTCTACAATAAAAACAGTGCACTTTGCTGCTATATATTCCCCTTGTTTGCTTAATGATGCAACTGCATCAATTCTTTTGTGATAACTAATTTTTTAAGTGTGATTGTAAATTACTCTGCTGGCCTGTGTATTAGAGCACCTTGGTAGCATTTCATTATTGATGTACTCACTAAGTTATATTATAACCGACAGTTAAGCTGGCTCCATCTTGACTAATGACAGGCTAAAGATCCTACTGGCACGCAAGTCCACGATTCTCGTGATAAAACTAGTGATAAGTTTGAGTTCATAGTTCACAAGAGAGGTGTCCATCGCTTCTGCTTCACCAATAAATCCCCATATCACGAAACCATAGACTTTGACGTGCATGTTGGCCATTTTTCATACTTCGATCAGCATGCCAAAGATGGTAAGAATTTCTGAAGGTTCCCTAACTTTGGCTAAGCAAGAACATACCCTCCAACTTTTCTTTTCTGGAATGGACGCAGAGCATTTTGCACCTTTATTCGAACAAATTGCAAATTTAGATGAAGCGCTTTACAACATTCAGTTCGAGCAGCACTGGCTAGAGGCCCAAACTGACCGGCAAGCAATATGTAAGTCCCCTCTGTTTCCATTTGTCTTGAAAATACTATTTTAAATTTTACTAGTGTTCCTGTCCTTTTTACTATTATAACTGGTTTCTCATTGAAAGCTACACTGGCTATTTAGCTGAAATCACCAGCATTTATTTACCAACTTTAGCTGGTCACAAGCATCTTCAACTTATTAAGTGGTGCACTTTTTTAAATGTTTATTTTATAACCTAAAAAGGGATGTCATGTTTCTGGCCCCTTCACTGGTGTAAATTAACCAGTTTTCAGCCAGTTCTTGGTGGTCTATGACCAGGTAGGGTTTACGCCAGCAACCTACAAATTGGACTTATCTAAAATTTTACCAGTAGTCGGCCAGAAATTAACTTAAGATTGGCCAGTATTTGCAAAAGGCTGTCTGAAACACTGAGTTTGGAGCTCTTTTCTAATTTCTGCAAATACAATGAAACACTGAACTTGCCATATTTTTTAATAACTGTAACTTCAGTGTATGATCTCGTGATTGCTGCCGAAGCAGCAGCTCGATTTTACTATTTTCTCTTGGCTTACCAGCTGCTAATCTAATCTTTTTGTGTCAAGTTGGGTATCATCTCATGAGCAACTAATCATGTCTTTCTTGTGGTGCAGTGAACGAAAACATGAGCAGGAGGGCTGTCCACAAGGCGCTCTTCGAGTCAGCTGCGCTGATTGCAGCCAGCGTTATTCAAGTCTATCTATTGCGCCGCCTCTTCGAGCGCAAGCTGGGGACATCTAGGGTCTAATACTCCAGTAGCAACTCTACCTCATACTCATCATCCCAACTAAACTGTAATACTGAGCTGTATGGTTGCTAGATCTGCTATTACTTGTTTGTGGATTCCTGTTACATAATCTTTTGTGATTCCTTAGATGAAGACTCTGAAAATTAAACTGTCGGTACCATGTACTAGCATTCATTTTCCTCCACAATTTTTCACTTTCCCTGCTCAGTCTCGCTTCAGTTCTGTTAGAGCTTCCAAACACAGTTGCTTATACGAGTCCAAACTTTCTTTTGGATCAACCTTCCCAGGAATGGGCGGCTTGACATAAACCGTTTCCTGTATCATGGAGGTGTTGTAATTGCATTGCCACTGAATACTGATAGGTACCCCAACCCCATGAGGCAATGCCCTGAGAGCCATCTGATCTTGCAGAAGAGAGGAATTGTTCTCTGGAAAGTTAGGCTTTGAGGGGGCAGAAATGGTGTGGTTTTCTGAACAATAAATCATAAATGGATGGGTCTCCCACTCCTGATCAAAAGAGGGAGAATTGAAGAGATCTAGAAGCATTGCCAGCCCAAACCTGCCACTCTTTAAATGGTGGCATAAAAATATCAATGGAACCACATGCGCTCATGCACTTGGAGCTTACTTGCGGCCCTGCCCCCACAGATTTAACACCTAACCACCTCAGTCTAAAACCAGTTATTGATCGATTCTCCAAGTCAAAGGCGTCTGCTGCAAACACCCCAGTTTGCTTGCTCCATATATGGTCTCAGAGTTTGGGACTTTTGTCTACCCTGTGCTGCGATTCTCTCTGCCGTTTTATCTGAATCTGAAATACTCCAAAAGAAGACTGACTCGTTCGCATTAACCAAACAACCAATTTCGGATGAAAGCAACGGCCCCTGTATTGTGGACCGGTTAAATGCTGTAATGCTGTTTTGTGTGAGCGTCCAGAACAGATGCATGCAATAAATCTTAGAAAGCAAGTGATGAGCTAGTAGGAGTATACCAGCAGCAAAACACATGTAATAATAATGTAATATGCTGTACTGTACTGTCCCGATTCAAACGTGGCACCTCTAGAGCTCTGACCGCCTAATCAATGGTGCATAATCTGTACAGCTCAGGGTATGTTCAATAGTTAGAGATAAACCTTGTTTCTAATATATGCTATATCATTTTTAGAGATAACATCTCTAATAGATATTCTCTAACACACTCTTCAACATTTGTATTTTATAATTTTTCTTTGAAGTGGTCCTACATGTCAACTAGAGTAGATTAATGTATCATGTCTTATTTCGCGTGTACGATCGTCTCTTCAGGAAAAAACAATATGTGCTCTATTTCTCCTTCACGTAAGATTTTACTGACGTGGCATAGCTAAGAGGCGACAATAAATACATTATTATTACCACGACCAGGAGTCCAATCGGTTTTGAACTCACAACCGCTCGAACAAAAGGCGCTGGTCGTCGTCAGTCTCAGAACCAACCGCTCGCGCGGCTCCAATCCAACCCCAATGCGACGTATCCATTCCGTTCCGAGCTCCCAACGGCCGCCATGACGTACGGGCCAACGCAACGCGGCGCTCGCGAGCGCACACGAAAATGGCCGGGGCGTGCCCATTTCTTGCGAGACACTGCCACCGCCCGTCACCCGAACCGCCCCACCCACCTCGGCATTCAAGGCATCCTCGAGCCTGCTCAGATTCGATGGAACGGACGGGCCACTACTGCAAGGCCTTGAGTTGAGATGCTGTTCTAATCTCAAGTATTACTAGTAAAATTTTCAGTGAGAATTCTGGAGTGATCATTTTACTGGCTTAAAACTCCTGCACGATTAATCGGCGTCAGAATCCATTTCCATGGACGTGATCCTCAAACGAGAGAGTTCAACACGAGGCAAATGTGTAATGTTCGAAGGAAGATGAGGCGAATCGAGACACGTAGTACCATCACAGCGACTGATCTACGTGACGAGGACACGGAACGAATTAACCCCCTCCCTCTTAAATGCAACATCTAACTCTCACCACCCCCGCTGGAATGACCCCCCTCGCGACGCCTGTGGCTATAAACGCCGGCCGGCCAGCCACACCGCCCCCTCTCCTCTAGCTCGGATCGATCGAGGGCACGCCAAGCTAAAGCCAAACAAGAGACCAATCGGCGAGCGGAGATCGATGGCGTGCCGCGGCAAGGTGGCGTGGTGGCTGGCGGTGGTGCTTGCCGTGGCGGCGGTGTCGGCGCAGGACACGCTGCAGAGCAAGTGCCAGGAGGACTTCGGGAAGCTGACGGACTGCATGGACTACGCAACGGGGCACGTGGACGCGCCGTCGTCGCCGTGCTGCGGCGACACGGCGGACACCCAGAAGGCGCGCCCCGAGTGCCTGTGCTACATCATCCAGCAGGTGCACAGCGGCCGCCACGAGGTGCAGTCGCTCGGCCTGCGCTTCGACCGCCTCCTCGCGCTGCCTGCCGCCTGCAAGCTCGCCAACGCCAACGTCACCCTCTGCATCAGTGAGTCGTCACACAAACTTCTCTTGCACTATTCTTCAATTAGTATTTTGCCTACTTTTGGGAGTTCATGCGTCTGAATTTTAAGATCGCTTTACATACAGTAGTACTCGACATTAATAAGACGACGTTTTTCCTTCTTCTGTCGATGAATTTTAATTAGCTTTTTTTATGAAGCAAAAGAAATGTGTGTGTTTTTAAAAGAAAAAGGCAATATTTTATGGTTTTGTTACTTAGGCCCGTTTGGAAAGTGGGGAAAAAAAATCGATTCTTACGGAATTAAATTGTTCAAAATTTCTGAGTTCCGGATGCCCCTTACTTTTTGCATGTCGAGATCAAAATCAACAGTTGCTAGTCTTTGTCATGTACTACGAATTTAGAAACCAAGAATTATCCTTTTTTTAGGGAAGAAACCAAGAATTCTCCAACTAGCGTATCTATTTGTGCCAAGAAGGCCACGCGTGGGTGTTGGGCCGAGCTTCGGCTGGTCTGGTTTTGATGTCCAAGATTCAGTCCATGTTCCTACTGTCTGCAATTTCCATCTTTTTTTTAGAATTAACAGTGAATCAAAGTGCATAAGATGCTTGCTTTTCTTTTCTGTTCTATCTTTACATATCTTTGACTGCTTACTGAATCAGAAGTGCTCGTTCTTACATCACACTGTTGATCATAACTAAATTAATCTTAGATGACTGTGTTGGTATTCGAGTTTGACAATGGTTGTTATTTTCTTACTCATTCTAATGTATTTTTTTTATGATGCTCTCCCCTGCTAGACCTGCTGCACCTGACCCCGAGCTCGCCGGACTACGCTCTTTTCGCAAACGCCTCCAAGAGTGAATTCTCTGAATACTTTACATAATGATCAGTTGATCACAGTACCAAGTAGTAGATGAAACGAGTGCCTTGCCAGCTTAATATTACTAACTCGTTGTTTCCTTTTTCTCCTGCAGTTACTCCGTCAAGTTTCATCCCAGCGAGCGACAGCACTGCCGGTGGCTTCAGGGTTCAGACGGGGCTCCATTACAGCGTCGCGGTTGCCGTGGTTTCTGCAGTCTTCACATCCATCTTCTGATTTCTCAAGAACCAGTTGCCCTTTTCTCTTATCCCTTTCTAATCTCGTTTGTCCCTTTACTTTGCAATTTGCAATGCAACAATGCTTGGTTGGTTATCCATGCGGTATGCAGATCCGTTCTGATGTATTATTTTGTACCCAGATAAATAGATTGAGAGTTGAGACCTGTTTTCTTCCTGTGGCTTGATGAGTCGAACCTTCCACCATAATATCCTGGAAAAAATGTAGTTACGTTTATGTTTTTTTCTTAAAAAATAATGTGGTTATGTTCTTGGCCTAAAGTCTGAATAGTAATACACACACGCTGTCTGCTTTATAGACAAAATTGTTGCTACAACAAACAGAGCTGTAGTTTTGCTGTGCTTTCTGTAGTACCAAATCAGTTCACCGCTGCTTCACGGTTAGAGGTCTGGGGATTACACTTCTGTGAGTAGCCTATCAAGTTTATTTCTGTGAGTATCTTCTTTCTTTTAGAACATTTCTGCGAGTAGCTTGCACTGGTAACTTTGCGTAAGATCGCGTTTCGTCTTTTCTGGTACTCATCTGTTCAGGCTTATGACAAACATGCCCCCTAGGAGGCACTTGGAAGCTTTGCAAATTGCAAAGTGAAAGAAGGCAACTCCTCTTTGTTTGTGGGGCATGTGCTTCCTCAGACAAGCACACCTCTCCTTAGGAGCCAAGGGCCTGTTCGGATGATTGGTGCCAATTTTTTATTTTTTTGCCAAAAATTTGGTATGCCACGGTTTTTGTGGCAGGTAAATTCTTGGCCACGAGTGTGGCAAGATTTGGAAAAAAAAATGTCTATGACATGCGGGGTATAATGCTAAGAAAGTGTGGTACGCCACATGTTAGGCAACAAAGTAAACACCTGCTAACTTATTTGTGGTAAATTGTGGCACCAACCAAACACCCCCAAGCGTTTTGCCTGCCTGCTTGCTTGCTTTGATAGGCATTCTTCGATCCTTCTGTCTCCCAGGGCTGGCTAGTCATGAGCTAGCTCTGCTTGACTGAACCGCACTGCAACAACTAATCAAATCCAATTGCCAATCCAAGATGCTCACGAATTGTCTGTATGCGTCCTGATTTTCTGACAGTACATACATGGGACCTGATGTGTTCGCCAAAATTTGGAATGCCTTGTGACAGCTCAATGCGCGTGGTGACGACTCGATGAGTAGTGCTGCTTTGCTTATGAATGAGTGACATATATCCAGCATCCACGTACTTCGCTTGCCGACTTGGTTCAAAGTACAAACACGATTTAACTTAGCACCGAGAGATATAGGATTATTGATGGCGAGGACGAATCTGAATCAGATGGAGAAATCGTGCGCGCGACGCGCGAAACCTAGATCGGGCGAGGACGAATCCATGTCGTGCGGCGCATTCGCCTGCTGAGACCTGCCTGCGTGCTTGCACATTGGCTTCGCAACGATCTCCGGTCAACTCCTGATGCTTGTAGTGACAACAACCAAGAAATATTTAAGCCATTTTCCTCCTCCTTATTAGCCCTGCTATTACCGCCTTTAACTGTCTGGATTATAAAACTGGACATCACCCCCAATCCGAGATATTGATGCCCGCTCGTCGCCTGAAATAATTCAGCGTCCGGCGATGAAACAGTTGGAACCCATGTGCGACTACGTTACCTAGAACTCTTTCCTTGCTGGTATGCTAGTCTAGAATCCTTAATTTAGCTTATATCAGATTGACTTTCTGGTGGTGCAACATGGCACTAACAATGATCAGCACAACTACTCGGAACAAAAGAGAGGGAAAAATTAACGGGTCAGATGACTGGTCACATTTCGAGCTCCAATTTGAATGGCGTTGCAGCATTGGCCTCCATAGGAATCTCGAACCAACCTTTGTTTTGTCTGGGGGAAGTTATCTGTTAGGTCCGTCATTATGTGATCTTGGAGCTCCACAAGATCACATAATGACACAGCACATGAACGGATTTCTGTAAGAATTTACTCGATTAGCAGCCAAACATGTGATGACCTATCTGGCGCCCGTTGGGCAGAAAAATCCGGGATCGAAGCCTGAAACTGAGGTCAAGTTTTGGTCCCAGTGCAACGTGACTAGATGAGTTCATGAATTGGACTAGCAGAGTAGCAGTCCCCTGAATGTGCCCCACAAGTCACAAGGCACATGCTGCTGGAAGGTTCTACTCGGTTTGAACTTCTCCATAGATTTGACAAAACCAACACCAAAACCAAATTGTTCACGAAGTTTTACCTTGGGTTATGGAAGCAGCAGAAGTTAAAACTCAAAATTTCCAATTATGGTTTCATATATTGGGAAAAAACGATATCAGTTCCAGCCTTCCATGAAGCTCAAATGGACAAAGCTTGACTCTCCATCGCAAAATGTAACACGCTGTTTGATCTGGCACAGCCAGCAATTACGATGACTTTTTGCTAACTGGCACAGTTGGCGTCGTTATTAATGAAACTGGCTGATCACGGGCTGTAATACCAAAAATAGCATAATAGACGTGCCGAGGGATGACACATGTTCAAAACCGTGTCTCCCGCACTCGGATTTCATCTGCACCGCACATCTGGTGCCCGGACTAGCCTTGTCCCACCACATGGCCGATACCGCCTGTCTGGCGCACAGACAAGGCTTGTCTATGCGCTGATCACATGGCGTCGGCTCCGCCGGTCCCCCGAGGCAAGGACACGCCTGGGCCGCACATCTGGCGCCCAAACGCCTGCCCCTGCTGGTCCCCATTGCCCAAACGCCGCCACATGGGCGCCTCCGCTCCCCCACGCCTGGCAACGGCTCTGTCATGCCATGGTGGCACGGTGCTGCCCAGAAATCCCGCCACGTCCCCACTGTCGTGTCCTAGTGGTACGGTATTTAATCCTAACGGTTGGGCTGGGTTGCCCTATGACTAGTGTACGGGCATGTTTTCACATTGCATGTTAATATTTGGATCCGTATGTGATCCGAATTTCTAATATGGAAGTATCTGGAATATGCCATATTAGTGGATTAGTTTCCTACTTTGACTCTAAGTCTTTTTACCCCTTTATATACCTCTTGTAAGCCGCACAGGGAGAGAGACGTCTCATTGTAATCCCCTGCGTTTTTTAATCGCTCCTCATATAGTGATCATCGCCGGTTGACGCCCGTGGTTTTTTCCCGTAAGGGTTTTTCACGTAAAAATTTGTGTCTTCTTTGTCCTTATTTTTTTAACAAGTGGTATGAGAGCACAGGAGATTAGGGTTTAAAGAGATACACGAGAAAAAAATTAGCAGATCGATCTGCTGCGGTCGTCGTTCGGCGCCGCCGTCACGCAGCGCATCTTCGTCGCGCATCCGTCGAATTCTTCGACTGCGCGTTGCGTCCGCAAGCGACAGCGCCGAAATCGTCTTTCGTCGTTTTTCGATCCGCCAGCACCAACGCGTTGCTTCGCCTCGTTCCGTCCGCTCGCGAAGCCTCGTCGCCTCGGTCAAGCGCGCCAGCAATCGGTCCTCCTCGGTCCGTGCATCAACCGGAAGACGCGCAAGCCGACGAAGTCAGCAGATCAGCAAACAAATCCGTTTCGCCAACACAGCACAGGTTCCAATTGGTATCTAGATCCATCTTTCTTTATTCTGTCACCAAGCAAACGTGAGATTGAGAAAAAATTTGTTATTTTAATCAATCTCAACAATCAAGCTGTCTGTTGATTCACAATTCCGGTGAATTTTGCCACGAGATCAATACAAGGTGTTTCAAAGATCTTTATTTCGCGTACACAGAAGGTGTACCAAAGAAGTTGTGATTTTTGCTAGGTACCAGTAATTTTCAGGTTTTATTCCTCATGGCGATTTTGAAGTATGATCTTCCACTCCTGGGTCGAGACACAAGATTTTCGCTGTGGCAGGTTAAGATGAGGGTTGTGTTGATACAGATAGATTTGGATGATGCATTGAAAGGGTTTAAGAAACAACCTATCGCATGGACTGCAGATGAGAAGCGTAAAGACCGTAAAGTTTTATCTTAGATTCACCTTCATCTATCAAATAATATTTTGCAGGAGGTTTTGAAGGAGAAGACAACTGCTGCATTATGGCTGAAGTTAGAACAAATTTGCATGACAAAGGATCTGACCAGTAAGATGCATCTCAAGCAGAAGTTGTACTCTCACAAATTGCAAGAAGGAGGATCCGTGCTTGATCATCTTTCGTTATTTAAGGAGATCGTTTCCGACCTTGAGTCGATGGAGGTAAAATATGATGATGAGGATTTGGGTCTTATTCTTTTGTGTTCACTGCCTAGTTCTTTTTCAAATTTCAGAGATAACATATTATATAGTAGAGATACTCTCACTCTTCATGAAGTTTATGAAGCTTTGCATGCTAAGGAGAAGATGAAACAGATGGCACCTTCTGAAAATTCAAGTCCAAAAGGAGAAGGCTTGTTTGTTCGTGGCAGGCAAAAGGAGAAGAACTCAAACAATGGCTCTCAAGGCAAAAGTTCGAATGGCTACAAGAACCGGTCGAAATCGAGAGGCAAGTACAAGTCGTGCAAATATTGCAAGAAAAGTGGGCACGACATCTCTGAATGCTGGAAATTGCAGAATAAAGAAAAGAGAACTGGCAATTATAAGCCAAAAGGTAAACTAGATGATGAAGGTAATGCCTCCCTTGCTGCTGATGATAGTTCTGATGGAGGAGTTCATGTTGCTTTTGCTGGATGTGCTAAGACCAATGATGAATGGATTCTTGATTACTGCTGTACCTTTCATATGTGTCCTAATAGGGAATGGTTTGCCACCTATGAACTTGTTGAAGGTGGTACTGTGTTGATGGGTGATAACTCATCTTGTAAGGTTCTGAGAATTGGTTCAATTCAGATCAAGATGTTTGATGGCATTGTTAGAACTTTGTGAGATGTGAGGCACATTCAGTTTGAAAAGAAACCTTATCTCTTTGAGTACTCTTGATGGTAAAGGGTACAAGTATTCGGTGAAGGTGGAGTTTTGAAGGTATCAAAAGACTCTCTTGTTGTGATGAAAGCTGATATTAAATCTGCCAATCTGTACCATCTGCGAGGTACTACAATATTAGGTAATGTTGCTGTAATTTCAAGTTCATTATCTGATTCCGATGCTACTAATCTTTGGCATATGTGCCTTGGGCATATGAGTGAAATTGGTTTGGCAGAATTGAGCAAGAGAGGACTCCTTGATGGACATAGCATCGGTAAGCTAAAATTTTGTGAGCATTGTGTGTTTGGCAAATACAAGAGGATGAGGTTCAATACCTCAGTTCATACCACATAAGGTATTTTGGATTATGTGCATTCTGATTTATGGGGGCTATCTCGGAAGACATCTCTAGGAGGTGTTCGTTATATGTTAACAATTATTGATGATTACTCTAGAAGAGTGTGACCTTATATTTTAAAGCATAAATCAGAAGCATTTTCAGCATTTAAAGAGTGGAAGACTATGGTTGAAAGGCAAACCGAAAAGAAAGTAAAGAAACTTCAGCCGATAATGGGATGGAATTACGCTACGATGAATTTGAATCATATTGCAAGGCGAAGGCATTGTTAGGCACTACACCGTTCTGGTACTCCTCAACAAAGCGGTGTAGGTGGCGTATGAACAGGACCATCATTTGCGGGGCCCGTTGCATGTTGTCAAATCTTGAGTTTGCATAGACGTTTTTGAATGAAGCCGCTTCCATTGCTTGCTACCTTATTAATCGGTCACCCTCTCTTGCAATTGAAAAGAAGACTCCAATTGAGGTATGGTCGGTTCCCACAAAAATTATTGAATTGAGAGTTTTTGGCTGTACTACTTATGCTCATGTTGATAATGGAGAATTAGAGCCTAGAGCTGTTAAGTGCATCTTTCTTGGTTATAAATCTGGTGTTAAAGGATATAAGTTGTGGAATCCTGAAACAAGGAAGGGTTGTGATTAGCAGAAACGTTGTCTTTAATGAATCTGTTATGCTTCATGATAAACTGCTCACTAATGTTCCTGTTGAGAGTGAGCAGAATTCAAGTGTTCAGATAGACCATTTTGTTGGTTCAAATGACACATCAGATAAGGAAAATATTGTTGTTCATGATGCACCTATTGTTGATGATACTCCTATTGTTGAGCAGCCACCACAACGGTCTATTGCAGTTGATAGGCCTAGGAGGAAGATTAATCCACCCAAGAGGTTGATTGAAAAAGCTAATATTGTTGCTTATGCTTTGAGTGTGGCAGAAGGAATTGAAGGTAATTCAGAACTTTCATCATACTCTGAGGCTATTAACTCCACTGATTGTAATAAGTGGATAACTGCCATGTATGATGAAATGGAGTCATTTGAAAAGAATGGCACTTGGGAATTAGTGAAATTGCCAAAGAAGAAGAAGTCTGTTCATTGCAAGTGGATTTTCAAAAGAAAGAAATGTATTTCTTCTACTGAACCAGTAAGGTATAAAGCAAGATTGGTTACTAAAGGTTATAGTCAGATTCTAGGTATTGATTTTAATGATGTCTTTTCTCCAGTTGTGAAGCATAGTTCTATTCGCACTTTACTCAGTATTGTTGCCATGCGTGATTATGAACTTGAACAATTAGATGTTAAAACTGCATTCTTACATGGAGAGTTGGAAGAAGACATTTATATGGATCAACCTGAGGGTTTTGTTACTCCTGGAAAAGAACACCTTGTTTGTAGATTAAAGAAATCTCTTTATGGTTTGAAGCAATCTCCTAGGCAATGGTACAAGAGATTTGACTCCTTTATGCTCTCTCATGATTTAAAGCGGTTTGATTATGATAGCTGTATTTATTTAAAGACTGTTAATGGTTCAGCTATTTATTTACTTCTCTATGTTGATGATATGTTGATTGCTGCAAAAGATAGGTCAGAACTAGCAAAACTAAAAACACAATTGAGTAATGAATTTGAGATGAATGACTTAGGTGCAGCAAAGAAAATTCTTGACATGGAGATTATTAGAGAGAGAAAATCTGGCAAGTTATACCTTAGTCAAAAAGGTTATATTGAAAAGGTTCTTCGTCGTTTTAATATGCATGATGCAAAACCAGTGAGTACTCCATTAGCTTCGCATTTTAGATTATCTTCAGCCTTATGTCCTGAGTCAAATTATGATATTGAGTACATGTCTAGAGTTCCATATTCCAGTGCAGTTGGTTCTCTTATGTATGCCATGGCTTGTTCTCGTCCTGATTTATCTCATGCATTGAGTGTTGTTAGTAGATACATGGCTAATCCTGGAAAAGAGTATTGGAAAGCAGTTCAATGGATTTTCAGATATTTGCGTGGCACTTCTAATGCTTGTTTGCAGTTTGGGAATTCTAGAGATGAACTTGTTGGTTATGTTAACTCGATTATCTTTGGTGATTTGGACAAGAGAAGGTCTCTAACAGTTATGTTTTCACCATTGGTGGTTGTCTTTATTAGTTGGAAGGCAAGTCTGCAAGCTCTTTGTTGCCTTATCAACTCTTGAAGCGAAATATATGGCTATTTCAAGCTTGTAAAGAAGCTATTTGGTTGAGAGGTTTGTACACTGAGCTTTGTGGAGATAATTCTTAGACTACTATATTTTGTGATAGTCAAAGTGCTATATGCCTTACGAAGGATCAGATGTTCCATGAGAGAACAAAGCACATTGATGTGAGATATCACTTTATTCGAGGTGTTATTGCTCAAGGTGATGTCAAGGTGTGCAAGATAAGTACTCATGATAATCCTATTGATATGATGACAAAGCCAGTTCCTGTTACTAAGTTTGAACTTTGCTCAAGCTTAGTTGGTGTTAAAGTTTAGTCCTAGTGACTAGTTGGCGCACGGTGATTTTTATCTTATTGGGGAATCATTTGGTGATTGATGATTCTTTATTTTGCTACAAGAGGAAATTCGTCTCAAGGTGGAGATTGTTAATATTTGGATCCGTATGTGATCCGAATTTCTAATATGAAAATATCTGGAATATGCCATATTAGTGGATTAGTTTCCTACTTGGACTCTAAGTTCTTTTACCCCTTTATATACCTCTTGTAAGCCGCACGGGGAGAGGGACGCCTCATTGTAATCCCCTGCATTTTGTAATCGCTCCTCATATAGTGATCATCGCCGGTTGGCGCCCGTGATTTTTTCCCGCAAGGGTTTTCCACATAAAAATTCGTATCTTCTTTGTCCCTATTTTTCTAACATTGCACCGAAAGCATCCCCTGTCCCCTTGATCTTTTCCCTTGTCCCATTCATCAACTCCATCATCTCGCTCCTTCCGTCCGCATGCATGCATAATCACAACATGAATCTAATGCTGATTGTCGTGCTCCAATCTGATGCCTTTGTTCCTCGTGTTCCATCCTTAAATAACCATTGAAGGAGTGGCAATTACTCCTGGAGAAGACACCTATTGGAAGAGACGCGTCCGGTCGTAGGATCAGTTACGGTTATCGAAACAGTAACTGATCGTCGGTTGGTGCCTATGAGACAGAACCGTATGATAGTTGTTGTCAGTGTCTTAAGACTATGAAACGTTGTTCCATTCATCACACGGTAAGCAATATACTTGGAGTTAGATCCAGATGCCAGTTCATCGCTTCCTCTCGAAGACATGTGTTCCATTCATCACACGGTAAGCAATATACTTGGAGTTAGATCCAGATGCCAGTTCATTGCTTTCTCGAGCAGTCATCTGATCAGGGACTGTGTACAGGACCTCATCCGACTAGGGTACCCATTATCTAACATCTAGAATCCTTATGACCATAGGGGTCGTTAGCCTTAGGGGTTACGACCACGAAGACTTATGGTCTTTTATTATGTATTAAAGTAATACATAGAGATTTTAATCCTTGTCAACGACTAAATAGTAATGACTACATTAATTATGCCTGCTTAATTACACCTACTTAATTACGACTAACTAACGCACGTAATTAATTATGACTATTTAACTAAAAATTAATTAATTACGACTAAATAGTAATGTCTAATTTATTTATGCCTAATTAATTATGACTAATTAACAACGACTAAATTAATTATGACTAACTAATTAAGGCTAATTAATTATGGATATTTAACAAAGAATTAATTAGTTACGCCAAAATAGTAATGACTAACTTAATTACGAATAACGAACTACGACTAAATTAATTACGACTAATGCATACGAAAAAAATTACCTTTTGATGTCAACCGTTCCATAGTTATACGATCCTAACCACTGCTCTAAACAATCTCTAATCGACCACAAAATCACATCTCCCTCGCTCGCTCAAATCTCTCTACCCCACGAACACATTTTTGTAGCGAGAGCAAGAGCGCAAGAACGAGAATGAGAGTGAGAGGGAGAGCGATGCCGGTTTTTATATATAGCCGCGTGAACGTAATTTACGTTGACAGCAAAGCGACAGGAGGGAATTGATTCCCTCCCGCATGTTGTCTCTGCATTGTTTGCATGTATGTGGAGGGAGCTAAGAAATGACGAATGGGACGGGAGAGGGAATGTGACGCCGAAAGCGACCAAAGAGGGCGAAGTCATGCCCTGGGGGCACTGAGTCGCGCACGACCGTGCCCCTGGGCACGACATGGCAACGTGGCCTACGGCAGGGCATAGGGGGGGCACGGCAAAGGGAGACCGGGCGTGAGGGGCAAGACAAAGCATTGGGGGCACGACTATGGGGCCACGTGTCGCACGGATGGCCATCTTGGCCTCTAGGGAACGACAAAGGGGTGTCCAGGCCTCCAGGGAACGGCAAAGGGGCGTTCGGGTGCGGGGGGTGCGGCATCGGCGACGTGGCGGCACAGGGACCGTTCGGGCAAGGGGGCAGTGGAGATTGCGTCCGAGCAAGGGGGAACGGTGGAGGACGCGTGTTGGCCACCGACATGCCCGTGGTGCCATTTTTGGCATTACGGCGCGCCGACAACCAGATTTGTTATTAACGGGACCAGCAATGCCATTTAGTCCAAAAACTTTAATCATAACATATTGTTGATAGCCACAGAATCATGGTCATATTTTCAAGAGGAAAAATCATGATCATATACAAAAACGAAATTTCAATTGCGAAGTTTAAATATGAAACTAACATTATCATTTCTAGTCTTTATATCAATAAATTAAAAGTATCATTTGGCTAATTGACTTTTTTTTCGAAACTTAGCCAGGAGCGATGAGCGATGTCAATCGAGTAAGAACAGAAGAATTTTATTATTATTTACAAAAGCCCCAGCCAAAAAAAAACATAGTCCGGGGAAGGATACACCAGCAAAGGCCTAGTAATAGACTCTCCGAATGCTTGAATGTCTTTGGCCGTGGCCAACGAGATCCCCTCGCCCCCTCTCTTTTGAAACCAAGGGATAGAGTTCTAACATTTGAGTTAATTCTTTATTTGCTATTGAAAGTTGGAGAGCTCTCTAAAATACTATCAAAAAATTATCTATCCCTTACATACCACTCGTTTTCAACTTTAATCCCTTTAGAAAAAGAGACACAAACATAAAAATCCTACCAAAGCACCAATGACACCCGCAAAGTAGTAGTACCTTGTGGAGCAACGACAAAGCATATCCTTCCCCTACAATCAACGAAGCCTAGAGCTAGCACTCTCACTCTCCAAATACCACCGGTAAAGTAGTACCCCTATTCCAGCAACTTTTAAGCAGAAATTAAGCCTAAAAAATATCTCCGGCCAAAGCCTCACACTGTAAGTACTTACCCTCTCAGCTCTCACCACCGCTATCACTATCATACATACCCCCAGCTACACCCTTTCATTCCGTCCCTCCATTTCGTCTCCGGGGCCCTGGTGTCACTACAGCAAGTCAAGTCGCTAGGACCATATATGGAGAAACGGAGAAGAAGCATGTGCACCGTACTGGTGGTGGCGGTGGCCTTGATCGCCGCAATGCCGTCTCCCGGCGAGGCGGCGTACGGCGGCGGCGCGAGTATGTCGCCGGACCATTACCAGTCGTCGTGCCCCAACCTGGAGTCGACCGTGCGGTGGGAGGTGTCGAGGAAGATCAACGAGACGGTCGTCACGATCCCGGCGGTTCTCAGGCTCTTCTTCCACGACTGCCTCGTTAATGTGAGTGAGTCCATAATCGATCGAATACCTATATACGCTAGCTTGCATTGGTACATCTGTCCGCATTGGACGTCTGTCTGTTTGCCTGTGCTCTGCTCTGGTTCTTGCTTCATTAAGCCGTGCTCCGATCAGATGCAATGCGCTATAGAGGATGGGGATTGCTGGTGATGTGATCAAACTGAGCAGCATTTGGTTCATCTGTTGAGTTAGTTTGATTCCTTAATCATTCAACAGTTTCTTCTTAGTTTCACCAGTTCTTCAACTTGCTCGGCTTAATTTTTTTTTAGAACGTTGGAATAATTTTTCAGGCTCTCTTATTCGAGATGCCATTTCATTTCCAACGGTATAAAGCTGCAAGTTGCCACTGCTTTCCAGTTGTAGCCTGCAGGCTCCCGTATTCCCATTGGCCATTTCTCTTCATCAAATGGATTTTTATTTGTAGCGTTCGCTTCATATGTTTGCAATAAAAAACCGATTTGTTTCTAGCAGCAAAAGGCTACGGGGAATTAGCTGCATTGTTTAGTGGGAGCTGGAACAACTCGATTGCCTCGCATGGTCGTCGGTTGCGACAGCCATGCATGTGACAGCGCGACTTTTCATCTGCTACGCTCATTATCAAATTGCAGCCGTGTCGGATCCATCTCCCCGCGTGTTCTTCGTAAATCATACTAGTAATCTGCCCAGCTCAACGTTTGTCATTTCCTCGCACGGAATTCCTCGCACGCACCAAAAAAATAAAGAAGAAATAGTAGTATTTAATTTTTGAACGTGCAAATATATTGTGCATCTGCATGAAAATATTTCAGCCGTCTGATGAAAACAAACTTATCAAACATACATCAAATAATTTTGTGCAATCCAAATTTATACATAACTAGAAAAAAAAATACAAAATACAGTAAAAACAATACATCTTTACTGGATACTGTAGACGCGACGGAGCAGGTGTGAGCCATCACCCCAAGCCAGGGGAAAGATTCGCCCCTGTTGGCATCGTGGCAATCATGCAGCGGCATCTCATCTTTTCCTCCCCCCTCCTTTTTTTTCTTCCCCCTTTTTTTTTGGGTTGACCTACACTGCTACACATAAGGAATAGGATGCAGCGTGAACGTATGTTAAGCACCAGTTGTATCGGCCCCACTTATAGCCTATACTTAACAAGAATAAAAGCATTTTTCTACTGAAACTTCGAACACGTAAAATATATGGAGTATACTGCAACTAGAAGCTACTACCAAGAAATCGAACCTTTCTCTCCAGAAAAGTTACATGGAGATTGCTTAGATTTTTATGAAAGAAGCAGGCAGAAGGGCTGTCTATTACATTAATAGAGATTAATAGAGAAGAAGCACAACAAAACATGAGACCTAAGCCTCAAACAAAGCGTTGTGACGATGGTCGTCTAATTGTGATCTTCAGGGTAATCAGAGGACTCTGACGTCGTTATGGTCATACAAAGTCATGAGTTGTCACCGTTCATTACTGCTCCATCCATGTCCCCGTTTCGTGCCGTTGCATTTTCCAATTTGAAAATGTGAGGTAAAAAAATTCTTTTTCCTCCAATCGCAGGGTTGTGACGGTTCAGTCCTAATAGCGTCCCCCAACAACGACGCTGAGAAGGACGCCTCCGACAACATGTCCCTCGCCGGCGACGGCTTCGACGCGGTCAACCGGGTCAAGGCTGCCGTCGAGCAGAAGTGCCCCGGCGTGGTCTCCTGCACTGACATCCTCGCCCTCGCCGCCAGAGACGTTGTCTACCTGGTAAGCACAACATCTCTACACTACCATTCCCTTCACCGTCCTTAATTAATTTCTGAAACCTGTGTACCTGGCAATGTCCGGCAATTTGGTTGCAGGCGTCCGGGCCCTACTGGCCCGTGGAGCTCGGCCGGCGCGACGGCCGCGTCTCCAAGGCCAGCGACGTCGAGGGCAATCTGCCCGGCCCGGACATGCACGTCAAGCAGCTCGCCGCCGTCTTCGAGAAGAACGGCCTGGACATGCTCGACATGATCGTGCTCTCCGGCGCGCACACCGTCGGGTTCGCGCATTGCACCCGCTTCACCAACCGGCTGTACAACTACAGCAGCGCCACGCCGACGGACCCGTCCTTCAACAAGGACTACGCGCAGCAGCTCATGCAGGCGTGCCCGCGCAACGTCGGCCAGACCATCGCCGTCAACATGGACCCCATGAGCCCCGTCACCTTCGACAACCTCTACTACTCCAACCTCGTCAACGGCCTCGGGCTCTTCACCTCCGACGAGGTGCTCTACACCGACAAGGCATCGCAGGCGACGGTGAAGGAGTTCGCCGCGAACCAGACGACGTTCTTCCAGGCGTTCATAAACTCCATGATCAAGCTGGGGAGGGTAGGGGTGAAGACCGGTAACGATGGAGATATCAGGAGAGTCTGCACTGCCTTCAACCACTAGGTGGCTGCAGAAAGCAATTGTAATTCAGATGTATTGCTCTGAGTTTGGTATACATATACTGAGTTTGATTCTTTTGCATACAGTTTTCAAAATTTGTGGGTGTTCTTTTTTAACTTTCGTTTTTCTCCTTTTGCGCTTGTTTTTTTTTTTGGGTGCATTTTTGTACAGCCTGAACAGTGTAATACCATGGACACCTTGAGGATTCTCACTTGAAAATGTTAGTCTGATGAATAGGACTAATAAAGGGAAATGATTTTGGCTAATGGTTCAGTTTTTATTTTAGAAGCAGGCTTATGATTCGGTTTGTATAAATGCACGTTTGGCGTTTGTCTAAATGAAATGAACAAAGAACTAGACATCAACTAATTGATTGGGCGATTTTAAGAACTCCAGTATTATCCCCTAAAAGGAAAGAAAAAAGAAGAATAAGGTATGGGCGTGTTCATCAAGTAGAACATATGCTCAGGCACAACATTGAAAATGTGAAACTAACGGCTGCCTGTGGAAAAGTTTAGTCGCGGCTGACCTGAAAGAGCTCCACGAGGCTTCAATTGCTCAATGTCGCTTCTGGAGTTCTGCATATCCAGCTGACTTGTGAGTTCTGAATAGCCGTCGCATTTTTCAGCTTAAAACTGGATGTGACAACTGCCAACTGGAACAGATTTCTGAAGAGCATGAGGAATAGCCAATTGCTCACGGTTCTAATCTTCTCTGGAGGCACATCGCCGTATCTTCCAGGTATATAGAGTCTCTTCCCTTCTCCTTATCTGTTTTAACCTTTTCATACATCTGACGGATTCATGATTTTTTTTAATAAATAATTACAAAGATAAAAGATAAAAAAATTACAAAAATAGTTATGTCGCCAATTGAAATGGCGACAGGAGGGCATTTACTGCCTAGTCGCCGGTCAACCTCTTGTCGCCATTTCAACTAGCGATTGCCTTTCAATTATGTGCCAATTGCCAGTTGAAATAGCGACAGGAACCCGCGCCTTCATATCGTCACTCCAACTGGCGACAAAAGACATCCTATATAAACCGTCAAAAATTGGCCAAAAAGTCATTTTAATTCAAAGAAAAGGAGAAGAAGGAGAGAAGGGAGAGAGGAAAAGGGACCTAACGTGCAATCGCTTGTTCAGTGGCGGGGAGGGGAGCAGATCCGGCCGCTCATTTTGCTAGTAAATATTCTTACAACTTTGTATATAGATTCAAAATCCTGGTAGGTTAGTAAATAAAATTAGCGACGTAAAATTGAATGAATTAGATAATTTTAGTTGTAGTGTAGTATGCCGTAGTACATCATTTTAGCTGTG
The DNA here is from genome assembly GCA_036346405.1 of Phyllostachys edulis. Taxonomy (NCBI): domain Eukaryota; kingdom Viridiplantae; phylum Streptophyta; class Magnoliopsida; order Poales; family Poaceae; genus Phyllostachys; species Phyllostachys edulis. The sequence continues at coordinate 61,164,742 of CM070560.1, read as the reverse complement.
TATAGTTTAGATTATCGTATAGATGTTATTTATGTTGAAGTACGTGAATGATTAGGATAAAATCCGCCAAAAAAAAGCAAACAAAGCTAAAAAAATTCTAGGTTTTCATTTTTACACAATAAATAATTTGTAAATGCTGAAAATACTTTTAAAACTAGAAAAATAACAAGACAGCTCTAACAATTCTATAAAAATTCCAGAGTAGTTAAATAGGGTATTTAGAGCTTGATTGAAATATTCTCAGCTTAAATTTGGTTTTCATTTTTACACGGTAAATAATTTTAAAATACTGAAAATACCCTTTTAACTAGGAAAATAACACGATAGCTCTAAAAATTCTATAAAAATTCCAGAGTAGATAAATAGGGTATTTAGAGCTTGATTAAAATATTCTCAGCTTAAATTTGGTTTTTATTTTTACACGGTAAATAATTTTGAAATCTTGAAAATACCTTTTAAACTAGGAAAATAACAAGATAGCTCTAAAAATTCTATAAAAAATCCAGAGTATATAAATAGGGTATTTAGAGTTTAATTAAAATATTCTTAGCTTCAATGTTTTTCCTTTTTACATGGTAAATAATGTTGGAATGTTGAACATATTTTTTAATCTAGGAAAATAGCAAGATAGTTCTAAAAATTATATAAAAATTTCAAAGTAGTTAAATAGGGTATTTAGAGCTTAATTAAAATATTCTCAGCTTCAATTTGGTTTTATTTTTACTCTCGTAAATAATTTTGAAATCTTTGAAAATACTTTTCAAACTAGGATATGGCGTTAATCTTGTAGAATTGTTTTTGGTGCAATAATTGAGTACATTAGATAGTTTTAGATTGGATTTTTTAATAAATAATTACAAAAATAGTTTTTTTTAACAAAAATGGGCTTCTGTCGCCATTTCAACCGACGACAGGTCGATAGATGATATTTTTGTAAAAAAAATCTGACTATTTATTTTTGTAATTATTTATTAAATAATATTATTTTTTAAAAATCATGGATTCACTCTACAAAACAAGTACACACACAATAAACTAAGGATGTGAGAGCTTTTGTTTCCACGTCATATGGATTCACTCCATTAGCAATTGTTACCTTGATGCGGTCTGATGTAGCGGTGAACCATGTAAGAGCTTAGAATTCCAATGCCACACGCAGGAAGATAACCGCACCGAAACACTACTACAGAAAAGGTCTTCACAGACGGTTCAAAAACGTCATCACAAACGGTTTTTGAACCGTTTGTGATGCAGACTTTCACAGACAGTTATTAACTCAAAACCGTCTGTGATAGTTGACTATCACAGACGGTTTGTAGATGAAATCGTCTGTGATGACTCTTCTCTATAAAGTCTCAAATTCTATGGTTGGTTGCTGATACATGATGCCACTTCCCAGTCGGAGTACCCACGCGTCTACACCATTTTCTGAACATAGCGATGTCCAATTACCTATCGACGACATCTAGGTAATTTGATGTCCACGTGCTCTCCTGACAGCCATGCTTCTTGAACTTGTAGGTTCGATAAAGTTGCTCGTGACTGCTGTCTCATCCTGCTCATATTGTGTGGACGACCCCCCCCGAAAACGTGACCGCGGGGGTTATTGCAAAAGTGGCATAAGTGAATGGGGGCATCCCACCCATCTGCATCCAAACTGTCCGCGTGAGATCTAATGGCTGACGTTCGCATTTGCACCTTACCACTCAAATACCCATTTGCACTAGATCGTTCCTATATATATATATATATATATATATATATATATATATATATATATATATATATATATATATGTGTGTGTATATATATATATATATATATATATATATATATACATACATATATATATATATATATATATATATATATATATATATATATATATATATATATATATATATATATATATATATATGTATATGTATATGTATATGTATATGGGTTTTAAAGGCACAAGACCCTTTGCTTGGGAGACTTTATAGAGAAGAGATCGGGAATGGAATGGTAGGACGTACCTACGACGCAAGGGGGGAGAACTTGACCGGCATGAACATGGTTACACAAACAAAGGTGAAATGAATGGCGAGAGGCAGGTGAAGAGGTGTTGTAGTAGTTTTTGACTCATTTGGCCTTGTTTTGAAATAAAATACACACCAATTAATAAATAATTGATGATCAGAGGCACAAGCTAGGTAAAAATTCCAGAAATTTATATGTTAATTGTAGCTTCACAAATTAGCATAACCTTTACAAATCTGAAAAGTTAATTGCAGCTTTCAAAAGTAGAATACCATATAGGAACATACCACAAGATTAGTTACATGTACAAAAATCTGTATGTGTAAAGACAGATGTTTTGCCCCATCCGAACCACATCTCATGAACCAACATCATACACAAAGAACCCACCCATATCATCCAACCATCACAGAACACCCACCATAGCCCACATCATTCATCACCCACATCACAGAAAGCAAGTGAAGGGAAAGGAATAGATAGTAAAGGGGAGTAGTTACCCCAGTGCAACCGACAAATCGACCACTGCCAGTAGCTCACCACATCCATCTCCTTCATGTATGCATAAGCAAACAACAACCAACATCAGTAAACAAGTCAAACTCAAACCCAAAAACTGAAGCAACAGAGAATGGAAAATTTTGTATGTGTAAAGACTGATGTTTTGCTCCATCTGAACCACATCTCATGAACCAATATCATACACGGAGAACCCACCCATATCATCCAACCATCACAGAACACCCACATAGCCCACATCATTCATCACCCACATCACAGAGCAAGGAGAGGGAAAGGGATAGAGAATAAAGGAGAGTAGTTACCCCAGTGCAATCGACAAATCGATCACCAGCAGTAGCTCACCACATCCATCTCCTTCATGTATGCATAATTAACAACAACCCACATCAGTAAATAAGTCAAACTCAAACCCAAAAACTGAAGCAACAGAGAATGGAGAGGTAGCCGGGGGAGGTCAATGGAGAGGTAGTCGGGGGAGGTCGGTGGAGAGGTCGAAGAGGGGAAGGCAGATCTGACGGCGGGGAGGTGGACTTGGCCAGGGGGAGGTCGATTGGACCGGCGGCGGCGTCACCATAGTTGTGTCACGATGGTTGCACTGCACAAGACTCTTACAATAAGAGTGTCTTGTGCAGTGAACCGTTGTGTCACAACCGGTGGCGACGGGAAGAAGGGTGGCGTCGACGATGGGGTCAGGGAGAAGGCGCGACTTGGGGGCGGCTATCGGGGAGGAGGCTTTGGGCGGTGGCGTCAAGATCGGGGACACTCGGGTGGGGAGGGGAACGGGCGAGAGTAAGGGCGCTGGGGACTGACGAGTTAGGTCACAAACCATAGCGGGCTCCTATTAATAAAGGGATATCACAGACGGTTCTATTATGGAACAGTCAGTAATACTTATCACAAATGGTTCCATAATAGAACCGTCCGTGATATGGTCTCACATCAAAGATGGTTCCATAATAGAACCGTTTATGGTAATATTCATACATAAATACAAATTCAGAACATATGACACATTCACATATTAGTAAAGAACTATATATGAATATTTGCTAAAATTATGCTAAAACCGCTAAATTTACGGCAAGTGGTTCAACACCTCTGCAAAGAACTTAGCGTACTCATGCCTAATCCTACAGTTGTTGTTGCAGAAGACGACGTAAAAGTCCCACCCTTCCATCACGCCGCAGCAGGTGCTCGTGCACGGGTGGCCGTCCTCCGACAGCGCTCACACTCGGCCCAGCATCCCAGCCATCTTCTTCCACGCCGCCTCCTGGACCATGTTCGCAGCGAGCCTCCAGCACCACCTTCACTCCCGGTTGGTCCTCTTGGTCGTCTCACACCCGCCGCCGGTCGGCTCACCCTCGACCTGGCTAATGTAGTGCTTCCCAACGTCGCGCGTCTCGCCGAGCGAGTAAAGGCGGAGGCTGAGCACGTAGGCTGCGGCCTTGTCGCCAGCGATGGCAGCCCATTCAAGGAACACGAGGCCGCACTGCATGTCTTGGGGCGCGAAGACAAGCGCGAGGCCGACGATGAAGTAGGCCTCTAGGTTGCTGGCGTCCGCCAGGTGGTTGACAACGACGAGGTAGCGCTTGTTTTCCTGCCACTTCATCGCGTCCTCCCGCTCCAGCGTCACGCTCCTCCCCACGGCGCGCTCCTTGGACGCCTTGTATATGGCCTTGCAACTAAAATTCAAGACGACAGAATCTTAATACAAGAATTACTCCATAAGAGAAAATTAAAAGACCAAATTAAGGTCGTTGTTGCTAGTCAAATTCGGTTCAGAACTAGATATTGGACACAAAATGAAATCAACACGAGATTATTTTGCGCCGTATCAACTGATACGAATTTTCGGTTTTTCTCCTTTTTATAGATTTTCAGAAGAATTGTAATCAGGTTCTCTATCGGAACCTGAAACCGAAATGAACACCTGAAGCTTTCCAGCAATTAACTAGGATATGATACACTACAGTCATCTTCAGAAACTGATTCTGAACAAAAATAGAACAAAATACTGACTCCTTCAGACCTACCAAAAACAAAAGAACAGAATACGTACGTGGCTCGGCCGCAGAGGTCAGGAATGGGCCAAGGAGAGCTCGCGGCCACGAGGCTGACGATGTGGACGACGACATCGTGAGGAAAAGCGACCGCGATCGCCGACCTCCTCACCTTGGTCCTCGTCGTCATGCTCCGCGTGCTCACCATAGCGTACATATTCAATACCATGTGTGCTCACCATGGCGCATGGTGATCATTCTTATAAAACGTCGAAGAGACGCATCGTAACATCGGCGCGCGAGACGAAGAGACACATCGCGTGGGAGCCGAAAGATTGAATTGTCACAGGTAGTTATATTTAAAAACCGTCTGTGACATCTGTAATCACAGACGGTTCTTATTAAAAAAACATCTGTGATGAGCCCTCCAGGTTCAGTTGTAAACATAGGAAAAGGAGCGTCAACCATATTTATGAAAAACAATTCCCGAAAGGACGGTGATGCTTTGGTTACCAATGATTTATTAGGAGAAGATTCTAATAAATCCTATCCGTCGGACTTCCGTCTTTATTCGTTAATTTAATCTTGCCACAAGTTGTTAAGCCTATAAATAACCATCAGAAGGGCAGAACTAAGAAAAAACCACTCACAAACTTTCCATCTTTTCTTATTTCCATTTCTTCTTAAAGTTCTCATCTCCATGCCCTTCTAGTAAGACAAAATTCACAAAACAAATTGACTTTTGGACCACCGTGCATGGAATAACAAAATCCATGAATGACTACTTCAATTTAGGTGGTGAGAAAGTCAATTTGGTTTATGGATTTGAAGTCTTCAAGAAATTAGTAGAAGATCATATCCCTACGATTAGGTGAGCACTTCACTGTCTATGATGTGTAACTTCCGATCGATCGATCACGTGAAGTACTTCTGTATTCTTCTGTTGATCGGAAGTTACATGTCAAGACAGTAAAGTTACACATGATACGGAACAAGGTGCCTACCGGATTGCATATCTTCTACTTTCTTCTGTTAGGAAAATCAGCTTCAATTCCACCGCTTTAAAAGATCAATCCGGCCCAATCAGGAGTGGTCGGAATCTGCTAATCAATTGTTTCTAATTACAGATGGTTCCAATAAATATCCGTCTATAAATTTAATAGTATCACAGACGGATTTTGTTCAGAACCGTCTGTGATACCTCTAAACCAAAACCGTCTGTGATTACATGTAATACAGACGGTTTTGGTCAATCGTCTGTGATGAGACGTCTAGTATTAGTCTTTTTGTAGTAGTTAAAACACATGTAAAAATGACTCTTGAGGCCCTGACGAATGACCAATTGACCAGTAAAGTGAATGTCCATCAAAAGCACGCACATTAACTATAGACAACAATCAGATTTTTTTTTTTAAAAAAAAAAAAGACGCATCTGGATACTACATGAGCTCTGAGCTCTTCACTCTAGAAACTGCAGTTACAAAAACATGACCCCCGGAAGCAAATGAAGATAGCATTTCAGTTTAGTATCTAGTGAAATGATAAACTGCACATGACCTGCTAACCGCTAACATAGTTCAGTCCTTCAGCCCTTCAGCAAGATACAAGGACTACCGCACAAGGTAGACAGCAAATGATCAGAGACAGAGAGCGTGCGATACTAGGCCTGACTTCGCGTGATCAGACACCAAAGGGTCTTTTCATCTGCAAGGATATATTACCACTAGCAATTAGAAGTTTAGAACACATACACACTACTTGAATGTTAAACTGATGTCAAAACTCAAAAGCACACCCATTGCCTCAACACACACACGCTTCCAAATAACAAGCCATTTCAACACAAGTTTATTAAGAAAAGTACATTCCACCAAGACACATTTTCACTTTGTGATTTCAGCTGTGACACATTCATATTAGTCGAAGAAAAAATTATGACTACGAGTCTAACACAGTATGTATTCATAAGCTGTATAGCAATGTACACAAGATGACACATCCCCAGCGATCTAAGCAATCAAAATAGCTAGGGACCGTATCATTCCTAAGTTGTACTTTTCTGTCTATTTTAGTAGGAAAAAAACTAAATCCCTGTCGCGTATTATCATTTCTATATCACAGTATGTTCTTTTCATAATCAGCTTGATTGAACTTCACAAAAATGCACTCAGCGTGAAATTTCTCTATAACGCAAATGTGCACCATTTAGAACAGTGAGAAACTATGTTCAGCAAGCAAGGAAAGCACTGCACCACAATGTTTTCATCTGCCTCCACTTACTGAACAGAAGACATGCAACTCTAACAATCTTCTGTAATGGCCTTGTTCGATCTCTGCCTCATTTGCACCATGTAATATTAGGAGCTCGATAACACAATCTTCCCAGTCAATACCATCACAGGGGCCTCTTTTGCGTCTCTTCTTCCCACCATCTGGCATCTCTGCCAGATGGTCCCCATGCGTGGTATGATCGCCGCCATCTATCCTCTTTCTCCCTCGCTTCTTCCTGACCAATTTTTGTGGTGGACAGTCATCTTCATTTCTTAGAACAGCCTGTGAATCATTTGAATTCGCAGCAGAAGCAGCATGAGCCTTCCTAATTGCATCGATTCTGCACTTAGCAGCTTCAATCCGTGCTCTCCTCCGCTTCTGCAGCTCCATTCCAGCAGAAAACGATGGTGGAGGTGCATCATAGCCAATGTCAATATCCACTACCTCCTCAAGCGCCATGTCCTTGGTCCAGCCATCATCTAGCGAATCCATCCATGGCTCCAGCTCCAGCCCACCCCTCCACAGCTTCCTCTTGTTAGCACCTTTACCAACCTCCCCAAGTTTTTGTAGCCGAGCGAGCCTCTTTAAGACATTTTGGTAAGCATCTGACAGGCACCCCTCGGAGATCTTCAAATCCTCCGATTCCTTCCACTCTTTCCCAGAATTCTTGGAATCCAAATCATCAACACCCAGGGGAACAATCTGGAGGTACTTGGACTCGTCCTCATCAACGGATGAGTACGCCTGCACAATGCCGGCAGGGTCCGGAGCGAAGTTCTCAAGAAACCGTTCCGACGGATCGGACTGTGACCGCATATCCATGAGCCGGAGCAGCACGGGCGCGTTCAGCAGCAAGTTCTTGGCATTGACGTCGGCGCCCCACGGGAGCAACTCCCGCGCGACACGCACCAGCACATCAACGAGCTCCTTGTACCGGCGGAGGCTGGTATGCAACCCCGCCGAGATGTCCTGGGCAATGTCTTCCAAAGAGACAGAGGTGACCCCGTTCACCTCCGCGGCGAAGGCGGTCAGGCCGGCGACGAGGGGGAGCGGTTGCCGACCGGTGGTGAGCGACCACTTGGAAGCGCAGCGGAGGAGAAATCGGGCTTGGGAGAGAATCACCTCCGTCTTTTCACCCGCGGCGGCGGAGAGCGATGGCGAGAAGCGCACGGCGCGGTCGAGCGCGGCTGCGTAGTCGAAGGATGGGAGGGGAGGGAGGGAGAGGTGGGAGGCGATGCGGGAGGCGAGGTCAGCCAGCGAGGCCGTGGGGCAGGACGCGGCCTCGGCGGCCTCGGCGATGGAGAGTGGGATGCGGTGGGATCGCGCGACGAGCAAGGTGCAGGCGGCGGCGAGGGCGGGGAGGAAGGCGGTGCCAGGGGTGGCGAGGTTTCCGCCGGTGGCGGAGTTTGCCATGCGGAGGGCCTCCTCGACGCGGGTGGGCGAGAGGCCGAGGCGGGCGGCGATGGAGGTGATGGCGGCAGAGGCGGCGGCGAGCTTCTGGTCGCGGTAGGGGGACTGGGAGTGGTGGTGGACGAAGGAGGAGACGCGGAAGTCGGGCCGGCCCTCTTCGGTGAAGGAGGCCTGGTGGACGAACTCCGCGGCGCCGGCGTCGTGGACGCGGCCGCAGGAGGTGCAGACGAGCGCGCCCGAGTCGGGGTCTGACACCACCACGCCCTCGCCGCACGACCAGCACATCGACTCCATCGTGCGCGCGGTCGGCGGCGCGGCGGCGGAGGCCCGTGGGAAGGGCAGAGATGCTAAGGGTGGGTTGCGGCGGAATAAACAGATGTGGGGATTCGATTCGAGGGCAAATACGCAGCGGCGTTCGGTTACGAATTATGACGGCCGGCCGCCTTGGCTTGGATGGTGTCCACCGTCCACCGACTTAGGAGAAGGGGTTAAAACGTATTGGATACGCATAGGCAATGGTTTTATCATATTTGTTCGGATAATGGTTTTATCATGCTTGTTTTTATATTTTTTTCTGGATACTGATACAATTTTTTTTTTCTAGATGTAGATATGAAAATCCCGGATAAGGATACGGCTACAAATAATATCGAATACATATCAAAACGAATACGGTCACAAATATTTTTCGGAATATGAAAACCTCTTAAATTGTACGCTAGAAATTAACGAAAACATATAACTAGTTTATTTGATCCGAACATTCATGAATTGTTCATATTTTCAGCAACCACACATAACATTGGCAGTTGCAAGCCGCATTAAATAGTTCATCACAGACATAATATTTAGTTTACCATATTTAGCTTATAACTCATAAGTCATCATATATTCACACTTAGTTCATCACATATATAAAACTTATTTCACACTTAGCTCATCACACCTAGTTCATTAATAATATACATACTTTGATAATACCAAAATAAAATGTCTAAAAAATGCATAGTAGACTAGAACTGACGGGATCCCTTATCTCATATTCGCAAACATCTGCATCATAGCCTCGTATTACAACATGGCGCCCTGCAAAAGGGAACAGATTCATGAGATCAATTACATTTACAGGAACTGAGTGTTTATTGCATTGCATACTGTTAATGGATGCACTGAAGCCAGACTATCAAATCAACCAACTTAGCTACTGAACATATCCCCTATTTAACCTGAAGTTGTTCAAGAACAGGTAGTGAAAAGCCGCAAAAAAAAAAACAAGATTTACATGTGTAGCCAACATTCCTAAACCATTGTCAAGAACTAACTGTAGTCTGCTCAACTGCTGGAAATTTGGGAACTAACTATAAACTGCTCATATTCCCTTCGTTTCCAAGTAAATCTGGGAACAGATGGAACAATAAGTAACATCATAGTCTGTTCAACTGCCGGAAATCTGGGAACAAACTATATTCTGTTCAAACTATAGTCTACAAATTGAGAGAGTCCAAATATTGTATTGCAACCACAAGTCTACAAATTGAGAGAGACCAACTATTGTATATAAAAGTCTAAATCAGTGACATGAAGAATCATCCAATGCAACTCATAACAAGGAGTCATCGGAACTATTGCAATTACAAGTCTACAACTACCATTACAATTTACAAGGCCACTACAGCCAACCGTTACCACTCAGCCATAATACTAACCCATAACTAGTGTTAATACTCAACCATAATGCGCACGGCAATGCAAAATAGTGCATGGCTGCTAATCAAAACAAAAAACTGAAACACTCAATGTGTGCATGCTGTTAGTTAGCCATGCAAACAAAGAAAACGGATGCAATTAAGGATTAATCAACAAACACCCCCTAATCCTTGATGTGTTTTCTTGATCTCGATGATTCCGATCCTTGTGCATAGCTCCTGAAACTTGACGTCGTCGACGTTGCCGGCCATGTTGCTATCGCTGTAGCCGACAAACCATGGCCCCTCCAATTTCTTCGCGTAACGACAGTCATAGCTCGCGTACCGATAATGTCTTGGAGTATATGCTTGATCGCCGTCTTGCTTCGTGTCGCACCCGGCCGGGCGGGACCGTCGTCGACCACGCCGTGCCACGCCATTGAGCCGCCGCCATGCGTGCGCCTCCCATGCTTGACCTGCTGCCGACGCCGGCGCTCACCACGCCGCCCGTCGCGCTTCTGCAGTCGCTTCGCTCAAGCCAAGCTGCGCCATCACAAGGCCTCCGCGCGCTCATTGCGTCGCTTGTCGCGCCCTTCACACCACGCGTCCGCGCGCGGCCCCGACCGACGTCGTGCCATGTGTTCATCGACCCATCGCGCCTGCGTGCTGCGTGAGCCGAGTCGTGCCAGCGTCTTTGCGCGCCGAGCCTCGCCACACGAGCCACAGGCTAAAGCCGCCGTCATCGTCGCTCGGGCGGCTTGCTGCTGCCCCCCATTGCCCATAGCGTCCGCCGCTCGCGAGAACCTGCGTGAACCTCCGGCGGCCGCTGCCGCCCGCCGCCGCCCGCCGCTGCCGCCCGCTTCGCCGCCAAGCAGCGCCCTAAGCCGTCGTCACCCTCCGCCCCATGCCGCCCGTGCTACGCGATCGTCGCGTCTTGCGACATTACCGCGCCACTTCACCTTGCGCCGCCTTTGGCTTCGCACTCCGCCAGCGTCGCCCCGCTTACCCGCCGACGTCGGCTCCGAGCCCGTCTTGGCGTCGCCAAGCGCCATCGCTATACCATAAGCAAGCGAATCCGGCCAAGCGCAATGCCGAGGTGAGCACATAAAGTCAAGGCGATTGCGGTTTACCCGAGCAAGTGTGCGACGCTGCCGGTCACAAATAGTGAACGCACCGTCTTGGATGAGTGTCTGGAAGCCGTTCCCGTCGAGCTGCCCGAGACTCACTATGTTGCTGCACAGTTGTGGGATGTAGTACACCCCTGTCAGCGTAAGGTGTTTCCCATTCCGGCAGGTGAACAGGACGGTGCCACGACCGCGTATATCCACCACATAGCTGTCGCCGAACTTGACGGAGCCGGTGACGCCCTCGTCCATCTTAGCGAAGCTTGCTTGGCACCCGAACATGTGATTGCTGGCACCGGTGTCCAGGTACTAAGCGTCGTCGTGGGCGTCCTCCTTGCGCCCTAGATGCACCTACGCGTGCACTTCGTTGAGCACCACGTCGATGCCGCGCCCATGGAAGCCTTGGTGGCGCACACGTGCCATGAAAGCGCGAGTTAAATGCGTCGTCGGCTTCGCGTCAAGTGGGCACCTTTCGATGACGCTTCGGCTTGCGGCAGTCCCTAGAGTAATGTCCGTACTTGTCGTAGTTGTAGCACTGAACCTGCAACATGTTACGGCGCGCACTAGGTGAGCCACCATCTTTGCCGTCGTGCCCGCCTTTGCCACGGACACGGTCATGCGGCTTGCCGCGGTAATGGTTGTCACCACCTCTGCTGCTTCCTTTGTCACCCCCGGAGGAGCCGGTGCCTTGCTCCCTCTTCTTGGCGCGTGCGAGCCACTCCTCTTCAGTGAGGAGCAGACGCCCACCAGAGTCGCCCGAGTCGTCGCGCGTGTAGCGTTGCTCCACTGATCGAAGCCGGCCGGTGAGCTCTTCGATCGACAACGTACTCAAGTCAAGCAGTGTCTCGATCAAGATTGCCACATGTGTATACCTGGGTGGCACAACACGAATGAATTTCTTGACTACTTTTTCTTCTTCCAACATGTCGCCTAGGATCCAAAGATTGTTGACAAGTCCCGTGATCCTCATGGAGAAGTCGTCCATTGACTCACCATCCTTGAATTCGATATCCTCGAACTCCTTGCGAAGCTTCTGTGCATTCGCCTCATGAACGCGCTCGACGCCCATCTGCATCGTCTTCACGGCGTCCCGCGCCTGTTTGGCCATGTCCTTCACCACCAGCATGGACAGCATGTCCGGTGACACCGCATGGAGAATGGCGGACAACGCCAGTCTGTCGTCACGGTAGTTGGCGTTGCCAGGTTCGATCGCCTCCCACAGGCCTTGTGCCTGCAAGTTCACCCTCATCACGAGGGCCCAGTCGGTGTAGTTCGTCCGCGTCAGCGTGGGGTAGACCACCGATCTCGTCGTCTCCCGTACCACCCGCTGCACCACACGCTTTTGGCCGCCGTTGCTGCCGGATCCAATCTCGCGATCGCCACTACCGCCGAGATTGATCGTGCGAGTAGTGCTACCGTCACCTTGCACCCCATCTTGGGAAGGAGACATGGTAGGAGGGAGTGAATTGTCGTGTGACATCTTCACAGGCAGGAAAGCACGAAGCTCTGATACCAATTGTTAGCCCGCTCGCTGGTGTCTACGCACGCGAACGCCTGAACACGAGAACACACACATGCTAGCGTGGACAGCAAACAGAACACATAATTGATTTTTGGTGCTACTGAACTGTTGTAGCTTTTCTCCTTTTTTCTCTCTATTTATTCTCACGTGAAAGAGACTACATATACGTTACAAGAAACAATGTAAAGAAAACTAACTGAAGAAACTACAGCCACTACAGCCAACTGTTACCACTCAGCCATAATACTAGCCCATAACTAGTGTTAATACTCAGCCCTAATGCGCACGGCAATGCAAAGCAGTGCATGGCTGCTAATCAAACAAAAAACTGAAACACTCAATGTGTGCATGCTGTTAGTTAGCCATGCAAACAAAGAAAACAGATGCAATCAAGGATTAATCAACATTACCTCGGTGGTGGACTGGCGTCTGGCGGTGGCAGGCTCCCAGACTGGCGTTGGCATCGGCAAGCAGGCTCCCGAACTGGTGTCGATGTCAGCAAGCAGGCTCCTTTACTGGACTGGTCTCGGGCCGGAGGCGGCCTGCAAGGCGTGCCACAAGGGGGCCCCAAAAGGGGTGGCCGACGCAGGACGCGACGGAGGAGAGCGAGGTGGTCGGAGGGGTGGGGTCAGGGTGCGTCTGAGGCGTCTGGCGGGGCAGGCGAGGTGGTCGGCTGACGCCTGAGGATTGAGGAACTACTGAACGAGGGTAAGAGCATCTCCAATAGTTAAAGATAATCTTATCTTTAACATATGCTACATCATCTTTAGAGATAACATCTCCGATAGATAGTCTCTAGCACACTCTTCAACATTTATATTTTATAATTTTCCTTTAAAACGGTCCTACATGTCAACTAGAGTAGATTAATGTATCATGTCTTGTTTCGCGTGCACGACAGTCTCTCCAGGAAGAGACGACATATGTTCTCTCTTCTCCCCCTCTCTCCTCCACATAGGTTTTTGTTAACGTGGTATAGCTAAAAGACGATAATAAATATACTATTGGAGATGCCCTAAGGAGAACATGAATTGGATTGGGGAATGAGGATGAGGAACAGCCCCTGAACATAGTAGGTGAGTTCGTGAAGAAACCGTAAGTCTAGAAACCCTAATGACTAATGAGTTAAGATGGCGGGCTGGCTGGTTTTGGCCGTTGGGCTGAAAATGCCGGATATCCGACCTTTTTATAATCAGGATAATACGTATATTCGAGGGATACCAGGGCTACTGTATACCAAAGCTACTGTATTCGTATTCGTTTCCGACAAAAATTTGCATTCGTTTCCGATTCAAAAAAAATCCAAGCCGACACTATCCGAATTTGTTTTCGTTCCAATCGGTTAAAAACTACTCATCCGTTTTCACCCCCTACTTCTTCGCAATACGGATTCTTTTTCCCAAAGAGAAAAAAGAAAATCGTCTGCGTTCTTCTGTACGGGGAACTCGGGAAAAGCGAGGAACTTGCAATCTGCAGATGCTGCATGTATAGAAATCATACCGGTAGGATCAGACGGTGCAGATTCCTGTGTTTTGGTTTTGTCATGTCTTTTGGTAAAGATGTCAACATGAATTCTGTTCTCTTTATAAGACAAACCAAACCTTACTCCTTACCTGTCTTGGTGAAAATTAACCATGTATACATAGCTACTAGGTACATGATTGAGTTTTCCTATTTTCGGAGTTCAGACAATTTATTGCATTGAGACAATTTATTGTAATTCAACATATCAGAAAGAATAATGTTTCCTCCCCAAAGTACTGATGATACTTAAACAGATCTCCCGCTCAGCACATGCATACGAAAAATTTCCTGCTCAATACTCAAAAAGTTCAGACAAAAACACAAATCCACCACACACTTTCATTCTTCAAGATACTGAACTTTCCATCTGTAGCCACTGATGACTGAACATTGAACTATCCACTAGGAGTTTTGTGGGAATATGAGTTCCATGTCCATCAGCAGAAATTTGTGATACCATAAGAATATATATAACTCATAAACAGAGGGAAGACGCAAAAACTTCACCCTTCTGCTCTCCAAAGAACCAGCAGAGAAAGGGACGATTCAAGATAGAAACATGTTTGGACAACTCTGGAGCTTTAATGCCTTCTGGCTCTTGACCACTGATCTTTCATGTCTGTGGTCTACCATATAGATTCGTGTACACAATCTTCGTCCGGTAGACCAGGATCAAGCTCAAGACGACAGCAATGATGCAGAACCCTGACATGATCAGAGACGAGAGGAAGAAGCAGATGGCTCCCTCACACTTCAGTGGTGGAGCAACGTCAGAGACCATGTCAAGCAATCTGCCTGGCATTGCCAGCAATGTTGGGTTGTGCTGGTGAGCCTGCTTCTCAGCTTCATAGTCATAGATGCCGCTGGCAATAATGCCTGAGAAAACTAGGGAGCCTGCTGGGTTTGCAACTGTAAGGAAATTGTACAATGCTCCGAAATTTTTCAGGCCAAACAGTTCAGAGGCAGCGGCTGGCACAATTGCCCAGTGGGCACCGTACCCAAGTCCGATAAGCAGTGTGCCAATGTACATTGTGCCAGGCCAAGCCATTGCGAAGGAGAAATGCCCAATTGCCATCAACACTTGAGCTGTCGCTAACGCAATTGCCCTTGGATATGCATAATCCCTGAAATAAAGGTGAGAAGGAAACCATTAACAAACAAGATGAGACAAAAAGGGGGCCTAGTCCCTAAATACGAAGATACAACCTATGTTTGGAGTTGAGAAACTCTTTCACTCTTTGCATTAATTGACCACAAGAATATTGCACATGATCGACCAAACAGATAATCTAGATATTGCCTACAGCCTGCAGTTAGTTTTGTTCTTTTTTGTTAGCCCAGGCTCCTAATCTTTGTCTGAGTGTGTTCTGTTCTCCACTTTGCGTCTCCCTTTTCCTTTTTAATATAATAGGAATAAGCTACATCAGGCACGAAATTAAATGCATTTTAATTTTTAAAAAAGGAACAAACAATCCCTTTTGGTTTTAAAAGTGTGAGCTAGTCAGCATGCACATGAAATTTTTGCTGCAGAAAAGCATTTTTCCGGCATGCAATTCACCATTGGAGAATGCTCTTCCATATGAACTAAACCAAAAAAAATACTCATCAGATGGCAAACAAAAGGTATTTTATATGTCAGTAAAGAGCTACCGCAGATTTCTTACTTGACAATAATCTCTGAAAAGTAGCCCCCACCAATACGTCCAAGGAAGTTCCAAATGCTAATCATCGACACAAAAATGTGTGTTTCCTCATATCCCAATGACTGGCTCATTTGCCCGAGATTATCGATAACAGTGAGACCTGACCCTGAGCCCAACAGAAGGGAGAAAAACAGAAGCCAAAAATCTGCTTTGATCAGCGCCTGAATTAATGTGAAATCCTCTCCTCGTCGTGGACCTTTCCTCCTTTTAACCCTGACAGCGCCAACAGCAGCTGCCTGAAATAGCTTTGCCTGCAATTCTGCAATCCTCTTTTGCCTCTCTGAGGCTGGAAGTAGATCAACTTCCTTTGGCTTTTCGTCCTCCACCTCACTGAGTATAACCTCATTTTGCTCTTCAGAAGGTGCTGATGCACTAGCTTCTTCTCTCCGAGGTGATGGCAACAGTAGTGCATAGACACTCTCATCGTCATCTGAAAAGAAGCTGAGTATAATAGGGATGGCTATTGGAACTAGCAAGAGGACAATTAGAATGATGGTAAACAAGACCATCACTGTGTGGCTCAAGTCAACAAGGTCTTCTAGTATCATCACACCCATAAGATAAGCGGCCAAGAGCAAGCAGACGCTGTATACAAATGTGAAACTTGTACCATCAGAAGGACGTATTTGTCTGTGGCCTCCAACTGGTCTGACAATGAACATTAATGCGATAACTACCATTGTTGGGCCAACTGCAACCATGAAGATCAGTGGAGCGTCATCAGGCGAGTGTATCATCGCATAAATCTGTGTTAGGATTGCACCACTCAAACCAGCAAATCCCTTTAGGATACCAACAATTGGTCCACGACTCTTGGGAAAGTTCTGAACACATGAGACGAGCGCAGCAGTATTGAAGTATGTCTCGCCATTATTACCAACAAAGATTAGAATGCACATCTGCGGGGAGATGATTTTAGTTCAAGAACCAAATGACAACAAACATAAAAATAATTCAAGCAATACAAAAAGTAAACAAAAACCATCTAGAGCATATTATAGTTATGAAAGGATCCAAGGTTCCAAACACCACAAACTGAAATGAGGACATGGAATCCTGTACTAGAATGTACCAGAGCAGTTTGGGTGGTAAGTACTTTGGAGGGGACTAGTCAAAGATCCACTAGGTTTGTTGTTCAGATGCTCAGTTGAATCCCAACTCAGCTAGAACATGCGTTTTTAAAGTTGGTGGCCTGCTGAGTTCTAGCTAGATATCTTGATGTTTTTGAGAGGAAATATTTCGATGTTATTTATTCATTTGATCATTTCTGATGAAACTACCCAGTTGTGAAGTACTACTGTACTAAATGACTACACCCAAAGTCATCTAAAAAAATATCAAGAACACCCAAACACAGTGTAACTGGCTGTGAAAATGAATAATTTTTTACTGTTGTCAAACCGGCCTGTTTACTATTTGCTTCATTGTCTGTCAGCTGATTAGATGGATTACCGAAGGTTTTTGCAACTAGCTACTCATGCAGATGTGTTGCATACCTATGCTAGTGCCAGATCGTTTGCAGTCAAGATAATGTCTTTTCACTTATTTATTCGCTAAAATTTAGGCAACTCCATTGCAGCCATATTTGTCATGCCAATAATAATCAACAGTGAAGCTGTAGCTTGAAATGCATAGGAATCGAAAAAGATCTTAAGCCTAAAATATTGATATAAGACAATGAAGGTATAAACTAAAGGCACATGGAAGGTAGGAAAGTGACCATTATTTCCTATAAAAAGGAAAGTGGCCACTTCATTCTCTATGAAAAATTATAGCTCAGACAACAAGGAGACATGTTAATCAACAGGTAATATGTTAAATAGTTTTTTGAATATGTCATAAAGCAGAAAGATAATAAATTATTCGTTTAAGACAATTTCAAACTAAGAATGGTTTCTGAATAGAACTAAAAAAAATCGAGAACATGGAAGAGAAGTGCGCGTCAAACTTTCAGTATTTTAGATGAACAAAATTTCAGTTCAAAAGTGGCTGAAACCATATGCCATGCTTTTTCCATAAGACAAATAGTATTAATGTCCACATGTGAAAGTATCTAAGGAAAGAAGGAATTTGGTGTTTTTTGAAACAAAAAGCAGAAAAAAATATTAACTCTTCATCCTCATGGACACATAAGGACACTAAGACTGTGCTTATACTGAAGGTCTCTTATATTGCTTGAAAGTTTCACATGGCAAATTAATTTTCCAAATTTCACATGGCAAATTATTAGATCCTGATCCCAATCTTAGAAACTTTAACCGTACCAAATACAGTAGTAAGTAGCAACAGGTACCAGAATATTACTTCACGGTATGGTGCCTTAAGACATGACATTCTTTCTCAACAGCTACCTACTCGTGGGGATGTTATTTCACTTATTTGTTCCCAAAAGGTTAGGTTGTTCTGCTGCAGCTGTATTGGACATACTAATAATAGTCCACAGTGAAGTTCTAGGCTGAACATTGCTCAATGGAGTGGAAAAAAATCTTGAGGCTAAAACATTGTTATGAACTATTTGGACTTCGGAGTGTTTTCAGGAGATTAGATAATGACGGTATAACTAAAGGCACATAGGAAGCAAGAAAGCGACCACTAACACTTTCTAAGAAAAAGTACACCACAGACGACAAGGAAGCACATTTGACAGGTAGTATGTTAAAATATTATTCGTACATGTCATACAGTAAAAAAAACAATTGTTTGAGCCAATGAAAATCTGAGAATGATTTCTGAATATATAACCTTCAGTATTTTGGATGAACAGAAGTTAGTTTCCAAGGTGACTCAATACTCCATTTTAATACGACTAACAGAAAGCATTGAAGTCCAACCGCAACAGTATTCCAAAACAAGGAATTTGCCGTCTTTTCTAAACAAAAGTCGAACAGCAACTCTCCATCCTTGCAGACGAAGCCGATTTCTCTGGGGGAGGGCCTCACCGGGAGGGCTCCCCCATATAATTTTTTTTCCTTGCAGACAGCATGGAGTGTATAAGAAATATCCATTTAGGATGCGTGATTGGCCCATATTTGTTTTCAAATGATCAGAACAATAGCCCCGTGCTTTTGCTAAAGGAAACTAGCACACTGCTTGAAGAAAGAACATTCGACATGGGACATGATTAGTTTCCAATCCCAATCTTAGAAACTTCAACCGTACTGTACAAAACACAGTAGAACTATATCGGAACAGCACAAAATCACACCATGGCAAGAAACTCAAACCTCAACAACCACTACACATAAGTTTCTGAATTTTAATCATGAATTCCAGACTAACCATCGTGCACGCTTCAATTAACAAAAGTCACTGGCAGAAAAAGCTAGAGAAGTTAGTACTCCTAAGCATTAGAAAAACATGCAATGATATGTAGCGCATGCGGCTGCAAGAACCGGACAGATGATGAGATGAACGCGACCATGCAACCAACACAACCGCGGAAGGGAAGAGGAAACCGAAGCATGGGAAACGGGAAGACAGAATTAGAGGGGTAACGGATCTCACCGCCCAGAGCGGGGGCACGGGGACGCGGTGGGTGACGGCGAGCCAGACCCAGCCGTAGCCGACGAGGTTCTGCGCGGCGCCGATGAGGAGCGCGGCCCAGAGCGGGAGCACGGCGCAGAGCGTGCCGGCGAGGAAGCCGACGCTGTCGCCGAGGTCCTTGGCGACGCCGAGGCCAGCCACCTGGCGCTGGTTGTACCCCAGCGAGCTCTTGATCACCGGCGAGAGGCTGCCGAACAGGTACCCCACCCCGGCGCACGACTGCATCCACATCGCCGCCACGAACACCAGCCACCGGTTCCGCAGGAACCCCCGCACCCGGTTCCCCAGCTCCACCATTGCAGCGGCTCTCCCAAACCCAACACTACTCCTATCGAAATCAAGATTGGAACAATCCTAGAAGTCCGCACCGAAGAGCAACCCCAAGAATCCTATGCCGAAAGCGGAATCAAACCAAGACGACGGATTGGGATAGGGAGGAGGAGAAGGGGCCCGGCCAGGCCAGCTGATGGTTTCTTGCAGGGAGGCGAAATAGCGAGGGACCGAACGGCACACCACCACACGACAGGGAGGAGAATTGGGATCACGAGGACGATGCGAAAGGAGCATTGGTATAATGGTACGTCGATTCAGTAATGATCGGCACAGAGCTGGCCTTATTGATTGCTGCTGACAAAATGACCGGCCGATCAGAGCAGGTTGGGAAAATCGGCGAATTTGAGCTCGTTTTTTGGATGGGTCAT
Organism: Phyllostachys edulis; assembly: GCA_036346405.1. Classification (NCBI taxonomy): domain Eukaryota; kingdom Viridiplantae; phylum Streptophyta; class Magnoliopsida; order Poales; family Poaceae; genus Phyllostachys; species Phyllostachys edulis. The sequence continues at coordinate 61,144,715 of CM070560.1, read as the reverse complement.
TGGGGCGTTACTGCGGTAGCCCCCGCGGGCGATGGCGACAGGTTGTTTGATTTGTCGTCAACGCATCAACCAAACCAAATTTTAGTAATACTGATAAAAATTGGTTATGATTTAGATTGCTGTTAATATTTGATAGTGTTAATAAAAATTTAGTAATAACAATAAATCCAATATTGCACACGGATAATCCGAAGGCGAAAAAATTGCTCATTAAAATTTTGATAACGTCAACATTTTGTTTGGTTGCAACGCAAACAACATATTGGGGCGGTACTACGATAGGCCCCCACAGGCGATGGCAACAGGAGGGGGGGAGGGGGCAAAGCGACAAGCACGGAGTGTGCCCAAACTTTGGGTTTGTTTTGTTTGTCATCAACCAAACCAAATTTTAGTAATGCCGATGAAAATTAGTTATGGTTTAGGTTGCTGTCAATATTTGGTAGTGCTGATAAAAATTTAGTAACAACAATAAATCCAATATCGCACACGGGCAATCCGAAGACGAGAAAATTGCTCATTAAAATTTTGATACCGTCAACATTTTGTTTGGCAGCAACGCAAACAACACATTGGGGCGGTACTGCGGTAGGCCCCGCGGGCGATGGCGACAGGAGGGGGCAAAGCGACAAACACGGTGTGAGAGCTCCCTGAGATTTAACTTATAATGCTTAACCGTCCAAATGGTCCTAGCATCACAAGAGAAATTTTCGGTTCTCGATGTATTATGTACCTCCCAGGAGCGGTACGCATACACCTTCACAAACATACATCAAGCCATACACAAGTTATTACAATATCAAAACTTCATAATTTACAACACGACAAACATACAAGTTCGGATTTCATACATAAGACCGACCAGTCAAATAGCACAACAAAAGATCAAGTTCGCAGCGGAAGAACATAAGCCATAAGATGGCAGCAAAATAAAACCAACCGGCTGCCCTTACCCACAAGGAAACCGACCAGTAAACCACCGACCTAGTCATCACGTTCGTAGTCAAGCTCACATTGGCTAACCCCTTGGGGGGTCAACCTCCTCTACGCCATGGAGAATCCCGTTAAGTACAAAGTTATACTCGCAACTCTTACAAACAACAGAATAGAATAGATGCATTCAAATATCAAAGGAATGCTACTACACTAAGCAATTTTTAGCATAAAGACATTTTCTTTACAATAGAGTAATAGATTGTAAAGCAATTTAACAAATCTATTTTTATTAGTTTAAATAACAGCGAGACAACATTTAGAAACATAATTAACATCCTAGAGGTGGCTGCCCACAGCCCACCACAACATAGCACGAATTGTCCATTCGTACCACCCGATTTCAAGTTTTATCGAAATGTAGAGTCTAACTCTTGCAAAACCTAATCCAGTGTGTCCTTAACCAAGGACGTGGCTATTCAAATAGATTATACCCTGTAAGGGTGTACAACTTTACTCACATGCCAGACCGCTCCTTTACCAAGCTATTAAGCACATTTCCGAAGGTATACCGGCAGAGCTAAGTCCTATGATACATTTCCCAACAGCCGCCCTATGAGTGAAACCCTTTGTGAACTGCCCTTGTGTGTGCAGACGGGGCTCCCACGGAGGACTCATACATTGTATCGGAGTCACCGGCAAAGCCTCAACAACTGTCGATGCTCCTCAGGCAAGGGAACATAAAGGAACCCAGCCCGCACATTTCCAATACAACAGAACATTTTTCTCCCTAACATTTACTGCCTACGGCTCAGAGTTAACACATGACAAAGTAATAAGTCAAGAGGGGTCACATATGTCCCTCATGTGGTTGCACATAATAATGCTTAGATCAGTATGACACAAGATGTTCGGTCCTTGTTGACTTGGGCACAAACCATCACACCTGATAACCACACTATTCATACCATCTGCCCAAGTCCAAATCATTTTATTTTTAGTTTTATTTTTTTTCCAAATACAGTACTTATATGAGTACCATGACCCGAGTAATTAAAGTGATGATGTAATGACCATCGCCGAAACGATGATCCCCATCCTACCGTTCTAGGCATTGCTAAGCGACACTAACTCGGATACAGTACATATGACTATAACTCAACCACCGGGCTCTAATTCACCAGCGAGATTAGTAACCTGGGCTCAGTGGCAAGGGATAATATTTTCTACAGCTCATGCAACTACTAGGATTAACTGTGGATATCATGGGGATATGTGCACGATCTTTGGATGATGTTACAATTGGCAATATCGTTGACGGTTTGTCAAAACACGCATTTTCGTCGAAGTTTGGAATCTTTGTCGGTCGAGAAGCGGTCGAGGCCGGCGTTAGGCGCATGATCGAACCGGCTTGTAAATGGCGGTCAAACCGGCCAGCGATTAGACCGTCCAATGAATGGCGGTCTGACCGATTTTGCTACTGTTCATCGGCCAAAAGTGGCGATGAGTGTTGGGTTAGGTCAAGTTTATGGGTTTCAGTGCATATGTGTTGCATGATGCATGTTTTGACTAACGTGGGTCAAGTTGTGAAGAAATTGTTCCCGGAATCGATTTCTTTATATATTGTTGTGCAAGTTGCTTGGAGGTTAATGACAGTCAACGGCGAGGATGATCAGGACTAAGCTTGGAGAGCTGAGGTCCAGAACGATCGGGGATGCCAGGTGAGGTCAATGGAGTCAAGCATGGTGCATAATGGACAAAGGTGACCGAACAGGCAGTTTGGTGTGACGGGTTAGATCAAGCGGCGCGGAGGTCGGTGCAAGTGCCATGGTGGTTTCGATAGGAGCCGGATAGGAGAGACTTGCCGACATGATGAGAGCCGCTGGATCAACCTACACGTGGCGAAGTATGGAAGTGTTTCATGCAGTTTGGACTTGGTCTTCAAAAAAGATCGAGAATGGGTATTTTGGTAATTTTACCAAATACCGCCTTGGTGACCTTTTGCCAACCCGCGTCGCAAGATGACGCAAGGAGAAGCAGATTAGGTCAAGAGGAGATGAAAACGGTGTTTTAAAATACGTGCGTGTGTGACTCGTTTGTGTGTGGGCCTTAACTGGAGCCCATTAGAATTCAATCTTCTAGAAGGTCTAGGCCTCCACTATAAATAGAGGAGGGAGGTGGCTGCACCCCCTCAACCCTTTCATTATTGAAAACCCTAGTTTTGCTTTTGTGCTTAGGGAGAAGATAGTTGGAGGTTATGGTTCTAGAGAGTTGGATTTGATTTCGTGCTCATGTATTGAGTCTTTGTCCTCCAATGATGGAGTGGCTGTAAACCAATACCATATCAAATCAATCCAAAGAAAGTTCTCTTAAAGATGAGTCTATTTGCTTTCTTTCTCTCTATTTAGTGATTTGGGGTCTTTCTTTGATCCGCGAGTTTTTGCTTGGTTTCTTGTCTTGATCTAACTTGCTGTGACATGTGGGAACCCATCTAGGATCATCTTGATCATCAATCACCCACGAGCAAGTCTCTAGATTATATTTCTATTTTAACTCGGTTTTGGAGCACACTTCGTTCAAACTGAAAAAGATAGAAACTTTGGCATGGATCTTTGCGATCCTTGATTGGAATAGGTTCGTAATATCTTTTAGAAGGTGTGATTCAAGTTTCGTGGAGTTTGGTCGTGTGAATCAAAAGTTAGATCGATTTGTGTTTTGAACACGGGCTGTTCTTCATTGTTCTGTGTCAGGCGCGGTCAGATCACCCTCAGACCACCGGTCAGACCGGACCCCGGTCAGACCGTGCTTTTGCCGCCGGTCAGATCGCTCATCGGTCCGACCGCGCAATCAACGCCGGTCAGACCGCCCCTTTAGGGTTTGAGCTTCGTGCTGGTCTTTTGCTTTGGGGTTTTGGATTGGATTTAATACAAGTCTTTCGTTGTACTTGTTGATTGATCTTCATGGCTTCCATAGCTATTGGAGTGAGATTCGTGTTGAATCCGTTCAAAGTGAAAAAGTGAGCGTGCTTCTATTCACCCCCCCCCCTCTAGTCGCCTTTTCGGTTCAACAAGTGGTATCAGAGCCCAGTTAATTCAATTTTGATCTTAACCGGTCACTGAACTTGGCGATGGATAATTACTCGACCAAGCCGCATATCTTCGATGGGCTCGACTATGCCTATTGGAAGAATCGCGTGCGAGTCTTCCTTCAGAGCAAAGTACAAGTGATTTGGGAGGTTGTTCGAGCTCCGCTCATTTTGCCCGAGGTTGCTTCGCCGGTTTTAGCAGCCCTCTTGGCAAACAACCATAAGGCTAAGAATCTCCTATATGCTGGGCTTGGTAGACAGGAGTATGATAGGATTTGCAACCTTGAGACCGCACATGAGATCTGGCACACCCTCGAAACTTACCATGAGGGATCGCCCCAGATCAAGCAAGTGCGCCAGACGGTCTGCAAGCGAGAGTATAACAAATTCGAGATGCGTCCTAGCGATAGCATCGATGACGTTTTTACTCGCTTTAACAAGGTGATCAATCTGATGAGAGCTGTTGGCATTGAGTACTCTCAATATGAGAATGTCACCCACCTCTTGGCTGCAATCAACACCAAGGAGTGGGAGATGAAAGCTACTGCCATTGAGGAGAACGTCGATCTCTTTAGTCTCACTTTGGAACTGCTTTATAGCAAGCTCAAGACTCATGAGATCAAAAGAGGCAGTCTTCCTAAGAAGGATAACATGGCTTTGGTAGCTGATCCTCTGGAAAAAAAACTTCTGATGGTTCTTCTGAGTCTTCTTCTGGATTTTCTTTTGCGTGTTTACCTGCAATTCAAGAAGAAGAGTTTGAGGGTCTTCCTAAGGTTGATTTAGCTCTTTTAGCCAAGAAAGTCACACGGACCTATAACAATGTTAGAAACAAGAAGAGAGGTGGCCCTATGACGTGCTATGAGTGTGGAGAGCTATATCATAGCCGGGCAAACTGCCCCAAGCTGATAGGTAAGGGAAACCGCAAGGATGAGAAGCCTGCTTGGAAGAAGCCTTATGGGAGCAAGCCCAAGTATAATGCTGCCAAGCTCATGAAGGCTGCTCACCGGGTCCTTACCACTTTTGGAGAGCAATCCATGAGCGGTGTGGACTCTGGGAGCAAGGAGTACAAGGAGGAGGAGCTCCCTCAAGACAAGAAAGGGAAGGCCAAGGACTTCACCAGCATGTGCTTCATGGCCGACTCCGTCGACGCCGATGATAACGATGAGGTACCTCCCTCCTATGATGTTCTTTCTGCTAGATGCGACACCATGTTTGAGCAACTCATGAGTCAGGATAAGGCCTTAGAGTTTACCATGGTTAGGAACAAGGACTTAGAGTCACAAGTAGAAAATTTAACTTTAGAACTTGTAAATGCTAAGACTCTTAAATCTGATGAATGTTAATCTTGTCATGCTCTACACTCTGAATTTGCTAAACTGCAATCTGCTCATGATGTTGCTTTGCACCAACTTGAGAATGCTAGGATTGAGCTAATTGATGTTAAATCTGCTCCCTGTGAAAAATGCTTAGAGTCTAGTAAGTTAGATGCCTCTGGTAATGTTAAATCTAGCTTTTGCTCTTTCTGCTTAGAATGTAAACATGAAGTTAAAGACATTCTAGAAGCAGTTAGAGCTAAATATGCCAAGCTTAAGGACACAATTGAGTCTACACCTTGTGCCTCATGTGCAGCCTCTAAGCTTGAAGTTGTTTTTCTTAAGGAGAAACATGCTAGAGCCATTAGGCCAAGACTTGTGATTCATGTGTTAACTTTGGAAAAGAAAATGCTTACCTTAAGGACACACTAGAAAAATTCTCTAAAGGTAAGAAACAGTTAAACATGATTCTGGACACGTCTAAAACTCCTTATAAGAAGCAAGGGTTAGGATACAACTATGCCCAGGACAAATCCAAGTCTAATGTCATTCAGGTCTCGGAAAATGGCTTAGTTGAATTCACAACCAAACCTGCAAAAACAATTTTCAAATCTGCAGGTTTTGTCCAACCTTCTTTTGAGTCAAAAGGTGCTTCTCCCAGTGGTACCAAATACCATTGCACCTATTTCAAGAAGAGTGGACATTTGGTTGAGTTCTGTTGACGTAGGTTGAAGAACGCAAAGAAAAATATTGCTAGAATTTCATCTAATCAACCTAGAGCTTTTATGAGACTTGGTCATTTAGAAAGGAAGAAACCTGGACTAGGATTTGTTTCGCATGCTCATCATCATAAGGTTCCTAGATAGGATGCTTCTCATGTTTGTGTAACCATTGCTTATAACAGAACTTCAAATAAAATCAAGGATAGCACTTCTGCTTTGCATACTACTCGCAGACATGTGTCTCAGTACTAGGTTCCCAAGTCATGTTTAACTAACCCCAGTATTGAGACACATCGATCTTTTGTGCCTTGATTTTCAGGATCGCCGTAGAAGGAGGAAGAACACGAGGCTCGTCGACTCCGGCTGTTTATGCCATATGACCAGAGATTCAAGATGGTTCACTTCCTTCATGCGGTCGACGGGTGATGACTTCATTACCTTTGGAGATGATACACAAGGACGAATTGAAGGAACGGACAAGCAGGGCATTCTCGGGCGCGAACTTGTCGCGCTCGTCATCGGCAACATGGTCCATGGCAGCGCGGGCTAAAGGCCAAAATGTGTTCGCCACGCCTAGGCGGTCCTAAGGGTGGCCGAGACATTGCCGGTGGTGGACCGGAGCAACGGCGGCACTTGACCAAAGTGGCAATCACGGGCTCTGATGCGCCACTGTGCCCAAACTTTGGGTTTGTTTGGTTTGTCATCAACCGAACCAAATTTTAGCAATGCTGATGAAAATTGGTCATGGTTTAGGTTGCTGTCAATATTTGGTAGTGCTAATAAAAATTTAGTAACAACAATAAATCCAATATTGCACACGGGCAATCCGAAGACGAGAAAATTGCTAATTAAAATTTTGATAATGTCAACATTTTGTTTGGCTGCAATGCAAACAACACATTGGGGCGGTACTACAGTAGGCCCCCACGGGCGATGGAGACAGGAGGGGTGACAAGGATTGTTTACCAGTTAATACGGGTATATCTTTATTTGTCTATTGATAATTAAGCCAGATCCTCTGCTGGGCCCAAGTTAGCTTATTGGGCCCAAGATCAATCAAGCTGTTTGTTTATCTTGGCCAATCACTTTTGTAACCCTAAAGTCTCTCGTTTATTCTTGCAGCTCTTTCTCTTGATGAGATTAGAAGCCGGATCAAAATGATCTGCGCCGGGGAGCCTGGCGACAAGGCTGATTTCCCCCGGATTTTAGCGGTTGTCTCTGCAAAAGAGAGAGCTGAGAGCCTTAAGGTAAAAATATCAACTACCTTTCATCATTTGTATGTTTTCCGATCAGTTTACCATAAATCCTCTTCGATGTGCAGTCGATCGAATTGAGGATCAATGAGGCCACCGAGAGTTGTAAGCTGATTGAGGCTCTGACCACTCCTACGATCATTCGAGATGGTAGTCACGTAGAGGTAGGTAATCGAACAGAAATGTATATTCAAGATGAAGGATTTTTCGTCACCTAATTGGCTTTGATTGTTAATTAGGCGGTTGTTGTTGACTCTAATGTGGACGCTGATGACCTGCCAGTTGCTACTGGAGTTACTATTCTGGAGGTCGACGAATCCACACCTTCCGCCCCGATGGTTAGGGATCTTGTTCTCGATCAACTAGTCATGAATATTTCTTCTAACCTCTAGTCGGAGGACATGAGAGGTCTAACCAGTCCTACCGGTTTAGGACCGGTGAAGTCGGTTGAGTAGAAGAAAAGGAAGGCGAGCGCGATGAACTTCGCTTCAACGTACTTCAAACTAAAGACGAAGAAAACGACCAAGTATGTATACATGAAAGAGGAACTTATGTAAGTACTTACCTCTGGTGTTTTAGAGTATTGAACTTCCTTTATTCTTTCTTTGTAGATCCTTTGGTGTTCCGGTCGCTTTTGACTAGAGCACTCCTTAGGAGAAGGCTCCTAAAGAAAAAAGAGGTCGAGCCAGCCCCGAGCAAGTGGCAGCACCAACGCCTGCTCAGGAACCCGTGACGGCTCCAACCCCACCTATGGAGGTGGAGGTTCCTGAGGAATCTCAGCAGGTTCAGACCCCTGTTGGAAATTCTCCTCTCCGTGTCGTCTTTCCTTATCGCCCCCGGATCTTCAATGATGAAGATCTTGATGAGGCTTGGGGAAGGATTTCAGACCATCAAGCAAATATGAGTGCTGACTTTATTTTTGTCGAATATAACAAAATGACAATCCAGGTAAGCTTCCATGACAACTTTTAATAGCCTTTCCCTTAAACTTTATAAAAAATTTAAAGAAGTCTACTATTTTGTAGCATTTGGTGGAAAACTTCGTTGTGGCCAGAGGACTGACCCGGCGAATAAAGCTTTTGGAGAAAAAGAATTTCGAATTAGAAAATAAGTACCCTCTTAGTGTCTTCCTCTCTATTTCTTTACCATTTGGCTCTTTTTTGGTTAAGCGAATTTCTCCCTTTGTCGTGTTTGATAGATTTGGAGAAACTTAAAGAAGAAGTTATGGCTAAGGAAGCCATAATAGTCAAGCTTAAAGAAGAATGCCAAAATAAGGACCAGTTGATTGGATACCTGATGACTAGGCACAAAGAAGTCCTTAAGACTATCGAGAAGAAGAGCGAAAGTAACCAGTCGTAAACTTGACCAGTGTACTACCTGTTTCTAGTTGTATGTACTCATTATTTGGTCTACTCGTGCAAAGCAAACTCAAGCATTGAAGAGAACAGAATAAACTCTTGAGTTTGAGCACGGTAAGGAGACATCCTTTGGACAAAATCTTGAAGAGACGGTCAAAACTTTCAACAAGATGCTCTTCGATGTTGGATTGGGAACACAACTGTCCAGCTTAGGAGATCCCAAGGAAAGGATCAGCTTCCTTAGCCAACAACTCGAGTACCTCTGGAGCGTGCTTAAGACTACTCGGGAGAACCATGTGAAAACTTTATTTGAAGCTGTAAAAAATAGAGTCAGTTTTGCTTTGGCAATGCTGAAGGCCTCTGACCCTACCATAAATCTCTAAGCTGTTGAGGAAGACTTCAACTGCTCGGGAGATGAAGCAACCAAACTTTTCGAGGAAATGACATCTCTCGGAAACAAGGTCATGGAAGAAATGGAGGTCGGATCTCCATCACGTAGCGATCTGTTTGGTGATTCTAAGGAGTAAGCTATTGTAATTTAAGAATTATAAATGTAAAAACTTACATTTCTTTCATCAATAAAGTCTTTCGTTTATCCTTTTGACTTATGAAGTACTCATATATTTCTTAGCCCCCGAGTGCTTTATAGTAGAAGATCTTTACTAAAGAAGCAGTAAGCCAAGAGTAAGAGTTTAAGTCACGGCCATTGTATAAAGTATGTGCTGATTATGCAACAAAACCGATCGCATTAATACTAAGAAATCAATTGTGGTCGGAACCAGTGTATGACTTCGACTAGTTGTAGATCTGTTTTCCATAATCGAAATACCAAACAATACATTGCATGGTCGGGAGACAAGACTTGCCTTGATGAGAAAAAATTATACAAGGATGTATGCAAAAAACGATAAGTGGTGTTATTTATATATAGTATCCAAACTGGTCGTAATTATTGCTAAGAATTAAAGACATGAAAAACACCTCGCGAGACGTGCTCAAGCTCAAGTTCCGACTGGCCGCGAAGATCGAAGGAAAAGGATCGTCGCTAGGAAACTCTTTCCAGTGGGCAGGACCATATGCGAAGAGGAGAGACTTCGACTAGGATGCTTTCCGTGACCCGACCAGTAGCCAAAACAAGAGCAAAACATAATGTTGAAGTGAAGAAATGTAGTCTCTGAAATCTTAAGCAGGGAAATCACTATATGTAGTCGTTTGTGTTATGCTCCTTTTACTCGTATGTTTTTTTTTTAAAAAAAAGAGTGTGTTTCGCGTGGGAACCATTGACTGAATGGTCATGATTAGGACCCTTAGGACATTTGACTTATATGTCTAAGACATAAAGTAACAGAGGTCCTTTAAAAGGATATCGGAGAAAATTTGGTCTTCTCCGACCATCTAAACAACAATAGTATGCGACGAAAGTAAGGGTGCAATCGTATAAACAATATCACTCATCGGGTAGTAAAAGGAAATGCATCTTTATTAAAAATTTAAAAAAATGTAAAATACAATTATACAAAGAACTTACGCAAGTGCTCAATATTCCAAGAATTTGACAAAACACGCCCGTCGGACATAGCTAGTCATACCGAACCAAGCCTGGTGACTTCGACCGCAGTGTATCGACCTTCCCATTTGGAAAAAAAGTTTATTGCAATTAGCCTAGTTCTGAATTTTTCGTCGAACCAAATCACCCACAACTAGGTTGCGAGGTTACACCTTACAACTGTGGTACCTTCACATGACTTGTTGGTAAACTACCGACCATATAAGGGCTTGATTTCGTCGTTCTTCAAGAAAATTGATGTCATCGGGTCTTCGTTTTACCTGATTATTTTTGTTTTAACAATCAGTTCGAGCAGAGCTAATTTTTAGTTCTGAAGGAAGCATGGCTTCAGCACCATAAACCAGAAAAAATGACGTTTCACCGGTTGCACGACTGTTTGTGGTTCGGATGGCCTATAACACAAAAGGAAGCTCTTGGACCCAAGCTCCTAACCGTTTTGTTAACTAGTCGAACACTCGGCGTTTCACTCCTTGCATTATGATACCATTAGCTCGCTCGACTACTCCATTGCTCTGTAGATGAGCGAAAGAAGTGAAATGTATCTTGATACCTAGATCCTCGCAGAATTCCTGAAAATTTCCGCTAGAGAACTAGGTACCGTTATTTGTGATTATACGACTGGGTATACTGAATCGTGTGATCACGTTTTTTGTGAGGAACCTCTTAGCGGCTTCAGTTGTTGTTTTGACAACTGGATCGGTTTTTATCCATTTTATAAACATGTCAATCATGACGAAAAGGAATTTGAATCTCCAAAGTGCTTTTGGGAAATGTCCCAAAATGTCTAGTCCCCAAGTTGTAAAAGGTCAAGAAAGAGGTATGGTTTGCAAAGCTCGACCACCGAGTGTGAATCGAGTTGCTCGAGAAAAACTTCGGGTGGGATAGGTGACTGTGTGGAGGCCATCCGTGCCAACTGGTCTTCTAGAAAGTTTTCCTTTCTAAGAATGTGTTGGATCTGAAAACCGAAGAAATGCTTTTCGAGTTTCCGTAATTCCGCTAGATAAGATGACATCTTGGTACTTGAGCATTGATACTCTTTTCCGACTTGATTCACTACTAGTTTTCACTAGTAATATGTGAATTCCGAGTGCACGAGCTGCTCGGAGTCGTGCCAGTAAACTTTCATATTCTGCTACATTGTTTGTAGCAGAAAAGTTTAGCTGGATGGTGTACTTGATGTATTCGCCAGTAGGGGATATTAAGACAACTCCAGCCCTCGAGCCTTTGAGCATGAAGGAACCCTTCAAAGTACATTGTCCACTCGTCGTGGTGTTCGTACTCGGGCCCTTGGGTGGGTTTAGGGTTTGTCCATTCGGCAATGAATTCAGTTATTGCCTATGACTTGATTGTTGTTCGTGAGATGAAATGGAGGTCGTACGCCCCAAGCTCGACCGCTCATTTTGCTATTCGTCCTGATGATTCCTTATTTCCAAGGACTTGACCTAGGGGATATCCGGTTGGTACGATCACTCTGTGGGCCTGAAAGTAATGCCTTAGTTTCCTTGAAGCCATAAGGAGACTATAGAGAAACTTTTGTACCTGTGGATATCGTTCCTTTGGTCCATGCAAGACTTCGCTTATGTAATATACCGGTCGTTGAACGTTTTCACGTTCTACGACCAGTACACCACTGACTGTTTGTGGCGTTGCAACCACGTAAATCAACAATGTTTCTCCCGATCTTGAAGATACTAAGATCGGGGTACTTGTAAGGTACTTCTTAAGGTCTTCAAATGCATCGTTTGCCTCTTTAGTCCACTTAAAACTTCTGTGTTTCCGAAGAAATTTAAAGAAAAGGAGTCATTTTTCACCTAACTGAACTATGAAACGACTTAGCGCTGCCATACAGCTGGTTAGTTTTTGGACTTCCTTCTTTGTGGTCAAAGGGCGCATCTGATCGATGGCAGTAATCTATGCTGTGTTTGCTTCAATCCCTCTAGCCGAAACTAGGAATCCAAGAAGCTTTTCCGAAAAAAAAACTCCAAACACACATTTTGCTGGATTTAACTTAAGGTTATGTCTTCTTAATTTATTGAAAGTCTCATGTAGGTCGGAAATATAGTCGCCAGCGTTGATGCTTTTCACGACCAAGTCATCAATGTAGGCTTCTAGACTTCGACCTATCTGAGGATTAAATGTTTTTTTTTTGCATCAACCTCTGGAAAGTTGCACCAGTGTTTTTGAGAGCAAATGACATTTTAACATAGTAGTAAGTGCCATATGGAGTGATGAAGGAAGTTTTCTCTTCATCATCTTTACTCATATTAATCTGGTGGTACCCTGAATATGCATCTAAAAAACTTAACAACTCATACCCGGAAGTAGAGTCTACAAGTTGATCAATACGTGGAAGGAGAAAGTCATCCTTTGAACAAGCTTTATTAAGATCTGTGAAGTCAATACACATTTACCATTTTCCATTGCTTTTTCTAACCATTACAGGGTTGGCGAGCCACTCTGGGTGGTCGACTTCACGAATAAATCCATCCTTGAGGAGCTTGTCGATCTCCGACTGGATTGCCTCCTTCCGATTAGGTGCGAAACGTCTTAGCTTCTGCTTGACCGGTTTTTTATCAGGCTGGAGAGCTAGCATGTACTCGATCACCTCCCTAGGGACTCCGGACATGTCGGACGCTTGCTAGGCGAATACGTCCTAGTTTACTCGAAGGAAAGAGACAAACAACTCTTCTTATTTAGGGTCGAGTCCTGCCCCGACCAGTACCTTTAGGACAGACGCATTAGTGTTTCTGGACCCAGGCGGCATGTTGGTGCTTTCCAGGGGAGCGCCTTTACTAAGTAATACCTCCTTGGTCTGGTCGGAAGGTTTTGGCATCATCTTTGGCCTCGAGTGCTTGACCTGCATGGTAGGGGGATGAGTTTCCCTGGTCAAAAGTTCATCGACCAGTTCTAAAGACTTCCTATCACATGCATAAGCTATTTTTTTGATCTCATCAAACCGTGATGACTCCTTTTGGTCCTAGCATTTTTAAACTCTGATAACCGTAATGCGCGGTTATCAGGAATTTTGCTAAGGCCGGACGATCGAGGATTCCATTATATGCGGTTTCGAAATCCACCACATTGAATAGAATTTTTTCTGTTCGGAAGTTGTCGGGTCTTCCGAACGTAACCGGTAGGGACAGTAGTCCTATCAGTTTGGCGGTAGAACCAGGAACTACGTTGTGAAAGGCATATTTCACAGGCTTTATTCTTCCAGTGCTCCCGTAAATAAAATGTTTAAATAACTACATCTATCTATTAAGACTCGATTAACTTTACAATTGTTAACAGTAGGTTCAACTACGATAGAAAACCTACCTGGTCGAGTCGATGGGGTGTGGCAGTCTTCTTTACTGAAGGATATTACAGTTTCCGACCACCTGGACGGCTTGACGGTGGTCGGAGACTTGGCAAGGTTCACCTCTCGTTCCACGGCCTTCAGATGATGTCTTGACTCGTACGAGGATGATCCACCAAAAATCATATCGACTGTGTGCTGCGGCTCCTGGTACTCCATCTCTTCATCGCCATCTTTGTCCTTCTTAGAGCTTGGTTCTCTGAGCTCTGTTATGAAGAGGAAGGGACCTTTACCTGAGTAGTAATCCTCCAGTTTCTTTGTCAGCCTCGGTAGGTGTGCAGATCATGCCCTGCTACCTGGTGAAGTGGACACCACTTCTTACTTTTCTTGTAGTCGTTGGTCGGAGCCTTAGCTTTTTTCCGACTAGTGAAGCCTTTATTGCTCTTGGTAAATTTTTCGGGAATCACAAGGACTTCCTTGTTGTCGGGTTTGTGATTCTTTTTACCCTTGAGAGACTTCTTGCTCCTCTTTTCTTGCTTCTCCAGTCCTGGCTGGGATTTTTATCTTTTCGATCAATAGCTTCATATCACTCGACCGTTTCACTAGTGGCTGCATATTTATCTGTCATGTCGAAGAGTTCGACAGTCGTTCGTGGAGGATTTATGGCAATATCCTTTGTAAAACGGCGATTCCTCTGCCCTGCTTTAAAAGCCTAGATGACAAAAGATTCTACGACCTCTGGGATAGAGTTTCGAACCTGACTGAATCTCTTGATATATTGTCGAAGAGTTTCATTGGTTTTCTGTTTCGTCCGATGAAGATCATCCTCCTTCCTAGGACGATCGTACGTCCCTTGAAAGTTGGCGATCAGAGTATCGTAGAGTTACTCCCAAGTGTAGATAGGTTTGACCGGTAGGTTGAGCAACCACGACCGAGCATATCCTTCAAGGACCGTGGGCAAGTAATTTACCATCACATTGTCATTACCACCAGCGGCCTTGATGGTGGTAGAATAAATTTGAAAAAATTCTAGTAGGTTCTAAGTCCCATTGAACTTCTCTATGTTGGTTGGTTGGAACCTATCTAGCCAATGAACAGCTTGAAGACCTGCCGAAAACGCTCGCCAGCCTGTATTGGAGTCGTGGTGCCTTCTCTGAAAAGGAGTTAGATTATAGTTAGTTGGGGATCGGTTCCTCGTATTTGCATACCTAGGATCCAGTGTCCCAATCTGGTCATGGGCGTTATGATAACGTCTTTGACCACCTACTTGGTTCAGATGATACCTGAGATCGCCTGAATTAAGTGGTCGTTTCTCTTGATGAGGAGAAGGAGTGGTTGCTGTGAAGAGTCATCTTCCCTCGTGATTACTTGGTCGAAACCTGCGAGGGGGTCTTGGTATCAATCGGTTCTCTGCTCGACCATGTCGTCCCCTACTGAGAGAGGAACACTAGGATGAAGTCATCGTGTGACTTTGCGAGTTCCTTTGCTCTCGGTACATTTCTGTACGCTGCATGGTTTGTTGGAGGATCTCCGAAACCTAACTTGCGAGCTGAGCATATCCTGAAGTTCCTGCTAAAGCAGGATCTGGATTATTCAAAATATCCCAGACTCGTTGCAGGTTTTGTATTGTTACCGAAGGTTGTGAAAGATTCCCGCTTGCAATGGCGTTCGATGAGTTGAGTTTTCTCTTGACCTTCCGGTTGGCCCTATCTGACCCCTTACTCGTAGTGGGGTAGAAATAGGTGAATTAACTGATGCACATCCATCAGCTCGGTTGCCTCCGCCATTTGGTGCTTGAGCGCTTGCACCATTTCCATCAGTGTGTGATGGCGGGACAAATTGTGGAGGATCGTGCAAGGCACCTTGATTGATATCTGCGATTGCGTGAACTTCATGTCTCCAACAGCGGTCCTCCGACGAGCTTCCGTCGTAGCTATTAGAGAGCCTTCCACTTCTTCAACAAGGAGCCTCCATGATGGAGAGCGGTCGGAGATTACCACCTCTGGTGGGCTTTGTGGTGGACTCAGTTTGATCCGGCGGACTGCCGACTGTATGATGAGTTTTTATCATTCCCACTTGGCCCATGACCAATGGAGCTTCATTGACACCCTCACTTGGTGTTGGTTGGCCCCTGGAATACGTAGGATCCGTTGGCGAATACCGGTCGCCCATGATTTGTATCGAGAGTATATTGACCCTCTAATTGCAGCGTTGGGCTTCCGTTGCTGCTTTTGCTGGTCGGATCGACCGGGCTTGTTAAGACGTTTGGCCGTTTCGAACTGGTCGGAACGAGCGGTTCTTCTGGGAGCGCCACAGATAGTGGTGGTGAATCCTCAGCCATCCTGTCGATTCTGCTGGTCTCATCGCATGGTGAGCCAGCGGAGGTGGATGATGACGACATCCCATTTTCTTCTATGGCGCGGATGCATGCATCCATGTCGAGGTTGGAGTAGTCCATCAAGTCGAACCAGTTTTCCTCATCCCAAGTCCCTGCCATGTTCGCATGAGCGATGATGAGACAAAGAAAGTGGATGAGGAATGCTTGAGTGAAGTAGTCTTTAAGAACTCAACGCCTTGTTTCCCACGGACAGTGCCAGCTGTCAACGATCGAGTTGCCGATCTTACGAAATAAACAGAGGAAAATAGCAAAGAGTTTTGGGAGAGAATGGAACTGCTCTTTATTGCTATGAACTTGCTATTGCAGGAGGTGTCCTCGATAAGACAATTGATTAATCCTAATTACACTGAGCGTAATGCTTACTATGCTATTGAATCAGACTTGAAACATGAATCCAATACCGATTGTGATGCTTCAATCTAATTTAATTTGCAAAAGCAAGTCAACTTTCGACAAGTAATTACAATTATCACACATCAAATCCTTTCATTATCCCATACAAAAAAAATGTATCATCACATTATCATTGTTAAACGCTTAAGCCAGGAGCACTTGAAGGAATGGCAGGAGCGCTAGCTTCAATATTTTTTATGGTCTCCGCCACCACTGGTGTGATCCTGGCCTGAGCTGCCATACGTGTTTCTTTTGTTTTGAACTTAGGTGCAGGAACAAGCTTCTAAAGATCAACGGAGTCTCTGTAAACAAGTTCAATGTTCAATAGAACTCGGTTTAAAGCTTGACCCATTGCCCTCGTTAAAGATTGATATATAGTGTTCTTCGTAGCAGGTATGCGTTTTTGAATATGAGCAATTTGAGTATAGATATCATTCTTAAGGTCATCCAAGGTTATTTTGGTTGCGAGAGGAGTTACTGGAGCCTTCAGATGCTCTGCGATTTCTCGTAGAGAAGCTGAGATTCGAGAAAAGCTATTTTCCATAACTGTAATGATTTCCTTGCCAGCCTTCATTAAGGTATCCACCTTTTTTTCAAGTTCTTGCACAGCAGTGCGTCTCTGTGTCTCCGTTTCCTTCAAGTCTTGAATCTGAAGATCTTTGTTAGAAGAGGTCTTCTGAAGATCTTCTTTTGCCTTTTCTAGTTCTTGGAAAGAACCAAAAAAATATAATTTACACATTGCAAATAAATGACAAGGTCAAATGATCTGGAAAAAAAAAGATAAGTTCCTTACCTTCCTTTTCCTTAATGAGCGCCTTGTTCTGTTCAAAGAGGTTGTGGCTTTCTTCAGATTGCTTGCCCACGATCTCTTGTAAATTTTCATTCTTTTGAGTTAAGAGGTGGATCTCTTCGGTTTTTCCTGCCATGGCCACCGCACTCCTCTCAAGTCTTTTCTCCGCTCCAGATAATTTCAATCTAAGAGCGTGAAGTATAGACTCAACATTTTCTTGTCCGGCTTTTTCCAGTAAACATTCCCTATAGTGAAGACAATCTTATGATTGAGTAATAGCTTTGTATGCTCACTTCTCTTTTTCTTCTGCGAAAGTTTTGATCTCCCCTATCATGTCAATATTGACTTTCTAGCACCTTTTGACAGACGTCATGAGGTCCTGGTGTAATATCCTGTTTAACTAAATAAGTAATTCAGAATTAGAAGAGATAATTAAGAGTAAAATATCATAATCTAGTGGATTAGCGAGCGTGGTGGGCCGCTGGCCCATATCCTAAGTGGGGGAAGCCCAGTTCTAAATGGAGAGTAGGCGCGAACCCTAGCCTCTCTCCAGTCGCCAAAGTTTGCAAACCGCCGCTCCAGCATACATCTATTTTCCCTGTGCAGCCAGCCGCTGTTTTCTTCTGCCTGCGCAGTCCCATGCGTGATGCTCCTCGCTGCCGTGCAGTAGGGTCGGCCACCCATGCATGCGTGTGTGTGGCTCGCACGCCGCCTGCCCTGCCCCTTGCACGCCAGCCGCCGCCTACTGCCATCATCTTGCTGCACCAGCCGTCACCCCGATGTGCGCCTGCGTTGATCTCTTCGGACGTACGCACGCATAATAACGGATGGTACGTGTTACCTCAGTTCAATTTGATTGGAAGCTAAAAACCCAAAATCGTAGATATTTAATTTTTGTTTTTAGTCTACCGACTTCCTGCTTGTTTGCCGTGTGCACGTGTTTGCTCGGCCACGTGTGGTGCTTGGCCGTGCAAGAAGCCCCATGTTCTAGGTAAAACGTGTGGTGCTTGGCCATTCTGTACTTCACGTTCTAGCAAGGGGATATCAATTGAGAAGGAAAGAAAAGGTAGGGAGGGGAGGTGTGATCTTGGGCATTCATCCTAGGTAACAATTTAATTATTTTCTCGCCGTTTTGTTAATTTAATTAGAGAATATAATCGAGATTAGAGAGGGTTCTAGAATTTTCTAGTCGAAGGTCGGATTAATAGATCTATTTAGTTTGTTGTTCTATTATACGATTATTTTGGGTACCATAATGGTGAATTTTGGGAATGCCATCTATTAGTTAATTGTAGATAATTTTAGTAGCTTTCCATAGATTATTTAATCATGTTGATCAGATGATTAGATTGCGAGATATGAATTTTGTAAGCCTGCTGTCCGGAGGAACTGTCGTCTTTTGGTCGTACGCGTTAATCTGTAAATTTAAAATAGTAAATGAGATAATTAGTGTATTTGCACTACATGAAAAGTGTAGATAATTTCTTAAGCGTTCCAGAGAGCCCAAGAACATAATTTTTGGGTGAGTAGAACAGAAGTTATGCTAATTTTAGTGCGGGAACAGCGGGTGATGTGTTCTGGTAGTTTCGGGTAAAAAAGTCGATTTGGCGTAGGCGTGCGATTACGATTAGAATAAAGTGTATGCGTTGTAATGTATGATTTTGAGATGTGTTTTGAATTGTTGTTCAAGTAGTGTGGTCTCGTATGCACAGCCGCCGTTCGCTCTCCAGCGTCATAAGGATAAGAGGCAAGTACATGGTAGAGTGGTAAATAACGGGTTGTTCGCCATTATCATTGATATACCTATCATGCTATTTATTCTGTTTTTGTTAAGCTTATTCTTATACATGATATTGATGACATTGAGTGAATGAGATTATGATATTGAGTTAATGAGAATGAGATATTGAGTTAATGAGATGGATTATGTTAATGAATAATTAAAGATGTCGCATCATTTACATTCATCATGACAGGAGTTGCATGAGCCGAGTCAGTGAGAAAGTCATGTAACTAATCCGGTGAGGTCGGTGAGAAAGATACATGACTAGTCCGGAGTGCTCTAGATAAAATTCTACTTCGGTGGGGACTTCACGGGAGTGAAGGATAGAGTGGTTCATCGACAGGTGAACACTCCGCTATACCGGTATCAGCTGATGAGATGCATATGAGCATGAGCATGCATGATGGTGCATTCGCATGTATGAGTAAATTGTTAAGATGTGCACCTTTACCTATATGGAATATGGTTTGTTTGTTTGAGTATGAGAATGACATTAAATAGATAGATGATGATGATAACATTGATTATGGTTGATAAACTGTTGTTTATGGCTTTATCATGTATTTGCTGAGTCTTGGACTCATTCTTGCTCTATTGTTATTTTCAGGTGATCATTGGTGACGTTTCACTCGGGAAGGGCTAGCGCACTTGGAATCACAACCTACACCCAATTACTTGATTCGTTGGACATGAGACATTTTTATTACATCATGATAATTTATATTTAGGATATGATAGTGTTGAATAACCTTAGATGATAAGTTAGAGTTGGTTTTTTTTTCATTCAATAGACTAAATCGTTTGGTTTGCATTAAACTTGGTTTTACCTTGCTAAGCCCCTAGGAGTAAATTATCTATAGTTGTCATATCATTATGCCTATGTTATTGTGACCCTTGGACGGGTTTTATCATGATACGCTTGCTGTAATTTAATATAAAATGATGTTAAAATTGATAGTTAGTGTAGTTAGTGGCATTCTGCGCTCTGTGTTGGGCCAGGGTGTTACAGTTGGTATCAGAGCGGGCTTTAGATCCGTGGTGAATAGATTAACAACTTAGATAAACTTAATTTGCTAAAATTTGGTTTAGGAGCTACGACTACCTAGTCGAAGGAGCTACGACTACTTGGTCTAAAGAGCTATGGCCACCTGGTCGAAAGGGATGACTACCTGGTTGAAAGGGCTATGACCACCTGGTCGAAAGGGCTACGACCACCTGGTCAAAAGAGCTACGACCACGGTTTTGACTATAGGAGGGGTACGGTTATCCACGGTCGTTGATGATACGCGCCACAGTGAGCTACGCAAAGGTGCGCAAAAAGAAGGGGAGATGACGCTGAACCTTAAGCGATACCTTACGGCGACGAAGCACAGCGGAGTGGCCGTCAACGAAGAAAAGGCGGCGGCAAGGTACGGGTGAAAGCGATGATGGTGATCCGATGGTCCTCTGGCGAAGGTGAGCTGTGCCTGAGGTAGAACACGACATGCGAAGCTCCTGGTGTAGACGACGACACCAGAGATCAACGGACGGCGGCGCAATCGGCGGTGCTAGGGTTGGCGGCGAAGGAGCTTCGGGCTTTGATTCCTGCAGATAGAGGCGGGCAGAGTGGTCATAGATGCGGGGAATGGAGTGAGGGGAGAAATGGCTATGCCCACTTTTATAGGGCAAGGGCGCAGTCGGAACGTCGGGAACTTGCGCAAGCATTTTCGGCCAATGCGGCGGCGATGATCAATGCGAGTAAATGATGAAGAAACGGTCGATTGAGTGCGGTAGTGAGTGGAAGGTGATTGTGGCAATAAAATGTGCACAATCTTGAGTAGGAACGGACACATCAATGCAGTTTAATCGACCGGAATAGGCAACGCTCTGTATCGGCGAGGGGAAGATGAAGGTGTGGTCAGGGATGACAAGTGGGGTCGAGGTGGAAGAGAGAGAGAGAGAGCTGGTCGACGACATGGTTGCGGGGAAAAACAGTGACGGGCCGAGGAAATTCGGCCCAAGCACTATCCCTAGATTTTTAAATGATTAAGCGATTAAATAATTCAATTAATTTATTTAGGCTTTAGAATATAGCAAATAAAGTTCAGATAATATTATGAAAAAATTCACAGAAAAAGAAAAAATAATTAAATTTTATTTTTAACTAGAAAAATAAATTTGGGCTATTACAATGCCCGTTTTGCTCCAGCCCTTTGAGCTCCTCCACGGACAGCATTGACGATTTCTATCCCGCCATTGCCTCGGTTCAATGGTGGATAGAGGGATTCTTCTCTTCAAAGGATTGAGAAAGATGAAGGGCTTTCGTCGAATGAGGAAACTAAAAATGGCTGTGGTAAATCGTGCCTAAGGAAGGGTAAAAATCCATATATATAACTTTGATGCAGTTAAAACCCACTACCTCAAGGATGTAACAACTACACCTCGACTAGTGGAGACATGACAACTCACATCTGGTCAAGGAAGTTGTTCTGCGCATCAGAGACGTGCAAGAAAAAGCAGTTGAATTTTTTCCCCTTTTCTCAAAGTTATCTTTGTCCCATAATCATCACAGATAAAAATGAAAAAACCTTTCGCCTTGATATACGCTTCGAAGAAGTGTTTACATGGCCATTGAGGTTTCTTCTACTGATTTCTTGAAGGTTTCAGAGAATGAATTGACTTCTTGACCACCTTGGAAGCTTAAAATCCGGAGATCATAACTTCAAGGTGGTCAAAAAGTCAAATTTATTCTATAAAGCCTGCCTTTTTCATAATCTTTGTTACCATGATATATCATTTACTCAAACTAAAAGTGTTTGAAGATTTCTAAGATAAAGTGGAGGCAGGAAAGATAGAAAGTTCGTGATTGAGTTTTTGTTAAGTTCTTCCCTTCCTGATGGTTACTTATAGGCCAACAATTTGTTGGGAAATAAAGACGGAAGTCCAAAGGATAATATTTTATCAGAATCTGTTCCTGAAAAATCATTGAAAGTTAAAGCATGACCGTCTCCCTGAGAATTGTTTTCATAAATGAAGACGGTTGATGCTCCTCTTCTTATCTTCTTAAAAAGTAGTTATGTTTTTGCAACTCAAGTGAAATTACATTCTTGACTAAGTTTATTTCTGGTCAAATAGAGTATCAAGCGGAAAGGCTTTACTTCCGATCCCAATTTTATGACCTCCCGCTCAAGTAAATCATTTTTCACTTAAAGTTGAGGGCTAGCTGACAAGGATTGTTGACTAGTCAATACGGGTATATCTTTATTTGTCTATTGATAATTAAGCCAGATCCTCTGCTAGGCCCAAGTTAGCTTACTGTGCCCAAGATCAATCAAGCAGACAGAAGATGGGCCCAAGAGTCTTTGGACCATCCTAAAACCACTTTTGGACATCCTATTAGACTTCCCTTTTAGGTTTCTTCGGATCACTCCACGACCTCTCCCCCGCAGAGGAGGTCTTCGAAGGCGGTTACCTACGCGTTGTTAATGATAACCACACGTGGAGAAAAGATATTGGCTATCGCATCCAGAGGTATAACGGTCATCACGAAGGGGCACGACGATTGGCTTGGAGGGACATGACCATTGGCGCGAAGAGGCACCACTGCAACAAGCTACTGACGTTTTGTAGATTATAAAAACCCAGCCTATGTGCCTTTGTAATCCAAAGTCCGAGATCTCGATCCAGACCCTAATCCACATTTATTCATAGTCATTCTCCCTATAATCAAAGCATACCATTTGCAATATACGTCACTATTTTGAGTCTTTTAGCGAATAGATAGCAATCTCTATTTTTTCTTTATATTTTTGTTTGTCCGTTCTATGACAAGTCTCAGACGTCAACAGGGGGCAAAGCGACAAACACGGGCTTTGACGCACCACTGTGCCCAAACTTTGGGTTTGTTTGGTTTGTCATCAACACATCAACCAAACCAAATTTTAGTAATGCCGATGAAAATTGGTTATGGTTTAGGTTGCTGTCAATATTTGGTAGTGCTAATAAAAATTTAGTAACAACAATAAATCCAATATTGCACACGGATAATCCGAAGACGAGAAAATTGCTCATTAAAATTTTGATAACGTCAACATTTTGTTGGCTGCAACGCAAACAACACATTGGGGCGGTACTGTAGTAGGCCCCAGCCATGGCGATAGGGGGGGGGAGCGACAAACACAGGCTTTGACGCGCCACTGTGCCCAAACTTTGGGCTTGTTTGGTTTGTCGTCAACACATCAACCAAACCAAATTTTAGTAATGCCGATAAAAATTGGTTATGGTTTAGGTTGCTGTCATTATTTTGCAGTGCTAATAAAAATTTAGTAACAACAATAAATCCAATATCGCACACGGGCAACACGAAGACGAGAAAATTGCTCATTAAAATTTTGATAACGTCAACATTTTGTTTGGTTGCAACGCAAACAACATTCTTTTCGTTAAATTTTGAATTCATTTAAATTTTAACTATATCAAATATTAGCTTGGTTCACTGAGTCACAAACCGCAACTTTTCCTCCGTTGCGCGGCGCGGTTGATTGCACAGCACAGCGTTGCCGCGCATTGGGGGAGACTGGGAGAGAAATGAGATGAGGCGGTGGGACTTGCGAGGGATGAATGGGCGGTGCGACGGCGGGCGTGGGATGACGAGAAGGGACGGACTCTCGACCACCGAACGAAATGTGTGGTATACGCACGCCGTCGCGTGTGACTCCCGACGAGTGTGCGTTGTCACTTGTCAGTTGCGCATCGGCGTTGGCAGCGGCACCGTGGCGGAAAAATCGGGGACGGGTCCCGACTCTCGTCCCGAGAATGTCAGTTTCTGTGCGTTTTAAGCGGCGTCCTGCTCTTTCCCTGTCTCTGTCTCTCCTTAGTGGGCCCAATGGTACTGTTCTTCTTCTTTTTTGTGAGGTGGCAATGCCCCAATGATACTGTGGTAGGCAAAGAAACTTGTACAAAATGAAAATGTATTGTGCAGAAGAGGGGAGCACAATGAGCTGAGCCCCCCCCCCTCGAAGCCCATCAAAATATGAGAGAATGATATGGTGTTTCTGGGCCATTTATCCCAACAAGCTATGGGAAAACATCATGCCTATGGGCCATTCAATTACACCATTGCCATTGCTCAATACAAGACTGAGTCGTGCTGCTGCTAGTTTGTATAGGACTCAACTGTTTGGTCGTTTCCTTAAAAATAGTAGCATCATGTGCGCGCCGTTAGGCGTGAGACCCAAGAGCAGCAATCATATGGTCACAACTCACGACAAAAGCTATTACATGCCATATGCAACTCAGTTTGCAAAAACCAGTTTGTTTTTATATTCAACAAATGGACATGAAAGAATCAATATCTAATTGGAAGAAAAAGCAGAGCACTGATGAATCCTTGACCGCAAGCGTCCGGCAACCTTTTTATTAAGCCATTGTATACCGAGAATGATTTGCCAAAAACAAGACATCTAGCATACATGACTGAATAAAAAACAAAATTCATAATCTTTCACACGATTCATCAGGAAACTTGGAACAGGGAAAACACCTTCTAATGCACATAAAACAATGGGACACCGATATATGACACAAGAAAGGATATTATTAGGTGTCAGCTCAAACTGAACATACAGTTGCATGCAGGAGAACAACAATTAAGAGATGCCTCCAATACAGCAGGTAAAAAGCAGCTCTTTCACTGTTTATGAAGTTGGAGAAATGACATATATTGGGAAAACTAAAATATAAAAAGAATTCAGATAACAACATGCACCCTTTCCCAGCTAATAAAAACCAAGAAAACTTCAGCAGAACTGTTACAACCAACACTCTCTGATCAGGTCTACAAAAATGTTATTTAGTCACATGCAAAAAAATAGAACAAGAAAAGACTACATAAAACATTAACGAAGAAAAAACCGACCTCACGGAATGACTTCAATCCCCTATGGCATTTGTTCTATGTAATGAGGTTCTTATTAACCAGAAAGGCATGACATGACAACCTATATCACTAAACCAATTCAAATGTTTACTATTTTGGGAAACTACAGACTGAAATGAACCCCAAAATGGCAGCACTAACCCCGATAATTATACTCCCATGTTCGCAACACAACTGGCATCAAATTAAACAAAGAAACAACATGTATCAACATTATGTAACAAGTAAACAGGAGGATGAGAAGGCGACTGCGACTTAGGCTTATGTGCTTCAGGAACGTTCCTGTGGAAGACTCGACGGCCCCTCGCGGAACCGATCACCCACTCCAAATGCATTCACAATTGACCCGACAGCAATGGTAAAGATTCCTATCTTTTTTTTCTGTCAGTCTAAAACAAACGTGAAATTTCTAACTGGATACCCAAAAAACGCGCTTGTAGTAAGTTATGTTCAGACATTGATAATAAACCATCCTGTCTTGCTCAAGAACAAAAAAAAACTTGTGTAACAATCATGCAATGTCAATGGCTTTTCTGATTCTCCCATGAGAAGTTAAAAAGGCAATGGATCGGCACAAAAACTCAAGGAAGAAAAGTATCGATACCTATTGAGCTTACTTGGAGAAGCTCAGATTAATGAGGAACCCTCGGCGCGTCACCGCCTAGAGCAAAAAGCCCCAATTAAATCCCGCGCGCGGAATACAAGTATAAAAATTTGCACCTAACCACAATCTAGAGAAATCAATATTATGAAAAGTAAAGCAATTTAGGCAGACCCACAGTACAATAGACTCAAATCAAACAATCGTAAATAATTATGAAAGAAAAAAATCCATTTGATGGTGCTAAACCCAAGGGTGAGGCATTTTTTGTCAGGATGCAAAAAAAAAAATGTCCAATGTATGAAAAGTAAAGCAATTTAGGTAGACCCACAGTACAATAGACTCAAATCAACAGTCATAAATAATTATGAAAGAGAAAAATCCATTTGATGGTGCTAAACCCAAGGGTGAGGCATTTTTGTCAGGATGCAAAAATTTGTCCAATGTTGATGAATCATGATTTTGTTTAGATTCCTTTGCTTCTTCCAACAAAACATAACCATTTTCAGTCATACCCAGCTAATATAAGTCTATAACTAACAATCAAAAAGTAGTACACCCTACCCTAATAAAACTATCAACATCATGCTGAGAGGTAAAAAGGAGGAGCGTCAATACAGTAAAAACTAAGGTGGTGTTTGCGAGTTTTTTTAGGAAAGGTGCATATTTGTTAGATTTTTTTTAGAAAAGCAATATGATTTGTGATTTGGCATGCAACTTAGAAGATTCATGTTAGCTAAGCCAACGTTGCATGTTGTGATGGCATGCCACGCTAATTTTGAAACTTCGCTTGACTGTTCAACACCCCATTTTTTGCCTTAAAAACGGAATTGCTAAAAAACAGCTGAATGTTTTTTTAAGGTAAAACAGTCGATTTTTTGACCTTTGATGCATTACGTGGAGATTCGTGCTTGGCCGGCAACGTTGTTTTCTCCGACGGCGGCGAGTTAGGTCGGGGCTTCGTCGGATTAGAGTTAGGGTTTACCGAAGCCCAGCTATAGAGGGAGGGAGGGGCGGCGAGGCGGCGGTGGTGCAGCCGGCCGTGGGTCGGAGGAGGGCGGTGGGTGGTGGAGGTCGGCGGGGGAGTACAAGAATCAACTAGAAATTAGGAGGCGAGGGTGGCGATGGCGGATCAGGCGGTGGTAGCTGCCGGAGACGGGGAAGAAGGTGACGGCGGGGGAGCATGGGAGAAGCAAGGGCGGCGGGAATCAACTAGAAATTAGGAGGCAGGGGTGGAGATGGTGGATCCTGTGGTGGAAGCCGCTGGAGACGGGGAAGAAGGCGCCTGCGGGGGAGGCAGGCGGCACCGGTGGAGGAAGATGAAGCAGTAGTGGGAGGCGCCGGCGGAGGAAGACATCGCAGGAGGCGAGCGGTTCTGATGGAGGAAGAGGAGGCGGTAGTAGTGGATCGGAGGAGGGCGGTGGGGCTAGCGGGCCTCGCCGGCGCCGATGAGGCTCTGAGGCGACGAGAGGGATGGGGCGGCGGCGGATGGGAGGATGGAGAATGAGAGGGTCGGGTTGGGGATGGGGTTAGTATATGATTTGGGGACATGATCTAAGATGTTGGATCTCTATCTAACGGCTCAAATATTTGACTGTTTAGCAAAAGAAAAAATGTCGAATGTTTTGTAGACACTTCATAAAAAAAAAATCCCCAAATTTGAATAGATCCCTCCTGTTCAGCTGGCTCGCTGCTTTTCCTCTCCCGCTTTTCCACTGGAGCAGAAATATTAGCCCAACCTATATAAACCACTCCACTCGCTCCTCTTCCCAAACTCTAATTCCCCATCCCCCCTCTCTCTCCGCAGTTCGCAACTCTAATTCCCCATCGCCTCGACGTCCTCGCGTTCCCCTCCTCCACGAGCTCGCGCGTGGTGGTCGCCGGTGCGTGGAGCGGGAATCGCGCGTTCCCCTACGCAATCCCCTTCGTCATGCGTCCGTGCGTGCGGGTGA
Organism: Phyllostachys edulis; assembly: GCA_036346405.1. Lineage (NCBI taxonomy): Eukaryota > Viridiplantae > Streptophyta > Magnoliopsida > Poales > Poaceae > Phyllostachys > Phyllostachys edulis. The sequence goes on along the minus strand of CM070560.1, from coordinate 61,117,355 downwards.
GACTATTCAGCAACTCCTAACATCTAGCGTTCGTGTGATTTGGTGATTTGGTTGGTTTTGATCTGATGTGTTTGCTTGTTTGATTTGTTGATCGGCGACTCCCAGCCCAAACAGGGTGGTCTAGTTGCGACTTGCGACTCGCCAGTACTGTGTGTGTTTTGTCGAATCTAAGTCGATCAAACTTGAACATGCGCGTTTCAAGTCCCTTTGGTTTGTTCCCGTACGCGATTCTATTTGCTTTTGATTTGCTATAGGTGCCTGCGCGTTTCTAGTTGCTTCGGTCGAATTTGATGCGCGCACGCGATTCGATTTGCTTCGACTTGGTTAGACGCGCATGTGCGTTTCGAGTTGCTTCGTTCGAATTTCACGGAGACACGCGATCCAATTTGATTTGTGCTTGTTGATTCAATGTGCGTATATGTTTTGAATCCCTTATCTGATATGCATGCGTCCTTTGCTTGTTTGATTTGCTGTTTGGTGGTGTTCTCCACATACTGACATAAAGTAGTACAAGTAATTTTGGTGGACGCTAAATCGGGTCAAATTGGATCATACACATTTCAGTTCGCTTCCGTTTGCTCGTAAATGTTTCAATTTGATTTGCTTGTGTTTGGCTTGCAAGTGCATTCCTAAGCATGGCTATGTCCCGATTTGATGAACATTCGTAGTTCAAGCTGCCTTGTACTGGTTTGTTGCTGGTTGGATGTGCATGTGTCTGTTTCAAATTGCCTTGTGCTGGTATCATATGAGTGTGTGTGCTTGATTATATTAGTGGTTCCTGGTTGCGAATTTGTGACTCCCGAAACCTCGGTCTATTACTATTAGTCGTTAGAGCATAATTAAATTCAACTGTGTGAGTAGATGCATGTGCTAGTTTAATTGGTTGGTTTTGATTTGTTTGGTTCTAGTTGGTTGGTTCTGATTCAGATGTCACCATGCATGTGCTCATATGCTTGGACGCTTGGTTGAGTTGATCACGACAACCAAACTCAGTGTGTGTGTGTGTGTTACCATCTAATACGTATTGTGATACCGGTACGACAGCAAATTGATGTATAAGGCCATAAGGGTAACCGGAGGTCACCTGAGAAATAGGAGTGTTACTTATTAAGGTGTGTTTGGTTGGTGGGATGAGGTTGAATAAGAAATAGGAGTGTTAGTGGCAGGCGATGGCACGTGCCTCCTTGGGTTGTTTATGGCGGCTGTCTAGGGCAGCATCCTTGTGGTTCACTCGTAATGTAACAACTGTCTGCTGTCTAGGGCAGCATCCTTGTGGTTCACTCGTAATGTAACAACTGTCTTGGACATTGTCTCTGAGACAGAAATGCTTGTCATGTTGATTGTTTTGACTACCATTAGATTATGTGCTTTGAGATCTCATTTCTCTTTTTACTGCTTCATAAGATGCTGTCGAACTTTTAGTTTGTGCCATTGCTATTATTTGTAGGCTTCACTTGTTGGCTTTTGGTAAACGGGTTGGCATCCGAAACAGGTGCAACTTTGTTTGATTGATTTTGTGCATGTGTACATTGGCTATGTGATGCTAACTGGCCTAAACCTGTGAAAGTTTAGCTTTGTGTATCTTATCTCCGGTTGATAGCTTGATAATTTCTTCAGCTGGTTGTGTGGCCTAGTGGGCTCATCAAATAGAGCAAATATTACTAGCTGCTGTCCCATCTGAACACTGCGGCATTTGAGGATTGTATTGCCTTAATTAGGAGATACTTGGGTACATTTGAACTTTGATATTGTTGTGACCATTCTTAAGCTGGTGCTTGCCTCTAGCATATTTATTTACTTGCTTATATAGCTGCATATAAATCTAAGAGCCGTTCTATGTTGTTGAGATCTTGTCACATAGTGTACCAAGATATTGAACGGTATATTGAATGCCAAAAGCAAGTTGTGCTTGACTTGTTGGTGTCAAGCTGCAAAAGGATGTGCTTCACCTGAATACCTGATTATGCCATATATGTGGCTGTTGGAGTGTCTTGTCATCTTCATCTTTCTTGGTCATATGATAATACTGAATTCTATGCTTGTATTGTCTCAATCATAGTCACCAGGAACGTGGGTTGACTGGGCCGAGGAATGGGATCGCAGGACATGGTACGCCACTTTTTCTTCTAAATTACATAGCAATGGTGTACTATGTCCCACGAATCGTACCCGGGTCAATGAATCCGATACGTGGTGAATCTGGTGACTATGGTCACAGTTGCCTAGTTACTCCTAATGTGGTTGTTGATTATGGCATTAAAAGCACCACATCTTGCTTAATGCACCACTTTGACATTTCCATCAACATGGTGGTGGATTGATTCTGATATGAGCAAATATGTTTCAAATTGCGGGTTTTGAATCACTTATATGAAATGATTCAGATATGAGCATACATGAGATGGGTTGGTTCAGATATATGCAGGTTGGCTCTGTGATGATAACTGGCTTAAGTTTGTGAAAGTGGTGGGTTTTGTATAACTTATCTCCTGTTAGTAGCTTGTTAACTATAGCAGCTAGTTCGGTGACTTTGTTGTCTCATTTCAATAACAAATTTTCACTAGCTGCTGTTTCAAATTGGAAATTCGTGACGGTTGAGGCTTATATTGGTATAATCAGGAGAACTTGCTACATTTGATCTTGTTTGATCATTATTAAGCCGGTATTGTCATTTAGCAGCTTTATTTCCATAGCTGCTTTTAAATCTGAGAGCCACTCTCTGTTCTTGAGATCTCATCAGCAGGCGTATTGAGATTTTGAACAGTATATTCATTGCCAAAGTGACTTGCACTTGACTTGATGATGTCAAGTTGCAAATGGCATCTTTGCCCCAACTGTGGCATATATGTGGGTTTTGGAGTGCCTTTCCATGTTCATATTTCTTTATTATATGATCGTGTTGGATTCCATGCTTGCATTCATTATTTTTCGTTTATGAGGTATATCACAGTTGCATTGTTTCTTCTAAGATGGTTTAAAAGACAACACTGAAATGATTTAGTTCAACAAGGAGCAAATGCATTCCAAATCTCTTTGTTATGTTTCATGCATGGTGCATATGTCTGCGTCTCGTTGCTTCAGTGCTTGGGTGGATTAATGCATCGTGACTCTTTTGGTTAATATTGAAACCTAGTTCAGTAATAGTTTGATTTTATTTTATTTTTGCTGGAACTGAGCTCTGTATGAAGATTTGTTGCACTGTTAGTTCTAATCTGACGTGCGGTCGTGCATGTTTTGCTATATTGGAGTTTGATGATTGTGACAACACACATGAGATGATTGCCATATTTGTTCATGTGTTTTAAATTCCACAGTTCTGGTTTGATGTGACCTCAAAAATATTGATTTGTTTGCAAAAAGATAACTGTTTGATAATGGTTTGACTTTTTTGTGTTAAAATTTGTTTATTATAAATTATGTGGTGTTCTGATTGGTTGATTCATATTCTAAATGCATGCATGTATCCTGTATATGTTTGTTTGAACTAATGTTTCGAAATTTAGGCCCAAACCAGATAGCAGGAATAAGTGTTTTTCTTTCCTATTTGATGTGGAATTGGTCGTGGTGACCATGTGTGTCACATTACTTACCGTTTGGAATTTTTTTTGTAGGTGACCATGTAATTTATAAAATAACGCCGCTGAAGTAGTTTTGCAGTTATTAGTTGAATTCCATGTGTTTGTGTATGCGATTTTGACTGTTTGATCCACCTCAGACATATGTGTTCAGAATTGTTTTGTCCATTCTGGTTGCTTGGGTGAACTTAAGCTTGATAGTGACAATCAAAAGTTTACCAGTATTTACCATTTCCAAGAAATGTATCTCTCTGACACAGTGATATGCGTTCTATACTTTGTTTAATTCACACCAATAACTTGTGCTTCTGCCAATAATTGTATTTAATATGTTAACATTTCCCTAGCTGCATCTGTTCTATCTATGTTGCTCACAGCCTTGCACTGTTACGCTAGGAATGGATTTTACTCTTGAAAGCTCCACTGGCTATTACTCCCTCCAATTTTATATACATGACGTTGGGTGCATGCAAAGGCTTGTACAGGACGTCATGTATATAAAAACGGAGGGAGTACATGTTTTCTTTTATAAATATGTAACCTTTTTATTGACCAACTGCAAGTCTGCAACAGGGAAATCTTTCTCAAGCAGAAATAGGTTGCTAGAAAGCTATATGTAAAAGAAAAGGTCATTGAAGTTATGTATGATCTAAAAGGTTGAGTCCAAGATTGTCTGGAGCCATATAATATGTTGGTGCTTCTGCTTTGTTTGACTCTGCTGGATCATTCTCTGCTTTGAAAGTCTGAATCGATACGCTTCGGTTTATCTATCAGTGATCTAAACAGAATATAAGCTCCTTTTTCATTGTTTGTTTCCCTTCAGAGTGAAGAGTCACCACGAAATATTGCATAATTAGTTGGCACTTTGGCATGCTCTTGTTGAATTCACCTTCATTAACACTTTTTATTCTGCACTTTTTCAGTCCATGGAAGAGTCTACCTAGTTTGTTTAATTCGTTTTGTGTTTAAACTTAAATCATCCGAGTCTTTGATCCTTTGAGTTATCTAAAGCTGTGCTATGCTCATCATATTTTCTACCAATTTCAGCCGATTGCTCCTTATCTTTTCTGGGTTTGCACAGTCTATCCTAATTGGATCACCTGCGGCTTATCCTCTTTTCTTAGCCATTGACATGACTTCTCGCTGTCACTGCGACTCGGCTGTTTCGGTTTTCTTTTGCGTCACTATCTTTCTAGTCATTGCTTTTAGCTGTGACCCCAACCATATTGTTGTCCTTCGTCGCCTTTCGTTGTGACTTGATCATATCGGTCTTCTATTCGTCACCATTATGACTCATTCTGACCTTCTCTGTTCTTTTGGATTATCACGGTCTGCCTTCTTAGATTGAGTGTGGTGTATCGTTTCCTATCGCCGTTCTAGCAGCCATTAGATATGTATATTGTGTAGCGTGTTATTTGCTATTGTCCAACCTTGTATATGTTATATATTGGCCTTTGGCCTATTGGAATAGACAAGATGCTTTATTCCAAACATAGTATCAGAGCCATGGAAACCCTACCTCTTGACCAGCCGCCGCCGCCACCACTGTAGCCGTCGCCGCCGTCGTCCCGTTGCTCTTCTCTTCCTCTAGATCCGCGCCTCTAGATCCGCATTGTCGCCGGCACCACCATCCGCGGTGCCGCCCTCCGCGCGCGACTCGCCGCCTCCATCGCCCACCTCCTGGGGCTCATCCTCTCCTACGCGCATCGCCGCCGGCTCCACCATCCACGACGCCGCCCTCCGCGTCGGATCCACGCTGGCGTCTTCACCTGCCGCCTCCAAGCCACGTAGCGCCTCCACCTGAGCGCCGCCTCCATCGCCCGAGGGTCGCCTCCATTGCCCGAGGGTCTTCACGCGCATCGCCGCCGAGCTTCTTTACGAGCGCGTGAAGAAGTTTGCTTTATTCTGGTTTGGTGGAGCCGGCGGCTCCGGCTTCTCACCGGCTCCACCGTTCTACTCGGAGCCGGCAGCTTTTAGCTCCGGCTTCTCGGCTGCTCGGCTTGGTAGCTTCTCTGTAAAAAAAATGTGATGGCTTCTACCGAGGCTCTTCACCATCCCGCCTTCCCCAGCTTTGGTTCGATGGGGCGAACTTAAAGAGTGGGCTGTTCACTGAGATCCACCTCAACAGCCGGCGTCTCTGGGTCATCTCATCTGGCGGCGACCTGTCGCCTCGTCCTACACCGCCAAAGATCGCCTCTCTCTGCTGGTGTGGATAAGGCGGCTCAGGAGACCGCAAATGCTGCACTGGAGGAGGCCCTAGAGCTCTACCAGTTTGAGCTGCATGCCTACGAGCGCTGGCAGGAGGCCGAGGCTCGTGCTACCGCCATCCTGGTGGGTAGTATGCCCGTGACCCTCTCTATGGATGTGGCGGAGCTGCCGACAACAAAGTTTATGTGGGAGCGCCTCTGAGCTCACTACCAGCCAACGAGTGATGCTATGTATCTCTCAGTTGTGCACCAGGCGCATTCTCTTTAGCAGCTTGATGCCACCGTGGATGACTTCTACTAGAAGCTGTCAGAGGTGTGGCACCAGCTTGACTCTCTGGGGTCGGATGTCTACCGGACCTGTCTCTGCTGTGTGCGGCTCCGCCCTCACCAGGAGACACACCGTCTCTATGATTTCCTAACGCGTCTCCGGCCCGATTTTGAGACTGTGCGTGCTCAGTTCCTGACTCGTCACCCGCGTTCGAGCTTGGTGGAGGCCCTCACGGGTGTGTGTGCTGAGGATAGTCGTCACTGTGGTGTGGCTCAGATGCAGTCTGTCTTGTCTGCCTTAGCACTTGCTCCTTCGTCGGTTTCTTCAGCATCGACTGTGATCCCTCCCCCAGTTCCTTCGGTGGTTGCTGCTTCTACTGCTAGTCTCCATTGCACCTACTGTCAGCGTGATGGCCACAGATATTAGGATTGATGCAAGCGGAGGCGGGACCTGGGTCGTCGGGGTGGACGTCCCCCGAAGGGCACTGGAGGTTCCTCTCACTCAGGAGCTAGCGCCTCTCGCCAGGGCTCCTCTGGTTACGTCACACAACAACTCCTCTCACTGCTTCAGCGTCTCGGTGTTGGCTCGTCCTCAAACTCCTCGGGTTTTGCTCATCTGGCTCTTGCTTCTCAGCAGCCTTCCTCGCCTTCGCTTCCTCCCTCGTCAGGTATCTTGTTTCCGTGGATCTTGGACTCTGGTGCTTCTTTTCACATGACACCAGATTCTACCCATCTTACTTCCGTGTGTTCCACAGATTTTCCTTCCACTGTTCAGACTGCAGATGGTACCTCTCTTTCTGTTGCAGGCCGAGGCACCCTTGCCACTTCTTCTTTTCATGTTTCTGCAGTCTCTCATGTTCCTTAGCTTACTATGCAGCTTATTTCGGCTGGTCAGATCACTGATCACGACTGTTGTGTTGTTCTTGAGTCTGACTCTTGTTGTGTTTAGGCACGCCGCATGGGGACTCTATTTGGTACTGGCCCTCGGCACCGTGATTCGTAGCGTCTCTGGGAGCTCAACTGGCTTCATCTTCCTTCCGCTGTCTCCACCAGCCAGTCAGCCACTACCACTACCTCTGGTTTTGCTGCGTCCTCCACTACCTCTTTCGCTCAGTGGCACTATCATCTCGGTCATCTCTGTGGCTCGCTTCTATCATCTTTAGTTGGTTGTGATGTTCTTGGGTCTGTTTCTGGGGACATCTCTTTATATTGTATGGGTTGCAAGCTTGGCAAGCAGCTGTAGCTTCCCTATCCCTCTAGTGATTCTATTTCTACTAGTCCTTTTGATCTTGTTCACTCTGATGTTTGGGGTCCGGCTCCCTTCGTTTCGAAAGGGGGTCATCGTTATTATGTGATCTTTATTGATGATTATTCTCGTTATATTTGGATCTACTTCATGTCCGAGCGCAGTCAGGTTTTCTCTATTTACTAGATGTTTGCCACCATGGTTCGCACTCAGTTTGATTCGGCCATTAGTGTATTTCATGCCGACTCTGTTTGGTAGTATCTATCTATTTGCTGCGCCGCTTCCTCATTGAAAGGAGGCACTCTTCCCTAGTACTCTTGTCCTAGTGCTCACGCTCAGAACGGTGTCTCTGAGCGTAAGCATCGTTACTTGCTTGAGACCGCTTGCGCTCTCATGCTTGCCTCTTCTGTTCCCCCTCACTTCTGGGCTGAGGTAGTTTCTACTGCTGCTTTTCTCATCAACCTGCAGCCTTCCATTGCTCTTCAGGGTTGTACTCCTGTCGAGCGTCTCTTTGGTCGAGCTCCTGAGTACAATCATCTTCGCGATTTAATTTGATTTGTTTAAATCCTTCTTCCACCTCGTGAGCGCACTGTCGATTGCTTTCGGTCGATTGAGTGTGTTTTCTTGGCTACAGTCTTGAGCATAAGGGTTATCGTTGCTATGACTCTGTTGCTCGCAGGATGAGGATTTCTCGGGATGCCACTTTTGACGAGTCGCGATCTTACTACCCTCGTTCCCCCACTGTTGGCCCAGATTCTCTTGCTGAGTCGATCTCCTTTCTGATTTTTCTTGACTCTCCGCTTTCCACCACTGTTTCGCTTCATCCTCCATCTACTCTGCCTTACTCTCCTTCGGCTCCTCTAGCTCCACCTGTTTCGCCGCCGCCGGATTTTCCTTCCCGCTCTTTTGTTGAGGCTCCACCTTTTCCCTTGCACTACTCTCGCCATCCTCAGCCTACTACTTCCCCTCTTGAGCCTCTGTCTCTGCTGGGCCCTGTTCCCAGTTCTTCCCCTCTATCCTTGTTGGGTCCAGCTCCGCCTTCTCCCAGATACGATCTTCGTGATCGTCACACTGTCAGGCCGCTTGAGCACTATGACTTCGCAGCCGCTGCTCTTTTTGAGCCTATAACCTACCGTGAGGCCGCTGCTCACCCTGAGTGGCAGCTCGCGATGTCTGAGGAGATTGCTGCTTTGGAGCGTATTAGCACTTGGGATCTTGTACCCTTGCCTGTGCGTGTTACTCCTATCACGTGTAAGTGGGTGTACAAGATCAAGACCTGCTCGGATGGTTCTCTTGAGCGCTACAAGGCTCGTCTTGTGGCGCGTGGTTTTCAGCAGGAGCATGGTCGTGACTACGATGAGACTTTCGCCCCCGTCACTCATATGACCACTGTTCGCACTCTCCTTGCTGTGGCCTCTGTTCGACAGTGGCCCATCTCTCAGTTGGATGTTAAGAATGCCTTTCTCAATAGCGAGCTGCGTGAGGAGGTCTACATGTAGCCGCCTCCTGGGTATTCTGTCCCTGATGGTATGGTTTGTCTTCTTCATCGTTCTCTCTATGGGCTCAAACAAGCCCCTCGTGCTTGGTTTGATTGCTTCTCCTCTGTTGTCACTGCTGTCGGCTTCTCCGCTAGTGATCACGACCCTGCTCTCTTTGTTCACACCTCTCCTTAGGGTCGGACGTTCCTCCTTCTATATGTGGATGACATGATCATTACTGGAGATGACTCTCAGTACATTGCTTTTGTGAAGGAGCGTCTCAGTACGCAGTTCTTGATGTTTGATTTGGGTCCTCTTCATTACTTCCTTGGGATTGAGATCACTTTTGCGCCCGAGGGCTACTATCTTTCTCAGGAGAAGTATATTCAGGATATCCTTACTTGCGCTTGTCTCACTAATCAGCGAGTGGTGGATACTCCTATGGAGTTTGGTGTTCACCTTCGGCCTACTGATGGTGAGCCTCTTGAGGATCCTACTCGCTACCGCCATATTGTCGGGAGCCTTGTCTACCTTGGGATTACTCGACCTGACATTTCTCACCCAGTTCACATCCTGAGTCAGTTTGTCTCTGCTCCCACTCAGCTCCACTACAGTCACCTTCTTCGTGTTCTCCGATATCTTCGTGGAACCATCACTCGACGTCTTTTCTTTCATCGCTTTAGTTCTTTACATCTTAAGACGTACTCTGATGCGACCTGGGATAGCGATCATTTTGATCGCTGGTCTCTTTCTGCTTATTGTGTTTTCCTTGGTTCCTCCTTGATTGCTTGGAAGATTAAGAAGCAGACTACAGTTTCTTGTTCGAGCGCTGAGGCTGAGTTGAGAGCCATGGCATTGTTGACAGCTGAGATCACTTGGCTTCGGTGGCTTCTTGCGGATTTCGGTGTTTCTGTTTCTACATCGACTCTGCTCTTATCAGATAGTATTAGTGCGATCAGCATTGCTCGAGATCCCGTGAAGCATGAGCTTACCAAGCACATTGGAGTGGATGCTTCGTACATGCGATCGCAGGTGCAAGACCAAGTTATTGCTCTTCAGTATGTGCCTTCGAAGCTTTAGTTAGCAAATTTCTTCACCAAGGTACAGACTCGAGCTCAGCATAGCTTCTACCTCTCTAAACTCAGTGTTGTTGATCCACCATGAGTTTGAGGGGGGTGAGGGGGGGGGGTGTTAGATATGTATATTGTGTAGGGTGTTATTTGCTATTGTCCAACTTTGTACATGTTATATATTGGCCTTTGGCCCATTGGAATCGACAAGATGCTTTATTCCAAACAGCAGCATCTATCTATTTTACATTGGCTATGTTTCAGCATATTTCTTCGAAAGTTGCAAGCCATGATGACAACCTCAAGACTCAAGACTTGAACTTTGGATTTTCATTTTATCTTTGTTTTGTCCTTTTCAGACACAAAGCTATTTCCGGTACGCCACATTTTCAAAGGATATTTCTTAAACATGGAATGCACACAAGTAATCTTATGTCAAAGTCGCACGGGTGAACAGCTTTGTCCATGTCATATTCAAGGCAAGTTTTACAAGGCACTGCAGTACAGAATGGCATCAGAATTGGTCCTTGCTCCTTTCTTATTTGATCCCGTGCAGCAATATATTGGAATATATAAGGTTTTTTTTTGGGGTGTATATATATAAGATATAGGTGGAGGTCACAGATTTGAGGATATCGAGTCATGGATTTTCCTTCACTATCAAAAGCATTACTTGATTAAAGTGATATCTCCGTTACTGCATCATCTTAATTGACCAACTTCGAGGTTACTTCTGAGATCATATTTGATTGTCAGTTTTCAAATGTTACTTATTGGCAGGATATTTCAGTCATTACACCAAAAGTGCGCTAGAGTGTGACTTGGTATTGCTTTGATCCCTTCTAAATGTTGCTTTCATATTTGAGAAAAATCTGTTGTGATCGCTTACAGCTATTGTATTCCTTAGATTTTTATGTCAAGATGGGTCTTAAATTCAAATGACCATCCCTCATGAGTGGTTAATGAAGGTTTTGAGCCTTCTTTCTGGGACACTGGGCTTGAGGATTTTTAAAATGTTGAAGAAGGCACAGCAGTCAAATGAAGAAATGAGGATAAGGATTTATCTACTGTTGGATTTTTGAGTCAAAAGTCCCATGATCCAGACATTCTACATTCTATGTTCAATGCTTGTGGGGCAATTTTAGGATAGATGTATCAGTTTTTCTGATGTCTGTTGACTTATGATGTTATCTTCTCTGTTGTTAATTTGGTAGTTGGTACGTACTGCACTTCTCCATGATGAACACACTTTACGAAAGTAAAATTACAATCTATATAGCTCTTGACAATCTTGGTGTGGACAGGCTCAGAGGGGTATCCAACTATCCATCACGTCCCATATGAGAGAATTGGGATGATAAAATGTTTTAGAGGAGTTGCCAAGATATTCAGCTGGAAAGCAAGCAACTATTAGGCTTGCTGTTTTGGTATCTAGTTTACTTCTGCATTATTATAAGGAGGGTGGTTTTCAAGCTTTTCATTGTGCTCTATACGTACCCAGTACCCTCCAGCTGCACTACGTCTTATTTTCGATAACTTCAGAAGGTGAATTGAATCAGGAATCTTGGGGTTTCTTAAATCTATCAATTGAAGCTTTTCAAAAAGGCGCCATCTCATTTATCAATTCAGGCCTGAAGCAGAAAGTTTCTTTGAGAATAGGCATCTAAATTATTTGGGGTTATTGGCAAAAAAAATATCATTCATTTACAAAGTCAAAAGCTTTAAATCATCTGCCAGTTGAGCTGTTTTGTTTTGTAAAAGGAGTGATTAAGACTTCAGAGGCAGGAAAAGATTATAGTGGTAATATTAGTTGATGGATGCAGACTATTTGATCAATTATGATCATTGTTGTTCTTTGTTTTATCAGGTGCAGATGGCAAAAAATGGCTTCAGCAAGGTCGCACACTGATTGGATGAGATCTATGCACTCTTTGCAGTATCAAGACTTCTTGCCGCTGATACAGAAGAGCCCAGCAAGCCTTATCTACTTTTATCATATCCAATGGCAATGCTTTATGTTGGTTTGCAGCTGCTTTTCTATATGAATACAGTCCTGACTGATATGCAGGCGGTGCTGTTCTGAAGGTGAAGGTCTTGCATTGATTATTCAAGATTAAATATCAATTTACTTTCAAACTAGCAATTATGGTGTCCTTCAAATTGAACTCGAGCTTAGTTTTGGTAATTAAAAATGAACCAAACTCTGTATTTTTGTCCTCTACAGTATCAGCTCATGGCAATGACTCTGGAGTAGTTTGGCATCACCATTACTAGAATTTTTTTGCTTCATTGTTCGGAATATTGTGGAAAGCTGAACTGTCGCAGTCTGCTTAAAGAAAATACATGTGACTTTGTATTTTGGAACATTTTGGTGGTTCATGGTAGATCTTTTAATGTTGTTGATTACTGGAACTGAACGTCCTCCCAGTACGATGTTGTTAAACCTGCAGTTTTTACTGGTAGCTTTCACAATTGTCAGAAGAAGTGTGCATCATCTTTAATGGCAGCTTGTGGGATCTGAACCAGCCTTACCTACTTTAGTGTTTGGCTTTAGCATTGTTTAACTTAATTTTTAATACATTGTAATAATTAGTGATAGTACTTCGTTTTTTCCCCTTGATATTAATTATTTTTTATGTGCAGGATTCAAGAATATTTTTCTATCCAGTAATTGCTACACGTATGTATGGAAGACTGTTGTGCTCCAAATTGGTGAGTAGTGATTTGCTGCTTCCCAATGCTCTTTCATTCTGCTAAATCCCCATTTACGTTTCTATCTATCCTTTTTTTAGATCAGCCATGAGGCTATATGTAAATATTAATTCTGTTAGAATATGAATTCTTTTGTATTTTCTTATATGCTTTTTGTATTTCCTTATCTGTATATGGCATAACCCCTTCTACTCCCTATATATATTGCCCATTGGGCCTCTTGCCTCACGCCTTGCGTCTCCGCCGCCGCTAGCCTAGATAGGGCAACCGTCGCACCAAGGCTCCTGCCGCCCGCCACCGTCGCCGCATGAAGCCGTCGGAGGCTACCGCCAAGGTCATTCGTCGTCGCATGACGCGTCGCCGGTCCGCCGTTCTGCGCCTCCTCATGTGCGATCCGGCTTCGCTAAGCCGCTAGTTGCTTGCTTGTCTTTGTTGGTAGCCATTGCTACCGTTGTCTCGTCGCCATACCCTCATCACCGTCGGCATTGTCGGTCGCACGTGAGCATCTTGTATAATAGATACGGTTTCTGTTAGAAACCGTGTGAGATCCCAAAATCGAATCCGTTTCAAGTCAAGTGATTGCACAGAAAGCACAACCCTAAACATGAAATGAAACCGATTTCAAGATTCCTGGATATGCATATCATGTTAGCTCTCAAGGATCAGTGACTAACATGTATATATCCAAACAACATTGATCACAACCATAGTCAAATATGCAAAAATTATTGGAAGCAATGTTACAATTTCGATAAATAGGACCTTATGGCCCGATTTTTCATAAGGCGACTGACTGGCCAAATCTAATTATAATTAAATAAATTCGTCGTGGAAGATAAACTTGGAAATAAAAGGAGAATACCAGGTTAGCATGCCCAAACCCACAAGTAACTAACTGGAGTTAAAGCCGATGCATCTGTCGTTATCGCCCAGAAATGGTGCGATAGTTAAAACCGATTAATGTGACGATTTTACCTGAAACAAGTGGACAATTTGATTGAATACAAAAGGTACTCATAAGTCTTACACAAACTAATAAAAGAAATGTGTATGATAGAGCCTATCCAAAGGAGAGGGAATTATACATGCTAAAGCTGACCAAAGGAGAGGCTATAATGGCTTTAGTTTTGTATAAAACGCACAAGTTCTCATCCTACACATTCTAGTTTGCCAAAAGCCATTTAGAAAACAAAATTTGGACCAAAGGATACAAGTAACAATGCTATAATCATAAATCAAAACATATCAAAATGGCTGTCCACTTTGATAAACTAACTATTCATGCCGATACCAAGTTGTACCTATGTCAATTTTAGTTTGGAAATCTAACAAATGCTATCTCAAACCCAAGTGGTTGTCTATAACCGTGGACATAGCTATTTGAATAGTTTTATCCCTGTAGAGGTGTATATCTTTACCCACACGACTTGATTAGTCCGTAAGACTCCGGATAATGACATACTTCGTTAGGTATGCCGGCCAGGGAAATCAAGACTCGGTATTTTTTAGCAAGATCTTATTGAGTTGAATCACTCTTGCGAGACGAGATTTCGTTTAGTACAAGCTACTGATAGAACCTACTAAGTGGGGCACACAAGTTGTGTCGCGAATGCCAACCCAATGAACAAAAATTTAAAGCTGTGCTCACTTGTACATATTAAATTGCAATCGGATTCCTATGAACATATGATCAAACACATATGTCCTCACACCACCTGTTTTCCAACTCAATAAAACATTCCCCTTACTTAACCAAGCGGCTCCCACCTCGCGTGTGGAAGTACGAGTGTTACTTAGATTAACAAAGGCATAAAGTTTGGTCCTTAATGATCCGGACAAGACTACCACAATATTCAATTATCGTGCACGAAAGCACCCTCACTATCAATCACTTGTCCAGATCTACATCATGTTTTAATAGACAAATTTTAGACTCAAACCTCATATTTGAAGATATGAATAAAGAAACAAAATTAAAATTTGTTCAATGTTTCCCATGATTGACGAGATAACCCCGTCAACAAAACTACTGAACTACTGACTTGCATGGCTAAGCATTCATATAAAGAATAAATATATCATCACATGATATGTAACTTAAGCATAACTGTATGGAATGATTAAGAATAAGCCACAATGATTAGGACATAGCTAACCAGACTCACAAATTATTGATACACCAAAATAACATGCACGTAATTATCATTGCATTTTAAAATACTAAATTTATCAAAATTGGGATCAAAATGATGCAGGAGGATGCTTGCCTTGTTGGAAGTCTACTTGTTCACTGTCGAAGGCGTAATTGTTCACTTCGTACAATTCGGAATCTAAAGAGAAAACACGATAGCGAATAAACACGGATAAAGCTGAAAAATCCAAAATGCTCGAAAATGCATGAGATTTATATATTAGTGAGATTATGATTTTAGATGCATTTAAGTGAAAATTTTAGTTCAATTGGAGTTCATATGAATTTCTTATGGATTTTTGAAGTTAATTCAATTTCTAGTGTAACAATAATCTTTTTCTGAAATTAACTCTAATTCCAAAATTTTCTGTAACAGGTGGGGTAATTGCTCCCTATTATCTCCAATTCCAACTATTCTCTACTTCCTTTCCTGATCAACATTACAATAAGAATGAAATGGCTGTTCTCTGTTGGTTCTTGAATAATCATATCCATACTTGTTTTCAAATATGGTTACTCCTGATAGCTCAAGTGTTCAAATGACCAATTGAATCCATAGCATTTCTAACTACTAGACTAAGCAAGGTCATTTGCCTATTGACAAGATTAACTTCAGGTTACTGTTCATATATCTACAACAAGACTTTTTGAACTGCAAAAGCTATTAGCTAATCTTCTTTGCTCAAATACTTACAACAGGACATCCACCTTAACTGAAAAGCTACTAACTGACTTCCTACAAATCTGACATTCGAAATTTGTTAAACCCCTAGAGTGACCTAATTGACACACACCTCATTTGTTAGCATAAGAGAGTTGAGTTTGCATATGATTTCCCACTGGCAAGTCAGATTTTCTCCTACCATCTTCTTTTCTCTATTGGTTTCTGAATACTCACCTCCCTATTGGTTTTTAGTTTAGGTTACTATTGTTAGATAGTTGTCCAAATACTATGAGCATTAAGAAAGACTTTAACTACTATAATTGGTCATGCTATTAACTTTCTAACAATTCTGATATTTTTACGGGTACTGTTCATGGAACCTACAATAAAACAACTATTTGAACTAAAGTGCTACTTCATTCAGACTTCAACTTTCAGATTAGCTAATTCAATTGTATGACCTAGTTGACATTCACAAAATTTGTCATCCTTAGATGATTTTTGCAAGAGGGTTACATTGACATCCCAAGTCTTCTTCTAAATCCCTCTCTTCTTTGATCATCAGTTCTTCCACCAGACTATACTGATTTTGACTACTAATCTTCTCATGAATTCAAGTATCCATTTGTCAATTAAGTTTGAGTAATCCAAAAATTAGTCAAACTGACCTAAAAGCAATTGAAATCAGATGATCTTGCTGGTGGGGACTACTTTTCAGAGTGAGAGATAAACACAGAGGTAATGACAGGGAGGCAGAATAGGGGATGCGGTCGGCGGCTTGGGGGGGGGGTGGCTCATCGCCAGCGAGGGAGCGGCGATGAGGCAAAGGCGACCTCAAAAATGGGTTCCTAGAAGACTAATGAAGCTAAGGAAGGTGACTATGGGGGCTCGGGCGGCACTGTGGCGGCGCGGCCAAGGCGAGCGGCGGCTGGCCGGAGAGGTGAAACGGCGCGACGACGCTCAGATGCAATAGGGAGCGAATTAAGGGGAGCATGAGCACCGTCGAGGTACTTGGAACACGTAAGGGTGGTCGACGAAGACGGAGAAGCTTCGAGGTGGGCCGACGACGTTGACGATGGTCAGCACGGCCGATTCATTGAGGGGGTGGTGCTGCGGAGGAAAAAGGCACAAGTGAAAGGTCGGAGAAAGTAAAGGGAGGTCAAGAGGTACTCATGGAGAGAAGAATTAATGAGAGGATCGCCGAAGAGGACGCGGTGGCAAAAACGATGGTGGCGGCCGGAGTTGTAGAAGACGGCGGATGCGCGACACCCCGGTGGAGTTAACCTCAAATTGGCCGAGAGTTTTTGCTCCTTGGGGTGGAGGGCACGCCGTGACGGGGTTGAGGGAGGTCGGGGTTCACCGGAGCGGCCGGGATGGCATTGGGCGGTGTGACGGTTTTGCACTGGAGCTTGGTTCGAGCTCTAGAGAAGAAAGGAGGATGGAAAAGGAAGGATGGGGAGGTGAAGAGATGAGGCCAAGACACGAGTGCGACAAGGGCAAGTTTGTCTTTGGCTCGGGAAGCGATTCGTGTAACCACCATCACAGACGTTGGTAAAGCGACGCGCTTAGCTTCGGTATATACTGAGAAGAAGACACCGGCGAGGGGGCGCCGATCATGGGCGTATGAAAGCGGTCTGGTCGGTGGCTCAACCGGTTGGGTCAGGTCAGGTCGGGTTCGAACTGGTTCAACAGTAAAAGGTTGATTTAATTTCCAAACCTCTTCACTTTAACCGGTTGATAAAAATAGCAAATAAAATTAGAAAATTCTGAAATTTTGCAAAGAGGTTCCTGGGACAAAATAGAACTTATATAAATTTTCTAAAACTATTGTTCATGATTTAATTACTTGTTTTTAAATCATTTACGACATGGCTTTTAGAGTTGGGATTTGAATTTTCTCAAGGTTGATTTGAGTTCTAAAAATTTGAAAAAAATCATATTTATTTATGATAATTATTCTAATATTTAAATAAATTGTTTTCCAGAGATCTTCATGAGCATTTGTTTTAAATTTCTTTTGTGGCTTTAGTTTGAGTTAGATGTTTTCATTTGATTTGAAAATTTTCAATTGCATAATTTATGCACATGCTCCAGAAATAACATGAAATGCTTATGAGATGCATCTAAATCCCATTTAATGAAAATGGGGCTGTGACAAACCGTATCGGTTTCTTATAGAAACCGAAACAGAGTTTCAGTTTTAAAAATTAAAAAAATTTAAAAATCAAAATAATAATAATAATAAATGTCAATCTAACCGTCGCGCCGTCCAACGCCACATGTTAGTCTTCGTTGCCTTGGTCGCTGCGTCGTCCATCGTCGCCTACTGATGGCTTCCGTTCCATCAGCTGCGTTCCCTTTCTCAAGAACAAAGTTCTATGGGACAAACTACAAGTTGTGGTCTTCACTCATGGAGATCACGCTCGATGGACTTCGCCTCTAGGGACATGTCACTGGTGCTCGACCTTGTTCGCTGTCGCCGGTTCAGCCTTTCCAGACAGCCTACTTCTGCACCTCCTGCAGAAGATGAGGTCGCCAAGAAGGAGGCAACGGTCATCGCTGCTATTGCTGCTGATGAGGCCTTTCAGTATGCCATAGATGCTTTTGAGCGCTGGTGTGTTGATGAGGCCCGTGTTCGAGCCATCCTAGTGGTCAACGTCGACGACTCCATCCAGCCAGACATTATTGGTCTGCGTTCCACTCGTCAAATCTGGGATTACTTGCATGAGTGATACCAGTAGAGCAGCGATGCTTAGTTCTTTTTGCTTCAGCGTGAGTTGGAGACGCTTCGCCAGGAGAACTCCTCCGTCGACGACTTCTTTCGAGCCTTGGCTACTCTCTGGCGCTAGCTGGATGAGCTGGCTTCTCCGCTCTGCCAGGAGTGTCATAAAGTGTAGAAGGCGGATCGTGATCTCCTTCGCCTTTATGATTTTGTCTACCATCGTCGCCCAGAGTTTGAGCCTGTCAGGGCTCAACTGCTGAGCCACTCACCACGACTGACAGTCACTGATGCTCTTTCGACGATTCGTGCTAAGGAGCTTCTCCGTGGGTTAGCAGCACAATTTGTTCCGGCTGTGCTTGCTACCCCTTCTTCTTTGACTACACCGATAGCTTCTACTTCGACTATAGTCCCTCCTCATGTGTCTTTTTTCGCTCCTGGTTTTGCATCAATTGGGGTTTACTACAATTATTGCAAGAACTTCGGGCACGACTACCAGAGTTGTACGGTGCAAAAAAAGGCAGAACAAGGCGCGTGGGGGTGGACGATCTAGGGGGGGTGCAGGGAGGCCCTGCCTTGACGGGAGGACAGACTAGCACGTTAGGACCTTCTCAGCGAGATGACTCAGCAGGTTCTGCCAGTCTCCACTTCAGTAGCTCTCTTACAACTCAGCAGGTTCTGCTTGTCTAGCTCAGACGTCTCCTCCAAGTAGTTCTTGGGTTTTGGATTCTAGTGCCTCTTTTCACATGATATTGGACTCCACATCTCTCACTTCAGTAGGACCTCCTGTTTTTGCGATCTCTATTCAGATAGCTGACGACACTCCTCTGTCTATTAGCTGTCAGGGCACTCTTTTGTCCACTGATTTTTCTGTTCCAGTTGTTTTCCATATTCCTCAACTTACCATGCAACTTCCCTCGGTGGGTCAACTTACCGATCTCGGCTGTAGGGTTAGTTTTAACTCTGACTCCTGTTTCATCCAGGACCGACAGACAGGGACGGTACTTGGGACTGGCCGGCGCCGTAGGGATTGTCAGGGACTCTACATCCTTGACTGCCTCCACCTTCTGTCCACTTCAGTTGCTCCTATCACCTCCACGTCTACCTCCACTGCCACTGCTGCCACCACCTCTAGAGTTTTTACGTAGTGACATCATCATCTAGGTCACTTGTGTGGGTCCTGTCTTTCTTCATTAGTTCATCAGGGTGTTCTTGGACATATTTTTGTTGACATGACCATGTTTTGTCAGGGTTGTAAGCTGGGCAAGCAGCTATACGACCATGTTTTATCAGGGTTGTAAGTTGTGCAGGCAGCTAGACGACCATGTTCTGTCAAGGTTCTACTGGGGTATTGGAATTGGCGTCGCCTTCCTTGAGGCGGGCCAATTCCTCCTCGGCTTTCTCCAATCGCATGTGGGTGGTGCGTAGATAATCCAGAGCCATGTTGTAAGCGTGATCCATCGTGATCGTCAGGTGCACCTGGTGCGTCAAGTTTGGAAAATCCTCGTCCTGAGCAGAATGGAAGGTGCTGGCGAATGTAGTGGGAACATGGACCGGGTAGTAATGGAAAGCCGTGCCGTCGAATTTGTGATCGTAGATTAGATGTAGCGGAGTCTTCGTACGGCTTCTCGTGCAGCGTCCTGGATGTCGGCGAGGAAGGAGTCGCGATGTATTGGGGCATCAAATATGTGGAAGGCTGTGTCGCACCATATGTTGGAGTAGAGTATCACCTCCACTCTCCAGCGTTCTTGCGTCCCCACCATATAGGTGTATCCTTGGTACGTCGGCCTTTGCTTGAAATGCAGGTGATGCATCATTTTCCAGAGAGCAGTGGCCCATTGTCCTGCATAAACTCCGTGAGAGATAGCCTTCGGGATTCAGACATCTACAAATTTTTGAATGAGACAAGAGTTAGAAGTCTTTTTAGAGAGAAAGGGTGAGTAAGACTTCAGAAGGATAAACAAATATTTTAATTTTTGAAAATAATCCTTAAAGGTTTGCCAAATCTAACTAAGGCCACAACCTACAGTCGATATGGCTTTGATACCACTTCTGTCGAACCCGGGAAAGAAGGATCCTAAATTCTCTGTGTTTCATACATTAGTCCAGGAACAGCTAGCGTACACAGTCAAACAAAAATGATAGCAAATTCATATCACACATTTATTGAATCATAAATAAGAGTTTATTACAATTGGGCCTGAGGCCAAATGAAAGATACAGCGGAAAAGCGTAAATAAATAGATAGGCCACATGATCTGCCACAGACAATCATCTGGGGGTGCGGCCTAGTCCTCCAAGTCCTCACTGTCTGGGTAGAAGTATTCTCCTGAACAATAATTATTAAGCAAGGGTGAGTACAAAATGTACTCCACAAGTTACACCCAATAACAGATATAATGCATGCATGATAATGTTAAAGGATGGTTCATATGGCTATTTTTGCATAAAGCTGTATTTTCAAGTCTAAATACAATTAATGAGTGTCATGGCAATTTTAATTTATATTTAAAAGTCAAAATTTTATTTTGATTCATCAATCTCAAGTGTAGGATAAACCTCAATACACAAATGGTGAATGACTAACCCCCCTTACACTAGACTTTCTGCCCCAATTTCAAAATTGGATAAAATATCCAAAAACATATGAGTTTGAAAATATTTTAAAACAAAACCAAGTCTAATCCACGAAAGGTTTTGCTCAGCATGTCCATGACCGCGGACGCGGCTATTCGAATAGATTATTACTCTGCAGAGTTGGTACAACTTTACCCACAAGAGACAGTTTGCTTAACATGTCGGCCAAAACACGCTTCCGAAGGCGTGCGACTAAGCAACTATCACGAGGCCTTTAACCTGCACTATTTTAATATAATTATGCCTACTAAGGTTTCGTTATCATAGGCATCACACCAAATGACAAACCCCTCTTGCTTCATGTGAGTATTAATAATAAGTCTTCACGGCACTCACACCTTTGTATGACATAATTATGGTGAAATAATATAGTTTAGTTGGCCAAGTCTGTCCCACTCCAGACTTGTGGTGGTACAAGTTTGGCTTAACAATCCGCAGCTTGCAGATTGGTCCTTACATGACTGAGCGACTTCCAAAACAATCCCCGGGCCTCAAATATTCACTGAATTGAGCCCGTGCATAAACCTGCACCCACCAATGGTCCAATTCGTCCAAGTCCAAACTAGTTTTATTTATTTTTCATGTCAAAACATTTTGTAAAACAACCTATGATAAAGACAATACCATAGTCTCAATTTTTAAATCAAGTTTGGAATATTTGGCTAAATTCCCAAATTCAAGATTTTCGTCTAAGCATTGTCCAAGCATAAAGTTTTCCAACTTATTTTATTCTATCTAAGGTGACAAGGAAATGACTATTCAAACATCAATATTGGCCATACAAATGAATTAGATTAACTAGGAATTTTAAACATGAATTTAAAATACTGAATTATAAATGAGCATGCAATAATTTAAAACAGAATTTAAGTAGCTTTAAATAATGGGCTCAAATATGATCAAAGAGTGTAACTTGCCTTGCTCAAAGTCCCGAGAATCTAACTCTTTAAAAGGTTCAAGCTCTCCAGAGTCGTCAAAATCTATACGCGAAAACGAGCCAAATTCAAACAAGATTCAAATGAACTCCAAAATAAATAATTTTGGTTTAGAAAGATAGATCTTGATTTTAGATGAATTTAGAAATTTGAATAATCGAAATTGGAGCTCGTATGATGGAGAACGAGTCCTCAGAAGATTAAACTCTAAAGAAATTAATTAAAATCAATTTGCTGGAATTTCCGAATTATTTTTCTAAAGGAAAAGCTATTTATGACACAAGCCTAACGTCAACGTTGGATTTTCTTTTATCGGCCGAATTATTTTTCTATTGAAAATCTATTTTTATCGCTGACATGTGGGCCCTTCGGTCAATGGACTAAGTCCACGAAAAAGTCAAAGGTGCCCCGTGAACGTGGTTCACGAGCGAGTGCTTGTGTAATGCGGCGTGTCTTTGGCGCAGACGACGCGTGGGTAACCACGTGGTATTTGGCGTGGCGCAGGACGTGGTGTGCCATGCCAGCCCGTGAACAACGGCACTCCAGTGATGAGCTCGCCGGCGCTTCGCGCCACGGTGAGCCAAGCGGGTGTGTGAAGAATCTAGACCTGCCATTATGAGTTAATGAAATATTTTGGTGATTAATGACAAATCTATATGTGAGACTAACACTTTTATTGATATACCTATTGTGTAGTCTTATTTGGATGAAAATGTGAAAATCATGGGGGTATGCACTCGACATCATATTCTGATACCTTGTTGCATTCCTTGGATTCAAAATATAGGTTGAACTCCACTAAAAGTTTAACTTGAATATGTGTATATATTTTTATTACATGTTCGTGTATGCACACACTTAGGGGGAGTTCACTCTATATTTTGAGGTTTCATTAGTATTGATCCATACTCTCTTTATCCACACATATTAAGGACTTCTACTTTGAAACATATCCATTGAGTATATATAACTTGTGTAGTTCATATACTGATATTGCTCTATATTCAATTATTTGCAATTGAGGTGGTTGTCATGAATTACCAAAGAGGGAAAGGTTGAAGTATCTTGACCCACCATTATGAGTTAATGGTATGTTTTGGTAATTAATAACAATCACATTGTGGGACTAACATTTTCCATGAGTTGGGTAAATAGATTATGTTCTATGATGATAGAGACTTTGGATGTCATCATGAGTTGATCGTCATCAAGTCAAGGTTCAAGAAGATGATGCATCATGTGTTGATGCATATCAAGATCTCGAAGGGAAGATGATCATGAGTTGATCATCAAGTTAAGAGAAGACCCATCATGTGTTGATGGTGGGCATGTGAAGGATGCACCATGGGTTAATGCATATCAAGACAATGACCCAGATTTGAAGTGAAGATGTGCGTCGTCAAGTTTCAAGAGGATGCTCAAGGCAAAGGTATAACTAGGTAGGGCTAAGGATGTGTTCTTAGTCTTTTACCGGTCTTGGTGTTTGGTTGGAAGACCGAATTGCTAGTATAGGTTGCCATACTATTAAGAGGGGTCTTGTCTAGTAGCTTGAGTTTCATCATGTGTTGATAGCTCAATCCCGCTTGCTCTAGCTCTCCATGGCATGATGCTATTGTTTGCGAATGTGTTTTGCAAATAGTTGAAGCTCATACATTAACTCTTTGTAGCATGAGACTATAATTTGCAAATGTTGAAGTCCATGCAACTACTCCTTGTGGTATGTTGCTGATATTTGCGAATGTGTTTTGCAAATAGTCGAGGCTCATGCATAATCCTTGTAGCATGTGACTAGGGAGTCTCCTGCCGCGAGGGCCTCGCCCCGGCGGAGAGACATCTCACATCGCGCTCAAACACCCAAGGCCCTAGTTGCTCCGATGGCCCCGCCTCGCCGACTAGGGAGTCTCCCGCCGTGAGGGCCTCGCCCCGGCGGAGAGACATCTCACATCGCGCTCAAACACGCAAGGCCCTAGTCGCTCCGATAGCCCCGCCTCGGCGACTAGGGAGTCTCCTGCCGCGAGGGCCTCGCCCCGGCGGAGAGACATCTCACATCGCGCTCAAACGCGCAAGGCCCTAGTCGCTCCGATAGCCCCGCCTCGACGACTAGGGAGTCTCCTGCCGCGAGAGCCTCGCCCCGGCGGAGAGATATCTCACATTGCGCGCGCAAGGCCCTAGTCGCTTCGACGGCACCGCCTCGGCGACTAGGGAGTCTCTCGCCATGAGGCCTCGCCCGGCGGAGACATCTCACATCAGCGCTCAAGCGCGCAAGGCCCTAGTCGCTCTTAGAGTCTTTGAAGTCGTGCTTGTTGCGGTTTAGGGAATCAAGGTATATCACATGGTTCCTCTTGGGTATAATAACTAAAAGGATCGATGGTACCTACTCATGTATGTCGCTATAGTCATTAAACCTAAGTTACGTCTTTGCGTATAAAGTACAAATGAAATTTGTATAGCAAGTAGTGACACTTACCCCAGGTTGTAGGGCACCATTATGTACTTCATGTTAAATCGGCGAATCAATGACCTCGTTATGTATTTCTCGGCGAAGGATGAGTCTTGTTGGATGGTTTGCAACGATACCACATGTGGGTCGAGGAAACCCACTGGTTCTTTCCATTCCCGGACATTTTGCAGCATGTATCTATACATAAGCAATGAGTTGTGATATTTATTGGTATTACATGAATGTAGAACTTGATTATGCGCGCTTACGATGTCCAACATCGTAGAAGCGAGGCGTCGAGGCCAGCGAGGTTGAATAGTTCAAATAAGTCATTGAAGCCCACGATGAAGTACCTCGTCCGTTGAAGAAATGCTTGTCCTCGTATCGGCGGTGATTCGATGCTCGCACCCTTCTTTTGGGTCTTCGCCAAGTACGGGCATGCAAAGCGACAAGCATATCCGCGTGCATTACTCTGCGTCGAGCACAATGGTTTTCCGATGATGTAGTTCCGGTATCGCGGACTTCGGACTTGGGGCGCCTTAACGTTTGTGGATTCGATTTGGCCTTAACGATTGGCGGCGTCTTCTTGTGAAGACGACTTCGGGAGCGGATCTGACGGCACGCTTTTCTTTGTTCCTTGGCGTCTTCTCCACGGGAATCGAAGAGGTGGCCTTATGGGCGAAACATGAGGTGGAGTCATCGAGGTCCGTTGGAGAGGAATGGTCGTGTCGGATCGCGGCCTTCTTTGGGTCCAAGGCGATGTCCTTCTTGGGCCCTTTGGATAAAGAGAGGACGGCATCCCTAGTGAAAGAGATCTTTGCCGAAGACGAGACTTGTGCCCTCGCTTTTAACCGGCTTAGGGAGCGGTGCGTGATATCGAAAGCGGGTTCTCCTTCTCGCCGCCCATTCCTCGTATTTACGCGTACCCAGCGGTCTGAAGTCTGTCTTGGGTGAGTGTTTCGATGTCTGGAGAGCTTTGTCGCGCACTTTGCTCCTAAATTCGGCGTCGTTTTCATAGCTACAAAGGTGTCCCATGCTTCTGCGTCAGAATTTGTCTTCTTGTGAAGGCGTTTGACCGTGTTCACGTGCCGTGACAAGAATGCTCTTGAAGGTCCTCCACGATTTACCCATCGTGAGCATCGCCGTCCGTCGCCGCGTGCCACATGTATACGGAATAGTGAACTTCTCTGAAAGTTACATCCCGCGTGGCCTTCGCTTCTTTCGTCGAGTCCTTCCACGTTGGTGTGGTGATGAGGACCCGTTCCTTACAAGTATCCATGAGATGGTCAGGAATCTACTTGGCGATCTCTTGGGACTCGAGAGGGACCCCAAAGTCACTTGACCTCCGTGATGACGGTCGACTGTAGGCATTTTCGATTGTCCTCTGCCCAAGCCTATCTTTGCGAGAGCCTACTTCATCGACCACGACACCTTTGGAGTGTACCATTTGCTTTTGCCTTGGAAGATTGGCAAGAAGCAAGGTACACTCAAGTGTGTCGAGATCGACGAAAAAAATGCTAAGCAAAGGTTTAATACTTCATGTC
Source organism: Phyllostachys edulis (assembly GCA_036346405.1). Taxonomy (NCBI): domain Eukaryota; kingdom Viridiplantae; phylum Streptophyta; class Magnoliopsida; order Poales; family Poaceae; genus Phyllostachys; species Phyllostachys edulis. The sequence continues at coordinate 61,091,670 of CM070560.1, read as the reverse complement.
TGAAGACTAGCCTTTAATGAAGACATAGAAACAAAATAGAATCAAGTAAAACTTTCTTTACGGATTGATGATATTATGTGCTCTCGGAAGGAGAGTAGCTAAAGAACAAATCTTTGCCATCTCAATCCTATTGTCTATACTCTTCATTAAATGAATATGATAATATAAATTCAAACTATGAGCTCTAAACAATACTTTGTAAGCTGTCAAATGATCTCAAGCATTAGCAAAAACAGTTAAACTTCGATCAAGCGAGAGGTTGACTATAGAGATCAAGATGGCAAATGAAAAGTTGAATGAGCTCATCTGAGACTACTAGAAGAATCACAAACTAGTCATTAGATTACCAGCAGCGAATACTCTCAATGCGAGGCAACATGAAGAATCGAAATAACTAGCTTTCAGCCGAAAAGTAACCAATTAACGATACATCATATTGTGATAGCAAGTAATACAATAGAGCTCAAGTATGAACTAACTATCACATTCAATCTCGATTATAAGGCGAGTTCATCACGAGCATGTCAACAAAGCCCACTTTGTTCAATTTACAAATGAGCGATGAGCTCAACCGAAAGTAACCAATTAACGGTAGATCATATTGTGCGGTAGCAAGTAATACAATAGAGCTCAAGTATGAACTAACTATCACATTCAATCTCGATTATAAGGCGAGTTCATCACGAGCATGTCAACAAAGCCCACCGATCAACAAAGCCGAATCGCCACAGAGGAGCAATACTCACGAGAGGATCTTGCACAAGAACTCACGGTGCAAGGAGGAGGCCGACACGGGGAGGAGGGCGGTCTTGAGAAAAGCCGGTCTGAGGGAGGAGGCCCTGCAGGGAGGAGGACGGCAGCGTCGTGGTCGGGCGGCGGCGTCGGGGCTTCTGACCGAGGAGGTGAACAGGCGCCATGGTCGGGCGGCGGCACCGAGGTCGGTCGAGCCGGTGGTCGGGCGCCGAGGTCGGGGCGGCAGACCGAGGTTGAAGGCGCCGAGGTCGGGGCGCCGAGGTTGAAGGCGGGCGCCGAGGTCGTAGTTGGCGGTGAACTCTGGCGAGCCCTAAACCCTAGAGGAGGCGAACAGCGAGAGCCTAAGAGGCGCGAGAGGAAGTGACAAGTGAGAGCAAAACCCTAGCGTTTCGCCTTATAAAAAGTATATCACGAGCGGTTTCTAACGAGAACCGTGCAGCGATAATATATCACGAGCGGTTCTATAAGCGAACCGCTGCATGATATGAAACGTATCCTGAGCGATTTTTAACTACAAGCTGTTTGTGATATGGGCGTATCCGCGAGCGGTTTTAAATAGAACCGTCATGATTCTTCCTGAGCGGTTGTACAGCGGGCGTGCATGATAACTCTCTTCATTTTCCCGTGTCTCTTCGTCTTCATTTTCCGGCATGCTCTAGCCGTCTCACGATCACAGCAGCGGCTTCATCTCTTCATTTTCCAACGTCGCTCTGACTCCCCAAATATCTCTTCGTCTCCGTTAAAACTTTAGAACTTGTTCTATATATAGATGTGTCCTTCTACAATGTATTTCACACAACCTCCTTGATCCCCTTTCTCCACAAAAGCAAAATTAATGGTCGCCTCCTCTTACGTACACGCCTTTGTCTGCGCACCTCTCTCATTTGTCGTTGAATCGTCTTCTTGAAGAACACTATTTCAACAATGTCTTCACTCCTCTGTCAGAGAATTTGCGGGCGAGTGGCGGCCACCTCCGCCGTCTTGACATTCTCCTCTGCCGTGTCTTCCGGTGATCTCCCACTTCGGCGAGTTCTGAGTGTCGTCGGCGTGGTCCTCCAAAAGCAAGTTGCGTCTCAGGAGGCTTGTCGTCACTTGGGCTTGTCGGCGGCGAGCGTCGAGTCGACGGCCGAGACCCTCAAGCAAGAGAAGAGCCTATGGGCTCAATTCTTCTTAGTTCAACGATCCGAGGGTCTTGGGATACACTCGAGCAATGGCGTCGTGAGTGGGCGTATTCGAGCCGTTCGATCATGAGCCGTCCGCCGCAAGCCGCCTACAAAGTATTGAAGGCGGAGATAGCGACCTACCTCCGCCACTAGATAGGTTTCTAGTTTTTAATCTTTTTATGGTGGCCCGACCACGTTGTTTGGCTATATATATGAAAATTCCAAAATGAAAAAAAAAGTTTGGAGGTGAAGTTACTATATCTATTTGCCCATAGTAAGAGCCCTCATCCCATCGATCTTGAAGTGTGTAGGTATGTTGATGCGGGGCCGCGGCGGGCGGCCGGGTTGCTCCCACTGCGGCGATGGCGAAAGGCGGCGTCCGCTGCGGCGATCGCGGCGGTGGACCTGAGCTTGATCTTGGCGATGGGAGGATATCCTGAGCGGTTCTTAATTAGAACCGTGCAGTGATAACAAAATATCCTGAGCGGTTCTAAATAAGAAGCATGCGTGATACTACCAACGATTATAACGTAAAGCGTCTATGATTAGAGGATTATCACAGACGGTTTGTGAATAGAACCGTCGTGATAATTCCTGACGATTCTATTCTCAACCGTCAGTGATAGATGACTATCACAGATGGTTCTAAAAAATACCGTCTGTGATAGTTGTTCTGCGCCCGTACTTGAGTTGGGATGACCCAACAGAGCGGTTCCAAAGGCAAATGCAGTGATGAAGCGTCTACTATAACTTTGTTTTGTAGTAGTGCGAGTTTTCCAATGAAAACTCGAAGACTACTACAATGGCAAAGGACCGCTTCCTACTTTCAAGGAGGTAGGGCAAGCAAGTGGTCGTAAGCAGTCGGACGACGATGAAGAGATGCCATTCCAAGATCCTGAGCATACCATTGAACATATCTATTGGGGATGATCAGCATACAAGTCAAAGCGATAGCTTAAGGCTGTCGAACGTGAGGTAAACTCCATTGACCCTCCTCTTATCAATAAGCTACCAAAGTGGTCGGAAGTCACTATCTCTTTCGAGAAGAGTGACTGCCCGATCCCTTCTGCTTGACCAGGTCAGTTTCCGATCGTGGTCAAACCCACCATCAACAATTGTCGACTAAATCGAGTGTTGGTTGATGCTGGCAGCTCGTTCAACATCTTGTTTACGAGTACCCTGGACGAGATGCAAGTACCTAGGACCAAGGTAAGACCGGTATAATACTCTTTTTATCGTATTGTACCAGGGTCTTCGCCCAAACCTATTGGTCAAGTTTCTCTTCCTTTAACATTTGGTTTTCTAAGTAATTTCAGGACAGAGAAGATCTCCTTTGATGTGGTCGATTTCGATACGACATATAACGCCATACTCGGACAACCAACTTTGGCAAAATTCTTAGTGGCTACTCATTATGGGTATCAATGTCTTAAGATGCCAAGTCCCAAAGGAGTAATCACAATTCATTGTGATAAAAAGACGGCGCACATCTGTGACCGTCGATCCCTCGAGATGGTTGGCCACATACCAACTCGAGAAGAAAACAAGGGGCAGCCTTCGACCAAGCAGTCGAAGCCTAAAACTGCACCTAAGCCGAACGACCAGGTCAAAGAGGTTCCTCTGGATCAAAAGGAGCCCTTGAAGACTATTCGCATCGGGAATACTTTCGACCCCAAATAGGAAGACACCCTCACCACTCAAATCCGAGCAAACGCAGATGTCTTCACGTGGCAAGCATCCGATATGCCCGGAGTCCTCAAGGAAGTGATCGAGCACATGCTAGCTTTACGGCCCGACAAAGTACCCGTAAAATAAAAATTACGAAGATTTGCCCCTGATCGATGAGATGCTATAAAATCAGAATTGGACAAGCTACTTAAAGCAGGCTTTATAAGAGAAGTCGACCACCTAGAGTGGTTGGCCAACCCTGTAATGGTTAGGAAGTCTAATAGCAAGTGGCATATGTGTGTAGACTTCACTGATCTTAATAAAGCTTGTCTAAAATATGATTTCCCTTTACCTCGTATCGATCAATTGGTTGATTCTACTGCTGGTTGTGAAACATTAAGTTTTTTGGATGCATATTCTGGCTACCATCTTATTAATATGTGTCTAGAATATGAATAAAAGACCGCATTTATTACTCCATTTGGAATATTTTGTTATGTCAAAATGCCATTTGGACTAATAAATGCTGGTGCTTCTTTTCAACGCTTGATGCAATCGACTTTTTTTACCTCAACTAGGCCGAAATTTAGAAGCCTATGTCGACGATCTAGTCGTAAAAAGCATCAAGCGACTTAATCATGTTTCCGACTTGGAAGAAACATTCGACAACCTCAGGAAACAATGCCTAAAACTTAATCCTGAGAAGTGTGTGTTTTGTGTCTCTTCAGAAAAATTGCTTGGATTCCTTGTCTCTGCACGAGGAATCAAAGAAAATCCCAAAAAGATAAAGGCCATCGTGCAAATGCGCCCTCGACCACGAAGAAAGAATTCCAAAAACTCACAAGGTGCATGACGGCTTTAAGTCGTTTCATCGCACGACTGGGCAAAAAAGGACGCTTTCTTCAACTTCTAAGGAAGCACGAGGGTTTCAAGTGGTCAGAAGAGGCAAATGCTGTCTTTGAGGATGTCAAGAGGTATCTTACGAGTGCTCCTGTTTTGGTTTCTCCGAAACCAGAAGAGACGTTCTTAATTTATCTAGTTGCCACGCCACAGGCAGTGAGCGCAGTACTGGTCATAGAACGTGAAAACATCCAACGACCAGTTTACTACGTAAGTGAACTTTTGCACGGGCCTAAGAAGCATTTCCCTCAGGTCCAAAAACTTCTATATGCCCTCCTCATGTCTTCGAGGAAACTGCAGCATTATTTTCAGGCGCACAAGATAATTGTGCCGTTTGAGTTTTCCTTAAAAGTGATCCTCTAGAACAGGGAAGCAGCGGGACACATAGCAAAATGGTCAGTACAACTTGGGGAGTTTGACCTCCATTTCGTTTCCTGAACAACCATAGAATCTCAGATCTTGGTAGACTTTGTCATCGAATGGGCAAATCATGAACCTGTTCAGGATCCCCAGTACAATACCCATACTTTGACGGGTCACTTACTTTAAGTTGCCCGGGGGCTGGGGTGGTCCTGGAATCTCCTACCAGAGAGATCTTAAAGCATGCCATTCAATTGAACTTTCAGGCCACTAACAATGTGACAGAATACGAAGGTTTGCTGGCTGGCATATGAGCTGCGAAAGCGCTGGTGATTCGACGGCTACTCGTCAGAGGAGACTCTCAACTAGTTGTGAATCAGGTCGGAAAAGAGTACCAGTGCTCTAATCCGACCATGTCTCGGTGCTTCGAAAGCTTGAAAAGCATTTTTTCGGTTTCGAGGTACAATTTATCCCTCGAAAGGATAATTTCCTCGTAGACCAGCTTGCTCTAATGGCTTCTTCCCGATCACAAGTACCAAAAGGAGTCTTCTTGGAGTAGGTCCAGAAGCCGTCTCTGGTCGAAACACCATAGACAACTTCTATTGAGACATCCTCTCTAGAATACGAGGATGCCTGGATGAATCCCATCTACGAGTATCTTCAGACGGGTACCATACCCGATAAATGATCTCGAGGCAGATCGCTTATCCCAAAAGGCCAAAATGTATACTTTGGTCGAAAGAGTCCTCTATAAACGAGGTACTCAAGGGGTACTCATGCGATGCATATCTCAGAGAGAAGGACTAAGCCTCCTTCACGACAAACACGGAGGCATCTGTGGAACTCATGCTTCCTGTAGAACGCTGGTCAAAAAGTCCTTTCGACAAGGTTTCTACTGGCCAATAGCCCTCTATGATACCAAAGAGCTGGTTAAGAAGTGTGTACAATGGCAGTTTCATAGCAGGTAAATACACCAACCGACACAGGTATTACAAACAATTCCTCTATCTTGGCCTTTTGCGACCTGGGGTCTCGATATCCTAAGACCGTTTCCAAAAGCCTCAAGTGGCTTCGAGTTCCTCTTTGTGGCTATTGATACGTTTACAAAGTGGATCGAAGCCGAACCTGTGACAAGGGTAACAATGGAAGCAGCAAAGTGGTTCATGATGAGAAGCGTGATTACTCGGTTTGAGATCCCAAGTTGAATAATCACAGATAATGGTAAGCAATTTTCGAGCGCAAAATTTCAAAAATTTTGCGATGAGTTTGGTACCAAATTGTGTTACGCCTCTGTTGCCCATCATCAAAGCAATGGGGCAGTCGAAAGAGCAAATGACCAAATAATGCAGGGAATCAAAACTCGAGTCTTTGACTAGCTTGTCAAGCGCTGGGGGGCTTGGGGTCCAAGAATTGCCCTCAGTATTATGGGCAGTTCATACGACTGCTAGTCGAGCTACAGGCAAAACACCTTTTTTCTTAGTTTTCGGTGCCGAAGCTATGCTTTCACCAGAACTAAAGATCAGATCAACAAGGGTTGAAACTTTCAACGACTCTATTCAGGAACAACTATGAGCGGATGACATCAACCTGCTTGAAGAGAGGAGAAATCAAGCCTTAATCCGTTCAGTAGTCTACCAGCAAGCCTTGCGTAAATACTACGATCGTAAGGTCCAACCTCACAGCCTTGCTATAGGTAACTTGGTATTGAAGAAAATTCAATCACAGTCTAAACTTTCCTCTAAGTGGGAAGGTTCTTACACAGTGGTCGAAGTTATGCGACCAGGTTCGGTACAACTAGCAATGGAAGACGACCGAATTCTCTCTAATTCTTGGAACATTGACCAGTTACGCAAATTTTATGTGTAACCGACCAACCCTACAATAAAGTGTTAGATTCTTTCTATCTTTATTGTCTTACTTTGAGTAGCGCTTTGACATTTTTTCGACCATTCCCTGGTCGTAAGTCTCCCTATGTCCTGTGCCTAGTTGTAAGTTTTTCTACAACAACACCCTGGTCGTAAGTCCTTCTACGATCAGTACTCAGTCTTTCTTTACACTGGTCGAAAGGATGGTAATATCACCTATTCGAAGTCTTTCCTTTCTGCAAGTGGTCCTGCCCTCTAGAAGGAACTTCCTAGTATCGACTCGTTCCTCCCTTTTTGCTGCCAACACAAAGAGCTCGGGTTCAATACACATGGTCAAAAAAATTCTCAAAGCCGACTCTTAGTACCTTAGTTTATTTCTTCATTCATTTAAAAAAAATACTCTAAGCAGAGTACACTTTTGCAATTTGCTCGACTACTTTTGGTAAACTCGTTTCGTTTCAACTGGTCGGAGGAAGACAGAACACCTAGTCGAAGTCTTTCCTCTCTGCACGTGGTCCTACCCACTAGAAGGAACTTTCTAGCGTCGTCCTGTTTCTAACTCTTGCTACCAGAGTGAACCAACCGACTGCATTGGAATAGGTTGAACGAATTTTTAAGGTACTCCAGACGTTTGTCTAACTCGAGTTGCCGTTCTTGATTTGATTAATCTGGTCAGAGAAGGTAACATCACCTAGTCGAAGCCTTCCCTTTCTACATGTGGTCCTACCCACTAGAAGGAACTTCTAGTGTCGACTCGTTCCTACTCTTTCGACCAGTAATGATAATCGTGATCGAAAACTATAAGTTAGCTAAACCTCTTTTTTTTTAAGAAAGCCCATTTCACACTATTTACTTAGTTTATCTAAATAAACTAAGCAAATAGTCGGAGGTTAGGATAAAGTTATTAATATGCCTTCAATTCTGAGTCTTAAATCTCTTTTTCCATTCATTATCTTATGAGCTACTAACTACTCGACAAGATGATTTGCAGGAATAAGAAAGGATTATATATATCAACAACAAAAACTTGTCTTTACAGGTTTCAAGTACCAACTACTCTGATGAGGGAGACCCTATTTGCATCTCCTCTGTGACTTCCTTGCCGACGGGCCGCATATCTTCAATCAACCGCTCCGCTTCTGCTTTAGAGCAGTCGAAGTCGGCTTTGATTGGTCGCAGATCAAGATTGGGGTCATGAGCTTTAAGTTTCGCCGGAACAAAACTTATTGCGCCTTCGACTGCCCCTTTTATCGAATCAACTTTGTTGGTCTTCAGAGTGGTCACCAACTCTTGTAAAGTCCCGACTTATTCTCCAATGGTACTCGAGTGAGCAATTATCGTGTCTTCATGAGGAGTGACCTCCTCAGCATGTAGCCCACTGAGTACATTATTCAAGAGAGAAATGTTGTCTTGAAGGTTGACCTTCATCGACTTCATCTCCTCCTTGTTACGAGTCGAAACCTCACGGGGTTATTTTATTTCGACTGCTTACTCTGTAAAGAGTAACACTAGTAAGATAAAATGACCCCAAAAGGAAAACAAAACAGGTCGTAGGTAAAGACTTGCTTACCTGCTAGTCGAGAATCTAACATCTTGACATCATCGTTATGAGAAGCAATGCTCTTTGCATATCGCTCCTCCCACAACTTGGTCTCCTTGTCTTTTTCTTTGGCAATGCGGGAAATCTCGTGAACAACCATGGTCTTTTCTTTGGCCTCAGTTTCGAGCTTCCCCATTTCGACCTCTTTTTCTCAAAAGGAATAAGAGTTAGAAAAAGAAGAAGGTCATAACCGGTTTTAAGTTCAGCACTTACCGTTTATTTGTCCCTGCAACTTTTGAATTGCAGAGTTTGGCTCCTGAAGCTTATTCAGATGGTCTTCTTTCGCCTAGCTTAGGTTTTTCGTCTCGACTTTCTCGTAGTCAAGCGAATCAAGCAAGGTCTTTTCGTTGCTCTTGAACCTACAGAGGAAAAGAGTAGACATAAGCATAAAACAATCCTTTGGTCGCAAGTTTCTTACTATGACCAGTACCTAGTCGTAAGTTTTTCTACGACAATCCTCTGGTCGTAAGTTCTTACTACGACCAGTACCTGGTCGTAAGTTTTTTCTACGACAGTCCTTTGGTCGTAAGTTCTCCTACGACCAGTACCTAGTCGTAAGTTTTTCTACAACAATTCCCTGGCCGTAAGTCCTTCTACGACCAGTACCTAGTCGTAAGTTCTTCTACGAAAACCCCCATAAACACTGTGCAAGTGGTCGAAACATAAATGACTACGAGTAGTGGTAACTTACCATCTCTCTGCCTGCTCGCAAAGTTTCGCTTTCTCCTGTCGCAGCTGCACAAGTTGTCGGTTGTACTCTGTAACAGTGACAATTTGCTCTAGATCTCTCTGCATAAAGAAAGACAGTGAGACGGGAGAAAAGCCACATGTATAAATGTTGGGTAATGAGCATTTACGTTAATGCTCGTTCGAGCAAACATGGAGAATACGCTTGTAGGGTTCTTCAGTTCATCAATCTCTTGAACCCGATTCCACCACACCTTTTAGAGACGCTCGTCATCGAAAATATTCCCTCTGTTTGGAATATCCTTGAGGTGGGGAGCTCGGTTATGAGGCCTGAAAGCAGAAGACCCCACAACGGAAGCCGGGCTGAAGAATTCAGAAAAGAAGTTGGCATGTTCTTCTTCTTCTGATTCGGTGACGTTAGCTCCTCTTTGAGGATCGGGGGGAACGTCTACGACGACTTCCTTCCCAACGCGGTGGTCCAACGATCCATCGCCTTGGCCTAATGCCTCCGCTGCATCATGCGCTGTTTTCGTCTCGGCCTCTACGACCACTCCCGTGGTCGCAGTTGCTTCGGCAGCAACGACTTCTTCCACCACTCGGACGGTGGACAACCCTTCGACCACTGTCACTGTCATTTCTCCGACTGCTCGAGAAATAGCAGTGGATTCCTCGACAGAAACGTCCTTTAGGGCTGGAGGAGTCGGGCTAAGATCACAAAATGGAAAACTCGTCAGATGGTAAAAAGCAAAAGGTTAAAGCTGTACTTACACTTTTGTCTTTTTACATACCTTCGTTTTCCGGATTTGATCTTCAATCTGGAAGCAACCTTCTTCGACTTCTCTTTAGCCTCTCTTCGAACACGCCTGGTCGAAACTCGAGTTGAGGAATGGGATCAGCCACGACCACGTTTGGTCGTGGGTCTTGAGCGAGCACTACCGCTCCTTGAGCCTCCTAGCTCTCCGGATGGTCGAGACCTGTCTCGACCACCCCAAGGGCATCACTGCCCTCGACCATAGGCGCTACTGGTGCAGCGATTTCCTTCACAAAAGACATAAAACTCTTCTAGTTCTCATTTTCTTGTTGCTTGACAAAGCCACGGGAGGCGGAAACTACAAAAGTTCTATTGTCATAGTAGAAGGGTACCTTGGTCTTATGGGCTTTGTGTTTGAGTGCTTCAGCCGCTTCGACCGCCTTCGCCTTCTCTGCAGTAGCCATGTCTGGGGCGAATTTTGCGAAGGGCCAGGTTGGAGCAGCAGAGCTTGAACCTGTGCCTCCCTTGTCGGCGACTTTCATGAGCCAATGCTTTTTGGTCGGAGGAGCCTCGACTTGCTCCGCCACCGCGTCGACGACCATCAGTTCGACCTCTTCGTCGTCTTGATGGTCTTCCATGCTTACTTTCTGCAGAAGTCAGAGAAAGAAATATTACTAAGCGATCGTAAGTCTTTTTACGACCAGTATCAAGTCGTAAGTTTTTCTACGATGATCCTCTGATTGTAAGTCTTTCTATGATCAGTATCTAGTCGTAAGTTTTTATATGACAATCTCCTGGTCGTAAGTTCTCCTACGACTAGTGTCAAGTCGTAAGTTTTTCTACGACTATAAGATCCTGAAGATAAAATCAATTCTTGATTACCTTTCGGCATTCCATCTTGTCCTCTACGGACAGGACTATCAGGATTTGAGGAGCCACCACATTGGGTGGCGGGGATTTCTCACAGATGAGCTTGACTCGAGCGTCAATTTCCGCTTGTGAGAGATCTGTAGGAGTAAGTAAACTTTCAATTGCCAAGTTCGAAATCAACAGAAAGAAGGCTAAGATTAGAAATTTACTTACCCTTCTCGTAATCCCTAGTCGGGTCTCTTGGCCCCGAGTACCTCCACATGGGATGAGCCCTCCTCTTTAGAGGGCTAATGTGGTGTATGATAAAATCCTTCACCACGTGCCATCTGGTAAGCCCCTCTTCCTTCAAGTCTTTGATGGCTTGAATGTAAGGGGCGATCCAGCCAAGATCCTTGGGAGTCGAATCCTAGGAAGGAATCTTCTCGGCGGCAATCCCGACGAAAGAGAGGATGTCTTCACTGGTCGTCTCCCAGTAGAACCACATCTTCTTCCATCCCGACCATGACGACCGGGTGAACATCTGAATGTGCTCATTCGACTTCCCGTCGTGGTGCTTCAGACTACAGCTACCAGTGATTCCCGCAAGGCTAGTCATCCCGTAGATGTACTGGAATAACTCTAAGTCGGCTGGAATCCCTAGGTAGGCCTCGCACAGGTAAATGAACACGCCCAACACTACTACACAAAAGGTCATCACAGACGGTTCTAAACCGTCATCACAGACGATTTGTTGAACCGTCTGTATTTATGTGTCTGTGATGACGTCTGTCATCACAAACGGTTTTCAAACTGTCTGTGAAAAAAGCTATCACAGACGGTTCTGAACAAGAACCATTTGTGATAGTAATTATCAGAGATGGTTCTTGTTCAGAACCGTCTGTGATAGTTTTTTCTATTGCAAAAAAAATTGTATTTTGAATGTTTCATAGTTGGTATCATCACAGTTCCTAATATAGAACTAAACAAGATACTAAATGTATATGTGATCTTTCCATCTTCAGAGACTCTTGAAAATACATGGAAAATACATCACTCCCATACATCAGAAGGGAACACTAAGAGACAAGGGAAAAATCGCAGCTCAAGAGTTAATCGGCGATGTGCCGGGGCAGGGAAAGAAGAAGAGGAGGTGGAAATTAAACCACAATATACCCCATGCGCGGTGGCTAAAAATGCATAGAGATCTACTATGTGTTGGCTCGTTGGTTGGTTTGTTGTTTGAACCGTGGCGATGATGATGATCTCTGCCCCGCTTCTACGAGGTAGTCACCGAGCCTCTCAACCACCATGTTGCCTTCGCCGGGGTCATCGGCTCGTCGTGATCTTGATCACCATCGCCGCCGGTCTTCTTCACGGTCACACCTCCTCATCCCTACAATTCAAAATCAAGAGGGGTCATTCATGCATATCCAAGGCAACAAATCTCGGTTGTTCAATGCCGAGATTGAGGGATCAGCTGGAGTAGAGATGGAGGGATAGAGCGATACCATCTTGTCATGCGGATAACGGCCTTGAGTTCACCTTGGATGACCATGTACTCAGCTATAATATATAAGGATAGCGCCAAATATTTTGCATCTTGCATAAGCGTTCAAAATTTTTGGAACTCCCGCGTTGCGAATCATAAACGGTTTCAGACAAAAACCGTCTGTGACGATATATCATAGACGGTTTTTGATACCAACCGTCTATGATAAGTATCTCATCACAGACGGTTTGTATTAAAAACCGTCTGTGACTTGGATTTTACAATTTCAAGCCATGGTAAAATCACAGAGTTTTTAATATAAATCGTCTATGATATACAAAGCCATCACAGACGGTTCCTATTAAGAACCGTCTATGATAATTCACAGACGGTTCTTAACAATAACCGTCTGTGATATCTGTGATAACTACAACACAGACAGTTCCAAAGGAACCGTTTGTGATACGGCGTTAGTATAGCTTGTTTTGTAGTAGTGCAACAATGTGATGGAATTGAGAACGAGGTTCGCCAACTCCACCCTAAAGTGTTCGAGTACGAGTGTGAGGAAAGGGTGAGTAGGCAATCGAAGGACACACTCACAGTACGCCTGTAAGATGGTAATCTGCCCAATCTCCCCCCGACGGCCAATGTTGCCCAGCAGCCTCAATCCACTTGACAAAATCCCTCTTCGGGACCTTCTTGGCGACGACCAAAGCCTTTATCTTGGTCGCGTCTATCTCCGATTCGGCCCACTGGGAAGCAGTTCCGGCTATTTTTCTCAAGAAAGGGAGATTTGGATTTGGAAAGGTCTCGGGAGGGTGTACGATTTGGTCGACGGCGGAGAATGCAAAAAGATGAACAGTGGAAGCGATTTGGGGAAAGGTAGAAAACCCTAAGTCTCACCCCAGGTAAGTTTTTATAATCGCGCGCTTGAGTTAAAGACGTGGCAAACCAACAGTTGCCGCCTCTTCGGAAATCGCTCCATCAGACAGGTCTATGAGAGTCGATTGAGATTCTTGAATTTGTTTATTCGAAAAAACCGAGTTTGTCTTTACACCTCAAGTGAAATTACCTTCTTGACCAAGTCTGTTTCTGGTCAAATGAAACAGCAGTAGGAAAATTTTACTTCCGATTACAGTACCACGACCACTTTGTGGTCGTAAGATCTTCTACGACCACCTTGTAAGTTGTAAGATTTCCATCACCTTTCTTGACCAAGTCTATTTCTGGTCAAATGAAATACCGGTCGAAGAGCTTTTCCTTCGACCACCATTCTATGACCACCTACTGATCGTAAGATCATCTACGACTCCTTTTCCAAGTAAGTTATTTTCACTTGAAGCTGGGGGGCTAGATGACGAGGATCTAATAATCCTCATTTAATTATTTATCTGTAATTCTCATCATGGATAATAAGACTGTCATATGGTTCTTGAGTATACCCCTTAATGGTAAGTAAGGGAGAAGCTGAAGGTCGTAAGTTCTTCTACGACCACCCCACAGTCGTAAGTCCTTCTACGACTACCTTGTAGTCGTAAGATTTTCTACGACTATCCCTTGATCATAAGTCCTCCTACGATCAGTCTGTGGTCGTAAGCTTTACTACGACCATCACCTGGTCATAAGCTCTTCTACGACCAGTCCCTAATCGATGAGGCTTACAGACATGTGGACCTAGTCGATCAGGGAATCTTCTACACCATATCTAAAGATATGGGCAATTAATTATGCTATTATTCTCTAGAATAATGGCATGATTTAACCCTCTGTCCTGGTGATAACTGCTGGCAACGTGGGAACGTTACTACTCCCATAATAATATCCAGTAACGGCTCCATCATGTGAAGCGTTAAGGCACCCTTTGAACTGGAGAAACGGCAGCCCACTTCAAGTACTGTATAAAAGGCGGAATCATCAAGAGAAGAGGAGTAGAGAGTGCAATCAGGAGTAGAGAGTGCAATCAGGAGCAGAAGACATTACACTCGAGTCTTTTTCTTGATCTATAACCAACATACTCAACATATCCACATAGGAGTAGGGTTGTTATTCTCTCCGAAGATGGCCTGGACCTGTATAAAAATCCCTGTGTCATTCTCTCTGCGTGATTTGAGTCTTGGATACCCCCGAATCAAACAATCATTATGTAATATCAGTTCTAAAACACCGACAAGCGGTAAATTACATTCGTCTTAGCAATAAGCTAATTGTAGTGTCAGGTTGATATTAAACAAACTGAGCATATAACAGCTCGATAGTATTCGGGATTCCTTCTCAAACTTTACAATAAAGATCTCCAAATCAATATCCCATCATCCATTCAATCTTGAAATCAAATACAAGAATCTTTTACAATCACCGGTAAAGCAGTAAGATCAAAATCGTAATTAAATTACAATAATTATTTCCATCGGAGCAGCATACAAAAATTCATCACAAGTGAAATTAGAACAATAATGCAATATCTGAATTACTTACAAGAAAATTTTACAACTAATCAAAATATAAAATTACATCATTTAATTTAAAGTACAATCTAAATCCTTGCATGCTCATTCGCTGAAGCTCTCCTTGCCATTTCATCCAATTATCTTCCACCCTCCCCGATCCACACCTTTATAGACGGCCAAAAGCAAAGAAAACGATTAGTACAACCAAAAGCAGCTTATATATGTGACTATTAGATTATAGAAAGTGGCCGTCAGAATTCCTCGAAGCTCAGCAGGATTCCCATATCGACTTAAGCTAGCCGGCCCCTTGATTATCAAGATACCCAGACTAGCTGAAGTCAATCGGCACCTTTTGCTTCCATAGGTTTCATCACCCGGTAGCTTAAAAATCCAACACCCACTTTTCACAATGGCCTCAACCGTAATAAAATCCCACGGTGCACATCCCCTTAAACCCCACCCTCAATCAGAACATCACAGGGTATCTCAAAAACCCACAACACCAGTTCATTTGCTTCACAGCCATCACCATCCTACAAATATCCAAATCCACCCTCACTGTGCACAGGAAAGCACAGCTAAGCGATAAGGCCAAGCCTGGCCGCACAGAGGCAAGAAAGAGAGCACAACCGAAGCCATCCTCGCCTGCTTTAAGCTTCACACCCCTCACTACCACACTCCCAAGGCCTCTTAAAAACACAAGTCATCCCCCCTTGCCCAAAGACAATATCACACCCATAGCCATCGAGAGCACAAGGAGGAAGACAAGGCAGCAAGCAGCGAGGCCAGGAAGGAGAAGTAAGAATAGGTGGCCACCACTCTAGGAAGAGGACGACAGCAGAGCCACCTCAAGCCCACCACCAGTCCGGACAACAAACCATGGCGACAAGGTAGCTCATATCTCTCCCCAATAGGATTAACACCCTTCACTGAGCACATGAATCACCCACTGATAATGTTGCCCTATGCCAAAACCCCAGTAACATTGCACTCTCTCAATACCATCATAACATCAAGCCAGGACAGTAGCATCCAACAATAACTCTCAGAGCAAGTTTTCATCACAGTGCAGTGGGAAGGGAGTAGAGAAAGGGATAGAGGGGTAGCAGGGAACTTACCTCAGTACCAAACCACCTCCAAGTAGCCACCTCCAGTGCATCCTCCATAACTTGAGCATTGAGCAGCATAAGCACAAAACGTAAAACAAGTCAAACTCAAAATATGGTAACCAAATCTCAGAAGTGGGGAGAAGGAAAGGGGGTGTAGCAGGAGGTGAGGCACTGTTGGGTAGGCGGGCCGAGCTGTGGTGGCCGGAGGCCGAGCCAGCCGGGCTGGCACACACTAGCATTGGCGACGGTGCCAGGGGAGGAAGCAGCGCCGGGCTGGAGGCGGCCGGCAGGGAGCTGGTGGTGGCGGGGCGGCACCATGGGGGGGGGCAGGCCAAGCCGGAGTGTGCCGGTGGCACACGGGGGAGTCCGGGAAGTGCACGCGGGCCGTGGCGCGTCGAAGAGGGCGGCGGCGGCAGGTAGAGACGCAGTTGGGGGCGGCACTGGAGGGAGGAAGCACCATGGGTGCCTTCGGCCAAGGAACCAAGTACTAGAAGGAAGGCAATGGAAAGAGAAGTAATGAATGGAGATTGGGGAGAGGAAAAGCATTGGGGAAGAAGTGGTAGTCTGGAGTGTTGCGGCCGTAGGTGGTTAAGCAAGAGAGATAAAAGGGGGGGGGGAGTAATTAGGAAAGGTGATTAGGTAGGAGTAGGGTTAGGGTTAGGAAATTAAGCATAGGAAAAATTAGGGAAAAGTGTGGAATTTCTAGTGATTTTTAATGTGTGTTTTATGTAAGTAACCATAGAGGTTGAGAATAAAATTAAGTGTTAGCATCGTGTAGTATTCGACCAACGAATGTAATTAGGTCACCAAGGGTTAAGTAGTCCTAAATCAGTTCAGTGCATAATAAAATAAAATAGGATAAAAGATCATAAAAATTTATTAATAAAAAGTGGTTATGCGTACATAACAAACCTATATATGTTTGATAAATAGTCTGGCGAGTTAGAAATATTTTGATCGTGTTAGATTAATTAAATAAATCAACCCCGAGCCTATTTAGAAAATTAATTAGATGCATACGCACTTAAGTAAAATTAATTCGGCGTATTTTGCGCGAATAAAATTTGATAGACTTAGTATCATGCGAGTACGAGTAGTGTGTTATTTTTCGTGCGATAAACGCGAGTTCAGCAACCACAACCCTAGAGCAAATAAACTGTGGAACGACCACACTTGGGGAGTGCTAACTTAGCGGGGATCCGAAATATATTATTAAATTGAAATATGCTAACAAAAGAAGATGCACTAACTTATGTACGCATAATATCACCCAAAATTAACTAAGTATTTGTTTATGTATTATTTGTGCTACCACATAATTACAGAGGACGAACCAGCGCCGACAGGAGTAACTGATCAGGAATTCTTCGACGACGATCCTTTCTCCAACTACGAACGCAAGCTATCATCTTGAACATAAATATAATTATCTTAAATGTAAACTGTATATTATTGTATCATATATGTATTGCATCAAAATTACTTCTCAGAATTCAAATCGAATGAAAGAGATAAAGATGGAAGAGATAAGAGATAAGAATTATATGGCTGGTAAAGGGGGCCCGTGGCAGCGAAGAGATAAGGCAAGGGGTGGGACCCTTCACATATGGTTAGTATATAAGGACCAACAAAACTCATACTCGGTCAGATGCTGTATTTAAGTGCCAACCATTTTTCCGTTTTGGCGAGCACAAAATGCTACCTTGTTACGTAATTATGCTCTCCACATTGGGTAAGTAATATGTGTGAGTGTGATGGAGGAACCCAAGACCGGTAGGCTAAGTCCAGAAGTGGGAGATCCAAGGTGCTATAGCGCTAAGGTGGAGTGTTGGGTGTAGGATAGAAGCTGCCTCAACCAACATTACCAGAACTCGGTGAGTGACGAGGTCAGCACTGACGAAAAGTACATTTGTACTCAACCTTGTTAGTATTCTCCTTTGTTAGATCCTAGTCTGGCCGGGAATTCTCCCGAGTGGGACGAGGAACGCACAAGTGCAAATGAGGCCACATGAGACGATGATCCTTACTACGAGGAGCAGGGCGAGGTGGACGCCCTATTCGGCACATGGGATGACTAGGAGACCAAGCGAGCATGGCAGGCAAGCAAGGGACGTAGTCCCATTTTGCAGTTGTAAATTACTACGTGCAATGTAAGACCTTAGCCTTGCGTGGCTAGCTGTTGTAATAAAGAACAGTTTCTATCTTATTGTTCTACTTCGTCAACTCTGGTAAGGCTTACTATTCGTTGAAATGGTGTTCTACCAGGCAGACGAATAGTAATCCATTTGCTTAAGTGTGATTACCCTCCGGGGTAATCACACGGAGCGTCACATAATGCTACTATATGTAGACCGTGTATGCTTTCCAAACTCACAAGCATCACACACAAGTTTACTCTTGTTTACTTTATTAAACAATTTAGGGTATAACTGACTTAAACTCTCAAATGACGTATGTCCCAAGCAGCGATGATATAACAAAACTTCTCCCTCAACACCTCCTGCAGCCACAATCAATGCCGTATCATCTTGATCAATGTACCACAACCCATTACGCATTATTTCAGTCTCAATCATCTTCCTAGTTCTCTTCTCCTAGACTAAACACGAATCCTCATCAACTGTAACAATGCATTTGAATTAGTCAATGATATAACTAACTGAAAGAAGATTGACTGGAAAGGAGGGAACATGCAAAATGGAAGATAAAGCAATAGATGGTGTACACTCTACAGATCCTACACCCTGAATAAACTGAGAGGTTCCATCAGTTGTTTAGACAGTTTCATAATGAGTATATGGAGTGTAAGATGCAAATGCACTAAGTGAACACGTGACATACTTGGATGCTCTTGAATTTATGATCCAATTAATATGACAGTGCTTGTATGTGGATGCAAGTGCATGTGCCCGAGTACCCTCGCCCACGTGGACGTAGTTGGCAAAGTTATTAAAGGGGGTGGTAGTTGCAGTGGAATCATGAGGAGTCTTCCATGTTTCCCTGGTGCCACCTTTTTCACTGCATAGCTTGCTCGCCTGTCAGAGTAACAGATATACTCTCCTCTATTAGGGCCATATTATCCCTAGAGCCAACTCGACCTCTTCCTTGGCCTCCATAATCTCCACCTCCACATCCACGACCACCTCGGCCTCTATAATCTCCAATTCGGCCTCCACAACCACCACTAACTCCACCTCGGCCTCCGTATTGTGGATAAGTACAAGCACGGCTCAGATGTCCTTTCACCCCATAGTTGTAGCACTCTCTATCATCGGGTATGGCATATGCGGACAAACAGTGTTGTTGTCCCCTATTACTCGTAGTCGAATCTTCTCTTGTACCATAGCCGAAATAGCATCCTACATAGCAGGCAAGTTTTCCAAGTGAAACAAGGCAACCCTCATACTCTTAAACTTTGTGTCCAGTCCCTTCAGAAAATGTGTAACCAGTCTGCGTTGTAGTCACACCCTGCTAGCATCAATATCACCAACACATGTTAACTGCAGTGGATCATGGTGATCTAAATCTGTCCACAGCTGCTGCAGTTCATTAGCATACTGCTGGATGGTCTTCTCCTCTTGTTTCAAGGCCTCCACCTTGCCTTGGACCTCCATCATCATCACATTTCTTGCTCTAAAGTACATGTTGCTCAGCATCTTCCACATTGTCGGTGCACTCCGCATCATCTCCACCATCCAAGCGAAGGATGTAGATATCGAAGTTAGCAACTAAGCCACCACCATAGAGTTGATGGTGTTCCACACCCTCCAATTCATGCTCGTCTTGTCTGCTGGCTCAACACAAGTCCTCTGCAGGTAGTGCTTCACCCCTTCGTCCTTAGAGTTAGCTAAGCCCTTCTAGACTAACTCAGATAATTCTTACTCCCTCCCAATTTTACATCATTCGGCATCAGCTCCAGTTTTAATTCAGATGACCATACACCAGATATCGGACCTATCATACTAGTCATTAAAAGGTCCTAACATGCTTGCCATGTCACCTTGCATGACCAACAGGGAAGTAGTCTTAACAATTGACTTACTCTTCTCTTCGGCTGCCTTTATCGTGGCTTCTTCCTCTTTCGCACAACCCTTATCTCCTCGGGGGTCATCTTCTCAAACAGGAGCAATGGTACTCACCACAAAGCTATGATGTGTGTATCGTTCACGATCACAACAATTATTCACGCATCAATGTTCTTCACTGCTTTGATTAGCTCCGACCGTCGTAGTACGCATCACAGTAATATCAACTAAATCACGTAACGGTACCCACGCAACCGTACAGTACCTCCGGATTTTCTTTCCTTCTCTCTCCACTCACTCTCTTCTCTGCGGCGGCGCTTGGATCAACCGAGCAAGGCGGCGGCGCTTGGATCAACGCGGAGGGGGTGGGGGAGGCGTCTTCCTCAGGTGGCGGCGGCTGGATCCGCTCCCCTCCTCCACCGCCGGCGGCCTGCCGGCGCACTCGCAGCACGGGCTCGCCCGCGGTGGGTGCGGCGGCCGACGCAGAGCCCTGGGCTCGCCTGCGAGCAACGATGCGAAGGGGGCCGGCGGCAGTTGCTGAGGCGACGATGCGAAGGGACGGCGGCGGCGGCGGTGAGGTATGTGAGGTATGTGAGGGCTAGGGTGAACTTCTGTATTAGACTCTAATACAAACCCTTGTATAGGGTGTTCTCTGTATATTTATCTACACACGTAACTCCTATATTTTAGCCTTTGCCATAGGAATAGAACACAGGCTTCGTTCCAACAGAAACCATGCACATAACTTTCAACTTGTACTAGCGTCCACGTAACTAACCATATGGGAATAAGGTTCCAGTGGTACTTGCAGCCACATTGTAGCGTTATACATCTTTCAAATGAGGTCATCCAGTGCGCAGCTTGTATCTTTTGGGCTTGACCAAGCCTCCCCCAGTTATCAACATGTGAACATTTGGATTTGCATTTTGGAGTTTCAGATACATTTAAGCTCTGCTAATTGGATTAGATGATATTTGATTGTCCTTTCAAACAAAGTAGTTTATAATTCATTTCACCTCATGTTATGAACAGATAAAGTGAGATCAAATTTCAGTAGTTCCCCGTCTTAACCAATTCATGTTTTATAAGACTGCTGCCCGTGGTGCATGTTTTTTTATAGAAGAGGCGCAGCTCTTGTTAGATGATTCTTGATTGCCTTCATTTCTGGATGGTCTATTTCCAATTTCCATGCAAGCTGTCTGTATGAAAGCTATTGGGTTAGTGCACGGAAAGTTGGATGGTTTTTATTTCTGATAGGAGGCGTGTGTCTCAATGAGTTGATAGAGTCCATGAAAATTACATTGTGCAGTTCTCTGTTTTTCTAAAACAAAGTAACTCAGTGGACTTTGGTAAGGATGGCTGGTGTTTTCTAAGCTTGTGATTCCCTGTTTCTGCGGATGTTCCATTTGCTGCCAGCTGGAGGGAACTTCTTTGCGCAGAACGACATGTTCCACCCGAATTATGGTTAAAGAAAGTCGAAAACTCTTGCAACCAAGAACTGGTTCAGGGTTTTGTGTTGGAATGATGAATGCTGAACGATGCCGTGAGCCAGTGACCCTTTGCTTGTTTCTCAACTGGTGCGATTTATTGCAAGAAATTGCTAGACTTGATATGCATCTGCTGGATTTGTTCTTTTGTGTTACTCATGTACTGTGGTTACTTGGGCAACACTGTTTATGCGGAATGTGAATGAAGACAGCCCAGAAATTTTATTCATGTTTGCGATCTCTGGCCGTGTTTTTTCCCTAACCTGTGTCGCAAAAGCTCTCAAAGCCAGGATGCATTCTTTTGTAAGCCCAGGTGCATTTTGTTGGTCAGTTAAATTTAGCTTTGTCAGTTCCAGGAATTTCTTCCCACACGTTGATCAAGCAAGTCCCTGGGAAGCAGGTGTTCAGAACTTGCATTGGGAAAAGTTTGTAGGATACAGGATGCATCAGAAATCAGGTCCATGCAAGGGAACCCCGTAACCCTGTTTTGTCGGCAACACATTTATCCGATTTTGCACTATGGAATTGCTATATGGAGAGCATTCTACCGGGCACAAACCGGTGAACTACTTTAGAGGTGCTTCTATGACCTCTAAAAAATAATTTCGAAGCGTATATATGGTCTAATCTGCAACCGCCAACGACTCAACTACTGATAATTTTTGCCTCAAGATTTGTGCAATCTAGTAATTCGGAGATCGTGGATGGAAGCACCTCTCGACACTTCTCACCTTAGATTCGACGAGGCTCAGAGGAGGTGAGCGGGAGTCGAGTTGGGTTTTGGGGTTGGCGGCAGTGACGATCGAGGAGGCGAGCGGTGCGCAAGGATGACAGCGCTGGCACTAGTGACACTGACAGCAGTTGCAGTGGTATTCAGCCAGATAGACTCCCTGTGTTAAACTCTTCAATGCAGTGCAGTGCAGTGCTCCGCCAAATTTCTTGCTTGATTTCGAGCACTGCTTCGTCTAGCAGAGGCAGGCGGGCAACGGGGCAAGGCTGCTTTTTCACGGAGGCGTGGCTCGGTGGCTGCGGCTTCGGCACGCAGGCCATTGGCCATGGAGCTTGCACTCGGCGCGACCGAGCAGGCGGTTTCCCGAACCATTCTTCAATAAAATCAGCATAGTACAGTTACTAGCTCCACAGCCAGCCTGACGGATAACTAGACGAGACACGGCAGTGATTCCTGAAACCAGTACTCTTTAATTGTCGGGGTTTTACATACACGCGCAAAGAAAGGGAGGCACACATGCAAATTGAAGAAACAAACACGGTACAGGGGAAGTGTTTTGATACAAGACAATACTGTTCGTTTTTAGAGGTACAAGACGATACTTGAGAGGCAATCAGTATTTAGCAAACCTAGTTGACGGTTGCAAGCATGAGCCCCTGCTAAACCTGTTCGCCAAAGCTTGCAGGTTTGGAGCTGCAAACTGTAGCTACCCCTCCCCTTTCCAGGATCTCACTCCTTTTCTGGCTCTGGACTCCACCAGTTCTTCGTTTTCTTCAGCGGACTTATCTTTCGGTCATGGACAGCAAACCGCAACAAAGATCAAGTAAGCACACGTTTCCCAGATTAATTTCTCATGGAATATGTTTACAGATGTTATAGTTTCTTCAGAAGTTGATTCTTTTCAGTCCTTTGGAATGGTTTGTAAATCGATAAAATTTTAATCTAACCTCGGTTTGGGGGAGCCCGGCCACCTTCATCATCAGTTTGTTCTGCAAACACAAAATTAAGCCGCTCTCAAACGTATCGTATACATATACACCATGAACATTGCAATGGAGTGCAGGTCCACTTCATATACTAGAATGTTATGGATACCAACAAATTAGCTCCGGTACGACCTTAATAATTGTCAAAGCGTCAGTCACTGTTTCCTCGAAACGTCTTCGCTCAGCCATGCACATCTCGTTGACATTTGATTCCAGGGCCCTGAAATTTACTTGGACAATTAGACAGGCAAAATATATAATATTCGATCGAGAAGCAATGGTTGTATTCATCAGATGTATGTGTTTCATTACCATTGAGCAATGTGATTTAACTCAGATACTGAGTCTGGAGCAGACTGCTCATTCTGATCAAGCTGTAGAAAGAAGATCGGAAGAGTCAGCAAAAGAATATATAGATGATTAGTAGGATGAGAGCTATCGTAGCATATTACCAATTCATAGATTAATTTATCTTTTGTCTTTATGCACGTAAGTGAACCTAGACCTAGGTAGGAATTGCTTTGACTTTAATAAAACCTAGATAGTTTCGAATTACGGTGTTAGCTTTAATACAATATTTCATACATAGTTCTATTAGTAGTAATAGTCTACCTTAGTTGTTATACCATCTGTTCCCTGTGATTCGATACCCTAGGATACTCAGGTGAAAAGCTACACGTGACCTGTGTGTTTGCGGTTTAATTATTGCACGTTTATTGAGTCAACACTAAATTCTACATAATTTTACAATTAATAAATTAAAGGTTGAAACAAGTAAACTTCTAAATTTGGTAGACGCTTCAAATTTGAAAATATCAAAAGATAAAAAAGAACAAATACAAACAATTTAAGGTATATATGAAGACCACTTGAAAATTCACACAAATAAATGTATATAAAATGAAAATGCAAAAAAAAAATCACTTTTTCATGTTCTTTAGAACTTATAAGATTATTATTTTTTGTTTTCGCACTCATTAATCAGTGAAAGTCGTAGCCATCTTCAGTGGAATTAACGAGTTTTTTCGTATCTACTTTGTACGTAAGCATAAGGAAACATGTATATCATGCCACCATGCATTGATGGTCATGGTCATAAAGAAATGACATATTTGGGACAACAGTCCAGATCTATGAATTCAGTTAGCATATATATAGCGTGATCATAAAAAAGGTGTTGGGATACTGATCACTTATCAACTATATATGCTTGACCTGTATTTTGCAATCAACCCGAGAGTCTCGTGCTTCAATATTTAGATGGTTTGTTGTGTTGGGAATGTCCCAGTATCGACCAAAAATTTTCTCAATGCTGCAAGAAAGATGTCACAAAACAGGAAATTAAACTCAAATCCAGCAAAGGGTACACATAATTAATCGTTCAAAACTGATATGTTAGCTTCACACACGAACTTAATCCACTAACCTCACACAAGGACAAGCTCACCATCAAAACTGTGTATATATATGCACGATGTTCATCGCAGGAAAAAAAGAACAATATATATCATGTTTTTTTTTTGCTACAACTAGTGTGAACAGTCACACGGCAGACTAAAATGCCTAATTTTTCATTCACATATCAACGAGGATTGAATCATTCTCAATTAATGAAGCTATTTATCTATAATGTTCATTATAGATAATTGTATTCTAAATAGCCCTCGAATATACCCCTGGTCGGTGATACCTGCAACGATCAGAGAAGGTTACGACCAATTCAGGTTACGACCATACAATGGTCATAGGGACCATACAATGGTCAAAGGGTCTGTTACGACCAAGTCAAATCACAATCATCCTATGGTCAATAAACCCCACAGACATGTGGACCTTATCGACTAAAGACCAATGTAAACTACAGCCGGCTATGCATGGTAGTTAATACGCATGTGTGTATATGTCTTTGACATAACCGTATGTACTTCTCTCCACCTTTGCCAATAATTGTTTGGCGAACATGCAGAAATGATGTCTCACTGACAACAACCATCATCAACGTGCGTATTAAAGCAACTGTCAAGGCATGTCCTAACACACAACAACTCTCACCCTTTCAAACGCTTTATAAAAGGCGACGCCGGTAGACAAGAGAGGAACTTGGAGTTCAACGGAGACGAACACCCAGACAGAAGCCATTAGACTTAGTTTCACTGACTTGTTGTGCTTTGTACTATCTTTCAATACAAAAACACGTGAGTATGGTTATTAATTATTCTCACCGAAAAAGACTAGAACCTGTCTAAAAAATCTCGTCTCTTCTTGTATAATTTCAAGAGCCGTGTCCCCAGCATTTAACTCTTAAATATCGATAATGATTCATCAACATATATATATTTTATGCATGTATTGAGACCGGTATGTATTAACTCAACATTAGCCAACAAGTATCAGATGAAACATGTATATTATTACAAGTGCACTTAATTACAGTTTTACAACAGCATGGCAGCATCACGAATTTTAGTTACTACTGAAAAGCCCAGTAACACGTCTACGTGAAATCCCCTTGACAATGATGAAATGCGACATAAAATTAAAAATCTCCAGCATGGTTATCGCTAGCTGCACATCATTCTGGACTGCTCCAGGCACAGGTCCCGTCGTATCAGCGGCAGCCTGCATGTCCATTCGAGTACCTCTCGAATCCCGGCGCCTAATACGGCAACGATTTCTAGACCAATCCGCGCTCCACGTACAAGAAAAGGCAGAAGACCAGTACGTTCAAGAAAAGCAAATAAAGCTACCAGTGCAGTACTAAACAAAACATACATAGTGTTCGATCATTGGACGGTATGCTCCAAAAAGCACACGAATGCAGGCAGGACTAATTAGGTGGTTTATAGTAGCACCTGGAGTTGGAGGACGCGAACTCGTAGAGGCGGCCGGCGGGGGAGAAGACGACGAGCGCGACCTCGGCGTCGCACAGCACGGAGAGCTCGTAGGCCTTCTTGAAGAGCCCGCTCCGGCGCTTGGAGAAGCGCACCTGCCGGCTCGTCCGGTCCTCTATCCGCCTCAGCTCCACCCGCCCGCGCTTCCTCTTCACCTTGTGCTTCGTCATCCCTCCTTCCTCCCCCTCCTGCCCCGCCGCCGCCGCCTGCACTGAACTCCTCCCCACCACATTCTCCCCCTCCATCCCAACCAACCCTAGCTACGATCTACTTAGCAACCGCGTGAGGAGGACGATGCTCTAGTTAGCAGCAAGCTCTCAGAGGAGGCCACGGCGGCAGGATATAAAGGGGAAACGAAACAAATCTTGGGGAGGAGAGGCGAGGCGCTGGAGATTCCTGCAAAAGTTGTGGAGGGCAGAAGAAGCTAAATCTGATTGGTTCCTTTTGCTACTTGTTTCTTTCTTGCCCATATATACGGGTGTGTAGGCTCTTTCTTCGTCCTCCGATGTATAAATTATTGACTTTTATTGTGATTCGAATTTCGTTCCTAGTTTACTTATAGTCCTAATTTTATGTAAATTTTAATGTACCACTATAAATATATTTATGTAGCCTATAAAAATAGCAAGAATATTATTATAAATATCTTCTTATATAGTGAAATTGTCTTTGTGTGCCTGTGGTTTTTCTCGAGAGTTTTTTCACGTAAAATTCGTATCTTCTATTTTTATTTTTGTGCGTTCTTTTAATGTAAATGCATTGACACAAAATTGAGTTTTTAGCTTAATTGGCACTATTGTGCAACAAAATAACAAAAATAACCTCTCCTTATAAGTAAAAGTGTAAAAACACCACCACGAATATATCGACAGACGACATGTGCTTCCTGTCGTATCTCACCACGCGACAGGCCCCTACCGTAATACTATTTTAGCCCATAACTCACACATTAACACTTGCTGCAAAAGCTTACCCAGACTGTATAAGGTCTGTGCTTGCTAGTTTTAAGCATGCTATTTTTCTTACTCTGTCAAAAATGTTGTATTTTAGGCGCCTTTAGCTTGCAACGTAATGATGGCGACGGTGAAAGGTCGTTCCTCAATGCCTTTTTTTTGAGAGCGACGCAATAGTGTGATGGCTAGCTGGTTGTGGTACTCTGTATGATATCGAAGGATGAGCAACGCAGGCACACATGAGTTTTTGGCGGTACTGGCGTAAATTCGTTTTGTGTTTATAAGAATGACTGTTTTTGTATGAAATTTACAAAAATAAAGTTTTATCATACAACACTACTACAGGAAGCCACATCACAGACGGTTTGAAACCGTCATCACAGACGGTTTCCGAACCGTCTATGTTTGTTGGTCTGTGATAACAGGCTATTAGCACAGACGGTAAAAAACCGTCTGTGATACGCAATATAACAGACGGTTTTAATAAAAAAAACCGTCTGTGAATGCTAGTATCACAGACGGTTTGGACTAAAAACCGTCTGTGATCCGCGAATATCACAGACGGTTCTAAATAAAAACTGTCTCTGATCCTCAAATATCACATACGACTTTTGTTCGTAACCGCTCATGATATTCCGGATCCTGAGCGGTTTGTTTTATAACGATGCAGTGATATTCGCGAATCACGATTTGTTTGTTTTATAATCGCTCGTGATATTTACTTCCGCGAGCGGTTTTACTAAAAACCGCTCGTGATAGCTTCACACCCCTGATTACAATTTTGCTGTTTTTCTGGCTAGCCTCAGGAATTGCTAGCCATGCCCTCTGAAAACAAGCATGCACAAAAGCAGATTCAAACATGCACAAAAGCAGATTCAAACATGATAATCAATTGTTGACAACTCAAAGTGATCATTACTCAAAATAAATTACAAAAGATCGCATTTGTTCAAGTATATATTGTCGCTATAGTTACAACTAGATTACATTTGTTTACGTTGAGAGGTGTCGACGGGGTGATGCTCTCGGTTGGCGACAGAGTGAAACTCTCCATTGTCGTTAATGATTTCTGTGTTGATAAAGGTGCAGAGCTTCCCTCGAATGTCCTTGATCTCTTCCGCAACGAGTGAATCACATTGTAAATGCTAGACCTGTCGCTACCAAGAGTAAAGTGGTAAGCTATATATATTTAAATTTATAATTAGGAAATAATTATTTCAAGATTGACAAACCTCAGGATCCTTCTTCCTAGCTCTAAGGATTAGCTGCATATGATAACAGACGTAGATTGCACATAACTCATCATCCTTTTGCTGGCGGCACTGCAAAAATAGAATTACATATATATGTATAGTCAGTTCAAGACGTGTTATTCTGAAGTATGATATAGGATTATCGTGTTGTAGCGTGTACCGGAAAATCCATCCTGTGTGTTAGTTGGGCGCTCTTTCCATTGTATATTCCTTTGTTGGCAACATAATTGATGAACGACCTACATATGATTCGAAAAAGTTATCCTCGGCCATTTCAAGCGAATGAAGATTACAATAGAGTTATGTAAGGAGGAAATGAGCATACCTCTTGAGTATTCCTCTTAGAATGTCAAGTCGTGCTTGTTGCGGTTTAGGAATCAAGGTATATCACATGGTTCCTCTTGGGTATAATAACTAAAAGGATCCATGGTACCTACTCATGTATGTCGCTATAGTCATTAAACCTAAGTTCGTCTTTGCATATAAAGTACAAATAAAATTTGTATAGCAAGTAGTGACACTTACCCTCGGTTGTAGGGCACCACTATGTACTTCATGTTCATCTCAGAGAAGCAATGACCTCGTTATGTATTTCTCGACGAAGGGCGAGTCTTCTTGGATGGTTTGCAACGATACCACGTGTGGGTCGAGGAAACCCACCGGTTCTTTCCATTCTCGGACATTTTGCAGCATGTATCTATACATAAGCAATGAGTTGTGATATTTATCGGTATTACATGAATATAGAACTTGATTGTACGCACTTACAGTGTTCAACATCGTAGAAGCGAGACGTCGAGGCCAACGAGGTTGAATAGTTCATATAAGTCATTGAAGCCCACGACGAAGTACCTCGTCCGTTGAAGAAATGCTTGTCCTCAGATTCGACGGTGATTCCAAAGATCGCACCCTTCTTTTGGGTCTTGTCCAAGTACCGGGCATGCAAAGCGACAAGCATATCCAAAGATGCATCAATCTTCAAGTCGCACAACGGTTTTTCGATGATGTAGTTCCCGGGTATTGCGGACTTCTCGGACTTGGGAGGCGCCTTAACGTTCGTTGATTTCGATTTGGTCTTAGCGTATGGCAGCGTCTTTTTGTGAGACGACTCGGGAACCGATACGTCGGCACGCTTTTTCTGTTCCTTCGATGTCTTCTCCACGGGAATCGAAGAGGTGGCCTTCTGAGGCGAAACATGAGGTGGAGTCATCGAGGGTCCCGTTGGAAAGGAATGGTTGTGTCCAGATCGCGGCACTGCTAGGTCTAGGGCGATGTTGTTCTTGGGCCACTGGATAAAAGAGAGGACGGCATCCCCTAGTGTTATGATCTCTTCGTTCGGGCGAATCTTCAGCGGGATGGCTCGGAAATTGACATGTACCATATCCACGGACCTTGGCGTAACCTGCGTCGGCGAGGCACGTCGTTTAGACCGCCCTTCCTCGTATGGATACACCATCCCCTGTGCAGCCTCAATACAAAGGGACCCATCCATCCTCACTTGGAGCTTGCACGGCGTCGGCTCCTATAAAACGATACGCAATTAGCTAAGGCGTCCTATAGGTCTATCTTTGGTGCATTCCATAGATGTACGTTACCTTGATGTCGTCTATCGGTAATCGGATGTCGTCTATCGGTAATCGGATGTCGTCTATCGGTACTCGGACGTCGTCATGTTCAGAATTATGCGCGGACGTGACGCTACTCCGACGTCGAGGAGGACTGCCTCCCGAATTAACGGGGGCGGCTTGCGACCGCTGGCTCAGGAGTATCTCCATTTGACCCTGCAATTGTGCTATCTTTTCTTCAAATTTGTTAGTAATCATCTGTACCAACAGGTCATCGTGCTCGGCCTTGGATCTCTTCCTACTCCTATACGTGCAGTAGTCGTCCGCGAATCCATGACTCCAAGGTACGTTAACCTAAAGGCCTCGCGTGCGACCTGGGTGCTCCTTGTTTCCCAAGGCCGTAGATAGTATATCCTTCTCCCTGTCTGCACGGAAGGAGCCTTGGGAAGCTTGGGCAGTCAAGTCACGCTACAAGAGGTCATCATGTTATTATAGACACTATGAAGTTATGGACTTATTAACTAGGTAGTTCGACATATTTACCACACGTTGGACTTCCTGGTCTGCCAGGTTTGTGAAAGAGATGTTGCCCAAGACGAGACTTTTGCCCTCGCTTTTAACCAAATTAGAGAACGCGGGTCGTGACATCGAAATGTGTTACGCTCCTCCGCCGCCCATTCCTCGATTTACCGCGCACCAGCCGGTCTGCCGAAATCTGTCTTGGGTGAGTGTTTCAGGATCGCAGAGCTTTGTGCGCCGCTTCGCTCCTTAAATTCGGCCGTCGTTTTCATAGCCACAAAGGTGTCCCATGCTTCCCGCGTCAGAATCTATCTTTGCGAAGGGTGTCTCGACCGTGTTCACGTGCCGTGACAAGAATGCTCTTGAAGGTCCTCCACGATTTATCCATCGTGAGCATCGCCGTCCGTCGCACGCGTGCCACGCTCGCTTACGAATAGTGAACTTCTCTCAAAGTTCTCATCCACAATCGCTTTTCGCTTCTTTCGTCGAGTCCTTCCACCTTGGTATGGTGATGGGGACCCGTTCCCTTCCAAGTATCCTGCAGATGGTCTGGAATCTCGCCGCTGATCTCTTGGGACTCAGAGGGACCCCAAAGTCACTGACCACCGTGATGACCAACCGGCCCAAAGGCATTTTCGATTGTCCTCTGCCATCTCGCTTCCATGTCATTATCGTCGACGGTGACGGCAGCCTCGTCGGCGCCTCTTCCATCTGCGGCGTCGGTGTGGGCGGCCTCGTCAGCGCCTCTTCCATCTGCGGCTTCGGTGTTGGCGCCTCTTCCATCTACGGCGAAGACGGTGCCTCTGCCATCTCGCTTACTTGCTATCTATATAAGTTACATATGCAATAAAATTTATTGCAAGTGTCCCAAATTAACATATACATTTAAACTTAATAATATGCTCAACATGTGCAATATTAGCAAATAATCATAATTAATTCCAGCATAAATATGAAACAAATAATCTCAGGAAGAAGTACAGAGGTTGACTATAGAGATGAAGATGGCAAATGAAAAGTTGAATGAGCTCATACAGACTACTAGAAGAATCACAAACTAGTCAATGCAACTGATCAATTTGCAATAGAACTATGAGCTCAACCGAAAGTAACCAATTAACGGTACATCATATTGACAAAGAGTAAGTAATACAATAGAGCTCAAGTATGAACTAACTATCACATTCAATCTCAAGATAAGATGAGTTCATCACGAGCATGTCAACAAAACCCACCGATCAATTTGCAATATCTTCATATTAGATTCGTAAATCGTAACTAATACGATCAAGGTATCAACTAGCACCGCAAATATATATACACTACTACAGAACCGACATCACGCACGGTTGGGAATCGTCATCACGCACGGTTTCCAACCGCCTATGTTTGTTGGTGCTGTGATAACGAGATATTATCACGAGGCGGTACAAAACCGCTCGCGGATACGAAATATCACGAGCGGTTTTATTAAAAACCGCTCAGCGAAGTCAAGTATCACTGAGCGGTTTCAATCGACAACCGTCGCGGATTCGAGAATATCACGAGCGGTTCTAAATAAAAACCGCTGCGTGATAGGAGAATATCACGAGCGGTTCTAAATAAAAAGCGCTCGTGATTTGTGACTATCACGCAGCGGCTTTTATATAGAACCGTCTGTGATATTCTCCTATCCTGCACGGTTTCTTGATCGAAACCGCTCAGTGATACTTGCCTTCGCTGCACGGTTTTAACAAAAACCGTCTGTGATAGCTCATACCCTGCCACAATTTCTTGTTTTCCTAGCTAGCCTCGGAATTGCTAGCCATGCCCTCTGAAAACAAGCATTCACGTAAATGATTCAAGCAATCACAAAACAGCATTTCACAATAACAGATTCAAGCGACCATGACAACTCAAAGTGATCATTACTCAAAATAAATTACAAAAGATCGCATTTGTTCAAGTATTGTCGCTATAGTTACAACTAGATTACAATTGTTTTGCGTTGAGAGGTTTTAGTGGGGTGATGCTCGGGTTGGCGACGGAGTGAAACTCTCCGTTGTCGTTAATGATTTCGAGTTGATAAAGGCGCAGAGCTTCCTCGAATGTCCTTGATCTCTTCCGCAACGAGTGAATCACATTGTAAATCCAAGACCATCGCTACCAATTAAGAGTAAAGTGGTAAGCTATATATATTTAAATTTATAATTAGGAAATAATTATTTCGAGATTGACAAACCTCGTGATCCTTCTTCTTAGTCAGAAGGATTAGTCGCATATGATAGCGAGCGTAGATTGCACATAACTCATCATCTTTTTGTTTGGCTGACCGCAAAAATAGAATTACATATATAGGTATAGTCGGTTCGAGACGCGTTATTATGAAGTATGATATAGTATTATTGTGTTGTAGCACGTCTTCGAAAATCCATCCTGTGTTAGTTAGGCGCTCTTTCCATCGTATATTCCTTTGTTGGCAACATAATTGATGAACGACCTACATGATTCAAAAAGTTATCCTCGGCCATTTCAAACGAATGAAGACTACAATAGAGTTATGTAAGGAGGAAATGAGCATACCTCTCGAGTATTCCTCTTAGAGTCTTTGAAGTCGTGCTTGTTGCGGTTTAGGGAATCAAGGTATATCACATGATTCCTCTTGGGTATAATAACTAAAAGGATCAATGGTACCTACTCATGTATGTCGCTATAGTCATTAAACCTAAGTTCGTCTTTGCATATAATGTACAAATGAAATTTGTATAGCAAGTAGTGACACTTACCCCGGTTGTAGGGCACCACTATGTACTTCATGTTCCTCTGTAGAAGCAATGACCTCGTTATGTATTTCTCGGCGAAGGACGAGTCTTGTAGGATGGTTTGCAACGATACCACGTGTGGGTCGAGGAAACCCACCGGTTCTTTCCATTCCCGGACATTTTGCAGCATGTATCTATACATAAGCAATGAGTTGTGATATTTATCGGTATTAGATGAATGTAGAACTTGATTGTACGCACTTACAGTGTCCAACATCGTAGAAGCGAGACGTCGAGGCCAACGAGGTTGAATAGTTCAAATAAATCATTGAAGCCCACGACGAAGTACCTTGTCCCGTTGAAGAAATACTTGTCCTCGTATCTGACGGTGATTCCAGTATCGGACCCCTTCTTTTGGGTCTTGTCCAAGTACCAGGCATGCAAAGCCTGACAAGCATGTCCAACAGCATTATCTATCGCCGAACACAACGGTTTTTCGATGATGTATTTCCGGGTATCGCGGACTTCCGGACTTCTCGGACTTCCGGACTTGGGAGGCGCTTTAACGTTCGTTGATTTGATTTGGCCTTAGCGATTGGCATCGTCTTTTGTGAGACGACTCGGGAACCGACACGTCGGCACGCTTTTCTTTGTTCCTTGGCGTCTTCTCCACGGGAATCGAAGAGGTGGCCTTTTGAGGCTAAACATGAGGTGGAGTCATCGAGGGTCCGTTGGAGAGGAATGGTCGTGTCGGATCGCGCACCTTCTTGGTTCGAGCGATGTTCTTCTTGGGCCCTTCGGATAAAAGAGAGGACGGCATCCCCTAGTGTTGTGATCTCTTCGTTCGGGCAAATGTCCAAAGGATGGCTCGGAAATTAACATGTACCATATCCACGGACCTTGGCATAACCGTGCACCACCGGCACCGTCTTCAGACCGCCCTTCCTCGTATGGATACACCATCCCTGCTGTGACCTCAATACAAAGGACCCATCCATCCTCACTTGGAGCTTCTGTATGTCGGCTCCTACAAAACGATCGCAATTAGCTAAGGCGTCGTTAGGGTCTATCTTTGGTGCATTCCATAGATGTACGTTACCTTGATGTCGCTCTATCGGTAATCGGACGTCGTCATGTTCACAATTATCTTGCGACGACGACGCTACTCCGACGCCGAGGAGGACTGTCTTCAAATTAGCGGGCGGCTTGCGATCACCGCTCATGAGTATATCCATTTGAATCATAATCTTGCCATCTCTACTTGAAATTGGTTAGTAATCATCTGTACTAACCGGTTGTCGTGCTCGGCCTTGGATCTCTTCCTAGTCCTATCGTGTAGTAGTCGTCCGCGAATCCATGAATCCAAGGTACGTTAACCCCAAGGCCTCGCGTGCGACCGGGTGCTCCTTGTTTCCCAAGGCCGTAGATAGTATATCCTTCTCCTGCGCGCACGGAAGGAGCCTTGGGAAGCTTAGGCGATCAAGTCACGCCGCAAGAGGTCATCACGTTATTATAGACACTATGAAGTTATGGACTTATTAACAACTTAGTAGTTCGATATACTTACCACACGTTGGGACACTTCACAGTCTCGCGGTTTGTGAAGGAGATGCGCCCAAGACGAGACTTGTGCCCTCGCTTAACCAAATTTTAGGAACGCGGTCCGTGACATCGAAACGGGTTCTCCTTCTCCGCCCATTCTCGTATTTACCCGCTGCCTCAGCCGGTGCCGAGTCTGTCTTGGTGAGTGTTTCGGTGTCCGAGAGCTTTGTGCGCCGACTTTGCTCCTTAAATTCGCCGATGTTTTCATAGCCACAAAGGTGTCCCATGCTTCCCACGTCAAGAATCTATATTTACTTGAAGGGCGTCGACCGTGTTCACGTGCCGTGACAAGAATGCTCTTGAAGGTCCTCCACGATTTACCCATCGTGAGCATCGCCGTCCGTCGCGCGCGTGCCACATGTGCTACGAATAGTGAACTTCTCCGAAAGTTACATCCCACATAGCGCCTTCGCTTCTTCGTCAGTCCTTCCACCTTGGTGTGGTGATGAGGACCTGTTCCTTCAAGTATCCCGCAGATGGTCCGGAATCTCGCCACGATCTCTTGGGACTCGAGAGGACCCCAAAGTCAATCGACCTCCGTGATGACCGGTAGGCCGAGGCATTTTCGATTGTCCTCTGCCATCTCGCCTGTCATTATAAATCGACGGTGGCGGCGGCCTCGTCGGCGCCTCTTCCATCTGCGGGGTCGGTGTTGGCGGCCTCGTCGGCGCCTCTTCCATCTGCAGGTCGGTGTTGGCGGCCTCGTCGGCGCCTCTTCCATCTGCGGCGTCGGTGATTTGAAAGACGGTGCCTCAACCATCTCGCTTACTTGCTCTCGGGAAGAAATACAGAGGTTGACTATAGAGATCAAGATGGCAAATGAAGAGTTGAATGAGCTCATCTGGACTACTAACATTCCTAACACTCCTTAATCCACGAGCTTCTATTCTAACACTCCTAACACTCCTTAATCCACCGACTTCTCTTGTGATCTTTGTATAGATAGAAACTAGTGATACAAATCTTTTGCCCGAGCCTACTTCTCTAAGGAAATGCGATTGATGATATTATGTGCTCTCGAAGGAGAGTAGCTAAAGAACAAGTCTTTGCCATCTCAATCCTATTGTCTATACTCTTCATGAAATGAATATGATAATATAAATTCAAACTATGAGCTCTAAACAATACTTTGCTTAATCTGTCAAATGATCTCAACTGCATCTAAAACAGATTAAACTTCCAATCAAACAGAGGTTGACTACAGAGATCAAGATGGCAAATGAAAAGTTGAATGAGCTCATACATACTACTAGAAGAATCACAAACTAGTCAATACAACTCGATCAATTTGCAATAGAACTATGAAATTTGAACCGAAGTAACCAATTAACGATACAACATATTGACAAGTAGCAAGTAATACAATAGAGCTCAAGTATGAACTAACTATCACATTCAATCTCAAGATAAGACGAGTTCATCACGAGCATGTCAACAAAGCCCATCGATCAATTTGCAATATCTTGATACTAGACTCAAAAATCGAACTAATACAGATCAAGGTATCAACTAGCATTGCAAATATATATATATATATATATATATATATATATATATATATATATATATATATATATATATATATATATATATATATATATATATATGCAAAGATCAACCGAATCGCCACAGAGGAGCAATACTCACAGAGAGGATGCTTAAAAGAACTCACGGTGCACGACACTATTCCAACATATTAATTGATGATATTATGTGCTCTCGAAGGAGAGTAGCTAAAGAACAAGTCTTTGCCATCTCAATCCTATTGTCTATACTCTTCATGAAATGAATATGATAATATAAATTCAAACTATGAGCTCTAAACAATACTTTGCTTAATCACAAATGATCTCAACTGCTAATTAAAAGCAGATTAAACTTCGGTCAAGCAGAGGTTGACTACGAGAGATCAAGATGGCAAATGAAAAGTTGAATGAGCTCATACATACTACTAGAAGAATCACAAACTAGTCAATACAACTGATCAATTTGCAATAGAACTATGAGCTAAACCGAAAGTAACCAATTAACAGTACAACATATTGACAGTAGCAAGTAATACAATAGAGCTCAAGTATGAACTAACTATCACATTCAATCTTAGTATAAGACGGAGTTCATCACAGAGCATGTCAACAAAGCCCACTAATTAATTTGCAACTAGCACTGCAAATATATATATATATGCAAAGATCAACCGAACTGCCACAGAGGAGCAATACTCACAGAGAGGATGCCGCACAAGAACTGGGGAGGCCGGTCACGGGAGGAGGCCGATCTTGGGAGGAGGAATCGGGGAGGAGGTCGACACGGGAGGAGGATCGGCCTTGGCTGGCAGAGGAGGAGGCCGACACGGGAGGAGGACGGCGGCGCCGAGGTCGGGCGCCAATGTCGGGCGGGCACCAAGGTCGGCCGGCGACGCCGGGCTTACTACCGGAGGTGAACAGGGCGCCGAGGTCGGGGCGGCGGCACCGAGGTCGGCGCGCGAGGTCGGGGTGGCGCGCAGAGGTCGGGGCACCAATGTCGGGCGGCGGCCGAGGTCGAAGTCGGCGTGAAGGCGAGCCCTAAACCCTAGAGGAGGCGAACGAAGCGAGAGCGTAAAGGCGCGAGGAGAGAAGTGAGAAGTGAGAGGAAAACCTAAGCGTTTCCGCCTTATAAAAGTATATCACGAGCGGTTGAAATGAGAACTGTCAGTGATATAATATCACGACGGTTTCATAATAGAACCAAATGCGTGATATAAATATCATGAGCGGTTCTATTATGGAACCGTCAGTGATATTAATATCACGAGCGGTTCTCATTTGAACCGCTCGTGATATTATTTCACGACGGTTGTATAATAAAACCGCTCATGATAGCCTACAACCCGAGGCCAATTTATGATATCGACAAAACATCTTGAACTCAGTGAGACATAAATATCACGAGAAAACATAGTGAACTTTCTTTGAGACAAGTATGATGACAATTATGACAAGTCCATATGAATTCTAACACGGTGACAAGTATGATGACAAGTTCATAACACATTTGACTTCAAAATTTCATATCTAATTCAACTCAACTCCAAATCAAGTGAAACCAATTTTGATACTCCACATTACAATGTCGTCCACACATTGACATTAATATCAAATATGACAAGTCCATAACAAGTTCATAACACATTTGACTTCAAAATTTCATATCTAATTCAACTCAACTCGAAATCAAGTATGATGACAATTTTGATACTCCACATTACAATGTCGTCCACATTGACATCAATATCAAATATGACAAGTCCATAACACATCAACACATGACAATTTCACGTTGACATCAAAATATATGAGAGATTACAAGTCCATAACACATGATGTTATGGAATAAATTAATTACATTGGAGTAAATTCTTAATTAAGATATAGGCCTTCATGATGATCGACGCAAGCATATAGCTAGCTTCCTCATTGGGTTCTTCCTCGAGCCTAATGCCGTTTCGAAAGGAGGCAACTCGTCAAATTGATTGTATTCTTCCTCGTCCACTACATTCTCAACTCCGACAATCCTCCTTTTTCCATGAAGAACTACGTGGCGCTTCTTATTTGCCGGTCGGTTACATAGAAGACTTGAACAACTTGGTTGCTTGATCTGAATGGTTCGTCTTTATATCCGACACGCTCGAGGTCCACGGTAGTGACACCGTGCTTGTCGACCTTCACTGTCGAGATGGACCCAACGGCACCAAATAGGGGATCTTGAAAAGCACGTGGTCGAGCTCCCATATCTCGTCTATTTGCCCATAGTAGGAGCTCCTCATCCCATCGGTCTCGAATGCATCTATCACGGACACCGCTATTACGGGTATGCTCTTCCTATCTGAGCTCCGTATAAAATGTGTACCCATTGATGTCGTATCCTTGCCATGTGACAATTGTAAATTGTGGCCCTCGTGCCAACCATAGCGGCGTATCATCACTTGATGACCTCCCGATGATTCGCACCTTTAACCATTCGTTGAACCGACGGTTGTGCTCTCTCGTGATCCAAACCTCCGACCGGTGCGGATTACATTGGCGCACCATGTCTTTGTGCTCGTCGATATCACGGGACACTTGGGTCATGTGTTGCAAGACCATGAAATGGGCTTGGCGTATGTATCGGATCGGGAGTTATTGATTTCCTTCCGATGGTCCGATACCATCGGTCTCCCCTCATGGCGAGATAGAGGCACACCTATCGGTTCCACCGAGCCATGTAGTCGACGCAGAACTCAATGACCTCTTCGGTTGCATAACCTTCGATGATCTTGCCCTCGGTCGAGATCGATTCCGTCGTAGGACTTGAGAATTCCCATGTACCTCTCGAGCGGGTACATATGGCGTAAGAACACAGGCGCATATCTTTATCTCTCTCACAAGGTGAACAATGAGATGGACCATGATATCGAAAAATGGCGGAGGAAATACATCTCAAGATGACATAGAGTGGTCACCACCTCGGCTGCAAAGCATCTAGTCCTTGGGGATCAATGATCTTGAGCAATTGAGTTGAAAAAATAACACGACCTCAAGATTGCCACTCGGACCTTGTTCGCAAGATACTTCTAATTACAACAGAAAGCATTTGTGTCATCGGCACATGACAATCATGAGACTTCATACCAATTAATTTCAAATCTTGCATAGAAACAAGGTTCTTAATGTTAGCGGAGTAACCAGATGGGACTTTCACTCCATGCAAGCTCGCACGATTCATTTCTCTCGGCCTTGGATAGAGTGTAGCAAGTTGGGGAAGGTACGTTAAATCTGTGTCGGTCTCTACCGTGCTAACTCGATCCTTATGTTCATATCAACCAAGTCACGCCGTGCGTTAACACCATCCTTTGTTTTGCCACTAATGTTCACAAAGAGACCAATCAAGCTATCACATACATTCTTCTCTCGTGCATGACATCGATGCGATGGCGAACTTCTAAGTGCTCCCAATAAGGCAAGTCCCAAAAATTGACCGCTTCTTCGGATGTTCTTCTCACGGGTTCTTAATTTCGTCCCTTCCCAAGCACAACATCGATATCCTTAACCATATCATAGACCTCTTTCCTCTAAAAGCCCTTGGGTGAATCGTTCTCCTTATTTCCGTCGAATTGTTTTTTCATCTTGCGGTATGGGTGACTCTGAGGAAGGAACCTACGGTGGCGATATACACGATTTTGCTGCGAGTTGTTGACCATACACTCTCTGTAGCATCTAGCGGTCTTGAATGAGGCTTTGGCTCCTTTTGTCTTTGAAGCTTCGACAGTTACCAAGGGTAGGAAAATCATTGATGGTGCGAGAACAACATGGCGCGTAAAGTGAAGTTCTCTCGTTTATCGCATCCCATACCGCACCCTTCGTTCCACAGTGTCACAAGATCTTCCGAATGGTGCTAGGTACACATCAATATCATTCCCGTGTTGCTTGGCCCTTGGATAAGTAGTGACATCAAAATGTACTTCCGCTTCATACACGACCAAGGAGGAAGGTTGTACATACATAGATTCACGGGCAGGTGCTATGTCGGATGCTCATGTTACCGAAAGGATTCATTCCATCATACTCAACCCTAACCTTATGTTCCTCGGTTCAAGACCGAACTCTTGAAGCTCGATCGAAGTTTCTCCTTGGCGAGAATCGGCGAGGTGTCTTAGCTTTCCATCTCTCTTACGCTCCTCGAGTGCCAGCGCACAATCTTGCGTCCTTTGCGTTCGCAAATAAGCGCTTCAAGCGTGGGATCACAGGGCGAGATACCACAACATCTTAGCGAGAGGTCCTTGCTTCACCTTAGCGATACGACGCTTGTATCGGGATGCTTTGCACAGGACATACATGCATGTCTGCATACTCTTTACTGGTAGAGGATACAATCATTCGGACATGCATGTATTCTTTCTACTTCCATTCCCAATGGACAAATAACCTTCTTTGCTTGATAGGTGGTCTTTGGGCAACACGTTTCCCTCGGAAGGATGTCCGCTAGGAGACCTAACAACGCCGTGAAACTCTTATCGGACCAACCATTGCTTGCCTTCAATTTCAGCAGTTCAAGCACGGTTGACAACCTTGTATATTCGGCTTGCAACCGGGAACAAAGGTCTCACCGAGTCCTCCCTTAAGCCCTCGAATTTACAAAACTCTCTCTCCTTTGTAGTTCTCTTACGCATCGCGTAGCATCGATCCAGTTGTCATCGTGTGACATATCCTCATCAAAAGCATCAATCCACATCCGTATCGTTGACTTCCTCGGCGATGCCGTCATTACTAACTTCATGTGTAATAATCTGCTCTTCACCGTGGTGGTCCAACATGTATACCCTTTTGTGAAACCCTTGAATCAAGTGCGCTTCTATTTGCGCGTTGTTAAACATCTTCAAATTACATAATCAATGCATGGACGTTACATAAAATTTATCTCCTTCTTCAACATATCACCTTTCGTGGCTCTTCTAAAAGCAACCACGCCATTAATGTACTCTTGACTCACACGGTTCTGCTTTGTACATCGGTTTGATCCATCTACACTACGCATGTAACAAATTAGTGTCAAAATTGATTAGCGATTAATTTATAGCAAATATAAAGGGTTATAGATCGTTACCCTCGGAGGTCACGAAGAAAATCGATTCCTCTCCTTTCCTTCTCCTCTCTAAGGTGGCGCAATGGGGAGGAGGTGGCGGGTGTTGGGCGCTTAGGGCAAGGTCCAACCTTCTCCTCTCTAAGTTGGCGCGAGCGGATAATTATTGATTATCTGCATGATTGTTGATTAGATCTGAGACAAAAGACAAGAGGAAGATCCTAATTAATAACTAGCAAGTTGGTCATAGCGATTGCTTGTATGTATCCGTTTTCATATAATTGAAACAATAAACCCTTTGTGATGACGTTTCTTCATGGATATAAATGGAGGAAATATAAAATACATCATTGCACATGTGACTTATCTTGGTGTGTCATAAATTCTTCTTTTTAATCTGTTCTAGAAAACTACTCATGAAATTAGTTACGATTAAGACTTTCACTTCTTTGCGTACTTACTCGTTTTGTCTCATCGTTGCACAAAGGAATTACACAGTTAATTAAAGGCTACATGTTTTGCTTTTCATTTTCTACAAATAGGGTCCATCAAATTGAGAGCTAGATGTACGTCGTTTTGCCTTTTCCCATCAAGTAGTATTAATTGAAACCTAAACCCTATGCTTCCGATTAAGGAATACAACAAAAAAAACAAAACATTAGCGTCTATGTACGAGTAGCAAAGTCGGAAATTCACTAATCAATAGAGTGGAAAAAGGATAATCGAGATTACTTCATCTGTTTAATTAGGGAGAAATCGCGAGTTGGAGGAGCTAGGGAGGAAGTGGCACTGGCACAGGGGAGGAGAAGCTAGCTACGGATCTAAGTGGAGCCCAATGAACAGAGGCAGGTTGATTATATTTATCCAAACCGCAGGCGGCGGAGGAGTGGCAAAACCACATGGCGGTCTGGCGATGAACCACAGCGGTCTGTGCGAGGAGGATGTGTCATGCTCAATTTATCTGAAAGTGGGCATATCACGAGCGGTTCTTAATAAAAACCGTGCAGTGATAGATCACTATCACCGAGCGGTTTGTAAATAGAACCGTATGTGATATTACCGACAGTTCTATTCACAAACCGTGCGTGATAATCACCAAATCACAGACGGTTTGTAAATAGAGGCAAATGCGTGATATTCTGAGCGGTTATTAAATAGAGGCAAATGCGTGATTGAGTGATTATCACGAGGCGATTTGTGAATAGAACCTGCCTGTAATATCGAGCGGTTCTATTTACAAACCGTCTGATAGATGACTATCACGAGCGGTTCTAAAAATAAAATGCGTGATATTCTTCCACGCCACCGCGCGGAGTGCGGCAATAGCCAACAGAGACGGTTCCAAAGGCGAAATGCGTGATAAATCTACTATAACTTTGTTTTTGTAGTAGTGATATATATATATATATATATATATATATATATATATATATATATATATATGCAAAGATCAACCGAACTACCACGGAGGAGCAATACTCATAGAGAGGATGCACTTTAAGAACTCACGGTGCAGAGACACTATTCCAACATATTGATTAATGATATTATGTGCTCTCGAGAAGGAGAGTAGCTAAAAGAACAAGTCTTTGCCATCTCAATCCTATTGTCTATACTCTTCATTAAATGAATATGATAATATAAATTCAAACTATGAGCTCTAAACAATACTTTGTAAGCTTGTCAAATGATCTCAAGCTATTAGCAACAGATTAAACTTCGATCAAGCGAGAGGTTGACTATAGAGATCAAGATGGCAAATGAAAAGTTGGATGAGCTCATACAGACTACTAGAAGAATCACAAACTAGTCAATACAAGTGATCAATTTGCAATAGAACTATGAGCTCAACCGAAAGTAACCAATTAATAGTACATCATATTGATAGTAGCAAGTAATACAATAGAGCTCAAGTATGAACTAACTATCACATTCAATCTCGATTATAAGGCGAGAGTTCATCACGAGCATGTCAACAAAGCTCACTAATCAATTTGCAGCAGAACTATGAGCTTAACAAAAGTAACCAATTAACAGTACATATTGACGGTAGCAAGTAATACAATAGAGCTCAAGTATGAACTAACTATCACATTCAATCTCGATTATAAGGCAGAGTTCATCACGAGCATGTCAACAAAGCCCTTGATCAATTTGCAACTTCTTGCGCAAATATATATATATATATATATATATATGCAAAGCTCAACCATGAAGCGCCACAGGAGGAGGAGCAATACTCACGGCGAGGATGCCGCAAGAACTCACGGTGCAGGAGGAGGCTAGTGCGGGGAGGAGGTCGATCTTGAGGAGGAGGTCGACCGGGGAGGAGGGCGTGGAGAGGCGGTCTCTGAGGAGGAGGCCGGAAGCCTGAGGGGAGGAGGGCGGTGGTGTCGAGGTCGGTGGCGCCAATGTCGAGCAGCACTGCAGGTCGGTCGGCGGTGACGTCGGGAGCTTCTGGTGGGGAGGTGAGCAGAACACTGAGGTCGGCCGACCCAGGGTCAGCCTTGGTCGGCGCAGTGTCGGGCGCCGGTCGGGGAAATGCATAATGTCGAGGTGGGTTTGGCATGGGCATGAGGTCATGGTCGGCGGTGAACAGTGAGCCCTAAACCCTAGAGGAGGTGAGCGAGCGCGAGAGCCTAAAGCGCGGAGAGAAGTGACAAGTGAGAGCAAAACCTAAGCGTTTCCCACCTTATAAAAAGTATATCACAGACGGTTCTATTAAAGAGCCGTGCGTGATAATATCTAAGCGGTTCCCTAATAGAAGCGTGCGTGATATCCCATATCACGAGCGGTTCTCATAGGAAACCGTCAGTGATATTATTATCACAAAGCGGTTCTATTAGAAAACCGTGCATGATATATCTCCTAGTGAGAAATGAACAACAAGTCTCTTCATTTTCCGCGTGTGTCTCTTAGTCTCACGATCACACGGCTTCATCTCTTCATTTTCCAAGCGTCGCTCTGACTCCCCAAATATCTCTTAGTGTCCCTCGGCTTTAGAACTTGTTCTATAAATAGATGTCCTTCTACAATGTATTTCACATAACCTCCTTGATCCCTTTCTCCTAAAAGAAATGGTTGCCTCTTACATTTCCTTA
Source organism: Phyllostachys edulis (assembly GCA_036346405.1). NCBI lineage: Eukaryota > Viridiplantae > Streptophyta > Magnoliopsida > Poales > Poaceae > Phyllostachys > Phyllostachys edulis. Next base: position 61,047,579 of record CM070560.1, on the reverse strand, counting down.
TACGCCAAGCATTGATGGCCTACAGCCGCCTTGTACCTCTCTCTCATGTGTCGTTGAACGTCTCTTGGAAGAACACTATTTCAACAATGTCTTCACTCCTCTGTCAGAAATTTGCGGGCGGGTGGCGGCCACCTTCGCCGTCTTGACATCCTCCTCGCCGTGTCTTCGGGTGATCTCCCACTTCGGCGAGTTTACGCGTCGTCGGCGTGGTCCTCCAAAACGCGACATTGCCGTCTCGGGAGGCTTGCCGTCACTTGGGCTAGCTAATTGAGGCAGCGGACGGCCGAGTCGACCGGGCGAGACCCTCAAGCAAGAGAAGAGAGCCTATGGGCTCAATTCTTCTTAGTTCAACGATCAAGGTCTTGGGAGACACTCGAGCAGCGCGATAGCGGGTGGGCGCATTCGAGCCGTTCGATCACGAATCATCCGCCCAAACGCCTTGCCGCCTCTGAAGTATTGAAGAGCGGAGATAGCGACCTACCTCCGCCACTAGAAAAACTTTCTTTATTTATAGGTTTCTAGTTTTTAATCTTTTTATGTATGTTGGCCATCTTGTTTGGCCATATATATGAAAATTCAAAATGAAAAAAAAAGTTTGGAGGTGAAGTTACTATATTAATTATATGTTGAAATATATATATATATATATATATATATATATATATATATATATATATATATAGAGGCAGTTTAGTGGATCGATAAAGGATAATAAGTATTACTCCATACATTTTAATTAGGGGAGAGCGCAGGTTGGAGGAGAACTAGGCGGGAAGTGTGGCACCTAGGGAGGCAATGAGATCTAATCTTGGGCAGTGGCGAGGCCGAGATTGCTCCAGCGGTGGCGATGGCGATCTGTGCTTGATGGGCAGCAGTCTGGCGATGGAACCTGGCAGCGGTCGGCAAGGGAATGTGTCGGAATTTATCACGAGCGGTTCTTAATAGAGCAAATGCGTGATATATATACCAATCCTGACGGTTCTATTAACAAACCGTCTATGGCGATACCTGAGCGGTTGTAAACTCAAACAAATGCAGTGATTAGAGTTATCACGAGCGGTTTGTGACTAGAATGTCATGTACTATCCGAGCGGTTTGTTAATAGAACAAATGCAGCGATAGATGACTATCGCGAGCGGTTCTAAAAATACCGTGCAGCGATAGGCTTCGCGCCACCGCGGTCGGACGAGACCCAACACGAGCGGTTCCAAAGGCGAAATGCGTGATAAAGCGTCTACTATAACTGTTTTGTAGTAGTGCAAGTACAATCACCATCGATAACCCTCCCCTTCTGACATTTGTCACCTCTTGCACGACCACCGTGCAGTGGAGGACCTGCTACACGGCCACCGTACGGTAGAGGCTCTCTAATTAGGGTTTGGCGGCCGCGTGGTGCGTGGTGTTGTAGAAATTTTAAAATATTGCAAATGAGCTAAAAGATTACGAATTTTTTGTGGAGCCTCCCGTCACAGTTGTCGGTGTTTTAGAATCGATCTTACGTAATGATTGTTTGATTCGAGGGGTCTCCAAGACTCAAATCACGCAGAGAGAGACACATGGATTTTTATACAGGTTTAGGCCTTCTCCGGAGATAATAACAACCCTACTCCTGTGTGTATATATTGAGTATGCTGGTTTTCAGATCTAGACAAAGACTCGAGTATGATGTCTTGTGCCCCTGATTGCCCCCTCCTCTCCTCCTGATGATTCCGCATTTTATACAGTACTCGAAGTGGGCTGTCGTTTCTCCTGTTCAAAGAGCGCCTTAATGCTTCAGATGATGGAGCCGTTACTGGAGATTATTGTGAGAGTAGTGACGTTCCCACGTCGCCAGGCAGTTATCACCATGACAGAGAGTTAGATTATGCTATTATTCTAGAGAATAACAGCGTAATTAACTGCCCATATCCTTAGATATGGTGCAGAAGATTCCCTTGATCTATGTATGTGAGACCTATCGACTAGAGATTGGTCGTAAAAGAGCTTACGACCAGGTGGTGGTTGTAGTAAAGCTTACGACCACAGACTGATCGTAGGAGGACTTACGACTATGGGATAGTCGTAGAAAGACTTACGACTATGGGGTGGTCGTAGATGAACTTACGACCTCCAGCTTCTCTTTTATGAATAATAAGGGGTATGCTCAAGAACCATATGACGGTATTATTATCTATAATATGAATTACGGATAAATAAATAAATAAGGATTATTAGATCCTCGTCATCTAGCCCCGACTTCAAGTGAAAATAACTTACTTGGAAAAGGGTAGTAGATGATCTTCTGACGATAGGTAGTCATAGAATGATGGTCGACGGAAAAGCTCTTCGACCGGTATTTCATTTGACCAAAAATATACTTGGTCAAGAAAGGTGTTAGAAATCTTACGAGTTACAAGGTGGTCGTAGAAGATCTTATGACCACAAGGTGGTCGCAATACTATAATCGGAAGTAAAAACCTTTCCGACTGCTATTTTATTTGACCAAAAATAGACTTGAGACCCCAAATCAAGTAATCACGCTTCTTATCATGAACTGTTTTACTACTTCCGTTGTTATCCTAGTCATAGGTTCGACTTCGATCCACTTTGTGAACATATCAATAGCCACAAAAAGGAACTCGAAGCCACCGAGAGCTTTTAGGAACGGTCCTAGGATATCGAGACCCTAGGTCGCAAAAGGCCAAGATAGAGGAATTGTTTGTAATGCCTAAGTCAGTTGGTGTATTTGCCTACTATGAAACTGGCATTGTACACATTTCTTAACTAGCTCTTTGGCATCGTAGAGAGCTACTGGCTAGTAAAAACCTTATCAAAAGGCCTTTCCGACCAGCGTTCTGTAGGAAGCTTGATTTCCACAGACGCCCCCATATATGTCGTGAAGGAGGTTTAGTCCCTCTCTCTGCGATATGCATCACATGCACCCATTGAGTGCCTCGTTTATATAGGACTCCTTCGACCAAAGTATACATTTTGGCCTTTCAGGATAAGTGATCTGCCTCGAGATCACTATAGGGTATAATGCGATCTGAAGATACTTGTAGAAGGATTCATCGAGTATCCTTGTATTCTAGATAAAATTTGTCTCAATAGGAGTTGTCTCTGGTGTGTTAACGAGAGATGACTTTTGGAGCTATTCCAAGAAAACTACTTTTGGTACTTGCGATCGAGAAAAAAGCCATTCGAGCAAAATTTGATGCGAGAAATTATCCTTCGAGGATAAATTGTACCTCAAAACCAAAGAAATGCTTTTCAAGCTTTAGAACTTCGACAAGTCTTAGAGACATGGTGAATTAGAGCCTGGTGCTCTTTTCGACACGATTCACGACTAGTTGAGAGTCTCCTCTCACGAGTAGTCGATCAAATCATAGCGCTTTTAAACTCGTATCTTTGGCTAGCAAACATTACGTATTATGCGGCGTTGTTAGTGGTACGAAAGTTTAATTGAATGGCATACTTTAAGGTCTCTCGGTGGGAGATTCCAAGACCACTGACCCAGAGCCATTAAAGTAGCGACCCATCAAAGTACTTAGATGCCTTTGATGCGTGGGTATCGTCTTTGGGGATCTAGGCAGTTGAGGATTTGTCCATTCGGCGATAAAGTGCCAAGATCTGGAATTTAATGGCCGTTTGGGACACAAAATGAAGGTCGAACACCCCAAGTTCTACTGACCATTTTATCATCCGTCCCACTGCTTCCCTGTTCTGGAGGATCACTTCTAAGGGAAACTCAAACGGCACAATTATCTTGTGCGTCTGAAAATAATGCCGCAGTTTCCTCGAAGACATGGGGAGGGCATATAGAAGTTTTTGGACCTGAGGGTAATACTTCTTAGGCCCGTGCAAAACTTCACTTACATAGTAAACTGGTCATTGGACGTTCTCACGTTCTATGACCAGTACTGCGCTCACTGTTTGTGGCGTGGAAACTAGATAAATTAAGAGCGTCTCTTCTGGTTTTGGGGAAACCAAAACAGGAGCACTTGTAATATACCTCTTGACATCCTCAAATGCAGCATTTGCCTCTTCGACCACTCAAAATCCTTGTGCTTCCTTAGAAGTTTGAAGAAAGGTGGTCCTTTTTCTCCCAGTCGTGTGATGAAACAACTTAAAGCCGCCATGCATCCCGTGAGTTTCCAGACTTCTTTATTCATGGTTGGAGGTTGCATTTGCACGATGGCCTTTATCTTTTCGGGATTTGCTTTGATTCCTCGTACGGAGACAAGGATTCCAAGCAATTTTCCTAAAGAGACTCCAAACACACACTTCTCAGGATTGAGTTTCTAGCGGTGTTTTCTGAGGTTGTCGAATGTTTCTTACAAGTCAGAAACATGATTAAGTCACTTGATGCTTTTTACGACTAGATCGTCAACATAGGCTTCCAAATTTCAGCCTAGCTGAGGTGAAAAAGTCGATTGCATCAAGCGTTGAAAAGAAGCGGCAGCATTTTTTAGACCAAATGTCATTTTAACATAACAAAATATTCCAAATGGGGTAATAAATACAATCTTTTCTTCATCTTCTAGACACATATTAATCTGATGGTTGCCAGAATAGGCATCTAGAAAATTGAATGTTTCACAACCAGGAGTAGAATCAACCAGCTGATCGATACGAGGTAAAGGGAAATCATCTTTTGGACAAGCTTTATTAAGATCAGCGAAGTCTACACACATTCGCCACTTGCCATTAGACTCCCTAACCATTATAGGGTTGGCCAACCACTCTGGTTGGTCGACTTCTCTTATAAAGCCTGCTTTAAGTAGCTTGTCTAATTTTGATCTTATAGCATCTTGTCGATCAAGGAAAAATCTCCGTAATTTGTGTTTTATGGGTACTTTGTCAGGCCGTAGAGCTAGCCTGTGCTCGATCACTTCCCTGGGGACTGCGGGCATATCGAATGCTTGCCACGCGAAGACATCTGCATTTGCCCAGAGGAAAGTGATGAGGGCGTCTCTCTATTTGGGGTCGGAAGTATCCCCGATGCGAACAGTCTTCGAGGGCTCCTCTGGATCTAGAGGAACCTCCTTGACCTGGTCGTTCGACTTTGGCGTAGCTTTAGACTTCGACCAAGCGTTGTCCCTTGTTTTCTTCTCGAGTTGGTATCAGGCCGAAGACCCCGGTACAATACCATGAAAAGAGTATCGTGCCGGTCTTACCTTGGTCCTGGGAACTTGCATCTCGTCCAGGGTACTCGTAAACAGGATGTTTAACGAGCTGCCATCATCAACTAACACTCGATTTACTAGACAATTGTTGATGGTGGGCTCGACTACTGATCGGCGACCTAGTCAGTGGAAGGATCGGCGATCACTCTTCTCGAAGGAGATGGTGACTTCCAACCACTTTAGCAACTTATTGACAAGAGGAGGGTCAATGGAGTTTACCTCGCGATCGGCGACCTTAAAATTGTCATTTTGACTAAATCTGGAAGTGATTCCTCATAGATATGCTCGATGGTATGCTCGGGATCTTGGAATGGCATCTTTTCGTTGTCGTCTTACTGTGTACGACCACTGACTTACCCTACCTCTTCGAGGGTATAAAGTGGTCCTTTGCTGGCGTAGTAGTTCTCGAGTTTTCGTTGGAAAACTCGGCAGTTGCGAAGGTCATGTCCCTCCTTTTTATGGAAAAGACACCACCTAGGCATGTCGTTCTTCCGCTTGGGGCGCTTACCTTGGCCTCGATCGGGATATTGCTTGGAACTTCGTGGCTCCTTGTCGTTTACGGCCAAGACCTCCTTAGAACTGTTGATTTGAGGTTTTTGGCTCTTCGCCTTGTTCTTGGATTTCTTGGCTTTTTTATCCTTCTTACTACTTCCGCCTGCTTCTTGGAAATTCTTGTCATCTCGATCGATAGTTTTGTTCCACTCAACTGCTTCTGCAGCGGTCGCGTATCGATCGGCCATCTCGAAGAGTTCAGCAATAGTAGCCGGAGGATTTAAAGCGATGTCTTCTATAATTCTTCTGCTGCGGTTGTGAGAACGATGGTTGTCGATCTTACGATAGGATGATAACCCGATTTGGAGGAGAAACGACTTTGTGATCACGAGGTTCTAGCGGTCACGACCAGAACACCAAGCAATCGCTAAACCACACCCCGAGTCATTATCAACCGTGCCAAGAACGCGGTTGACCTAACCACGAAGGTCTATTCCTGAATATAATTGAAGAACACGCAAGAACAAGATAAATAGCAATATGAAATTGCAAATAGGATTGAAATATTTTATTTAAGTTGGGATTTTGAAGCGGTATTACGGTTGGTCTAGTTGACACAAGCCAATACACGAAGTTGCAACAAAGCTAACTTTTAACTAAACAAAATCCAAGGAAAACTAGAGGGGTGCGGCCTCCTTAAATAGGGAAGGGGAAGCCACACATAGCTAAGAAAATAGGGGGTGATACTATTCACAGTACTGTTCATATGTGAATAGTGCTTGTGAACAGTACGGGCCGCTTAGGGTGGCGCCTCCCCTTAGGCCCAAGCATTATAAGGCCCAATTTGGCCCAAACAGGTGACGCCGTACCTTCTTTTAATAATTACGGTGTGCATGTAATGAATTTGAAGGTGAGTCCATACCATTGGAAAGATCTCAGAATAAACTTTCCAACAAGACCAAGAACACCCAAAACGAACTCCGTTTGCAAAAGTTATGGTATTTTTACTACGGGCCTGTTGGGCTGTCCCAGTGCCAGATTGTTTTCACGATTCCGACATGCACAGAAGGAATTTGGAGGTGGGGCTGATTCTGTTGGAAAGATGACGAGATAAACTTTCCATCAAGTACTCGTGGACCTCCAACGGACTTCATATGTGAAAGTTATGCACGTTTGAAGTCGATGCTGTCTCCGGAGGCCGAATTGGATTCCAAAGTAGGTCCAATCACTTGGTGCCCGATGCGCAGGACATCGTCCGTCAAACGACCACAGCTCACGTTCTTTATTATGTTCTACGCCTCTGCGAAGATGTACTTAAAGTTTTCAGCAGCCCTGCTGTTGTGTCTGGGCTGCGGATGGTGGTCTCCGATGCGCTTGCGATGCGTTGTGCCTGCTCCAACTGAAGTGACACACATAACAGGTACATTAACGAAGAGTACAAATATCATCAATAAAACGACGAGAGATTGCAAGTGCCTTACGGTGCCGTCACACCGCGAAGCACTGTGATGATCGAACAAGTGGTGGAGGCTCTCGTGGTGCGTCACTTGCTCCGGGCGCTCCGATGGAGGAATGGTGAGTCTAGCACGCGACCGTGGTACATACCACTCCAGGTACTCACCACACGTCTGAACGGCGTACGAACGCTGCTCCTGCAAGACCTCCAAGTGCGCCCTCTCCGTCCATGCCTTAGTCCACTCATGCTAGACTGGTCGCTAGTCTTGATTATGTCGATCCACCCTCGATTGCCTGCATTTTCGAAATGATAGATGTTAAAATAGAAAACGTAAGAAGTGTAAACATTACTCGGATGAAGTTCGACTCACGGGTGTCTGGCTTTCATTGCGGGACCTGCGATTCGGAGGTTACCGACTGGTACAAACCAAAGCGGCGCGTACATGTTGCGGCGTGTAAGGCTCCACCATATGTGCAAACACCAGGTAGTAGGTCGTCCCCATAACTCGGCGTCCTCAGTGCATTGCACGGATAGCCTGTGTGACGTTACTGTCTGCACAAAATCTAGAGTCCATGGAGCCCAGATGATGCTGTTGACATGCAACGACTCAAACTCGTTGTGGAACAACAAGTAGTACCTCGTCGGTCTATCCTTAGCCTAGCGTAGACAGGCAGCAGTCCACCATAAAGCCCATAGTGGGTCCGTCTATCAGGTTGTCCAACTCGACACACGGGTGCACCGCTCTCTCGATGACCGACAGTCCAATAGGGAAGTGCTCCCAACCCCACAACTATAGGAGCACGTAGCAGACAGTTAGGTTGGGGGTTGCATCGGTGCTGCGCCGTGAAGTGTCACACAACCCCCGGTATGTGGTGCAAATGACGGCTAATCCCTAGCTATATTGAGGCATCGGTCTAGCCTCTGCGTCAACCAAAGACTTCGGTGTCTGGATGAAGAGAGTAGCACCAATCGCCTTATGTGGTTGGAAACAGGACTCAACCAAAGAGCTGAAGATGTTAAGCAACCAGGTGTGTCCTAACGACCTCGTTAGGTGCATCCTACGGGCATTGATTGAAGTGCCTTAGCCAAGTTCGGGGGACGCTACGTGCATGATTCGGGACAGCTAGGCCGAATCGATGCTCCAGTCTGGCCTTTCAGTCTGCCGGTTGAGGGCCTGGAATAAGTGCCTCACCCTGGATCGGGAGACCCGGTCAAACGAGATGTCTGTGAGTGACATTTATCTCACTAGCGAAAGTGGAAGGCGTCGTCTCGGGCCTCCACCTATCGGCAGTCTTGAATAGCAGACTAGCATCTAGGGTGAGCGGTTGTCCAAGCGAAGAAGCAGAGACTGCAAGGGGCAACAAGCCTGTGTCCCAGAGGATTGGGACATAGCGATGGTCCAGCTCCTAGTAATCCCTCTTCGACCGAAGTAGTAGGGGTGGATGGCCATCAGCGTCGACGGCGATCCACAGCTTGCACCGGTAGTCCTCATCGTAGAAGTGTTCCAAAAGCGCTGGTAGAGACATATCTTGCAACACATGGAATAGACAGAATATTAGTGAGAAGATCGATAATACCATAAAATACTGCGGAGGGGAAGGCTGACGGGAGGGAGGGCCGTGTGGAGGGGGAGACCACATGGCGTGTGCGGGAGGGAGCTCACTTGCGATGGCAGATGCCTTGCAAAGGCTGACCACTCTGGAGAGGGCCATCACATGGTGGTCGCAGCGGGGCTGACGCGATGGCGAATGGGACTGGCTAGGCTGTACAATGGCCGTCTGACACCGTGCTATTCTTGTAAAAAACGACCATCGACGATCATTTCTGCAAATACACAACATAAAAACAGCAATACGGCCAAAAATTCCGCGCACATCACCGCCCGACTAGTACAGTATATTTTTACTCGTAAAAATCCTCGACACAAGCAGTGCATATAGTATACTCTGCGGTGGCTTACCAGGAAGAACGAGTAGTTCTTATATGTACCCTCTCTTAGAAACTACTATATTGCACAAAGTCTTGAAAGCAGTTGTTTTAACGCGAAGTGCCAATAGGTATTGCAAACAAGACTCTTCACTTGCTTGGCGTGCCTTGCGTCACTGTAGCACACACACACACACACACACATATATATATATATATATATATATATATATATATATATATATATATATATATATATATATATATAATATATATATATATATATATATTTGCCTTTGTATTTTCAGGTGAAATTTAGGATTTGTCACTCATGTGAGGATGACATGTGGACCTAGGTCATCCTCACATGTCAACTCACTATAATATTGCGTGTTTCACTTCACATTTAGGAAGAGCACTATCAAGCCCCATTTGGAATGCGTGGGATTTTTCTAGGTTTCTACCGGAATTATACTATTTTCTGTGAAATTCGTATGTTCCAAGCAAGGTCTCAAAACACCTCACAACACCTCAAGGAAAAAACCACTCACCCACTATATAAGATACAGTACGTAGATCCGTGCTTCTGTGATCAGTTAGATCCCAAGTACAACTAATTGCTATATTTAGAAGGTGGCCAATAGCTATAACAAGGGTTACATGCTAAACTCATTGTACCAGTGCTATAGTTGTTGTATACTTGTATTGCAGTCAGCCAGTCACGTTGGCGTGCGCAAGCAAACAAACGATTGAACAAACCATAGTTTTTGGCACTGTTTTGCGTCGAAATTACAAAAGTGGCCTGAGCCCCCATCGCCCTGTACGCCCCCTACCGCGCCTCCACCCCCTTGCATGTCCCTGTTGCGCCTCCACCACTCTACAGGCACATGCCATGTGCTCAGGGGCAGCAGCCACACCTGCAGCGCACCTACCGGTCCAGACCACGTCATTGTTCCCTGCCCTCCTTTGCCCATACAGCGCTCTACCGCCCCTCTGGTCTGCGGCGCCTGCTTGCACGGCGAGATGAGGGTTTGCACTCTAATTAGGATTATTAGCATTCCAGTAGCATAAAGGTCCAATTCAAATATTGGGAAAAAAAAAAGGAAATCTTAGGATTCTGGCATTGAATAAAAACTTTGGATTCCATCCTTTTTGCCATTTCGCGATCGAATTAGGGTTTGCACCCGCGCTGTTGTTACAAGTGTATTGTTTGCACAACCGATTTCTTTCGAAAAAGAGAACGTAATTTTAAATAGAAAAATATTTGTGAATTAAATATAAAAGACTTTGTAATGTAGTTGTGAATTACATAACGCGCAGGGTTTGGTTACGTGCATTTGTTTGTCCCACTACTATACAGCAGAAACGACAACACACATGAATCATTAAACCGATCTACACGTAGGATACATGTGCGCCTTTTTGGAATAAAAAAATGGTGGATCAGAAAGAAGTCAGTCTTAAGGGCCCACCGATTTCTTCGCCTTGTCTTCCCGTAGGCAGCCCTGTACTTGGCTTTCCATGATCTCCTTGGGACTAACCACCCGCTTAGCAAGAGCCACAAGGACCATGGAGACCATTGGTGTCTTCCTGCTGTTCGCCGCACGATTGGCCTGGCCATCCCCTGTGTGCTGTTCGGCGCTCTTGGGCTCCATCGCTTCCTTTTCCTTGTCTTCCCCGCTCTCAGGTACGTAAGGTTTCCAGCGGTGGAAGATCTCAAGTGGTAGCGCATAGTTCAACATGCACTTCTGCTCGATGAACGCCCTATCGTACTTGTCCAGCCCATCGATCCATTGGAAAAAACGCAACGCTCCTCTGTCTGCCATTATGTGCAAATAAAGTTAGCGATACGTGGAATGCAATATACAATGTGAAAAATCAATATATGTGTGAGATTCTCTTACGCGGATATTCGAGCACATGTAATACGCTCGGGCTGCGGCGTCGGATGTGTGGACTGAATGATATGTGCCGAGGTATCTCAGTCGCACTACAGGCGGGACAACTCCGGTGGTACATGATCATTTATCGAACGATCTGGGTAGGTTCCTGTCTTCCTAGCAAGCCACCTCTGCTTCCTCATCATCTTCCCATAGCCCGACATCTCCAAGCCCGACCTCATGTTCTCTTCTAGCTTTATTCTCCCTCCTTTCTCTTTGTTGTGCGAAATTAGTTAGAGTGGAGTGTTGGCTGTGGAGCTATAGTGTACCTCGCTTTTATAAGCGGATAGGGTATAGTGTGGAGTGTGTAAATTATAGTGAATGGCAGGGTGGATGGATGGTGATTGATGTCTACTCACTGCAAAAAGCTGTTTCGAGTTGATATTTCGGTCTAAAAAGGTGTCGTGGCAGTGTGTGGTCAATTCGGTCTAAAAAGGTGGGATGGCTGGTGAATGATATCTACTCACTAAGAAAAGCTAGTATGTGTTATCACTTCGGTCTGAAGAGGTGGTGTGGTAGTGTGTTGTCGATTCGGTCTAAAAAGGTGGGATGGCTGGTGAGTAGTGTCCACTCACCAGGAAAAGCTGGCATGACTTGTCATTTCGGTCTAAAAAGGTGTCGTGACAGTATGTGGTCAATTCGGTCTAAAAATGTGGGATGACTGGTGAGTGATGTCTACTCACTGGGAAAGCTGATACGGGTTGTCATTTCGGTCTAAAATTGTGGCATGATAGCGTGTGATAAATTCGGTATGAAAAGGTGGGATGGCTGGTGAGTGGTATCCACTCACCAGGAAAAGATGGTATGATCTTCTTGTTTGGGAAGTGTTACCCAACTAACAGGGTATCAACATCACCACCCCATTGGGACGCATCCTCCAGTGGCAGTATGAGCGACCGTACTACGAGACCATCTAGTCTGTATGACACCTAAGGCACCTCCGTTGACACAATTCTACTGACCAGACTGCCACCCCTTGCCCTAGGGTCTGCCCTCCTCGCTACAATCCGAGACTAGGTCGGCGTCCTCATCGGACTCCCACTAAGCCGGTTGGTTCGGCAGAAACTCGTGCCAGTCAATGCGGGCTGACTACCATTCCCCCACCCCCTCATTTTGAACAAAATTCTCCGTAAGTCTTTTATCATAATCTTGCTCGAAAACAACACATTCTATGTTCTCTTCTTCACGCATCGCCTGCGTTTGCCCACTCTCGCTCCCATTGCCTATGTACGAATTGCACGTACACCATCGCTCTCTCTTATATCGCCACCTTGGGCTTTGCAACAATCTCCATGTATTGACCCTATGCAACACTACCATTCACCATATGTAACTCCTATACGCCCTACCTTCCCTTATTCGTGTAGGTGACCACCTCGATGAAAAGCTTCTTCATTGCTGTCTCCGTGTTGAACTTCTACTGGATGCAGCTCCTCAGCTTGTGAATATTCATCACATATAGGCCATCTGCACAGACCACCTTAAACTGGCATCTTGGCACGTCCAACCCACGCGGTCTGCCCCGTACGAGATCGTAGTCATAAAACACAAGCAAATCTTGCATGTTGGATATTACCGAAAGCCACAACAATCCAATACACTTAATATGCATGTTACCAGCAATTCACCATTCTGTATTGTACACAATCAAATAAAGAGTTAGCACTGTTTAGTCTAAATTACCCTACCTCACCAAAATAACTACACTTCGGTAATCTGTACGTACAGATGTAACCTAATTAGTGCATAATAAAAAATAATAAATTTTAGCAAAAAAATGTGCAAAACTTTTCATTCGTACAAAATCACCTAAATAATTTGCATTGCTGAATCTACATTGTCCTACATCGCCGGAGCAACTATACTTTGGTAACTCAGACCTAAATACGTTAACTAATAAGTACGTTCCGTAGTAAATTTTTGTCGAGCATCTTTAGATATTGTTCCTACATACACAACAATCCTGCTAAACACATTTGCGACATGTACCAGAATTTGTACACCCCACCTTAACAGTACTTAATCTACCTTTTCCTACTTCGCCAAAACCAACTACACTTCTGTAATCCTTTTCCAATTATGCTGCCTACTCAGTGTCCAATTAACAAACTACTAAATTAATTACCGCTATATTCCTAACATTTTCAAAAGGCAAATTTAACACTAATTACACAGTTAATAAAACACAATGCATGCTGAAAAATACCTCTTCTAGAATATATTCGTTTGATGTCGAGCTTTTCCTACTGATACGATTCCTAAACATTGCTCTAAACACTCTCAAATCCACAGTGAAATCGAAACAAATTTCGATCGATCGCGCTACCTCTCGTTCCTCTGCATCGAGCAAAACGGCTGGTGTAGAGGATGAGAACGACGTGGGGGCGGGTTTTATAGCCACGGGAAGACACTCGACTAGGCGACCGCGAAGTGACCACGAGGGCGATGTGGACCGACGGCGTGATAGGGCCGGCGTGCGGTAGCGTAACCTTCTGCGGTCGGGCGAGGGCAGCGGCGGGCGGGCGGCGCATGTGTTGGCGCATCTGGCGATGGGGAACGGCGAGGATATCTGCGAAGCGATGGGGTCGCGGTGGCGGCGTGCGAAGCGGTAGTGGTGCGACAGACCGGTTCTACGTGACGGGGGTGCTTGCTAGCACGTCTGTTGTGCCATTCTCCTCCAGCGCTGGTACTAGAAGAAGTGCTGGATCAAGAATGTAGAAGAGCTTCATGGTCGTGAGGAAGAACTTCAGTTTATCCTGCCAGCGGGTGAAATTCGTGCCATTGAAACGATCAAGCCGCATCATGTCTTGATTCATGAACTTGATGGCGGAAGCAGAAGCCTCGGACTCCATACTAAGCGCTTTAGATTGTTTGGAATTTTGAGGAGGAGACTTGAATCAAGCCAGAAGCGCTTTTCTAAAGCGATTATTTGGACCCTGTCAAAATGCTTCCAGAGTCTAGTGCAAATAAGCTAGTAGGATAAGATAAGCTTGAACAAAGTTTGCACTAAAGCAAAGTGAAAACTCGTCATGAACAGAATCTGAGTGTGGGATTGAAAATGCTAAGGGCTTCTCTTCTAATAGATTTTGAAATGATACGAAATGAAGAGACATGACTCTTCGAAATGAAAAGACACGACTCTTCGAATGCACCCTTTCAATTTTCTGACAAAAAAAAAACAACTGCCCGAGCAAAATACGTCAATGAAAGGCATCTAAAAGACATGCCAATGACGCCACACAGCCCACACCCTGCTCGTGCGTGTGGTGTAAATATAAATGGCAGTTTCAGCATATTGGGCACTAGCTCCATCTAGACTCAATTCTTCTCAAAGCCCATATGTAAGATAGCTATATAAGTTGATTAAGTCCATCATAGATTTTCCACGTGGGACTAAACTTGTTCTGAAAACAACTTCCAACACTCACTTGAAGAACCTTCGGTAAAGCGGGTCTGGTCACGGCCGAGGACGTGCAGGGTGGTAGGAATACAATGGACGTGCAGGGTGGTAGGAATACAATAGATCGGCTCTAGGTAACGACAATGCTTGCTAGCACGCCTGCTGTGGCATTTGGTGGGAGGAGGGGGAGGTGACTGTTTTTGCTTCGAGGCGAAACAGCGCCATTACGAAAAAAAAACTCAACAAACAATGGAGCTGTCTGCACGCGGTCCCAACCGATTGATTTATTTCGATGGGCACGGTCCTCGAGAGGAGGCAGCTAGCTAGCGTTGTGTCAGTACTACTCCTGCTACAGTGTATTGCTCAACTGGATAAGGCTGGAGTTGCAGCAGCCAGCGGGTCTGAGCTTGGTCCACCACGTGCTATAATACCTCTAGCTAGTCGTCTCCCACACACAGGGCTAGACGAGTATAACTCCTACATATTATCAGCTGTTTCAATTTCTCTGTCTCCGTGGTAGATGGAATCGAGGAAAGAGGAGAGAAGCAGTTTGCTAGGATTTGGATCCCAGAGCATATATAATGCCACAGATAGCTACTGTATATATTAAATCTTTATATAAATACATGAACGATCTTAAAAGGCAGATTAAATATAATAGTATAGGCGATTCTTTATCTTTTAGTTATCTTTATAGAACACATAATCTTTTAATACTTTTCTTGTTTCTCGTGATAAAGTCGAGATTTTTTTATTAATTAATCCTTTTTAAAATTTTATTTTAAAGTTAACCTTCGGCGCACTATATTTCCAATTCTGACATATTTGATCATGCCACCACCCGCGGCGTGACAAAACAACGCTGTCACACTGGGGCATGTTCTTGTCACGCCACCACCCATGACGTGACAACGTTGTTTGGTCACGTCATGGGTGGTGGCATGACCAAAAATGCTATTTAGTGGACTTATCCTACGGCGTGACATCGTTGTTTTGTCACGCTATGGATGGTGGCGTGACCAAAGGGGTTAAAATTAGAAATAAAGTGCGCCGGGGGTTAACTTTAAAATAAAAATTTAAAAAGGGTTAATTAATTAAAAAAAATAGTTCTACAGTCGACTACAGGATTGTAGACAGCATTTTGCTCTCTCTTCATTCTCTTTCATCCACGTCAGCAAAAATCATACGTGGCAACAACTATAGACGGCTGACATAAGCCCATTGTATATGCTCTTATCGAGAGTAGAAGTAGCTTTCCGAATTTTTACCTGTATAGTTTTGTTTTGTATTTATAAAAATAGCCAGTTCTTTTTTTTTTGTGCAAAAGTAGCACCACGACCACATGGACGCGCCACCTGACCCATACGCGTCGTTTCGCTGCTGGCCGCCGTCTTGATAAGCGTTCTTCGTCTGTTGTCGTCACATGTAATAGCTCCGTCTGTGCATAATCACGATCTTGCCGTCTTGATGGCGTTCTCTGATCTGATAAATCGTCTGATGTAATACTCGTCTGACATGATCTTGATGGTGCTTGCATGGTACATAATGATCGCCCCATCGCCTACATGTTAGGGGGTTAGGGTTAAGAGTTTCGGGTGGGTTAGGGTTTCGTGGATTAGGGTTTCTGCTCTGTTCATTCTATTTGTAAAATTTAGCAAATGACTTCAAAACAATATGAAATTTTATGTGAATGCTCCTAACACAGTGTACTTTCTTATGTAATTTTTTACATAATTTTACTCATTCCGATTTTACCTCGTAATTTTATTTAAGTGTACTGGTTTTATCCTGACACGTGTCAACCCCTCCCCCTCTTGCTCTCCCCCCTCCTGCATGGCCCCCCTCCGGTGGCCACCTTTTCAACCGTCTGTGGTATTACTACAGAAATCTCGTAGTCGCTCTTCGCTCATCCCAATTGTGTGTCTCTAACACGGTTCTTTCTTAGATTCCAATACTAACTCACCAACAACTATTCTGTTAGTGTTCGTGAAAGATAATTACTCTTGACATGTATGTATATCCAGGCTGCATTGTAATGGTGGAGCTCTAACACAATTGGAAATTCCTAGTAAGGCAAGTGTGTATTGACCCAAGAATTTTCTTTGCAATAACCTCATGTCGGATTTATCTATGTGATAAATTTTCTAATTACATCTATATTAGACTTTATATCATGCAGCCTGTCCAACTCCAACATGGACTGCGTCAGCATTCATATAGATGCAACTGGAGTTTCATTTCCTGATATTAACCAAAGTAACAACTAATTTGCATCAATAATCACAGTAGAAAGCAATGTTTCTAAGCGTGGAATGTTGGAAGACAACGAAGGTGCTCTTGGCAGAAGAAGCGCTATATGGCGATCTTTGTTTATTTATCGGTTTAAAAGTGGATGATGTTCTTTAATAATGTACAATATGTTGTTTTCTACAGACGTGCAAGGCATATTAGGGTTTGCAATGAAGTTGCACTATACATTTTCATACAGATAATTGTCGATATTTCAAGCGTTACAAGCATTATATGAAACACGCGCGAGTTTATTACAATCCGGATGTAGGAGGAGGGGTATTATCACATGTAGGGGTATTATCACATGTAGCCAGATGAAATAGGATACGCTTTGTTTATTTATCAGTTTAATATGGATGATGTTCTTTAATACTGTATTGCACAACATGCTAGATAAGGTTGTGCATGAACCAACTAAAGGAAATACGTAGCATACGGATCATATAATGGTGTACCGTAACCTCCGACTCGTGTGCGTTGCGAAGGCTACGATACATCGTTATATGATCCATATACCTACATTTCCTCGGTTAGTTCATGTGCAATGTTATCTAGCATGTGATATATACAATATTAAAAATATCACCTGTGCGATAAATTAACAAAGAGCGTCCTATAGCATAAAAAATAGATGTGTGCAACTAGTCTCTACGGCAATCTCTTTTCTTGCTAAGCTCACCTCATCACATAGTAGCACCTTCGATGCATGTTCAGAGCACAAAACATGACAATTATCCTATAGCATGAAAAATAGGCATGTCAGAACATTACAGTAGTGATGAGAAATAGGGAATTTTGAAGCACGATTGATTTCTGACTCTAAGTTCATAGCAGTAAGAAATAAGAAAACTTCAACAGATCACCTCTGACTTGATAGATGTAAATGATTCGATTGTATTACCTGACTGATTCTAAATGAATGGCAGAAAGCACATTCATCCTCAAAAAAGTTGATTGGTATTTGCAGTCTCTTCAAGCCAGTAGCACCTTCGTTGTTTTCCGACGACATAACAAAAACGTAGCAAGGACGTCAGTGCACCGTACAGTGAAGAACATAGCAAGGATGCAAATTATGTATATCTCGTACAAGTTCCGCTGTACATAAGAAAACAAGGCTGAGAAAACATTACATTACGACACCGAATAATGACCAGACGAATTCGATCTATTGGGACAATCCTTCGCTGAGTGCCCAGGGGTCTTACATATCCTGCACTTGCTTGTGTGGCTAATACTGGTACGTTGGCTGGCATCCATGTCATTCCGGAAGCGTCGCATCTGCCGTCGCCCCTTCGCTGTTGTCTTCAAGTCCTTATTCAGGCCCCATTGCAACATGTCCAACCAAAGATCCTTGTACTTCATTTCCGGTGTCTGGTGAAACTCTACACTCCATGTCTTAGAAAGGTCTTTGCGTGTCATAGTACTTTCGGAGATGTCTGGCGTACACATCTGCCTCATTTGTGCACATGCCTTGTACACGTGTGAGCATGGTTTGTGCAGGAGCTTCGGCTTGTTGCAGGTGCATGTCGCCACATCGCCCAGGGTGCACGCCTGTTTTCTTTCCCCCCTGGCATGACTATTGACGTGTTTTCTGCCTAAGCCTAATCTCGTACTTCCTCCTAAGGCCATCGATCACCCGGATGTTGTGTATCTGGGCCTTCTCCATCGTCTTGTCCATGCACCTTTGCATGTTCTTGGACCATTGCTTGCCTTCCACCATCTGCCACTTGGCTGCGGTGGTTCTATTGACGAAATAACCAAAAGTGCGAGTCCATGTCTCCTTAACGATCGCGGTGATAGGGAGGCGCCACACACCTTTGAGGACGCTATTGTACACCTCGGACATGTTGGTTGTTATAATCCCGTATCTCGCACTGTTTGTGTCATACAGAAGGAATCATTTCTCCAATTCAAGAGCGTGACCATTAATCCACTCTGAGAAACTTATGGCACTATGGGGTTGCTCTCCCTCCAGTACCTCCGGAGTGGACTCCCTTGTATGCCTCGTAGTCCAGCGTTTGAGGTCTCCCCAGATGGAGTCAAACTTTCGCCTTGGGTTCTCAGACACAATGCCTTGAATGTCTTCATAACATCCTGACTGCGAAACCACTTGAACAAGTTAGATGCAAGATGCCTTATGCACCACCTGGATTGCACATCATTCCACTGGTAAGGGGGAGGGGTCGTCCCGTGCTGCATGGTGTTGATGGCCGCCAATAACCCAGCATTGCAGTCTGTGATAAGGCATACGTTGGGCCGGTCTCCCACCATCACCGTCTTCACGTTCGACAGGAACCACAGCTAACTGGATGTGTTCTCGCTCTCCACAATGGCAAATGCCACAGGGAGAAGCTGGTCATTCGCATCGGCCGCCACCGCGGTGAGGATCGTACCCTTTGTACCTCTCTGTGAGGAAAGTCCCTGATGGCCTGAGCTAAAGCCCAGAACACCTGGTCCAGTATAAAGCAGTTGAGACATTTCTTAGCATCTTCACGCTCAAGCTTGTTTATGTACGTGCCGGGGTTTGATTTGGCAATCTGGTGAAGCAATCTCGGCAAAAGATTGTGCGCCTCTTTGTATGTCTCGTACATGGACTCGATGACCTCTTTGCTTGCTCGTCGGACCTTCTTGTGGTATTTGGATAGCCAACTTTGATTGGCGACTTCGACATCGATGGCAGGGGAAGACAAACACGTCGCGCAACTAGGTGCTTGATGAGGTTCACCACATATCACGGAAGTCACGTTCCAATCTTTGCCGCGGGTCGCTAAGCTTCGCAAGTGTGGTTGATCACCGCCTTGACGCGAATCTTGGCGAAGATCTTTGCTTAGTGGCGTTGACCTTGCGGGCGGACCTTCCACTCGCACCTCGCCCGTAATGTCGGGGTTGGATCGGTTTTTTCGGTACACACGGTGATAGACAAGGCGTCTTAGTGCTATAGCTTGTTGCACAACATCCTTGCTGAGGAAGCGCTACCCTACTAAGAGGGTCTCGGCATTGAACCCCGAGTGGGAGCCTTCTTCTTCTTGCGGCTATCTGACGAAGCGCCGCTGCGACATTATCAAATCTCGATGCCACGTAAGACACCTTCGATGACACAGTTCCCCCAGTTGGACTACCGGCCTGGTATGCGTCATCGTCGCTACCATCTGAGCTTGGGTCGGCATCCTCATCAGACTCCAATGCGAGAGCCTGGTCCAGTAGATACTCATGGCAGTCAATGCGAGCCGACCACCACGATTTCACCCCCTCATTTTGCACAAAATTATGCGCGGGACAATCCTCCAACACAGTACATTCCGGGATACCGTCTTCAGGCTCGGGCTGCGTTTGCCCGCTTGTAGAGGCCCCGGCATCATCAAGGTGGCTCGACGCCCTGGGTACAAAATTCACGTACACAATCGGCCTCCCGTAAATGGCCACCTCGGGCTAGGAGGCAATCGCATGTACTGGCTCCATGCTACGCTTCCAGCCACCTTGACAAGCTCTCACACATCATTCGTGAAGGCGATCCCCTCGATCACAACTTTCTTCCTCGTTGCCTCCGTGACGAACTCCCTCCGGATGCAACTCCGAAGCTTGTGAATATTCATCGCGTCGAGCCCATCCACCCCGACCACCTTGTACTGGCATCTTGACAGGTCCAACCCGTAGGTCCGGCTCGTACGAGACGATTGCCATAAAAAACATACAAGTCTTACATATTCGACATTACCTAAAGCCACAACAACCCTATCCGTGGTACATTTGTATAATTAGATATGACAAATTGCATGTAAGTGATGGATTACATATGTGTAATTACATATGACTAATTATTTTCCACTAAACTAATTAACAGAGACTAAACTAACTAATTATGACTATTTAATTACCACTAAACTAACTAATTTCAAGCGATTAATTACCACTACATAAATTACAGTATTTTATTCAAACTAATTTAATATGCGGGACTAATAACCACTAAACTAATTTTGACTAATTAATTAATTACCAGTGAACTAACTAATTACTTCTAAACTAATTAATCACCAGTAAACTAACTAATTAATAACCAGTACAATAACTAATTACGATAAGAATGACAAAAGCATCCAACAAATTACCTGCCGTTCGTAGTAAGCTATAAAAAACCGAGCAACAAGCGACGAGCAGCAAGCAAATACTTAATCTCAAAACAAAATTATGTTAAGTTCTCTGAGTTCTCGTGACGAGTGCGAACAAGCGAAAGCATAATTGGGATGGCGAGAAGCGGCTGCGAATTCGATATTTGTAGCTGCGAAGGAGGAGCAGCTATGCGTTGGTATTTGCAATTCGAATCGTTGTCTCTGTATGACATTGCGAACAAGGAGGCAACGCAGTCGTGAGATATCTTGGAGTGAGGATGGGCCGGTTTAAAATCGGTCACCAGGAGGGGCCGTGTGGGAGGAGAGCGGTGGTGGGAGGGCCATCGTGTGGGAAGGAAATGGTAACACGTGGCGAGATAAAATGATTACACTTAAATGTAATTGCGAAGTAAAATCAGAACGAGAAAAATTATGGAAAAATTACATAGGAGAGTACACCGTGTTACGAGCATTCATGTAAAATTTCATAATTTTAGGAACTAATTTGCTATATTTTAAAATGCTACAAAATTCTCGGATTATCAGTCGAAACCCTAATCTAACTCCACTCGAAACCCTAACCCTAACCCCCTAACACGTGGCGGCCGGTGGGACGACCGCACGGCGGCCGTGCGGCGATGCCACCGCACGGTGGCTGTGCGGAAGCGGTGCGTGGTGGCCGTACGACCGGGATGCTATTTTTACTATAATGTTTTTATAGATCTATCTATTTTTATAAATACGAAATAAAAATATGCTAATAAGGAAAAAATTTGTAGCTTTCTAGCATGAACGGACCTTATCAAGTTGCATACATACGTGAGTTCAAGGGAATATTATAGCTGAGATAAAGTGGAATTACGGAGACGGCTAGTAGCATATGTGGTAAGATTCGGACTATCGATAAAACAGCATTTGTTGGGACAAGGAATCCCAAAGATGGCTTCATGGATAAGGTACGGCGACTAGCTGTGGAATTTTTTTTATTAATTAATTATTTTTAAAATTTTATTTTAAAGTTAACCTTAGCGTACTTTATTTCCAATTCTGACTCTTTTGGTCACGCCACCAACCATAGCGTGACAAAATAATACTGTCACGCTGAGGTATGCTCTTGTCACGTCATAGGTGATGGCGTGACAGTGTTGTTTGGTCACGCTACCACCAGTGGCGTGATCAAAAGTGCTATTTGGCGGATTTATCTCACGGCGTGACAGTATTGTTTTGTCACGTTATAGGTGGTGGGGTGACTAAAAGAGTCAGAATTTGAAATAAAATGCGTCGAGGATTAACTTTAAAATAAAAATTAAAAAAAGGTTAATTAATAAAAGAAAAAGTTCCTAGCTATGAGGGCCCAACATCTAGTTCTGGAGGAGCTTTAAGAGAAGCCAGTGCAAAACACAGAAGACAGATGGGGCCTACGAGCAGAGGGCATAAAGACGGATTTTTTTTTGCCCTTGACGTAACATGAATTGCAAAAATGGCTATTATGACGTCGTATTTGAAAATGTAAACCCCTCCGAGTCGCGGGAGCACGGAGAGATGACATCGGCATCAGCGGTGGGGGCGCGCAAGTGAAAGCAGAGCTCAACCACCATTTTCTGCGGTCTTGGGAGGCCGAGAGGTGCCGCCACCTTATCACGTTCTTGGAGGCCTTGGAGGCCGACGAGTTGCCACGATTCTCGAGCGTAGGAACCGGCCACTCCCCATGCAGGTGTTGTACGCTTCGCCCAGCTTGCCGGTTAGGGTTTTATGCGGTCGATTAAGGTTTCTCCGATTACGAAATTTTTTCGGGCATTCCGATTAGGTTTTCGCCGATTAGGGTTTCAGCGATCAGGGAGAAATATAGGCATTGAATTTGTAAAAAAAAATATTCATTAAGAAATATGGGCACCGAGGTTTGTAAATTAGGGTTTCCTTTTCTCCAAGATCAAGGTTTCGTCACGGTTTCAGCGCTGTTTGTAGTAATTCTAAAATATAGCAAATGAGTTCAGAAAATTACGAAACTTTTTGTGGAGACTCCCGACACAGTGTTGTTGCTTCTATAATTTTTCTATTATTTTATTCGTTCAAAAAAATTCGCATTTTTATATAAGTGTACTGTTTGTAGGATTTTTTTAAATGTAGAAAATGAGCTTAAAAAATTATGAATTTTGTTTTGAAGACTCCTCACGTAGTGGACTTGATTGTGTAATGTTTTGACAATTTTATATGTGATCTGTAATTGTCTCGGAGATGAAGAATTTATCTCTCGAAATTTTATATTTTATCTCTCCAAAATTATGTGGCGCACAGTCCTTCAACTCTTTGAAGCAACTTGTTTTATTCTTTATTATAAGTAGAACAACTCATCTTCTGGATGAGTTGAGAGTCAATTGTTTAAGCTTTTGGACGAGTTGACTGATGAATCAAGCATGGTGTACGAGGACTCGAGAAAAAACAATGAATGTTTTAAGTCTCACCACCAGTCCCTCCAAATATCACAATTAATATTTTTCTCTAAAATGCGGATGTCTGAAGCTCCGGACCTCTGGGCTGCCCACCTTTCCTTAACAGCTTAAGCATTTTGATTAGCCAAACTTGTATTCATTTTCTTTTGGTTCACAAGAAATAAATCATTGCATTTTTTCCTCAGCAATCAATGCAAAAGGACATTAACATCAAGGTTCTCGATCACATTACCTCAGTGACGAGGATTAAAACCTCTATGTATTATTTTAATATATGACAAAAGACCATACGTCTTCAAGGTCTAACCCCTAAGGCTAACAACCACACTGGTAGTAAGGATTCCAGAGGTTACAAAATGGGTACCCTGGTCGGATAAGGTCTTGTGCCTAGTCTCCAGGCCGGTGGCTACTTCGAAAAACTATGGCTGGTATATAGATATGATTCCAAGTATATTCTTTCTTTGTGTGATGAGCGGAACACGTCTTTGTATGCTCCATACCACGCGATGTTACATAGTCCTAAGACACTGATAATAACCACCATACGGTTAAGTGTCTCACAGACACTTAACCGCAGAGCAGTTGGTACATTATCAATTGACGCCTCGCTCTGACCAATCATGACGCTTCACCAGGGACGCCTTCTCCAGGAGTAACTGCCACCTCTACGGAAGTTATTTAAGGGAGGAGCGTAGAAGACGGAGAAAAAAGAAGAAAAAGAAAGAAGGAGATCGAAGTCAAGCAAATCTAGACAAGATCATCCGACATAGCAAACCGCATTCTCTGTGTAATTAGGATTAGTCCTTTGCCTGGTCTAAGGCAGTTCATATCAATAAAAGGCAGTCCCATTCTCTCCCAGGAAATATCACGTCATTTTTCTCTTTTATTTTGTATGATCGGCGACTCGATCGTTGACAGCTGGCGCCGTCCGTGGGGAAGAAGACGCAAGTTTCCTGAAGAAACTCTCCGCTCATCAAATCCTTGCTAATTCCTCATAATCGCTCATACGACTATGGCCGAACTTTGGGACGAGGAGAATTGGTTCGACCTGGCGGACTATGCCAACCTCGACATGGAAGGATGCATCCGCGCCATGCAAGAAAACGGCATGTCATGCTCCTCCTCCTCCGTCGGTTCACACGTCGCCAACATTAGTGAAATCGACCGGATGGATGAAGATCCACCGATGCGACAAAGGCGTTTTGACCATTCAGACCATTTCGAATGCGAGAGACCGTTCAAGCCCGATCCTTCCAGCCGTAAGCGGTGATGAAAATTGACGCAACCTCGAGAATCTCTATACTCTCGATGAAATCATGGTGAGAGATACTCACCTCTGACTCAAGCGATTCGAGAACCAGCCAACCGACACTGTAATGGTGTCGATGAAACCTCAGCGAGTCGTAGGCCAAGTAGGGATGATAAGACTCAGCATACGATCGACAGTCCACCGAATCAGGCTGAGCCTACCAAGAAGACCTCAGGAGGTGTTCATCTCCGACTTCTCTCCGTCGTGGAAACTCCTAGTAGAAGCACTGGAAGGCTCTCCATTAGTTACAATGGAAGCTCGTCGGAAGATCACTACTGGAGGCACGAGGTCAATGCGATCGGAGATGCAAATCAAGATGCCTTGCATGGTCCTACACACTCTGCCACATCACCACGTGTTGGTAGAGATGTTACGGGCCATCAAGCACCAACTTCCGGAGGCAACAGAACCGATCGACGTCCATCAGTTAACTCACCTGGCAATGCCCCACCAAGAGTAGCTGATCGGACGGAACAAACCAAGAGGTCGGGGGAAGGTTCGGATCTTCGAACACCTACTACCAGTATGAATCCTCTGAGATCTTCGGTAACTGTACAAAACCTGAAACGTGTTTAAGATATGTTGAATAATTCTAACCCTGCTCTAGCAGAGACCCCGGGTTTTGTACAACTCGTAGGCCAAGTATCGGAGATTCTTCAGAAGACCATGCAACGAATGGAAGCATACCGGGAACAGAGCAATTCAAGAAGTCAAACCATGACTTCGTCCTAACGTTCCTCCCTCAGTAGAGGGCAGCATGGTCGTGTTGGAGAACAACCGATACTAAGGCCTCCTCGACGATTCCGACCAAGGAGTCACGAGGGGAGAAGGCTATTTTAGGCAGCTACACCTTCACCTCATCGAGAGGAACAATCACTTGGACCAGATGATCTCCGACATCGTCTACATCAAGCAGGCGGTCGCAGACGTCACAATAGCGTCTACGACCGGATCGGGACACCAGAGATTCGATAATCCAACCTCAGAAACCGGTCTCCGACCGATTACAATCTGGCACCTTTTCAAAGAAGGCGCCATGAATCAATCACAGGTTCCGACCATCCAACTTGGACAAGTTCAATGGGACTCAGGATCCATTTGAATTTCTCCAAATATATACCACCGCCATCAGAGTTGCTGGTGGTGATGAAAATGTGATGGCAAACTATTTGCCCACGATTTTCGAAGAATGCACTTGCGTCGTGGTTACTAAACCTACCGGTCGGATCAATCTATACTTGGGAGCAACTCTGCGACCTCCTAATTGCGAACTTCCAAGGCATGTACGACCGCCCTGGAAAGGATGATGATCTCCACCGAATCCAGCAAGGCTCTGATGAAACACTCCTTCAATACATCAAGAGATTCAGCCAGGTTCGTAATTCCATACCAGAGGTCACAGAATCATGTGTCATTCAAGCTTTCAAAATAGGTCTAAGGAATTGACGGTTTACGGAGGACATAGCAATGAACCCTCCACAAACGACCGTTGAACTTTTCGACATGGCTAACAAATACACAACCGCTAGTGAAGTGATTGAGTGGTGTGATGCCATTGATCGGAAGGACAAAATCCCCCAACCTGGCTTGGATAATCCAGAGAAGAAAAATAAGAAGGCTCTCAAGAAGAGGAAGAACCGCAGACCCGACGATGAGGAAGTCCTTGCGATTCCTGAAAAGTTTACGAAGGGAAAGAAGGACTATACCGGTCGAGGCAAAGCAAAAGATCCGACCGAAGGATATAATAAAAATAAGAAGTAGTGTCCACTTCACCAGCAGGCAGGGCATGATTTGCGCACCTATCGTGCCTGGCAGAAAAAGATGGAGGATTACTATGCAGGTAAAGGACCACTCCCCGCAATACAGGAACTCGGTGAAACAAGTTCTAAAAAGGACAAAGATGGCAACGAAGAAATGGAGTGCCAGGAGCCTCATCATACGGTCAACATGATCTTTGGTGGGTCTTCTTCGTATGAGTCAAGGTGTTATCTCAAGGCCTTGGAGTGGGAGGTCAACCTCGTAGAGCCTCCGACCATCATCAAGCCATCAAGGTGGTCGGACACCGTAATCTCCTTCAGTAAAGAAGACTGCCCCATCCCTTCGACTCGACCAGGTAGGTTCCCTATTGTTGTTGAACCTACTATTAATAACTGTAGGGTTAATCGAGTATTGATAGATGATGGTAGTTCTTTAAATATTTTATTTGCAGGAGCTTTAAAAGAAATGCAAGTTCCCAAGTCCAAGTTGAAACCAGTGAAATATGCCTTTCACGGTATAGTCCCTAGCTCCACCGCTAAACCGATAGAACAAATTTCTTTACCGGTCACGTTCGGAAGACCTGAGAACTTCCGAACAGAAAAGATTCTGTTTGATGTGGTGGATTTTGAGTCTGCATACAACGGAATCTTGGGTCGTCTGGCTTTAGTAAAATTCTTGATAGCCACGCACTACGGTTATCAAAGTTTGAAAATGCCTGGACCTAAGGGAGTCATCATGGTTCGAGGAGATCAGAAAATGGCTTACGTGTGTGATAAAAAATCCTTAGAACTGGTCGATGAACTTTCGACCAGAGAGCCTAATCCATCTACCGTGTAGGTCAAGCACTCGAGGGCAAAGATGACACCAAAGCCATCCGACCAGACAAAGGAGGTACCACTTGACAAAGGTGCTTCTCCGAACAGCGCCAAGTCGCCACCTGGGTTAGGAAACACAGACTCATCTACCCGCAAGATTCTAGTCAGGGCAAGACTCGACCCCAAATAGGAAGAGTCGCTCGTCTCCTTCCTCCGAGCAAACCGTCGGGGCGTATCGCTGGCGTCCGACATGCCGAGTCCCGGAGGTGATCGAGCCTGAGCTAGCTCTCCATTGACGAAGCCGATCAAGCAGAAGCTACGGCGTTTTGCACCCGATCGGAAGGAGGCAATCCAGTTGGAGATTGACAAGCTCCTCAGGGATGGGTTTATTCGTAAAGTCGACCACACTTAGTGGCTCGCCAATCCTGTAATGGTTAGGAAAAATAATGGGAAATGGCGAATGTGTATTGACTTTACAGATCTTAATAAAGGTTATCCGAAGGATGACTTTCCCCTTCCACGGATGATCTGGTCGTAAAGAGCACCAACGCTGGCGATCACATTCCTGACCTAAAGTTGAATTTGGAAAAGTGTGTGTTCGGAGTTTCTGTTGGAAAACTGCTCGGTTTCCTAGTCTCGGCTAGAGTATTGAAGCAAATCCAGTAAAAATATCAGCCATCGACCAGATGCACCCTCCGACCACGAAGAAAGAGGTCCAGAAACTAACCAGCTGTAGGGCAGCGCTAAGTCGTTTCATAGCAAGGTTAGGGGAAAATGATTACCTTTCTTCAAGCTTCTTTGGAAACACGGAAGTTTCGAGTGGACTAAAGAGGCAAACGATGCCTTTGAAAACCTTAAAAAGTACCTTACAAGTATCCAGTCTTAGTTTCTCAGAGATCGGGAGAAACATTGTTAATTACATGGGCTGCGCGCGCCATAGGCGATTAGCGGTGTCTTGGTGGTCGTGGGCATTGATAACATCCAACGACCAGTGTATTACATAAGCGAAGTCTTACATGGACATGGACCAAAGGAAAGATACCCACAGGTACAAAAGTTGCTCTATGGTCTCCTTTTGTCTTCAAAAACTAAGGCATTACTTTCGAGCCCACAAAGTGGTCATTACCAACGGGTATCCTTGGTGAAGTCCTTAGAAGCAGGAATGCTCGGGATGAATAGCAAAATGGGCGGTTGAGCTAGAGGCGTTCGACCTCCATTTTATCTCACAAATAACAATCAAGTCGGGCAATAGCGAAATTCATTGCCGAATGGACAAACCTGAACCCACCCAAGGGCGATCGAACACCACGATGGGTGAAAAATGTACTGAGCGGTTCCTTGATGCTCAAAGGCTCGAAATTTGGAGTTGTCTTGATATCCCTCTTGGCGAACATATCAAATCGCCATCGGTTAAATTTTCACCCACAAACAACGTGGCGGAATATGAAAGTTTACTGAAAGGACTCTGAGCAGCTCGTTCGCGTGGGATTCGCAGATTACTAGTGAAAGGCGATTCTCAACTAGTAGCGAATCAAGTGGGGAAAGAATATCAATGCTCGAGTACCAAGATGTTATCTTATCTGGCGGAAGTATGGAAATTCGAGTACCAAGATGTTATCTTATCTGGCGGAAGTATGGAAATTCAAAAAGCACTTCTTCGGTTTCTAGATCCAACATATTCCTAGAAAGAAAAACTTTTTGGCAGACCAGTTGGCACAGATGGCCTCCACGAGGTCGACTGTCTCGCCTAGAGTTTTTCTCGAGCAACTCGATTCACCCTCGGTGGTCGAGCCTTCCGAGAACATACATGATTCTTTACAGGTCGTACAAACCGTCGTGAGAACATGTATGCTCCATGAGTAGATTGACGGTTGGTATTTGTCATGATCAAGGTAGAGATTGGATGACATCGACCTACAATTATCTTTAGCATGACATAATTCCAGAAGATGATGTAGAGGCTGATCGTCTAGCACAAAAAGCCAAATCATACACTCTGATCGAACGTACCTTATATAAACGAGGATCTCACAGAGTATTGATGAGATGCATATCTCAAGCGGATGGCATTAAATTGCTAACCGAAATTCATGAAGGAGTCTGTGGAGCACATCATTCCTGTAGAACACTGGTCGGTAAAGCCTTTAGGCAAGGATACTATTGGCCAATTGCCCTTCATGATGCAAAAGAGCTCATGACGAAGTGCGTACAATGTCAGTTTCATAGCCGACAAGTACATCAGCTGGCACAAGCTTTGCAAACTATTCCTCTTTCTTGGCCTTTAGCAACCTCGGGACTGGACATTCTGGGACCTTTCCCAAGAGAACCCGGGGGCTTCGAATTCCTTTTCGTCATGATTGACACGTTTACAAAATGGATCGAAGCCGAGCCTGTTGTTAAAACAACAACTGAGGAAGCTAAGAGATTTCTCACGAAAAATGTGATCACACGGTTTGGTGTACCTAGTCGTATAATCACAGACAACGGTGCCTAGTTCTCAAGCGGTCAATTCCAGGAATTCTGCGGCGAACTTGGTATCAAGGTTCATTTTGCTTGATTGCTCATCCGTGAAACAGCGGAGCGATTAATGACCAATGGTATCATTATGCGAGGATCAAACACGAGTGTTCGACGATTGATCAAGCGGTCGGGAGCTTGAGATCAGAACTTCCATACGTATTATGGGCGTTCGAACCACGACCCGTCGTGCGGCCGTGAAACGCCATTCTTCTTGATTTATGGTCTTTGAAGCCATGCTTCCTCGAGAACTAAAACTTGGCTCTGCTCGGGCGGTTGTTTCAACAAAAGCGATCGAGAATGAGCAGCGACTTCGGCGACATCAATTTCCTTGAAGAATGATGAAATCAAGCCTGATGCGATCTGCGGTCTACCAACAAGCCATGCGAAGGTACCATAGTCGTAAGGTGCAACCTCGCAGCCTCGCTGTAGGTGATTTGGTTCTCAGAAAAATTCAGAATCAAGCAAATCGCAACAAACTTTCTCCTAAGTGGGAAGGTCCTTACTGCTTGTAATTGAAGTCACCCAGAGCCGAGGCTCGTCACGACTAGCTATATCTGATGAGCAAATTTTGTCAGATTCTTGGAACATTGATCAACGGCGTAAGTTCTATGTTTAATTATTTTTTACATTCTTTCAATTCTTTTCATTTAAATAGAGATTAGTCATGCCTTTATTTATTTTGGTGAGTGATATTGCTTATATATATGTACCTATATTCTGGTTGCCTACTATTGTTTTTTACAACTGGTCGGAGCAAACAATTTTTCTCTCCGATATCCTTTTCCAGGATCTTTGTTACTCTTTGGCAATGAATTCTAAGTCATATGTTGAATGTGTCCTAGTCGTGATTCATTCCAAGAATGATTTCCATGCACGACCACACTCTTTTCTTAAAGAAATATACGAGTAAACAGAGTATAATAAAAATAACATAGTAACTCATATGACTAAGATTGTGAAGACTATATTTCCTCATTTCAAAATTCTGTTCTACTCTTGTTTGGCTCTTTGGTAGGGACACGGAAAGCCTCCTAGTCGAAGTCTCTCCTTTTTAGCGTGGTCCTACCCCTTTGGAAGAGCTTCCTAGCGGCGGTTCTTTTCTTCGATCCTCGTTGCGGTCGGACTAGAGCTCGAGCACGTTTGCGAAGTGTGTTATATATCTTTCGTTCTTAACATTCTGTCCGACCGGTTTCAGATAGTAGATATAAACAAGTTCACTTACCATTTGTTGCATACATTCTTGCATATTTTCTTTTGTTACCAACACAAGTCTTTTTTCCGACCATATACTGCTTTGTTTGGTACTCTGATTATTACAAAATAGATCTACAACTAGTCGAAATCATACACTGGTTCTGACCAAATTGATTTCCTAGTATTACTACGATCAGTTTTATCATATAATCAGTATATGCCTTCAACACAAAAAGAATGGTTGAGACATTAAATTCTCTTTTTCTTAGATTACTGTTTTTATAGTAACATTCTTCTACTATAAATCAGTCAGGGACTAGGGAATATCTGAGTACTTTAAAAGTCAAAAGGATAAACAAAAGACTTGCTGATGGCAAAAAGGTAAGCTTTATACATTTTATAATTCTTATATTACAATGTCCTACTCCAGAATGTCTCTAGACTAATTACTACTTGATGGAGATCCGACTTCCATCTCCTCTACAACTTTGTCTCTAAGCGGCCTTAGTTCTTTCATAAACTTGGTCGCCTCATCAGGCAGGCAGTTGAAGTCATCTTCAACGGCTTGGAGATCAATGGAGGGGTTAGAAGCCTTGATTTTGCGGTATAAAACTAATTCCATTAACAGCCTTCTATCATAATCAGGGCATAATTCTCTCGAGTAGTCTTGAAGCGGACCCTTTGGAATCTTTTAGAAGTTGGCCCAAGTAGTTCATTTTCTCTATTGGATCTCTTAAGTCAGTCACACTTGATCCTGATCCCACATCTAAGATCATCTTGTTTAAAGCATGAATCTTTCCATCAAGATTTTGCACAAGAGCCGCCTCCTTATCCTGCTCAAATTCCAGAGCCTTCTTTGCTCTATTCAACGCTTGAGTTTGCTCTACAAGAGTAAAACAAGTAGTAAGTACAACATGATTAGAGGAGGATAATAAGTCAAGTCTACAACCTATTACCTTCAATTTTCTTATTAAGAG
Organism: Phyllostachys edulis; assembly: GCA_036346405.1. Classification (NCBI taxonomy): domain Eukaryota; kingdom Viridiplantae; phylum Streptophyta; class Magnoliopsida; order Poales; family Poaceae; genus Phyllostachys; species Phyllostachys edulis. Next base: position 61,015,776 of record CM070560.1, on the reverse strand, counting down.
TCTCATTTCTGGTCGTCACCTCTGCAATCGACCGGTCCTTAGCCTGATTTTTTCCTCAAGCTAGGTTATTCTGGCTTTATTAGTCACGACCTCTTCTTTTATTTTCTCCAAATCTATCGAATATGATAAGGGAGAATAATTAGATAAGAACAAAGTATTGAAAAAGGAAAAAGGTTAAGAGGAAAGTTCTTACTTTCCAATTCGGAGTGTTTTCGTTCCAAGTCCTTAATTCGCTGGGTCAGTCCTCCGACCACAGCAAAATTCTTGACCATGTGCTACACAAATAGTATTTCCTTTTTAAGTTTCTTGTAAACTTTTTAAAAGCGAAGCTATGAAACTAGTCGTAGATACTTACCCGGATTGCCACGTCATTATAATTGGCAAAAATAATATCAGGACCTATCTTGATTTGATGGTCCGATATTCTTCCCCATGCCTCATCAAGCTCCTTATCCTCGATAAATCGGGGGCGAAAAGGGAACTTGTTAGGTTGGGAGGGATTACCAACAGTGGTCGAAACCTGTTGAGGGCCTTTAAGGGCATCTACCTCCGCAGAAGGAGTTAGAATCACCACTGGATCCATCTCGACCGTTGGCATCACCACCTGCTCGGGGGCTTTCTCGACCACTTTATCCTCATGAACTTTGTCCTGTGAAGTGCTTTGGACGAGGACTTCCGCGGGTGACTGGTCCTCAGGAACATTCTGGTCGGATACGATCGGAACGCTAGAAGACCTATACAAAAGAAAGAAAGGAAGCTCAAAACTTCAAATCATCAAAAACTAGTAAAGGTATGCACTCTTACGACCATTTCATTTGTACATACCTAGTTAATTTTTTGGTTTTGACTTTGAAACACGGTAGAGTAAACTCTGTACCACTAGCCTTCCTTTTCTTCTCGATCAATTTTACTGGCTCTGGCTGGTAGGGTTGGTCATACCCTTCACATCTTCCAACATAAGGTCGGAAGCGATATCCTCGACCAACTGATCGAGGGTAGCATTCCTGACCATCGGGTCGGAGGGTGTGGTCTCATCACCCTCTAGATCAGTTGTTTCAGTAACAACTGTTAGGTATTGAACGACCACTCTGGGGTTTACGATTTTCGTAGCTCTGCTCTGCGGACCTTGATCTTTTCCACCTAAATCAAAAACAAGTTTGATTAGGGTGATGAAATTTTCTATCTAATATATATATATATATATATATATATATATATATATATATATATATATATATATATATATATATATATATAAGATAAGGAACAATGATTATCTACCTTAAGTCTCGTTAATCTCTCTTGGCAGAGACTATCGCCAATATCTTTGAAATCTGCCTTCTCGTTAGGCTCCTAGCAGATCATTTTGATCTGCTCTCTGACCTCGTCAGGAGAAAGGGCTTCAAAAAAAAGGGCAAAAAAGATTTTAAGGTTTTTACGATAATCAGTTAATAAACTATACTGGTCGGAGCTTCTTCAAAGAGTTACCATCTCGTGAGTCCGTGATTGCTTCATCACGAACAATGAACCAAAGCAGGGATTGTGTTCGGAGCTTTAGAGGACTAATTCGACGCATGGTGAAATCTCTCACTACATGCCAGGAAGTTAAGCCTTTGGTATTTAGATCTCAAATGGCATCCACACATCTCCCGACCATCCCTGTCTTCTCAACGGTCCCCCTCCACTTGGGATTCTCGTTCTCCCTAATTCCGGCGAAGTACAAGCCATCGTCCTTCGTAACCGCCATGTAAAACCAATTCTTTTTCTATGACGACCACGAGGACTTCGAGTACATTTGGATGTACTCATCGGCCTTCCCGTCGTGAAGGCGTAATGTGCATTCTCCGGGAGCCGCCGTGGATCTTCTTGACATCGCCATCCGATGGAAGTATCTGAAGAGCTTCAAATTTGGACGCACTCCCACGTACGCCTCGCATAAGTAGGCAAATATATTGATGTTGACGATGGAATTCGGAGCCAAATTCACCAACTCCACCCCATAGTACTCCAGAACACGGGGGAGGAATTTGTGCACCGGTACTCTTAGCCCGCACTTGATGTAGGCGAGGAAAACTGGAATTTCCCCATCTTCACGGCTTGGAAAGTGCTCTCCAGCCGCTGACCTCCACTTGATCAGATTCTTTTCCGGGAGCATTCCGATTTTCTCCAGCGCCTCAAGCTTCTTCACACTTAGATCTGAAGCCACCATCCGACATGGTGAAAATTCTCAAAGGGATGAGTAGTGGTCGGAGGAGGCTTTGAGGTCGGAAGAACAAAACGAGGTCGGAAAGGTTTTTCTTGGCAAAGAACTAAAAGGGATTGAAGGAGGATCTGAAAGCATAAAATCTCTAAAGCCCAGCAATAGAGATTTTATAGCTTCAGATCATTAACTGCAATTGGGAGTTATCTAAAAAGTCCAACGGACAAAGCCTTTTTTGTCCAACGAACAAAAAAACTCTTTGGTTCCCAATGCAAGTTCTCAACTTTAAAGTGAGCACAGTCCACTTCGTATATCATGACATTTAATGGGGTCTGCCCGATACGACTTCATCGGAAGAAAGTGTTCACACGACCTGTTCATTTAAAGTTCGAGGGCTAACTGACGAGGATTAAAACCTCTATGTATTATTTGAATACATGATAAAAGACCATACGTCTTAATGGTTGTAGCCCCTAAGGCTAATGACCACACTGGTCGTAAGGATTCCAGAGGTTACAAAATGGGTACCCTGGTCGGACAAGGTCCTGTGCCTAGTCCCCGACCAGGTAGCTACTCGGAAAAGCTATGAACTGGTATATAGATATGATTCTAGGTATATTCTTTACCATGTGATGAGCGGAACACGTGTTGTATGCTCCATACCATGCGATGTTACACGGTCTTAAGACACTGACAATAACCACCATACGGTTAAGTGTCTCACAGATACTTAACCGCAGAGTAGTTGGTACATTATCAACTAATGCCTCGCTCCGACCAGTCGCGACGCTTCACCAGGGACGCCTTCTCCAGGAGTAACTGCCACCTCTACAGAAGTTATTTAAGGGAGGAGTGAAGAAGATGAAGAAAAAAAAAGAAAAAGGAAGAAGGAGATCGAAGTCAAGCAAATCTAGATAAGATCATCCGATATAGCAAACCACATTGTCTGTGTAATTAGGATTAGTCCTTTGCCTGGTCTAAGGCACCCCCTGTAAATCTAGTTCATATCAATAAAGAGCAGTCCCATTCTCTCCCAGGAAATATCGCGTCATTTTCCTCTTTTATTTCGTAAGATCGGCGACTCGATCGTCGACACTCACTATGGTGGAGCTAAAGCAGAGTACCTTATGGAGCTTCTATATAATGCAATTGAAGGGGCTGAGAACGCTCGTTGTGATTATAAAGATGCCCTAAAACGTTAGTGGTCTATAGGAGGTTGTGGGATATTCCAAATATGCTATACTTTTTCATACTTCTGGAAAACGATCTTTGACCAATGAGATGACCAATAGTGATTTTGACGACGACATGTACTGGGTACCGAAAAACCCAAAGGTCAGTTCACTACTAATCGACCGAAGGTAAAGTGTGAGGCACGGAACCAGAACTACATTAGAGTCCGCAGACAGAAGCCCGTTACACATGATCACATGGCATGATTGTTCAGCTAATTGCTTTAATCATCGCTACTACTACAGTACACTATGACACAAGCATTCGGACCATGTAAGTATGCATGCTTTTAGGGGATAGTAAAAAACATGACTAGTAGGACGGGGGACTACTACGGAATGGCCCGACCTACTATGTGGATCGGGGTCATTTGCCCTTCCTTTCAAGCTTGACATTGTACTCCTCACCTGCCTCCTTGGCCTTGACCATCATTTCCCTCTTTTTCTCACACTCTCTCTCGCGAGCCTCGTGCTCCTTGTGCCTACACGCCTCGAGATGGGCTTTCTTCTCCTGACGGATACACTCGTTTTGCTCTTCATTGCAACGCTCCTCTTTCACACCCCACTCGTCGTAGTCGATTTGCCACTGGTCGTGTGGGTGGATCTTTTGGTCGATCCACTTGCAATAGCCACATAGCGAATCTGAGGACTATGGGTAGCCGGGATATGTTGTTAGTACGTACTTTAAAAGAGAATTGGTAGGAGAACATATTGTAACTGGTCCTTACCGGCTGCCGATAGTTGCGCGTCGGGATAGTCGCAGGAGTAGTTGGCGCAGCCCTAGTAACGCATCCTCAGGCTGAGCCACTGCTTGGACTTGAAGAACTTGCATGTGTCCTTGCACTAACAGAGAGGCGGCGTCTCCCCCATGAGCGGGTGTTGAGGCAAATGCTCGGTTGGAATATTCTGGTAGGGGTTGCTACTACGAGGGGCAACGTCATCGCGCAGAGGTGGCCTCCTGGCACGCTTTGTTTGTTCCTCCTGGGCCGCATACTCCCTTTGCAGTTCGCGGATCTCCTCCAAGTGCTTCTCCATCTGAGCGAGATTGTGTTGAAGTCTGGATGCAGGAGAACTCGGCGTGGAAGTGGTAGTACTTATATGCCGAGCCGGCGCTGTGTACACGGCTGAATTGTAATTCGGTTGAAGGAAATTCGCATCCGTGAGGCAGCACAAAGCTGCCTCGTCGGGTGATGTCATTGCATAAAAGTCGCCTCGTCGAGTCACGTAGTCAAAGCAAAAAGTTTGTCTCGTCACGTCATTGCAGAAAAGCGACTCGTCGGGTCACATCATTGCAAAAGCTCCTCGTCGTGACAATTGAAGTAGCAATTTTCTGTTATGTAATGCATGCATAGATAATGTTACTGGTTTCTTCTTATTCATAAAGGAGTGCGATGCTTAGATAAAGAGTGGACATTACAACCTTATTACAACTGAACTTTTACTTGGTAAGAACAACAAATAGTAGAAGAAAGACCACAAAACTAACTATCTTAACTAATTTCTAAAGCATTTTCTCAACTCTTTCCAACCTTTCATCCAATATTTTAAGTCTATTCTCTTCATTTTGTATTGGTTGATCAGAGGGTCGAGCCACCGGACGAAATACAGCAAAACATAAGAATATTCAAGGGAATGTTCTTTTCAGGCTGGTTTTGCATTTTCTAATGTACAAGTCGAATAGTCTGCATACTTCCAGCTAATAATGTTTCGGATTCCCGAAATTTCTGACTAATGGGGACATGTAAAAATTAACACTCTACACATTGCGTAGTATTTTTTCCGTAACGCACTAATTATTTTAATTTCGTAATGTATATGATGAATAGTCTGCGTATCAGCGAAATAATGTTTCGGATTCCCGAAATTTCTGACTAATGGGGTGCATGTAAAAATTAACACCCTATACATTGCATAGTACTTTTTCCCAACGCACTAACTATTCCAATTTCATAATGTATATGACCGATAGTCTGTGTACGAGCGAAATAATGTTTCGGATTCCCGAAATTTCTGACTAATTGGGACATGTATAAATTAACACCCTACGCATTGCGTAGTATTTTTTTTCCAGAACGCACTAAGTATTTTTAATTTCGTAATGTACCTGACGAATAGTCAGCGTACGAGATTTACATGGTTTCAAAATGGAGATTTCTACCGCATAAAGGATTACTATATTAATCCCTACGTGCTAATTAACTAACAATGTCGTCCACATGAACTAATCATTTACGTCAACTAACCATAGTCACCTAACATATACTACACAATCAACACATCATTACAGTAATAGGTAATAGCAAATTAACTACGCTACTTGCATGTATACTTACGTAATAATTATGGGACCACTAAGCCGATTACATACTAATCAACTAGCTAAAAATATAGTCGCATGTGGATGAAAATTATCTTTTCTTGGCGCCGCATAAGTTTACCTACAACTTATGCAATTGCGCAACCTCCAAACTTCGGATTGAAAACCACCAAAAATCAGCTGAAAACCACCTTCTCTTCCTCCCTCTCGGTCTCGTTGGCTCGGAAGAAATGCAAATGGCTTCGTCTTGGTGATTTAGCTACAAGCTTGCATTTGTATGCAACAGGTATCATGGACGGCCGGGCGGCGACCACCACGCCAACAGTAGTAGAGGCGGCCTTCTGTGCGGAGGGGTGGCCGACGCCCGGCGGCGCGTGCAGTGGGCGAGCTCGCTAGGGGCTAGGCTACGGCGGGCGGCCAGGCGAGGCGGCGTGGCGCTGTCTGGCGCTTCGTGGGGCCCGGCGACCACATGGTAGGCTTGGCCGGTCCATGCACTCGGCCACCGTGGGAAGAGGCCGGCCTTCTGTGCTCGGGCACTGCAGGAAGGTGACGGCCACCTCCTGCGCTCCAGCACCGCGGAAAGTGACCGAGCCCATCACCTTCTGTGCTGGTCGCCTTGCTCCCGCGTTGGCCCGTGTTCCCGCGGTCATCGCTCGCTTCCCATGCTCCTGCGCTCGAGAGAGGCCTATAATTGCAAATACGACGGCACAGAAGTCATTTTTGCAATTTATACGGCGTCAGAGGCAAAAAAAAAAAATCCATAAAGACGTTGATCTAAAGTTGGTATTGGTTCTTTTGGCTTACTGGATAGCTATGCGTGAAGCTTGTCGGGTGTCTCTGTTTTTGACGGAAACGCATCCTCTGAATGTAATGGCACGGTGGTGCCATTATCAATCTTCAATTCAGTAGTTAATTATATGCTTAGCTTAGCTTTGATCAAGTTTTAAGTACGGTGAGAGAAAATCTGTGCCGTACGTTAAAATGATCCAATAGAAGCTCAATCCACCAGTGCATGTGTCAGTGCACTGCATCTATTCACCAGAAGGCTCAGAATGTGGGCCATACAGGCAACTGCCTCGGATATTTCGTACCGTGCCGACAGTGCTGAAACTACGTACATCCCCACCTTAGGCTGTCGTGTCTGCACTACTATCCGTGGTGGTCATATGGAGGCCCTGCACGAGCAGGGGCTGGTCTGGCCTATATCGGCACGGCCTTCTTGGCCCGTGAAACAAATAGATCAGGCCATGTCGAGAAGCCGGGTCAGGCTGTAGCGTTGTGGCCTAAGTCTATTTGGTTCGACAGATTTGTTACGGCCTATTTAGCTCGTTAGATCTAAAAAATATTTTAAAAAAAATCAGAAAAATATATGTAATTCACAAATATATATGAAAATTATAAAAAATGAGAAAAGCATATTAAAAATATAATAAAGAGCTTTATTAATGTCTAGGTGTCGTTGTCTACATACATCCTGGTTCTACGTGTCGTTGTCTAGGTACAGATTTTCGAACTCATCTGACAACTCTGGATTTTTCGCAGAGTGTTATGTTCGTGAATCAGCTTGTTCTCAATGCTTTACAGTTAGAAATATCCCCACCATCTCACTTGTGAGACGTGTTATTCTCCTCCAATATTCTTTCAGAAAGTCTGAAAGCAGACTCGGAGGAAACCGTCGAAATAGGAACAGTTAACACATCACATGCACGTATGGATAGCACGGGATATGCTAACTTATGGTTATGCCATCAGTGCAAAATTTTGAAGTTTTCTGAGTTGAAATCCACCTTATCGCTGTCCAAATAGGCGGATAATTCCCCACTCCTTGGGTGAGAGGTTGGTCTTAGATTTTGTTGAGAAGGTGTCGCTGTAGAAGAAGAAGACCTGAGCCTAGCGGAAGAGCCTGCACTACAGATCTTGTCCCACAGATTTGTCTTGTTAATTGAGGTCGATGCTACCGGAGGTCGTTGCAAGCAGACCCCTTGGAACTTATTTTCGTATCTTTGGAAACTCTCATGTAATCGAGAATGAACATATGCAAATAGTTAGAATAGTCTACTCCTATAGCATCGCTAAGAAGATTAAGAATATTAGCAAATATGTCAAATTTAGCTCTGGGATCTAAAATAAATACAAATGCATAGGGGAAAGATTTATTTCTTATATTTAAGGTATTTAGTTTTCATAGCAAAAACAACCACTCTTAAAATTGTGTCAGTTTTATAGTTTTTTAAACGACTAGCAATCTGTAAAATACTATGAAAAATAATAGAAGATGTTGGATAATAAACAGCGGACAAAGTAACAGTGGCCTCATAAAAAATTCTAAAAGCTGAAGTATCTTCTCAGCAACGAACCAATATTGCTCAATCAATTGTATACTACCGTCAGTGCTCTGATAATGCGTTTGAAAAAAACAGAAAAAATGCTCTTATATGGTAAAAGACTCTTAAGCATCATATAAGTAAAGTTTCATCTTACTAGCATGTCCAAACCGAACTTTCTTGGACGTACACCCATCGTCTTACATAAATTCTTATATGTTGATATTCTTACATTAGAATTGTTTAAGTAAGATATTGTATCACAAAAAGCTTTAATATACGAATTCAACCTCTTCGAACCACACTTTACTATAACGTTAATAATATGACAAGTGCATCGCTGATGTAGCAAGAAGGAATCAGCGTATGTACTCAACACTAGAGTAAGAATATCCATGAGCCCTAGAGTTTGAAGCGGCATTGTCTAAAGTAATTGAGAATATTTTGTCTGTAAGACCAAAGTCATCCACAGCTTTGATAATACAGTCTGCAATATTCTCACCCGTGTGTGCTACATCAATTAATTTGAAACCTATAATTCTTTTCTCTATTACCCAGTTGTCATTAACATAATAAGCAACTACACTAAGATAATCCTTTCTAGCCCGACCACTCCATATGTCCGAAATCAGGGAAACCGAAAATAGGCACGTACTAAATAGTTCCTTTATTTTATTACAACATTCATTGTAGTATTTTACTAGATCCCTATATTTTATTACAACATTCATTGTAGTATTTTACTATATCCTTAGTTGTTGTCTATCTAGAAACAATAGAAAATCTAGAATTATGCGCAGTCCTAATGTAAGTTTGGAAAGCAGTAGACTCCCCAAAGCCGAATGGTAAATCCCCAGAAGTAATTAAACGACAGAGATATTGACGGGCTACCTCAGGATCGTAGTCTTAGCTACGTACCGTACCGTCGGGGTTATACTGCAGCTATGTCTGTCTCATCATCAATCCTTGCTTGGTTTTACATCTTATAGCATGTCTAAGCAAGTGCAACGTTCCACCTGTAGACCTTGCAGACAATTAATTGCGACAAATTTTACAAATAGCATATGGTACCTCATTTCCCTGTGCGTCTTCTTGGTTGTCCTATTGAAATTCTCCCAGACTCCCGATGTAGACGGCCTCGACCTTTTTGCTCTGGTTGTCGTCGATGAGGATGCTGTCGTGGAGCCTGATGACATAACTCCGCCTTGCCTTTCCAGAAACAACTGCGGTTGGTTTGAGGCAGCCGCAGCCTCTATGGACGCAACTTCCTCCAGTGAAAGTCTGTAATCACCAAAAGCAAAGTTATCGTAATTTTCCATAGCGAAAACTGCAAAGCCAAAACTAACACTATTATTACTTTCATCTTAGCATAACAAATAATAACAATAAAACTATGCAAAAAATAGTATTGAACATCTTTTGATGACTTGCTACCGGAAATTGAATTTTCAAAAAATTGGCACATTTTTTTGAATTTTGCCAAATTATCTTACAACGAATTTGAATTTACAACAGAATTTCAAAGACAGATTGAGGAATGGATAAGTGCTGAATGAGGGGGGTACGGTGGCTATTTATAGAAAATATTTTAGGATTTTTGGGCTATTTTTAAAGCCCTAAATGGTCAAAAAACGCCTAACGAAAGCATTCCCCACAGGTTGTGCCATGTCAGACACGGCTCACCGTACCGGCGTGGCCCACTTGGGCCTCCCCCTCCCTTTTTCTCCTCCAAGGCGCCACTCGCCCCACTTGCCGGGCAGTCGCCACTGCTTGCAAGGCGCCGCCTCCTTCCTTAGCGTCGGCGTCGGCCTCGGCCCCACACCCGCACCTCCTCCTCTGCCTGGCCCGCGCCATGACCTCCTACCTCTGTGTCGATTGTCACCCCGCCGCCTCCTTGGCTCCTCCCTTGCGCCACCACGCCTCCCCACCCTCCCTCTTCTACCTCCGGCGTCCCCCCCCGCCTCCCCAGCTCCTCCCTCAATCCTGTTCTCCCTCTGGCCACCCGTCACCCCACCGCCCCCCCCTCCCTCTTCGGTGGCCGCTAGCTCCTCGCCTCCTCCCCCCTTTTCTCTTCTCCGGTTCTCCCTCCTCCCTCCACGCTGGCTCAGCACCCGCACCAACATCCTCCTCCTTATCAACGCTGACAGCCTCCTCCTCGCCGCATCGCCACCGCTAGCCGCCCTCTGGCTTTCCTACTGACTCCAGGCTCCCTGGCTCCCCTTCACCTCTACGTGGGCCACATGAGCCATGCCGATGTCGTGTCATACCTGGCACAACCCGGCACTATGTGTGCCGTACAGGGCTGACCCACCATGCTAAGGGGGTAGCCCAAGCACGGCCCAGGCCATCGTGCCATGCCGACCCGACTCATGAATAGTGTGGGTCATGACGTGCCTAGGCCGGCCCAATAGTGCTGTGCCTTGGGTCGGGCTAGCCGGCACGGCCCGTCTAGCCACCTCTAACTACTATACGGCAACCAGCGTAGCGCTATGTGTGGCAAAAACACGAACGATGCAATGCACCTGGCTTGGCTAGTGGCAACACGTACGTCACGACGTCACAGGCGAAGCCACCCTAAAGTTTTTTAAATTTATCTATATACTTTTGCTAGCTATAGGTTTCAATTAAGTTTAGATTTTGTTGCAATTTGATAATACTTGAAAGAATTATATGAAAATTGTATTCCATATCTCCCATTCACATTTTGTAGACCACTTTTTTTCTCTACCTATGTGCATGACATTGTGTGAATGGTATGAAAGTACTTTATTTTATATAGCTCTAACCGAAAAAAATCAAGTGTCTGATGCTCTATATGTTTGCGCCGTTATGACCATGCAGGCCATGTGACATACAAATAAAAATTTATGAAATGGCTATACATTTTTAATAATATTTTCACACATATTTAAAATTTATTTATCAATGTATATCATGCCACCATGCATTGAAGGTCATGGTCATAAAGAAATGACATTTGGGAAAACAGTCCAGATCTATGAATTCAGTTAGCATATATATAGCCTGATCACAAAAAAAGGTGTTGGGATACTGATCACTTATCAACTATATATGCTTGACCTATATTTTGCAATCAACCCGAGAGTCCCGTGCTTCAATATTTAGATGGTTTGTTGTCTTGGGAATGTCCCAGTATCGACCAAAAATTTTCTCAATGCTGCAAGAAAGATGTCCCAGCTCTTTGGCGCATGGCCACCATGCACCAGCCAAATTATTGCCTAATTAGTTCGGTAGTTAGTTAGGTCAGTAGGTTAGTTAGGAGTTAGGTCAGTAGGTTCGTTAGTTTTAGGTTGAAATTTGTAGGAATTTTAGAATATAACAAATGAGTCCAAAAAATTATGAAATTTTTTGTGGAGCTTCCTGACATCGTGTACTTGCTTGTATAAATTTTTTATAATTTTATTCGTTAAGAATTGTTTATTGCTATTTCGTATAATTGTCATGTTCGTACGAATCAATAAATGTAGCAAATAAGCTCCAAACATTATGAATTTTATTTTGAAGGGTCCTCACGTAGTGGACTTGATTGTGTAATGTTTCGGCAATTTTATATGTGCTCTGGTATTGTTTCGAAAATTTAGGATTTAGGTCTCAAAAATTTAGGATTTAGGTCGCGAAAATTTCGATTTTATTTTTCGAAAATTAGGATATCATGATTACATGTGACTTGGAATGTGTAAAAAAAAGCTACATTGCAACTCCATTAGAGATATCGATATACAATATGGCGCTAAAGTACACATGTAACAACCAAAATACGCGTACAAATATAGCAAAACAAAATATGAATACAAATATACCCAAACATAATCGTATAACACGGGATATACCAAAGTATAGATAAGCTTGTGCATGAACCGGGATGGAGGAGGAGGAGTACTATCACATGTAACTCGATCAAATAGGATACTCTTTGTTTATTTCTCTGTTTAGTGTGGATGATGTTCTTTAATACTGTATTGTACGACAGACAGGGTTGGAAAAAAAAAGCTCGAGGCTCGCAAGCCTGCTCGGGCTCGCCACAGCTCGGCTCGGCTCGGGCTCATGAATTTTCGAGCCGAGCCGAGCCGCATGTCCAGCTTGCCAAGCAAACGAGCCAAGCCCGAGCCGGCTTGCGAGCCTCATTTGGCACCAGGCCCAGCAACGATGCTGCCTGCCTCCTCAACCTCAAGTCGTCATCCTCAAATCCCTAAGTCCTTCCTCCCCCGATCCATTCCTCTCCCCACCCCCTTTCTCCCCCCGATTCCCTATCCTCCCTCGCCGCCCTTGCCAACACCTGCACCCGCCGCCGCTCCTCCACGACCACCAACCCCCGTGGTGGCAGCCTCCACCTCGCCGCCTTCACCCGCCGCCTCCACCTCGCCTCCTCCACCCGCCGCCTCCACCTCGCCTCCTCCACCTCGAGTCCTCCTCCACCCGCCGCCTTCACCTCGCCTCCTCCATCTCGCCGCCTCGACCTCGCCTCCTCCACCCACCGCCTGCCCCTCACGGCCTCCTCCTCGCCCTCGCCCAGCTCCACGCCTCCTCCACCTGTCGCCTCCACCTCACGGCCTCCCCCTCGCCTTCGCCCAACTCCACGCCTCCTCCACCCGCCGCCTCCACCTCACGGCCTCCCCCTCGCCCTCACCCAGCTCCATGCCTCCTCCACCTACCGCCTCCCCCTCGCCTTCGCCCAGCTCCATGCCTCCACCCACCACCTCCACCCGCCTCCTCCACCTCACCGCCTCCACCCCACCGCCTCCAACTTGATCCTCGCCTCCTCCCTTGCCTCCACCCACCACCTCCACCTCGCCTCCTCCACCCACCACCTCCCCCCTCACCCTCTCCCTCGCCCAGCTCCACCCGCCACCTCGCCCCTCGCGATTCCTCGGTGAGTCTTCATTAGTGTCCTCTTGAGAAGTTCTATTGTGCCAAACATTCTATGGATGATAGATAAGTTCTACCAACCTCTCGTTTTCTCTGCACAACTGAAAGCTTGTAGAGTTACTTTGTTTAGATTCGATGAGATGTTGTAGTTCGTACCAATTATGTTTGCTTCTTTGAGTAGAAGTTTGATAGGTCGTGGCGAGAAAGTGGAGCTTCATTCAAGATGTGAGCTATTGAGATTTGAGAGTGCATCAAAGAAGTAGTGGATGAATTAATATCAATACTTTCTATAACAACATGGCACCGATGGTAGAGTTGATTTAATTGGTGTGATGAGTGTATATTGAAGGCTTCTTGAAGCGGATGAGTATTATTGCTAGTAGAGAAGCGATGGCGAGAACTTGACATGGAGAATTGACTGACAATAGCCTATTAATGAACAACCGAAACTTGGCCACTTAAATGGATTCTTTGCTGGTGTTAAGCTCACTTTAGGCAACTGACAATGAACCCCTGTTGACTTTGTTTTTGTAGGATCATTGGATGCTTCGGATGACAAGATGACACCAATACGCCATGACATTGAACCAAGAGGACCTTTTATTTTGGAGTTTAGACTTTAGACTGTTATTTTGAACTCTTGTACATTATGTGCTTAGTGCTTACTACTTAGCATAGATCTATGGGCTGTTATATGGATGATGGATCAATGGATGGACTGTTATGTTATATGGACAATGGAGTTATGAACTGTTATATATATGGAGTTATGGACTATTATATGTAGTTATGGACTGTTATTAAGTGTTAGTCTTTCAATTGAATGGATTATGAATCTATGGTGAATGCTTGTATGAATTATGGACTATTATGTTTCTGGATTTGTTTTATTGTTTATGATGATTGGATTGTAAATTTAGGATGAATGGTTCACATAATCACATTCTGACTCTGTTTCTGGGCTTGGGGGGTCACTGGCTTGAACGAGCTTTTCGAGCCAGCTTGAGTTTTTTTCTAGCCGAGCCGAGCCGGCTCTCGAGCTCGTTTTCCAAACGAGATGAGCCGAGCTTGCTCTAGAAACGAGCCTGAGCGAGCCGAGCCGAGCCGAGCCTGGCTTGGCTCGGCTCGTTTTCAGCCCTAACGACAGGCTAGATAAGGTTGCATATGAACCAACTGAGGGAAATACGTGGCATGTGGATCATATAACGATGTATCGTAACCTCCGACTCGTGTGCATTTTGAAAGCTACGATCCATCGTTATATGATCTACACGCCACACATTTCCCTCAGTTGGTTCATGCACAATCTTATGTAGCATGTGGTACAATATAGATCATCTACGGCAAACTGATAATTTGACAAAGAGTGTCTTATTTAACGATGTGTGCAACTAGTCTCCGCGGCGCCATAGCGAGTGTCCCTTGTCTCGGGGTTGCCCACGGTGGCGGTGAGTGTAGAAGTTGTCCATGTCCTGCGATTTCATAATGTAAGTAGATCGTACAGTAAGAAATATAACAAGGATGCAAATTGTATAGTGAACTAACTAATTACGACTAATTAATTTCCCTAAACTAACTAATAACGATTGATTAATTAGCACTAAAAAAATTACCAGTAGTTCATTTCCACTTACTTAATATGCCATAATGATGACTACTAAATTAATTATGACTAATTAATTACCACTAAATTAATTCATTGCCAGTGAACTAACTAATTACGACTAATTAATTGCCCCTAAACTATCTAGTTACGACTAAGTAATAACGGCAAAAGTATCCGACAAATTACCTACCCTTCGGGGGAAAGTAATTAATCAAGGCTGAGCGCCGAGCGACGAGAAGTAAGAAAATAGTTAACCTCCCAATAAAAGTAATTATGTTACGTTCTCTGAGTTCTCAGTGACAAGCGCAAGAACGAGAATCGAAACACAAATGAGATGAGCGAAGAGCGAGTGCCAGAGTTCGGTATTTATAGCCGGACGTAGGAGGAGTCGCGGTGTTGGCGTCGGGAATTCCGTAAGTGTTGGCGCCGGAATTTTTGGACAAGGCGACAGATGTGCGGAGGAGGGAGGAGGGACGGTGGGAAAGATGGCCACCGTGAGGTTTTTTTAATTCTCCGCAGAACAGTCTGAGTGCGTGGCGGGCGGGAGGGAGGGCCGGAGGGGGCGCAAGTCGGGAGGGTGTTCTGAGAAAAATTCTAAACGAATAAAATTATGATAAATCTACACCGTATAGTACACTGTGTCAGATGGCTCCACAAAAAAATTCATAATTTTTTGAACTTATTTGCTATATTATCAAATTCTTACCGATTCTTATCTGATTGGTTCCTTTTGCTATTTGTTTCTTTCTGGACCATATACACGGGTTTGTAGTACGATTCTGTCGGCACCCTTCTCTTCCTTCGTCCTCAGATGCATAAATTGTGGAGTTTTGGTGTGATCGAATTTTGTTTTCTAGTTTCACTTATAGTTCTAATCTTATACAAATCTTTTACGTATCATTATAAATATATTTATGTAGCCCACAAGGAAGGACAAGAATATCATTATAAATATCTCCTCATATAGTGAAATTGACTTCGTGTGCCCATGGTTTCTCTCGAAAGGTTTTTTTCTGTAAATTTATGTTTCCCGTTTCTATTCTTATGTGTTATTTTAACGTAAATGCATTGACACAAATTGAGTTTTTAGCTTAATTGGCACTGTTGTGCGACGAAATAACAAAAATAACCTCTACCCCATGACTGAAAGTGTAAAAACGGCACCGCGAACGTACCGACAGGCGACACATACTTCCTGCTGCACCCTACCGCGCGGCAGGCCGGCCGCCACCGAACGGGAGTCTGCCACGTGGCCTACCGCGCATCCAGACATTTGAGCTTGGAACCGGTGCTATTTTTATTATTTTGTCACGCAACACAAAAATGTTATTTTAGCCAATAACTCACATATTAACACTTGCTGCATAAGCTTACCTATAATCCACGATCAGTCTGTGGATGGAAGCACCTCTCGACACTTCTAACCTTTAGATTCGACGAGGCCCAGACGAGGTGAGTGGGAGTCGAGTTGGGTTTTGGGGTTGGCGGCAGTGACGATCGAGGAGGCGAGCGGTGCGCGGATGGCAGCGCTGGCACTAGTGACACTGGCAGCAGTTGCAGTGGTATTCAACCAGATAGACTCCCTGTGTTAAACTCTTCAATGCAGTGCAGTGCTCCGGCAAATTTCTTGCTTGATTTCGAGCTGTGCTTCGTCTAGCAGAGGCAGGCGGGCAAGGCTACTTTTTCACGGAGGCGTGGCTCGGTGGCTGCGGCTTCGGCACGCAGGCCATTGCCCATCGAGCTTGCACTCAGCGCGACCGAGCAGGCGGTTTCCCGAACCATTCTTCAATAAAATCAGCATAGCACAGTTACTAGCTCCACAGCCTGACACATTACTAGACGAGACACGGCAGTGATTCATGAAACCAGCATTCTTTAATTGTCGGGGTTTTACATACACGCGCAAAGAAAGGGAGGCACACATGCAAATTGAAAAAACATACACGGTACAGGGGAAGTATTTTGATACAAGACTAAACTCTTCTTTTTGAGAGGTACAAGGCGATACTTGAGGCAATTAGTATTTAGCAAACCTAGTTGACGGTTGCAAGCATGAGCCCCTGCTAAACCTGTTCGCCAAAGCTTGCAGGTTTGGAGCTGCAACTGTAGCTACCCCTTTTCTGGCTCTGGACTCCACCAGTTCTTCGTTTTCTTCAGCGGACTTATCTTTCGGTCATGGACAGCAAACCGCAACAAAGATCAAGTAAGCACACGTTTCCCAGATTAATTTCTCATGGAACATGTTTACAGATGTTATAATTTCTTCAGAAGTTTATTCTTTTCAGTCCTTTGGAATGGTCTGTAAATCGATAAAATTTTAATCTAACCTCGGTTTGGGGGAGCTCACTAGCTCAGCCACCTTCATCATCAGTTTGTTCTGCAAACACAAAATTAAGCCGTTCACAAACGTATCGTATACATGTACACCATGAACATTGCAATGTAGTGCAGGTCCACTTCATATACTAGAATGTTATGGATACCAACAAATTAGCTCCGGTATGAACTTAATAATTGTCAAAGCGTCAGTCACTGTTTCCTCGAAATGTCTTAGCTCAGCCATGCACATCTCGTTGACATTTGATTTTAGGGCCCTGAAATTTACTTGGACAATTAGACACTAAGACAAAATATATAACATTCGACGAAAAGCAATGGTTGTATTCATCAGATATATGAGTTTCATTACCATTGAGCGATGTGATTTAACTCAGATACTGAGTCTGGAGCTGACTGCTCATTCTGATCAAGCTGTAGAAAGATCGGAAGAGACAGCAAAAGAATATATACATGATTAGGGTATTCTGTGAGAGCTTAAATAAAGATTAATTGGTAGTCCTCAGAAAACCTATACACATGTATCGAATGATATTCAGATTCTAAAAAGAGGGATATTCAGCTGTGAAAAGTGCAGCTCTCTTTAGCTAGAACACAAACTGAAGATTGCACATATATATTGCCTGCAGGTGGTGTGGTCGATCTGCACCTAATGCTATGGAACCGTGGAATAAAATCAGACAAATACATGGTGCATGGTGTAGAAACTCAACACAGGATCAAACACGCACTCTCAATCTCTGGACGAAAGATAATCACAAATCACAGCAGCAACAGATTGCTGCAAACTGAACTTCTGTTTTTACGATGAACAGTAACGACAAGAACACAGATAACAGATAGCAGAACGCAACGAACTCGATTTTGCGGTGCTAAAAACCTTGCACCTTTTCTGATTTTCTTCTACTATTTATACACGTCTTTACATCTTAGAAATAGAAAGACTTTCTAATCTATCCGGACTCAAAACCGAAAAAGACTCACTCTGTAACCAGAGTCTGAAACTGACTTGGTAATCTAAAAACTCAGAACCAATTCTAGATTACTTCCAACAAACTCCCCCTTAATCTAGACTTGGTTGTGCAAGATCTTTGACACCAATTAACTTGCGCATCTCTGAAAACTTCAGTTTCGCAAGTGATTTGGTGAGAATATCTGCACGTTGCTTATCTCCAGTAATGTGCTGAATAATGATTTCTCCTCTCTCAATACATTCTCGGATAAAATGGAACCGCGTATTGATATGTTTGCTCCTGCCGTGGAAAACTGGGTTTTTCATCAACGCAATTGCGGACTTGTTGTCAACATATAGCTTTACTGCTTCCGGAGGACATCCTGTTACCTCACTCAACAAGCTCCTCAGCCATAATGCTTGACATGCAGTTGCTGTAGCTGCCATGAACTCAGCTTCGCATGACGACAATGCGACGCTTTTTTGTTTTTGTGATGCCCATGAAATCACATTACTATTGACATAGAACACCATGCCACTAGTGCTTCTTCTGTTGTCAACGTCATCGAACACCATGCCACTAGTGCTTCTTCTGTTGTCAACGTCATCTGCCAAGCTGCTATCACAAAACCCCAACAGTTTTCCATCACCTCCACTTGTATATTCCAAACCAAATTCAACAGTACCCTTTAGATACCGAAGAATCTGTTTAACTGCTTTCCAATGCAGGATTGTTGGCCTTTCCATGTACCCATCTTGACTGCATCGATCGAGTATGAAAGATCGGTAGTGTATGCAACAAATATCTCGGACTTCCAATAATACGTCGATATTCAGTAGGATCCACAGGTTCTTCCCCACTATCCTTCCCGAGCTGCAATTTTGGTTCCATGGGACATTTGCAAGGGTTACAATCTCCCATCCCAAATTGTTGAAGAATCCTGTTTGCATACCCAGACTGCTTGAGAGTGATTCTTTCTTTCTCTTGCTTGACCTCAATACCGAGATAGTAGGAGAGAAGTCCAAGATCAACCATCTCAAATTCTTTCATCATTTGGTGCTTGAAATCTTGGATACCTGCAACTTCAGACCCAGTCACAATGAGATCATCGACATAAATTCCAACAATCAGAGTGTCAACTCCATTTTTCTTTATGTACACAGCATGTTCCTAGGGACATTTGGAAAAACCCAACTTCTTCAAACTTCTATCAAGACACAGATTCCAGGCTCGGGGGGCTTGATGAAGTCCATACAAAGCTTTAGATAATCGATACACTTTGTGCTCCTTTTGCTTTACCTCAAATCCTTCTGGCTGATTTACATAGACTTCCTCCTGTAATTCACCATTCAAGAAGGCTGTCTTGACATCCATATGGTGTACTTGCCACTTGCATTGAGCTGCTAGAGCAAGTAACAGTCTTACTGACTCAATTATCGCAACTGGAGCAAAAACTTCATCGAAATCAATTCCATGACGTTGCACATACTCCTTTGCTACAAGTCTAGCTTTGTGCTTCACCACATTCCCACTGGAATCCTTTTTCAGTTTATAAACCCATTTTAATCCAATGGATTTGAGCCCTGCCGGCAAATCAGTTAATGTCCAGATCTTATTTTTCTCAATTGAGACAATCTCATGTTTCATCGCCTCAACCCATTGCTTTTCTTTATCTGCTTCGCTGTAGGTTAGAGGCTCTTGTATTGAAATCTGAAGCAACTCTTCAGTGTTTAGCTGAGTTTCTTTAGTTTCCTCGTAGATTTCTGCAAGTGACCAAAACCTGTTTGGTGTCTCGCCATGAGAAGATGAGTCTGGAGAACTCCAGCTTACCGGAGTATGTGGTGATGCCAATACCTCATCGCCTGGTGATGCCGCCAAGCTTGAGTTTACTCCTGGCGTCTCTGGCGAGGCTGAGTCCATTGCTCCAACTTGTTCTGGCAATGGGGATTCAAGAGCTACAGTGGTAGCTGACGGAGATAAAGGAGTCACAGGGACCTCCCCAGCCATCGTGGCTTCCTCGGCCTCTAGTTCCTTGACAGAGAACGTAACCCAAGTGTCATGGTCTGTTGCAGCAGTTCCACTCCAGCTCCAACATTTGTTCTCTTCAAAGACCACATCTCAACTAATACAAACTTTGTCACTGTTTGGATCATATAGTCTGTGTGCCTTGCTCCCTGCTTCAACGCCAAGATAAACCACTGGCTTACTCTGATCCCCAAACTTCTTGACAAGTACTGAAGGAATTTTCATGTGAGCCATGCAGCCGAAAACTCTTAGGTGATCCAAACGCGGCTTCCTTCCGGTCCATACTTGGAATGGAGTGGAATTCAGAATTGCCTTCGTGGTCACTCGGTTTAGAATATACACTGCATGCTGCACTGCTTCTCCCCAAAAATATCCTGCATATGCATGCTCTTGAGCAAACTCCTTGCCATTGCCACCACTGTCCTATTTCTATGTTCCACAACTCCATTTTGTTGTGGTGTATAAGGCGCAGTGAGATGACGCTGAATTCCATGATCTGCACAGAAATCATTGAAGATATTGGAGAGAAACTCCCCCCCCCGATCTGTCCTGAGTACCTTTATTCTTCTTCCGACTTCATTTTCTACAATTGCCTTGAAGTTCTTGAACCTTTCGAATGCTTTGCTTTTCTCAGTAAGCATGTATACCCACATCATCCGACTGTAATCATCGACTAAGAGAAGGAAATATTTATTTCTAGCTGCCGTCGATGGAGTGATAGGGCCACAAAGATCAGCATGGACAAGCTCGAGCCGCTCCTTGGCTCGATAAACTGCTTCTCCAGGGAAAGGGAAACGTGTTTGTTTAGCAATCAAACAACCATCACAGAGCTGAGATGGATGATCAATCTTTGGCAGACCAACCACCATTGCTTTCTCAAACATCAATTTAAGTGACTAGAAATTCACATGACCCAACCTTGTGTGCCATAGCCATGCCGGATCTGCCATGCTTGAAAGCATGCATAGGGGTTCACAAGTCTCTAATGACACCATGTAAAGACGATTTTGGGAGCACCTGACTTTCATAACCAACCTGTCACTTTGATCATATAGCCATAAAAAATCACCAATCAAGAGAGCTTTGCTACCTGATTCAGTTAACTGACCAATGCTTATGATGTTATTGCACAGGCTGGGTATGAAATATACTTCTGTCAGGAGTCTTTGCTCTCCTCCTTTGAACTGGAACAAGATCGTCCCTTTTCCTTCGATGTTGACAGTGGATCCATCACCTAATTTAACATGTCCCTTGATGGAAGTGTCTAAGTCACGGAACTTGTTTCGGTCCCCTATCATATGATTACTAGCCCTATTGTCAAAATACCAGATATTGGAGCTTTCATGTGATTCGCCATCACATCTCAATTTTGGCTCTACCTTTTCTTCTTTCAGCAAAACTTGTTTGCTTGACTCCACACTAGCTGCTAACAGCAGAATCGGTTCTTCCTCCTGAGGAACTATCTCCTGTGCGTGCGTGAGATTTACCTCCTCACCATGACGCTTGCTCTTGCACTCTGAAGCAAAGTGGCCGTATAAGTCACAATTAAAATACTTTATGTGACTCTTGTCTCGCCCGCGTGTCTTTCCACGCCCACGGCCGTTGTATCCGCCAGTGCGCCCTTTTGAAATAGACGACGTGTCTCCACCATCGTTTTTCTGCCGCGCCTGCCACTCAGATAAGGTGAACATGAGTTGTCCCTCACTTCCTCCATTGTTTCCGCGGCGTTGAATCCGTTCTTCATAAGCTTTCAACCGACCGATCGCTTCTTCAAATGGCATCGTATCAAGATTAGAGTATTGCTCGATCGATGCGACTATCTGAAGGAATTTGTCGGGTACTGAATCAAGAAGTTTCTTGACGAGCGTGGCATCATCCAGAGTGGCACCAAGAGCATCAGATTTTGCTTGACATGCCACTCGGTTTCCACAAATTGCCGATTGCTCTCCTTCTTTCATACACAGCACGTCGAATTCGCTTTTTAGAGTCTGCAGGCATGCCTTTTTCACACGATCAGCACCAAGATATCGGGTCTTTAGACAGTCCCAAACATCCTTTGTAGATTTCTTCTTCGCAATTTGCAAAAGGATATCTTCGGGGACAACTTGAAAGATGAAAGCCCTCGCCGTTTTGTTCTTCTTCTCGTCCACGGCCACTCCGGCCACCGGTTCAATTGCTTCCCAAACCCCCTGGGCATCCATGATTGCTTCCATCTTGATCGCCCATGTGGTGTAGTTGGACGATGTCAGCATAAGGCACTGATGCGACATGACGCCGCCGTCCCTCGCTTGCTGATGGATGGTCAGCGCCATGGCCTTGAACCGGAAGACGTTGAAGCGTGCACTAGCTCTGATACCACGTGTAGAAACTCAAAACAGGTTCAAACACGCACTCTCAATCTCTGGACGAAAGATAATCACAAATCACAGCGATGACGGATCGCACGCAAACCGAACTTTTGTTTTACGATGAGCGATGAATCGACAAGAACACGAGATAATGAGATAGCGAACATAATGAACTCGATTTTGCGGTGCTAAAAACCTTGCACCTTTTCGATTTTCTTCTACTATTTATACACTTCTTTACATCTTAGAAATAGAAAGACTTTCTAATCTATCCGGACTCAAAACCGAAAAAAAACTCTGACTCTGTAACCAGAGTCTGAAATTGACTCGGTAATCTAAAAACTCATAACCAATTCTAGATTACTTCCAACACATGGTTCCTTTTTAAGAACATATGATCATGGATGTGACTAGAATATTCAGCCATGCATTAGGACAGTTCATAGGTAGGCTGGAACCAAGAGCGGAGCCAGGATTTAGGGACGAGGAGGGTCAAATAAGATATACAATGAAATTTCATTTGATAGGGTACCAAATAACACTAACAACAGTGATATTTCTCAAACTATATAGGATTACAATACAAATTTGTCAAAGGCATGAGAGGGGCCTAGCCCTGCTAGTCCCCCTCTCCCTACGCCCTGGAATCTGGTGCAAAGTTAGTAGTACTAAGCCCAGAAGTCGTTTCGATATACGATTTTATCCGGTTCCTATTTTATTTATTATCGATATCAATTGCCCATATATCCTTAACAGTGAAGGATCAAAAGGTGATTTTGTCCGAGCTGAATGAACCTAGGAGTTCTCAGTAAAGGTGGTGACTGAACCCAAATATTTTTGGTGTTAGGCTGCTCCCAGTGCTCCACCCTGGCTGGTATTTTAAGCCTGCTATGTAGGCAAAATGATGATATGGCACCATAGTTAATGAAAAGAGATGGTACTCTAGTATCTAATCTGGATACCGATTCGGTCTCGAAATCCAACGCATAAAATTTATTGTGATCGATCCCGTGTATTGGGAAGATCATGTATGTATTGTTTTAGTACATGCCACAAATAGGCCACAATGCTCAAATACTAGTAAAGATCATGCATGTAATTAAATGAAACAGCCTAAGATACTACACTATAAGAAACCATGCATTGAGAAGATAGTATCCTAACACTCCTCATGCACTAAAGAAACTGTACTAAGATACTGCCCATTGGGAGCAGCCTCATAGAAGTAAAAAAAATGTTTTATTACCATGGTGAAAGCCATTTAGCATTTATTGTCCCAATAGGGGAATTAAGTTCTCTACTACAAAATTGTGTGGCTATATATTTAGCGTTTAGGAGCGAACATTTTTTGACATTGCGATGGAACCCTGGAGGGGGGCAAGGTGATAAAAATGAAAAACCCTACTCAGTAATACAACCTATGTGTACTGTGTTAAATCTAGATTTTGAGAAAATCTATCATTATTTTCTTAGAAATTTCCTGAAGGAGGTGATGACAAGCAATCTCACTTCTCACACATGACCTGCTGGATTTTGTTGTACAATATGGATGGTAGCAAGGTGGCTATATTAATATTGCGGTAAATGTTGGGGTTGATCGGGTACTTTGAAAAATCAATTGGAGATCTATTTAGTCTTTTATAGAGTAAAATTAGATTTGAGACCAATTTACTATGTATTGTGCTCTATTCAGTTAGATCATTGACTTCAAATTTGTTGTTACCCTTCCAATCCACTATGCATACTATTTAGTTGACGAGATATCAAATACAATCACACTATTAGGTGATTCTCAATTTGCTCTTAACTATGTATAAAACTTTAAATCATTCTATGTTAAGAGTACCAAAAATTATAAAATTGTGAAAATGGTAAAGAAAATGAAAAAGAAAACGAAAAAGAAATGATAAATGTTACTATTCATATAAGACTTTTTTTGGGGGAATCTTCTAACACATTTTGGGCTTGAAGTTATTTTGAAAGGTGCTACTCCATACACCACACCATATTTTTTTTAAAAAAAAAATCCATGTTGAGTTGGTGGCCAAATCGAAAGTGGTTGCACCATGGCACCTAGCGGTGCGATTGGATGACAAACAAAAACATCACCGTCACATGGTAACTTTTAAGGTAAATTTGCTCAGTAACACTACCAAGATATAGAAATTGGAAAATAACATCAAGGTGAGGATGACAGATGCAACACAGGTCATGTCAGTGACACATTAATGTTATTAATGAGGAAATTGCCCCTAACTTCTACATGTGTTGTATATAAGTTGTCGTATGCAAGGATCCAAAAGGCGGTACCGGACCAAATCCGATCATGGTAGGAAAAAACACCTACCGGTAACAATAGGATTCGGGATTCGTGGAAAAATCCGGACAAATTTCTCTTGAATTTGCTTAAAAACCAGCCGAAATTTGAAAATTAGAATTTGAATTTGCAAAACCTGAAAAAATCGGCTGGTTTTTTCTTCCCTGGTCATATGTCACTTGTGCAATTAGACCTCTCAACCAATGTGAATTTGTGTAAATGCCTCCCAAATCAGTTATCCCTGATTTGACCATCTGTATGACGCTCACTACAACATGTAAGCTGATGCTTTTTTTGGGTTAAAATGCAGAAAACATTCAAATAAACTTTTACATCCTACTTTTAAATTGAGCAAAAAATTTGATATGTCTAAGTGTTGGTGGTTTATACAATTTACTCGCCCCAATTTACCGTTGATTATTTCGGTATTTGTTCTTAAACTGTGTTATTTGGCAACTAACCCTAACGATTTTTGGAGATATGTT
Source organism: Phyllostachys edulis (assembly GCA_036346405.1). Classification (NCBI taxonomy): domain Eukaryota; kingdom Viridiplantae; phylum Streptophyta; class Magnoliopsida; order Poales; family Poaceae; genus Phyllostachys; species Phyllostachys edulis. The sequence continues at coordinate 60,990,745 of CM070560.1, read as the reverse complement.
GTATTATGTTGATCATGCAGGAACATGCTCAAAAGAGAGGGGAAAAAGAGGGAATTCCGGGACCTTCCGGAAAGGAGAGAGATTTAGAAAGGATAAACCCTAAGTTTCCGAAGGAATCCCATGCCAAAATTTCCAAAATTTCATAGATGGAAAGTCTAAGGCAAATATGGAGAGAAGCCGAAGTGGACCCACGACGACCTAGGCACTGATCGGCGCCGCCACGTGCACCGATTCACACCGACGTAGGCTCCAACGGTGCCAAGACTCTTCATGCCGAATTCCTTCGGACTCTTCTCCCCCTCAGCTTATAAATTTGCCATGAAAATCCAAAGAAAAGTTAGGGTTACACTGGAGTCACCGAGCCACGCGAGGTCGAGGCACGGAACCGAAGTTGAGGCACCAAGCGGCGCAATCCCCAACATCGGGCAGCACAAGTCACTGGCACGGACCAGCACTAGAGAGATCCAACACGTCTTCTTGCCTCCGATCTACCACTTCTTCCATGATGTTCACCCGATCTAACATGGGGTAACTTCATGTTCTTCCTCGAGTTTTGGGGATCTTGCTATGTAATTCACAATGTTTTTTTTTTATCTAAGCTACTATGGTACTTTTTGCTATGATTAGTCTTGTAACACCATGACCCAAAATCTGCTCAAAGCCCAGCCCACCATAGGGCGCGCCCACGCGTACAAAGCTCCTCGCTTACATTTTCGTCACCACTTCATGTAAAAGGGTTAACTAAAAGGTACTATGTTTAAACCCAACAAATATTATATGCTATTACAACTCACTTTAGACAAGCAATGTTGGACTAATCTCACCACAACTCTACATGGGTTGCACTCTAATAGGCCAGGGTATTACAAGTCTACTTATTATCATGTTAATTAATTGATGTGACGTTCTCGATTTGTTAGTTGTTAGACTTGAGCATGGTGTTTAGGTCTAGTCATCCGATCTATAACAAGTAGTGTAGAGCTTGCCGTTTTAGATTAACCCTAGTACGTGACAGGTGCGAAGGTGAAAAGATCAGTATTGATTGGTAGGATGAGAGCTATCTTAGCATATTACCAATTCATAGATTAATTTATCTTTTGTCTTTATGCATGTAAGTGAACCTAGACCTAGGTAGGAATTGCTTAGACTTCAATAAAACCTAGATAGTTTTGAATTACGGTGTTAGCTTTAATACAATCTTTCATACATCGTTCTATTAGTAGTAATAGTCTACCTTAGTTGTGATACCATCTGTTCCCAGTGATTAGATACCCTAGGATACTTAGGTGAAAAGCTACACCTGACCTGTGCATTTGCGGTTTAATTATTGCACGTTTATTGAGTCAGCACTAAATTCTACATAATTTTACAATTAATAAATTAAAGGTTGAAACAAGTAAACTTCTAAATTTGCTAGACGCTTCAAATTTGAAAATATCAAAAAGATAAAAAAAAAGAACAAATACAAACAATTTAAGGTATATATGAAGACCACTTGAAAATTCACACAAATAAATGTATATAAAAGAAAATGCAAAAAAAAAATCACTTTTTCATGTTCTTTAGAACTTATAAGCTTTTTTTTTTGTTTTCGCACTCATTAATCAGTGAAAGTTGTTGCCATCTTCAGTGGAATTAACGAGTTTTTTCGTATCTACCTTGTACGTAAGCATAAGGAAACATGTATATCATGCCACCATGCATTGATGGTCATGGTCATAAAGAAATGACATATTTGGGACAACAGTCCAGATCTATGAATTCAGTTAGCATATATATAGCGTGATCATAAAAAAAGGTGTTGGGATACTGATCACTTATCAACTATATATGCTTGACCTGTATTTTGCAATCAACCCGAGAGTCTCGTGCTTCAATATTTAGATGGTTTGTTGTGTTGGGAATGTCCCAGTATCGACCAAACATTTTCTCAATGCTGCAAGAAAGATGTCACAAAACAGGAAGTTAAACTCAAATCCAGCAAAGGCTACACATAATTAATCGTTCAAAATTGATATGTTCACTTCACACACGAAATTAATCCACTAACCTCACACAAGGACAAGCTCACCATCAAAACTATGTATATACACGATGTTCATCGCAGAAAAAAAAAGAACAATATATATCATGTGTTTTTTTGGCGAACGTGCAGGAAGAATGTCTCACTGACAACAACCATCATCAAGGTGGGGATTAAAGCAACTGTCAAGTCACCTCCTGTCAAGGCACGTCCTAACACACAACAACTGTCACTCCTTCAAACACTTTATAAGAGGCGATGCCGATAGACAAGAGAGGAACTGAGAGTTCAACGGAGACGAACACCCAGATATAAGCCATTAGACTTAGTTTTAGTGGCTTCTTGTGCTTTGTAATATCTTTCAATACAAAAACACGAGAGTATGGTTATTATTCTCTCTGGAGAAGACCGAACATGTCTAAAAAATCTCTTATCTCTTCTTGTATAATTTCGAGAGCCATGTCCTAGCAGTTAACTTACAAATATCGATAATGATTCATCAACATATATATTTTATGCATGTATTGAGACCGGTATGTATTAACTCAACATAAGCCCACAAGTACCATCTGGTGAAACATGTATATTATTAGGAAATATTGTTACAAGCGCACTTAATTACAGTTTTACCACAGCATGACAGCATCACGAATTTTAGTTACTACTGAAAAGCCCAGTAACACGTCTAGGTGAAATCCCCTTGACAATGATGAAATGCGACATAAAATTAAAAATCTCCGGCATGGTTATCGCTAGCTGCACATCATTCTGGACTGCTCCAGGTACAGGTCCCGTCGTATCAGCGGCAGCCTGCATGTCCATTCGAGTACCCTCTCGAATCCCGGCGCCTAATACGGCAACGATTTCTAGACCAATCCGCCCTCCGCGTACAAGAAAAGGCAGAAGACCAGTACGTACAAGAAAAGCAAATAAAGCTACTAGTGCAGTACTAAACAAAACATACATAAATACATAATGTTCGATCATTGGACGGTATGCTCCAAAAAGCACACGAATACAAGCAGGACTAATTAGGTGGTTTATAGTAGCACCTGGAGTTGGAGGGCGCGCACTCGCAGAGGCGGCCCGCGGGGGAGAAGACGACGAGCGCAACCTCGGCGTCGCACAGCACGGAGAGCTCGTAGGCCTTCTTGAAGAGCCCGCTCCGGTGCTTGGAGAAGCGCACCTGCCGGCTCGTCCGGTCCTCTATCCGCCGCAGCTCCACCCGCCCGCGCTTCCTCTTCACCTTGTGCTTCGTCATCCCTCCTTCCTCCCCCTCCCGCCCCGCCGCCGCCTGCACTGATCTCCTCCCCACCACATTCTCCTCCTCCATTCCAACTAACCCTAGCTACGATCTACTTAGCAACCGCGTGAGGAGGACGATGCTCTAGCTAGCAGCAAGCTCTCGGAGGAGGAGGCCGCGGCGGCAGGATATAAAGGGGAAACGAAACAAATCTTGGGGAGGTGAGGCGAGGTGCTGGAGATTCCTGCGAAAGTTGTGGAGGGCAGAAGGGGCTCCATCTGATTGATTCCTTTTGCTATTTGTTTCTTTCTGGACCATATATACGGGTGTGTAGTACTATTCTGTCGGCACCCTTCTCTTCCTTCGTCCTCAGATGCATATAAATTGTTGAGTTTTGGTGTGATCGAATTTCTTTTTTTAGTTTAACTCATAGTTCTAATCTTATACAAATCTTTTATATATCACTGTAAATATATTTGTGTAGCCTACAAGAAAGAACAAGAATATCATTGTAAATATCTCCTCGTATAGTGAAATTGACTTTGTGTGTCTGTGGTTTCTCCCGAAAGGATTTTTTCACATAAAATTTCTATTCTTATGCGTTATTTTCATGTAAATGTATTGACACAAATCGAGTTTTTAGTTTAATTGGCAATGTTGTGCGACGAAATAACAAAAAATAACCCTCTCTCACGAGTGAAAGTGTAAAAACGGCACCACGAATGTGCTGACGGACGACACATACTTCCTACCGCGCGGCAGGTCACCTGTCGCACGGTGAAGACACGGCAGGCCAACCGCCACCGAACGCGAGCTAGCCACGTGGCCACCGTGTGTCTAGACATTTGAGCTTCGAACTGGTGCTATTTTTATTATTTTGTCATGTAACGCAAAAATGTCATTTTAGTTAATAACTCACACATATTAACGCTGCATAAGCTTAACCTATAATCCACGATCGGAGTCGAGTTGGGTTTTGGGGTTGGCGGCAGTGACGATCGAGCAGGCGAGCGGTGCCTGGATGGCAGCGCTGGCACTATTGACACTGGCAGCAGTTGCAGTGGTATTCAACCAGATAGACTCCCTGTGTTGAACTCTTCAATGCAGTGCAGTGCTCCGCCAAATTTCTTGCTGGATTTCGAGCTGTGCTTCTTCTAGCAGCGTCAGGCGGGCAAGGCTGCTTTTTCACGGAGGCGTTGCTCGGTGGCTGCGGCTTCGGCTGCTTTTTCACGGAGGCGTTGCTCGGTGGCTGCGGCTTCGGCACGCAGGCCATTGCCCATCGAGCTTGCACTCGGCGCGATCGAGCAGGCGGTTTCCCGAACCATTCTTCAATAAAATCAGCATAGCACAGTTACTAGCTCCACAGCCTGACACATTACTAGACGAGACACGGCAGTGATTCATGAAACCAGCATTCTTTAATTGTCGGGGTTTTACATACACGCGCAAAGAAAGGGAGGCACACATGCAAATTGAAGAAACATACACGGTACAGGGGAAGTATTTTGATACAAGACTATACTCTTCTTTTTGAGAGGTACAAGGCGATACTTGAGGCAATCAGTATTTAGCAAACCTAGTTGACGGTTGCAAGCATGAGCCCCTGCTAAACCTGTTCGCCAAAGCTTGCAGGTTTGGAGCTGCAACTGTAGCTACCCCTCACCTTTCCAGGATCTCACTCCTTTTCTGGCTCTCGATTCCACCAGTTTTTCGTTTTCTTCATCACTCATCTTTCGGTCATGGACAGCAAACCGCAACAAAGATCAAGTAAGCACACGTTTCCCAGATTAATTTCTCATGGAATATGTTTACAGATGTTATAATTTCTTCAGAAGTTTATTCTTTTCAGTCCTTTAGAATGATCTGTAAATCGATAAAATTTTAATCTAACCTCGGTTTGGGGGAGCCCAGCCACCTTCATCATCAGTTTGTTCTGCAAACACAAAATTAAGCCGTTCACAAACGTATCGTATACATATACACCATGAACATTGCCATGGAGTGCAGGTCCACTTCATATACTAGAATGTTATGGATACCAACAAATTAGCTGCGGTATGACCTTAATAATTGTCAAAGCGTCAGTCACTGTTTCCTCGAAACATCTTAGCTCAGCCATGCACATCTCGTTGACATTTGATTCCAGGGCCCTGAAATTTACTTGGACAATTAGACAGTACGGCAAAATATATAATATTCGACGAGAAGCAATGGTTGTATTCATCAGATATATGTGTTTCATTACCATTGAGCAATGTGATTTGACTCAGATACTGAGTCTGGAGTTGACTGCTCATTCTGATCAAGCTGTAAAAAGAAGATCGGAAGAGCCAGGAAAAGAATATATACGTGATTAGGGTATTCTGTGAGAGCTTAAATAAAGATTAATTGGTAGTCCTCAGAAAACCTATACACATGTATCGTATGATATTCAGATTCTAAAAAGAGGGATATTCAGCTGTGACAAGTGCAGCTTTCTTTAGCTAGAACACAAACTGATAATTGCACATATATATTGCCTGCAGGTGGTGTGGTCGATCTGCACCTAATGCTATGGAACCGTGGAATAAAAGCAGACAAATACATGGTGCATGGTTCCTTTTTCAGAACATATGATCATGGATGTGGCTAGAATATTCAGCCATGCATTAGGACGGTTCATGGGTAGGCTGGAACCAAGAGCGGAGCCAGGATTTAGGGATAAGGAGGGTCAAATAAGATATACAATGTAATTTCATTTGATGAGGGTGCCAAATAACACTAACAACAGTGATATTTCTCAAAATATATAGGATTACAATACAAATTTGTCAAAGGCATGAGAGGGGCCTGGCCCCTGCTAGTCCCCCTCTCCCTACGCCCCTGGAATCTGGTGCAAAGTCAGTAGTGCTAAAGTGTAAAACGGGAAACACATACTGTTCCATTTCATTGACAGGAATAAATAGTACAGAGATGATTACAACGTGTAGCAACAGACTGAGCTAGAAAGAAGGATCGGCTGTTGAGGCCGAGTCTTCAGGAGATAGTGCCGTTAGTGGTTGTCGATGAAGAAGGCACTAATGTGTGCATGCATACAGATATCAAAGTTGTCTAACACCCCCCGCAGTCGCAGCGTTGAGCTCATAGATGCTGAGACTGGAACGAAATTCGTTGAACGACGCCGTGGGCAAGCCTTTTGTAAAGATATCTGCGAACTGGGAACTCGTCGGGACATGAAGGACACGAACCTGTCCCAAAGCCACCTTCTCGCGTACAAAATGTATGTCGATCTCGATGTGTTTGGTTCGCCTGTGTTGCACCGGTTTGCAAAGAGGTACACTGCAGATACATTATCACAATAGACCATGGTAGCTTGCTAGGATTGGTCTGTGAAGCTCGTCAAGTAACTGTCATAACCAGCAAGTTTCGGCGACAGCATGTGCGACGGCTCGATATTCGGCCTTCGCGCTTGATCGAGAAACTGTCACCTGCCGCTTCGATGACCATGAAATCAGATTGTCTCCCAGAAAAACGCAGTACCCGGATGTAGATCGTCTCGTATCTGGGCAACCGGCTCAATCGGCGTCCGAATATGCGATAAGAGTATGTGACGAGGAGGGGTTGATATGAAGCCCGAATGCAATGGTTCCTTTAAGATAGCGAAGGACACGTTTGACATGATGAAGATGAGGTTCACAGGGATCATGCATGAACAAACAAGCCTGCTAGACTGCATAAGCGATATCAGGTCTTGTAAAAGTGAGGTATTGTAGAGCTCCGGTGATGCTCCTATAGAGAGAGGGATCTTGAACGGTGTCTTGCGTGAGAAGATAGTTTGGAGCGGTGTCGATCGATTGTCGACAAGGATTACAGTTGGTCATACCAGCGCGACGGAGAAGATCGAGTGTATATTGGGATTGCGATAGGAAAAGGCCGAAAGGTGACCGTGACATAGACATGCCGAGGAAATGATGAAGAAGGCCAAGGTCAGTCATTGAGAACTCCTTTTTAAGGAGAGAGATGGTGTGGTTCAGAAAGGAAGGAGTAGAAGCAGTGAGAACAATGTCATCGACGTAAAGGAGAAGATAAGCGGATTGTGCACCGGACTTGTAGATGAATAAGGAAGAGTCTGAACGAGAAGGTGCAAAACCGACAGACTGAATGAAAGTGGCAAAACAGGTGAACCATGCCCTGGATGCTTGTTTAAGTCCGTATAGGGATTTCTTGAGAAGACAAACATGAGCAGGATGGGAGGAATCCTCGAAGCCATGAGGTTGTTGGCAGTACACCGTTTCTTGGATTGAACCATGTAAGAATGCATTTTTCACATCAAGTTGGTGAATGGGCCAAGAGGAGGAGATGACCAGACTGAGAATCACTCGGATGGTGCTCGGCTTAACGATTGGACTAAAAGTCTCGTCAAAATCGATCCCATGCTGCTAAGAATATCCGCGGACGACCCAGCGAGCTTTATAACGGGCGAGGGAACCATCAGAGTGAAATTTGTGTCGAAAAACCCATTTGCCGCTGACGACATTGGTCCTGACGGGTCGCGGAACAAGAAGCCATGTCTGGTTTTGAAGGAGAGCATCACATTCCTCTCGCATGGTGCGTGCCCAGGTCGGGTCCAGAAGCGCAGCACGCGGAGAAGTAGGAAGGGGTGGTGGATCAGAAGAAGTAAAAAGGTTCAGACGTTGCGTTGGTATCTGAAAACCAGACTTGGCTCTGGTGTGCATTGTGTGGGTGTTTGTTGGAGGAGGTACGGGCACGGCGTGCGAGGGCAGAGGCACGGATGGTGGGTGGTCGGCTGGCCGTGGCAAAGAGGGAGGGGTGGATGAGAGAGCAGGTTCCTGGTGGTTGGGAGAAAAGCGGAGCGATTCGGTGTGTGTTGGGTTCACTGGAGCGGGCGGCGGGAAAAGCGCAGGAGGTTTAGAGGTTGAGGTAGCAGCGGAAGGTGGATGTGTATTGGAAATGTTGGCAAAAGGAAAGGTCATCTCATCGAAAACCACATGACGCGAAACAGTGATACGCCCAGAACGGAGATGTAAACAGCGATATCCTTTGTGCTCTAATGGATAACCAAGAAAGACACAAGGCAGGGAGCGGGGAGCGAGTTTATGTGGGGATGTGGCTGTAGTGTTTGGATAACATAAGCATCCGAAAACACGTAAATGGTCATAGGAAGGAGGAGATGAGAAAAGAGCTTCATGAGGGGTAAGAAGATGTAGTGGTTTTGTCGGACGGATGTTCAGGAGATGAGTGGCTGTTCGAAGGGTTTCTGCCCAATAGGGTGGAGGCATATGTGCTTGGAGTAGAAGAGTTCGGATGATGTCGTTTATAGTGCGAAGAATTCGCTCGGCCTTCCCGTTTTGTTGAGAAGTGTAGGGGCAAGAGAATCAAGGGAGAATGCCATGGGCTGTAAAGAATTCTCGATTGCGTGAATTATCAAATTCCTTTCCGTTGTCGCACTGAATGAACTTGACTGGCAGGTGGAAATGAGTAGTGACAAAACGCTGGAATTGAAGAAAAATAGAGTGCACCTCGGTTTGGAGCATAAGGTAGGTCCACACATAATGGGTGTAATCGTCTAAGATCACAAGATAATACTGGAAACCGGAGATGCTAGAGACAGGTGACGTCCAGAGATCGCAATGCAATAATTCAAAAGGAGAAGAAGTGCAAGTAGTTGAATTTGAAAAAGAAAGACGAACATGTTTTCCCATTTGACATGCCTCACAGAGGGATGTATCAGGGGACTCCTTATTACAAGGAAAAGGAAAAGTTCGAAATAAATGTGAAAGGGTGGATTTATTGGGGTGACCCAAACGTTGATGCCAGAGATCGATGGAGACTGCAGTGGTGACGAGGGCCGATGAAGGTGGAGATGGTGCGACGCCACACAAAGGATACAAATCCCCTGCACTATTGCACCGAAGAATCACTTCCCGAGTTCGAAGATCCTTCACAGAGAGACCAAAAGGATCAAATTCGATGGAGCAATTATTATCAGTGGTAAAACGACGGACTGATATGAGGTTTTTAATCAAAGTGGGTGCGACAAGAACATCACGGAGATGCAACAGAGTGGTAGAAGTGTGAAGGAGAGAATGGCCTAAATGAGTAACAGGAAGGATGGAACCATTGCCTACATATACAGGAGGAAAAGTGGTGGTGGAATGGATATGGGAGAGCATACCGGGAGTGGACATCATATGAGCTGAGGCGCCGGAGTCGAAGACCCAGTCCGAGCCACCGCCTCCTTACACAGAGCCGATCCATCTTTCTAGCTCAGTCTGTTGCTACACGTTGTAATCATCTTTGTACTATTTATTCCTGTCAATGAAATGGAACAATGTGTTTCCCGTTTTACACTTTAGCATGGTATCAGAGCACCACTAGCTCGATCCAACATGAGTGAAACTGGCTCGCTTACCGCCGTGGCGACCTCCGGTGGTACCGCCGTCTCTTCAACCTCCTCCTCCACCTCCTCCCATTCCCATGCAATACCTGTTCCTTACTCCATTGCTCAGCAGGTGGGCGACATCAAAGCCTTTATTCCCATAATTCTTGATCTCCAAACACCCAATTATTCCCAGTGGCGCCATCTATTTCTGGTTCATCTCGGCGCTGCTCCCTTCGCAATCACGTTGATGGCACGGAGCCGGCGCACGATGATCCCATCTGGGTCCAGAATGACTACACCGTCCTTCAGTGGCTTTACACCCGGATCTCTTCCGAGCTCTTCCAAATGGTGATGACGCCCAACACTATGGCGTACGGCGTCTGGCGCAATCTGCAGAGTTTGTTCCAAGACAATCAGCCGTCGCGCATCATTCACCTTGAGGTGGAGCTGCGTTGTGCCGTCCAAGGCGAAATGACCGTGTCTGCCTTTTGTCAGCGGCTAAAACTCTTGGCACATACATTGGGCGACCTTGACAACCCAATCTCTGATCGTACGCTGGTGCTTACGCTTCTGCGTGGCCTCAGTGACAAATTTTCGGTGCAGGTATCCATAATCCCACTACTCCGATCGTTCCCTACGTTCCTTGAGGCCCGCTCCATTTTGCTGCTTGAGGAACTCAACCATGTGGCCAAGCCCTCCAACCCCACGGCTCTGCTGTCCACAGGCAAACCTCTCGTCCACTCCACTTCAGGCGTTGGCACCGGGGGCGGCACCTGGAACGGGAACAATCGTGCGTCCACCCCTTGGAACAAGAAAGATAAGGGGAAGGCGAAGGGCTCCACCACAAATCGTGGACCATCTGCTCCCAGCACCAACTGGCGCTTGCCGACTGCTCCCTGGACCGGCATGGTTCAGGCCTGGTAGTTGCCTTGGTCGCACACGTCGATGCCGTGGAACAGTGTGCCTTGTCTCTCGGGTGCACCAGGTGTGCTCGGGCCACGACCGCCTCAAGCGTACACTGCCTACGCCCCTCTGTATCAGTCGCCGTTGCCACCGCCGCCCGTTCAGCACCCGACACCGACACCACCACCAGGAACTCCGGTCTTCGACCAGTCAGCCCTCCTGCATGCGCTTCACAATCGCTCTGATACCATGCTAAAGTGTAAAACGGGAAACAAACACTGTTCCATTTCATTGACAGGAATAAATAGTACAGAGATGATTACAACGTGTAGCAACAGACTGAGCTAGAAAGAAGGATCGGCTATTGAGTCCGAGTCTTTAGGAGATAGTGCCGTTAGTGGTTGCCGATGAAGAAGGCACTGATGTGTGCATGCATACAGATATCAAAGTTGTCTAACAAGTAGTACTAAGCCCAGAAGTCGTTTCGATATACGATTTTATCCGGTTCCTATTTTATTTTTTATCGATATCAATTTCCCATAGTAAGAAATACCCTAGCCCATATATCCTTAACAATGAAGGACCAAAAGGTGATTCTGTCCAAGCTGAATGAACCTAGGAGTTCTCAGTAAAGGTGGTGAATGAACCCAAATATTTTTGGTGTCACAGAAGTAAAAAAATAGTTTTATTACCATGGTGAAAGCCATTTAGCATTTATTGTCCCAATAGGGGAATTAAGTTCTCTACTACAAAATTGTGTGGCTATATATATAGCGTTTAGAAGTGAACATTTTTTGACATTGCGATGGAACCCTGGAGGGGGGCAAGGTGATAAAAATGAAAAACCCAACTCAGTAATACAACCTATGTGTACTGTGTTAAATCTAGATTTTGAGAAAATCTATCATTATTTTCTTAGAAATTTCCTGAAGGGGGTGATGACAAGCAATCTCACTTCTCACACATGACCTGCTGGATTTTGTTGTACAATATGGTTGGTAGCAAGGTGGCTATATTAATATTGCGGTAAATGTTGAGGCTGATCGGGTACTTCGAAAAAACAATTGGAGATCTATTTAGTCTTTTATAGAGTAAAATTAGATTTGAGACCAATTTACTATGTATTGTGCTCTATTTAGTTAGATCATTGACTTCAAATTTGTTGTTACCCTTCTAATCCACTATGCATACTATTTAGTTGACGAGATATCAAATACAATCACACTATTAGGTGATTCTCAATTTGCTCTTAACTATGTATAAAACTTTAAGGAAAAAGTCTATTTTACAATCCTGAACTCTTCGTAAAGTCCAAAAATCAACCTTAAACTACAAAACTGGACATCCTACACCCTTAACTATCAAAACCGTTCATTTTACCCCCCTCAACCCAAACTGGGGTGGTTTTGTTCGACGTGGCGCTGACGTGGCCCAATCCAAACTGGTTTTGACTAATTGTGGATGCCACGTGGACATCCACTTCTTCATCCTATTTCTTCCACCCCTTTCTCTCTCAGTCAACACCTCACCTCCCCACCTTCCCCATCTAGCTGTGCTCCGGCGCCCCCATGTTCCGGTGCCCCTAGCAACTACTGATAGCTCGACGCCCTCAGAACCACGGCCGCCCCCAACTTTGTCGGCTCGGCCCTAGCCCGTCGCCTCGCTCTGGCGCCTCCTCTCTTGGCCTCGGCCCCTGCCCGACCACCCCCAATTCGCCATGGCGCCCTCACTCGGCGCCCCTCACATTGTGGTGCCCGTCAACCTCGTGTGCCCACGCCACAAGACGACGACAACGCCAAGGCTTCTTCCACCTCCACCCTCCACCTCGACGACGTTGAGATCGCGCACCACGCCACACGCCGCCACATGGAGCTGGACGCCGCCGTCAAGGTCGCGGGCGAGGCCGTCAAGTTCCTCTTGTCGCACCTCTTCTCTGTCTCCTCCTCCGAGGCCGCGCCCGCACCAGCGATAGACCCCTCTCCATCTTCCTTGTCGGCCCCGACAACGACAATGACGCCATCGCTCCCTTCCCGTGCTCCTTCACCTCTGCCGACACCGCCATCCAGGGCCTCCTCCATAGGTTTGGCGCTGGCCTCGACGACCCATCCCCTTACCATCCTCCATGCATGAACTCAGTATATGAGCAACCATCAAAAACAGAAATCAAACTCAAGCCTTAAAACAAAAGTAATAAAGGGGAAATCAAAATCCTTGTCTCAACCCAAGGCCGGCAACCTGGTGAGCCACCCAAGCCGAGATAGCGCAGAGGGGTGGCACGGGTGGGCCGGCGCGTGGACAGGCCAGAGGCCAAGCCGATGGGCGTCGGTGGCGCAGGGGACCAGCGGAGGGGAGGAGCCACGAGGACGCTAGAGGCGAGCGGGCCAGCGAGCCAGGGAGAAGAGGTGCAGGGTCGGGCACAGTAGGGCGCAGAGGCGTGGATGGACCGGAGGCAGCGGAGAGCCAGGCGGTGGCCGGGAGCGAACCAGGGAACCAAGCCAGCGGCGGGCGTGGTGTAGGAGCCCGTAAGAGAGGTGGCGTCATGGGAAGAGGCCGGCAAGGCGAGCCATGGTGTGCAACAAGAGAGCGTCGGGCGCAGGAGCGAGGTGGCGGCGGCCATGGTGACGGCAAGCAGTGGCGTTGAGGCACAGGGAGCCGGAGGTGGCGACGTCGGGCCGGGCCAAAGGGAGGCGCGGTCGCAGGAGGAGGCGACACCTTGCATCAACCGAGAGGGAGAGCCATGGGTGGAGCTAGAGAGAGGGAGAGAGGAAGAAGGGAGTAGAAAAGCAAAATGAGGAAGCGTGGACTGAGAGAGAGAATGTGGAGGAAGAAATAGGATGAAGAAAAATGTGATGTGGACTTGACGTGGATGTCCACGTGGCGCCACGTCACCCAAAACCACCCCTGTTTGGGTTGAGGGGGGTAAAATGAATGGTTTTGATAGTTAAGGGTGTAGGATATCCGGTTTTGTAGTTTAAGGTTGATTTCCGGATTTTTCGAAAAGTTTAAGGTTGTAAAATAGACTTTTTCCAAACTTCAAATCATTCTATGTTAAGAGTACCAAAAATGGTAAAATTGTGAAAATGGTAAAGAAAATGATAAATGTTACTATTCATATAAGATTTTTTTTGGGCACTCTTCTAACACATTTTGGGCTTGAAGTTATTTTGAAAGGTGCTACTCCATACACCACACCATACTTTTTTTTTAAAAAAAAATCCATGTTGAGTTGGTGGCCAAATCGAAAGTGGTTGCATGATGGCACCTATCGGTGCGATTGGATGACAAACAAAAACATCACCGTCACATGGTAACTTTTAAGGCAAATTTGCTCAGTTACACTACCAAGATGTATAAATTGGAAAATAACATCAAGGTGAGGATGATAGATGCAACACAGGTCATGTCAGTGACACATTGATGTTAATAAATTGCCCTTAACTTCTACATGTGTTGTATATAAGTTGTCGTATGCAAGGATCCAAAAGCCGTGCACTGACCAAATCCGTTAAGTGGGCTAGAAAAAAAAACCGGTAACCCAATGGGTTCGGATTTCTAAAAAACCGGACGAATTTCGCTTGAATTTACTTAAAAACCAGCCAAAATTCAAAAATTGGAATTTGAATTTGCAAAACCCAAAAAAACCAGCCAAAATCGGCCGGTTTTTCCGTTCCTAGTTACCACCGATAAATCTGGTTAGGCGGTAACCGGCCGGTTTTTTCTTCCCTGGTCGTATGTCACTTGTGCAATTAGACCTCTCAACCAATGTGAATTTCTGTAAATGCCTCCCAAACCAGTTATTCCTAATTTGACCATCTATACGGCGCTCACTACAACATGTAAGCTGATGCTTTTTTGGGGTTAAAATGCAGAAAACATTCAAATAAACATTTACATCCTACTTTTAAATTGAGCACAAAATTTGATGTGTAGTGTTGGTGGTTTATACAATTTACTCGCCCCACTTTACTGTTGATTATTTCGGTATTTGTGCTTAAACTGTGTCATTTGGCAACTAACCCTAACAATTTTTGGAGATATGTTGTATTATGTTGATCATGCAGGAACATGCTCAAAAGAGGGGAAAAAGAGGGAATTCCAGGACCTTCCAGAAAGGAGAGAGATTTAGAAAGGATAAACCCTAAGTTTCCTAAGGAATCCCATGCCAAAATTTCCAAAAATTTCCAGATGGAAAGTCTAAGGCAAATATGGAGAGAAGCCGAAGTGGACCCACGTCGACCTAGGCACCGATCGGAGCCCCCACGTGCACCGATCCACACCGACATAGGCTCCAACGGTGCCAAGACTCTTCATGCCAAATTCCTTTGGACTCCTCCCCCTCAGCTTATAAATTTGCCATGAAAATCCAAAGAAAAGTTAGGGTTACACTGGAGTCACCAAACCACACGAGGCCGAGGCATGGAACCGAAGTTGAGGCACCAAGCGACGCAATCCCCAACATTGGGCAGCACAAGTCACTGGCACAGACCAGCACCAGAGAGATCCAACACGTCTTCTTGCCTCCGATCTACCACTTCTTCCATGATGTTCACCCGATCTAACATGGGGTAACTTCATGTTCTTCCTCGAGTTTTGGGGATCTTGCTATGTAATTCACAATGTTTTTTTTATCTAAGCTACTATGGTACTTTTTGCTATGGTTAGCCTTGTAATACCATGACTCAAAATCCGCTCAAAGCCCAGCCCACCATAGGGCGTGCCCACGCATGCAAAGCACCCGCTTACACTTTCGTCAGCCCTTCATGTAAAAGGGTTAACTTGAAGGTGCTATGTTTAAACCTAACAAATATTATATGCTATTACAACCCACTTTAGACAAGCAATGTGGGACTAATCCCACCACAATTCTACATGGTCGCACTCTAATAAGTCAGGGTATTACAAGTCTACTTATTATCATGTTAATTAATTGATGTGACGTTCTCGTTTTGTTAATTGTTAGACTTGAGCATGGTGTTTAGGTCTAGTCATCCGATCTATAACAAGTAGTGTAGAGCTTGCTGTTTTAGATTAACCCTAGTACGTGACAGGTGCGAAGGTGAAAAGAGCAGTATTGATTAGTAGGATGAGAGCTATCTTAGCATATTACCAATTCATAGATTAATTTATCTTTTGTCTTTATGCATGTAAGTGAACCTAGACCTAGGTAGGAATTGCTTAGACTTCAATAAAACCTAGATAGTTTCGAATTACGGTGTTAGCTTTAATACAATCTTTCATACATCGTTCTATTAGTAGTAATAGTCTACGGTAGTTGCGATACCATCTGTTCCCTGTGATTCGATACCCTAGGATACTCAGGTGAAAAGCTACACCTCATCTGTGCGTTTGCGGCTTAATTATTGCACGTTTATTGAGTCAACACTAAATTCTACATAATTTTACAATTAAGAAATTAAAGGCTGAAGCAAGTAAACTTCTAAATTTGGTAGACGCTTCAAATTTGAAAATATCAAAAAGATAAAAGAAGAACAAATACAAACAATTTAAGGTATATATGAAGACCACTTGAAAATTCACACAAATAAATGTATATAAAATGAAAATGCAAAAAAAAAATCACTTTTTCATGTTCTTTAGAACTTATAAGATTATTATTTTTGTTTTCACACTCATTAATCAGTGAAAGTTGTAGCCATCTTCAGTGGAATTAACGAGTTTTTTCGTATCTACTTTGTACGTAAGCATAAGGAAACATGTATATCATGCCACCAAGCATTGATGGTCATGGTCATAAAGAAATGACATATTTGGGACAACAGTCCAGATCTATGAATTCAGTTAGCATATATATAGCGTGATCATAAAAAAAAAGGTGTTGGGATACTGATCACTTATCAACTACATATGCTTGACCTGTATTTTGCAATCAACCCGAGAGTCTCGTGCTTCAATATTTAGATGGTTTGTTGTGTTGGGAATGTCCCAGTATCGACCAAAAATTTTCTCAATGCTGCAAGAAAGATGTCACAAAACAGGAAGTTAAACTCAAATCCAGCAAAGGGTGCACATAATTAATCGTTCAAAATTGATATGTTGACTTCACACACGAACTTAATCCACTAACCTCACACAAGGACAAGCTCACTATCAAAACTATGTATATACACGATGTTCATCGCAGAAAAAAAAAAGAACAATATATATCATGTTTTTTTTGCTACAATTAGTGCGAACAGTAACACAGCAGATTAAAATGGCTAACTTTTCATTCACATATCGACGAGGATTAAATAATTGTCAATTAATGAAGCTATTTATCTATAATATTCATTATGGATAATAGTATTCTAAATAGCCCTCGAATATACCACTGGTCGGTGATACCTGCAACCAAGGATCCAAAAGCGGTATCGGGAAATCACGGGGTGGCGGTAAAAAAGCAGTATGTAACGGCGGTTACGGTTTTCGGAAAAAATCCGGTTGAATTTTGCTTGAATTGCTTAAAAACCAACCGAAATTCGAAATTCGAAATTTGAACTTGCAAAACCCGAAAAAGCAGTAGGGATTTTGGATCCGGAACCGTGATAACCGTAACAAGCGGTTACCGGTAGTTATTTTTTCCTGCCGCAACAACCGTGAGAAGGTTACGACCAATTCAGGTTACGACCATACGATGGCTGTAGGGTCTGTTACGACCAAGTCAAATCACAATCACCCGATGATCAATAAATCCCACAGACATGTGGATCTTATCGACTAAAGACCAATGTACACTACGGTCGGCTATGCGTGGTAGTTAATACACATGTGCATATATGTCTTTGACATAACCGTATGTACTTCTCTCCACCTCTGGCAATAACTGTTTAGCGAACGTGCAGGAAGGATGTCTCACTGACAACAACCGTCATCAATGTGCGTATTAAAGCAACTGGCAAGGCACGTCCTAACACAACAACTGTCACCTTTTCAAACGATTTATAAGAGGCGACGCCGGTACACAAGAGAGGAACTGAGAGTTCAACGGAGATGAACACCCAGACATAAGCCATTAGACTTAATTTTAGTGGCTTATTGTGCTTTGTAATATCTTTCAATATAAAAACATAGGAGTATGGTTATTATTCTCTCCGGAGAAGATCCGAACCTATCTAAAAAATCTCTTGTCTCTTCTTGTATAATTTCGAGAGCCATGTCCCCAACATTTAACTCACAAATATCGGTAATGATTCATCGACATATATATTTTATGCATGTATTAAGACCGGTATGTATTAACTCAACATTAGCCCACAAGTACCATCTGGTGAAACATGTATATTATTAGGAAATATTATTACAAGCGCACTTAATTACAGTTTTACAACAGCATGACAGCTTCACGAATTTTAGTTACTACTGAAAAGCCCAGTAACACGTCTACGTGAAATCCCCTTGACAATGATGAAATGCGACATAAAATTAAAAATCTCCGGCATGGTTACCGCTAGCTGCACATCATTCTGGACTGCTCCAGGCACAGGTCCCGTCGTATCAGCGGCAGCCTGCATGTCCTAATACGGCAACGATTTCTAGACCAATCCGCCCTCCGCGTACAAGAAAAGGCAGAAGACCAGTACGTACAAGAAAAGCAAATAAAGCTACTAGTGCAGTACTAAACAAAACATACATAATGTTCGATCATTGGACGGTATGCTCCAAAAAGCACACGAATACAAGTAGGACTAATTAGGTGGTTTATAGTAGCACCTGGAGTTGGATGACGCGAACTCGTAGAGGCGGCCCGCGGGGGAGAAGACGACGAGCGCGACCTCGGCATCGCACAGCACGGAGAGCTGGTAGGCCTTCTTGAAGAGCCCGCTCCGGCGCTTGGAGAAGCGAACCTGCCGGCTCGTCCGGTCCTCTATCCGCCGCAGCTCCACCCGCCCGCGCTTCCTCTTCACCTTGTGCTTCGTCATCCCTCCTTCCTCCCCCTCCTGCCCCGCCGCCGCCTGCACTGATCTCCTCCCCACCACATTCTCCCCCTCCATCCCAACCAACCCTAGCTACGATCTACTTAGCAACCGCGTGAGGAGGACGATGCTCTAGCTAGCAGCAAGCTCTCGGAGGAGGAGGCCGCGGCGGCAGGATATAAAGGGGAAACGAAACAAATCTTGGGGAGGAGAGGCGCTGGAGATTCCTGCGAAAGTTGTGGAGGGCAGAAGAAGCTCCATCTGATTGGTTCCTTTTGCTACTTGTTTCTTTCTTGCCCATATATAGTGGTGTGTAGTCTCTTTCTTTTCTTCGTCCTCGGATGCATAAATTGTTGACTTTTATTGCGATTCGAATTTCGTTTTCTAGTTTAATTTGTAGTCCTAATTTTATACAAATCTCACGTGTACCACTATAAATATATTTATATTGTCCATAAAAAACAGTAAGAACATTATTATAAACATATCCTCATATAGTAAAATTGTCTTCGTATGTCTGTTTCTTTCAAAAGGGTTTTTTTACATAAAATTTGTGTCTTCTGTTTCTATTTTGTGTTATTTTAACGTAAATGCATTGGCACAAATTGAGTTTTTTAGCTTAATTAGCACTGTTCTACAACGAAATAGCAAAAATTGCTCCTCCCCACGAGTGAGTGCAAAAACGGTACCACAAACATACCAGCAAACGACACGTGCTCCCTGCCTTGCCCCACCACGCAGCAGGCCACCTGCGTGGAGGCGCGGCAGGCCAGCCGTCGCTAAATGGGAGCCCATCATGTGGCCTACTGCACGTCCAAGACATAATAAACCTCTCTCGTGATATTTGAGCGAGAAATCGGTACTATTTTTTATCACGAGCAGAGAGCTATTCTTATTATTTTGTGACGCAACGATGCTATTTAGCCGTCACGCAACACTGCTATTTAGCCAATAACTCACACATTAACACTTGCTGCAAAAGCTTAGCCAAACTGTATACGGTCTGTGCTTGCTAGTTTTAAGCAAGCTATTTTTCTTACTCTGTCAAAAATGTCGTATGTTACGCGCCTTAGCTTGCCAACCTAATGATGGTGACGGTGACAAATCGTCCCTGACTGCCCTTTTTGAGGGCGACGGCATAGTGTGGTGGCTAGCTGGTGGTGGTACACATCGAAGGATGAGCAACGCAGGCGCAAATGAGTTTTTTTTTCTCTAGTATTGGCGCAAATTCATCTTGTATTTATAAGATTAATTATCTTCGCATGAAATTTACAAAAATAACATACTGTCACATGGCTATCGTGTGGCCAGCTCTTCCCTCCCGACACTTGCCACCTCCCACACGTCCACCGCATAGTGGAGGACCTGCCGCACGGTCACCGTGCAGTGGTGGCTCTCTAATTAGGGTTTGGTGACCGTGTGGTGCATGGTGTTGTAGTAATTTTAAAATATAGCAAATGAGCTCAAAAAATTATGAAATTTTTTGTGGAGCCTTCTGACACAGTGTACTTGCTTGTGCACTTTTTCCATAATTCTATTCATCCTGAATTTTCCTCGCAATTTCATTTAAGTGTACTATTCGTATGAATTTATAAATATAAAAAAATGAGCTCCAAAAATTATGTAATTATTTTGAAGGCTCCTTACGCGGTAGATTTGATTGTGTAATGTTTCTAGAATTTTATATGTGTTATGAAATTATCTCGAAAATTTAGGATTTAGGTCTCAAAAATTTGGATTTTAGGTCTCGAAAATTATGGTTTCATGATTTCATGTAGCTTGGATTTTAGGTTTCAGAAGTTTAGTACCACATGACTACTCTAGGTAAGAGACACTCTTAAGAGTGGAGGTTTTGGGAGGGGATTTTAGGGTTTGCATCCTCCTTCATCCCGAGTGCTACAAACCCACGAGTGTATCATGTAATACTTGTAACCAAACCGCACTCATGTAATACTTGTAACCATTCTAAAATGTCGTCAATTTTATCTATGGGAAAAAGCTACATTGCAACTCCATTGGAAATTTTGAAATACAATATGGCGCAACAGTACGCACATAAGATACAAAATATGCGTACAAATATAGCAAAAGAAAATATGAATACAAATATACCAAAACAGAATCGCATAATATGGGATATAATATGGCTCACTCGTTTGAGCCACTGCTCTCTGGTCGATGCGTCTGCGTCCGTGGCGTGGCCTTACTTTGCGTCGAGCATGTCCCGTGGGATACGTCAGCCGGTCCAGAGAGCGCATGTCGGATCGGAGGAGGTACGGAGACCGCTGAGTCTGTTCAATGGGTGGAGATGCACCAAGATGGTGACTCGGTGAGTTTAATAAGCGTACACGCGTCTCTGCCGAGGCATGCGAACTTCGAGGGCTACAATGAATTCATGAGCGACAGACTTTATAAATTCACTCCCTAATTGTCTGCCCCCAAGATATAGTGTCTGCAACTCCGGTCGTGCGGATGAGCTCTGGCCTTGGACATACGGTGTGCCAGCCAACCCGGAGGAGCTCTGGCCTTGAACGTACGGTGGGACAGTGAACCCGGAGGAGCTTTGCCCTGCGTACACTCCAAACCCTGGCTGACATGCTCCTTACCCTGACGTTGTGTACTGCTCCCTAGTAGGAGCTGGGAGGCCCGTATCGTCATCATCAGATGACGTGAACTAGCCATCACCCCCACGACCAACTGAAGGCTGCAAGACGGAACGATGTTAGTCGAAATAAACACTCCGAACGTGAACTGAGAATCTCGTACCTCCCAGATGTGTGCAGTGTAGATGACTGAGGGGCAGCACACTAGTCTGTGTACCAAACGCGGACGGTACAAACGGTGCATCCCAACGTATCTGCGGCGGGAGAACGACATGATGTTAGCGGTGTTGGAAATATGCCCTAAAGGCAATCATAGAGATGATTATATTTCACTATGTTCATAATATTGGATAACATGTTATCTTGTTCCTAGAATAATATTGTTAATATTTATTATCAAGTATGTGACTTGATTGTGAAACTCTATATTTCTGCGATAATTATTCTTAAACGTTCCCTAGTCGGAAACATATGAGAACACATATGAATAGACTAGCATATGTATTGGTTGATGACTATATTTCACAGGTCATAGACATGGAGATATCAAACCAATAATATGGACACATGTTAGAGAACATGGTGTTGGTTTGACCCACCTTGAGACACTGTTGAGATTGTTATGATTTCATGTATCATCAGTTTGGACTCAAGAAATGATGATGTATAATCCTTAGACCTAAGATCAACATGGTTTTCTATATGTGTAATAGCACTCTTAGGGGTTGCCAAACACTACTCGTAACTGGGTAGTTATAAATGTAGCTTTTGGGTATGGTATGAAACGTGCGGAGGGATGTGACTGGTCGGATATAGGATTTGCCCCTCCTAACATAATATGAGAGATGTCTCTGGGCCCCTCGTTGTGGTCAGATAAAGAAAGTACATGGCCATGCCACTAGTGGTCGAAGTATCGACCACATGAAGTTATTCGATATTTGATCGAGAAAGTATTGAATAGTCCATGGATGACAAATTATCTCACCTGGAGTTCAACCAGATGTTGTGAGGCAAAGGGAGAATACACAAGCAAGTCGTTCAGTTCGACCAGATACAGACTAGTCGAAGTTGGTCGTAAGCTAGTCGTATGGAGATACGAGATGGTCGCAAACTACTCGAACATAATCACTAATTGGTCGTAAGCAATTACGAACTGGTCGTAACTAAATATAGACTGGTCGTGACTAGGTATGAACTGGTCGTAATTAAGTATTAACCGGTCGTAACTAAATATGGACTGGTCGTGACTAGATACGAGCTGGTCGTAAGTGATAAGGACCTGGTCATAGATCATATTGCATTAAGGTTCGTCCGATATATTCTATGTGTGTTCAGGAATCGTTATGTCCTGCTAGGTACCGCTGACGGCTCGTGGTCGGAAAAAAGTTTCCGAGTCACAACCGATTACACATGAAGCTATAGGGTCACACACTTAAAGGGCTAGGATTTGATTTAGATGGTGATCTGAATTCTTGTAGGCCGCGAGTTTCTAATAGGCCTCAAGTTCGAGACCCATTATGGATGCCTATATATAGAGGGGTGGGATGATAATCCTTTAGAAGGAATTCCCGAAACCCTAATAGCCACGTCTTCCTCAACCACGCCGCCGGCACTAGCACTCCAGTGCGTGGTGTCCCTGTCCCGTATGTGTGGATACCTTGGAGGTGTTGTTGCGAAGCATCAACGCTAGGACGATCCGCAACTCGTGACGATCACAGGAGCAGGAGGAGCTTGAAAATGTGCAACGAGTACGACTACAACTGCATCAACTCGCTACATCGACTCTACTTCCACTACGAGTCGGTGCGTTTAGTGGTAATTTCGTGATCTATTACTAGCGGAGGTTCCTTGGTTGCGCGGTAGAATTTTTGTTTTGTGCTATCGTAGCCTACACATAACCCAACAAGCGGAACGGTAGGCATAAAAATAAAACAGAACGTGGATTTGTACATAACTTACCTCCTCATTGATCTGGCCCGTGGATGACCGACGGGAAGCGCTATGACGTCGGCCGCACTCGCTAGGTCGTGATGACCTAGTGGGTGAGCACGGTCCCCCCACTTGGTGCCCGATGTCCAGGACATCGTTCGTTGAACGACCGTAGCTCAAGTTCTTTATTATGTTCTTCGCCTCCGCGGAGATATACTTAAAAGTTTTCAGCAACCCCAGTGTTGTGTCTGGGTTGCGGATGGCGGTATCTGATACGCTTGTGATACACTGCGCCCGCTCCAACTGAAGTGACACACATAACATATACATTAACGAAGAGTACAAATATCATCAATAAAACAACCAGAGATTGTAAGTGTCTTATGGTGTCATCACACCGCAAAGCGTTGTGACGATCGAATGAGTGGTAGAGGCTCTCGTGGTGCGTCACCTGCTCCGGGCGCTCCGGTGGAGGAAGGATGAGTCTGGCATGCGACTGTGGTACGTACCACTCCAGCTACTCACCGCAAGTCGGAACGACGTACGGACACTGCTCCTGCAAGACCTCCAAGTCGCTTACTGTGTCCATCTTTGTAGTCGGTTGTCTTTGGGTAGTCGCCGATCTGATTATGCCGACCCGTCCTCAATTCCCTGCATTTCCAGAAGGATTGATGTTAGAAAAGAAAATGTAATAAGTGTAAATATTATTCGGATAAAGTTTGACTCACAGGTGTATGGCTCGCTGTAGGACCTTGTCGTCCGAAGGGGGCATGACCTGGTACAAACCAAACTGATGTATTACGCGCTGTGGCGCATAAGGCTTCACCATATGTGCGAACATCAGATGGTAGGTCGTCGCCCATGACTTGACGTCTTGGGTGCATTGCACGGACAGCCCGTGTGACGCTACAGTCTGCACGAAATTTGGAGTCCATGGAACCCAGGTGATGTCGTTGTTGTGCAACGACTCGAACTCGTTGTGGATCAACGAGTAGCACCTCGCTAGTATGTCCTTGACCCAGTGTAGATGGGCAGTAGTCTACTGTAAGACCATATTGGGCCCGTCTATCAGGTCGTCCAACTCGGCGTACGGGTGCACCGCTCTCTCGATGACCGGTCGCCCAACAGGGAAGTGCTACCAACTCCATAGCTACAGGAGCACGTAGCAGATGGCCAGGTTGGGGGTAGCACCGGTGTTGCACCGTGAAGTGTCATATAACCTCTGGTATGTGGCGCAAAGGATAGCTGATCCCCAGCTATACTAAGGCATCGGCCTAGCCTCTGCGTCAACCAAAGACTCGGCGACGCGGAAGAAGCTTGGGTAGCACCAATCGCCCTCTGTGGTTGAAAACAAGACAAAACCAAAGAGCTGAAGAAGGTAAGCAACGAGGTGCGTCCTAGCGACCTCATCAGGTGCATCCTGCGGGCATTGACTGAAGTGCCTCGGCCAAGTCCGGGGGACACCACGTGCACGCTCTAGGATAGCTATGCCGAACCGATGCTCTAGCCTAGCCTTCCAGTTCGCCGGCGGAGGGCCTAGAACAAGTGCCTCACCTCGGATCGGGAGACCAGTTAAGAACGAGATGTCCTGCAGAGTGACCATCATCTCACACCGCCAAAAGTGAAAGATGTGCGTCTTGGGCCTCCACCTGTCGACAAGTGCCGACAGTAGACTAGCGTCTAGGGTGAACCGACGTCCGACGAAGAGCAGCCTCACAAGGGGCAATAAGCCCGTGTCCTGGAGGATTGGGACGTAGTGATCGTCCAGCTCCCAGTAATCCCTCCCCGACCGAAGCAGCAAGGGCGGAGGGCCGTCAGCGTGCATCACCGGCGATCCACAGCTTGCACCAGTGGTCCTCATCGTAGAAGTTTTCCAAAAGCACCGGTAGAGACATGGCTTGCAACACATGGAATGGAAGGAATATTAGTGAGAAGATTGATAATACCATAAAATACTGCAAATTGAAATTCGCGCTCGCTCTCTAATTTATAGCCACTGCGGGAGGGGATCCTTCCCTCCCCACGCGAGCAAATTGAAGTTCGCATGCATGCATCAGAAAGCAATGTGACAACGACGGGACGGGGAATAAAGTGACGACAACGATCGATGGAATTGACCGGAGGAGAGGTGGGGCGGTGGAATTAGGGGGAGGGGCCTGGGCTTTAGAGCTTCTCTGAATGATAGATGAAATTCACCGACGTTTTTTTGTTTCTCTGGAGAACCGGACAGGACCAGTTTCTATGTGGTGGGAGGGGAGGGCTGGAGGGCCATACAGAGGGGAGGGGAGGCCACGTGGCATGTGCGGGTGCCCACCGCACGGTGGCCATGCGGGAGGCGGCACGTGGTGGAACGGTGGCCGTGCGGTACTGCGCTATTCTTGCAAAAAAAAAAAGATCGTCAATGGTCATTCCTGTAAATACGTAGTGTAAAAACACCATTACGGCCAAAAATTCCACGCACATCCACTACTACAAAAAGGCTAATACTGGACGCCTCATCACAGACGGTTGACCAAAACCGTCTGTATTACATGCAATCATAGACGGTTTTGGTTTAGAGGCCGCTCGTATTCTTCGGCTGCGCTTAAAACCATCTGTGAAGAGGTAATATCACGAGACGGTTCATGTTGAAAACCGTCATGAAGTATCACAGATGGTTCTTATTAATAACCGCTCGTGATAATTTTACATATCACGCAGGCGGTTTTCAACAAAGAACCGCTCTCGAAACATCGCATGAGCGCTTCTTAACAATAACCGTCGTGATATTACCACATATCACGACGGTTTTATTATAACCATCGTGATAATATCGCTCTGACCAATCGTTTTCTTCTTCGCCGCCATCCACTTCGGCTCCCGATCGTCTCTTCGTCGCATTGATCCGCTTCGGCTCCCGTCGTCTCTTCGCCTCATGCTCGAATTTATACCTTGTTTTATAAAAGGATCATCGCGCATCAAGATGATCATCCCCACATACTTATAAAAAAAATGTAAATGGCTGTCTCTTCCTTGTCGCTGGCATTGATGGCCTACCTGGCCGCACTGTACGAGCACCTCTCTCGCTGTACGTTGAACCGTGCTGCGGAAGAACATTGTTTCAATAGTGTCTTCACTCCTACGTCGGTTGAGAATTTGCCGGAGCAGATGACGGCCACCTTTCGCCATCTTGACATCCTCCTCCGCCGTGTCTTCTGGGTGATCTCCCACTTTCGACGAGTTTACAGCATCATCGACGTGGTTCTCCAAAATGACGTTGTATGTCTTCGTGGAGGCTTCTTGTCACTTGGACTGCAGTCGAGGTGGTAGGCGGCCGAGTCGACGGTGAGACCCTCAAGCAAGGGAAGAGAGCCTATGGGCTCAATTCTTTTTGGTTCAACGATCGAGGGTCTTGGGAGACACTTTCGAGCGAGCGCGTCGTGGTGGGCGTATTCGAGCTTCGTTCATGATCGAGAACCGTCCGATCTTGACACTGCCGCCTATGAAGTATTGAAGATGGAGATAGCGACCTACCTCCGCCACTAGAAAAACTTTGTTTAATTATAGGTTTATACTTTTTTAATATAAACATGTAATTTCTTCATGTCATGTAAGTGTATATACAAGATAAATATACTTAAGAAAAAACCATTTCACAGACGGTTCCATTATGGAACCGTCTGTGATAATTATAACCGACGGTTCCATAATAGAACCGTCTATGATAAGTCTCTTTATTAATAGGAGACCGGCCGCTAGGGTTTGCGCTCGCCCTAACTCGTCACTCCCGAGCACATGTACTCTCGTCCGTTCCCTTCCCCACCTTGACGCCGCCGCCGACCCCGCCGCCGTCCGCCGCAGTTGTGACACCACTGCACCGCACAAGATCGCACGATAGTCGTAGTGTCTTGTGCGATGTTAGGTCATGCCACAACTTCTGATGGCCGCCACCCCCGCGTGTCACTGCGCGCCGCCATGGCTTGGTTCTCTGCTCGGCCTCTGCGCTCGGGCCTGGCCGTCTTTGCTTTCCCCATCCTCCTCTATTCTCCTCTAGATCTGTTAGCTTAATGTCTTTTGTTGAGTTTGATTTTTATGCTTGAGCCTTAAGTTGTGTCCCGATGTTTGTGTGATTTATGCAAGGTGAAGGAGATGGATGAGGGTTGTCTTTGGTGGTGGGGTCGCCACCGTGGTTCTTACAGTCTTGAGGTATCACCCTATCTTACTCCCTCTCTGTCTCTACCTCTCTTGCTCTGTGATGAAAATGGCTAGTGCTCTGCGATGGATGCCGAGGGCTACTACTGGTGTGGTGGGTTTGGACACCCTTGGTCTTGTTGTCTTGCTGATGAACTGCTCAATGATGTTAATAGTATTAATAGTCCCCTTATTCATGTCGGTCAAGTTCTCCTACCTCTTGCGTCTCAAGTACGTCCTACCATTCCATTCATAATCTCTTCTCTATAAAGTCTCCAAGTAGTGGCTGCTTGTGCCATTAAAACCGCATCATATATATATTATATATATATTATTAAGTAGTCTGACCACTTTAGGAAATCGTCCCACGACATGAGAAGGATGAGGCAGGTATCCACGGGCAACCTCATTGAGCCCTGCAAGTTTAAAAAGTATGGATGCAAGGAGAGCATTAGGACATCCAGTTACCTGGATGTTGTCGATAGGTAATTGGACGTCGCTATGTTCAGAAAGTGACGTTGATGCGCAGATAGGGAAGTGGCATCATTTATCAGCAACCAACAATTATTGAGCATGTAATTGTCTTTAAACCCAACAAGAACACCAAGCAACAAGTTGAGAATTCTTTTAAAATATGAGAATGGTTGCTTGGTGTTCTTGTTGGGTTTAAAGACGATTACATGCTTAAGAATGATTAGTTGCTGATACATGATGCCACTTCCCAGTCGGAATATCTGCACGTCCACGTTACTTTCAGAACCTAGGTCCAATTACCTATCGACAACATTCAGGTAATTGGATGTCCTGACACTCTCTTGGCATCCATATTTTTTAAACTTGTAGGGGCTCAATGAGGTTGCCCGTGGCTACTGTCTCATCCATCTCATGTTGCGTGGACGATCCCCCAAAAGTGGCTGAGAGACTACGAATATATGATGCCGGATTTAATGGCACAAGCAAAGAATCGCTAGGGCTTTATAGAAAAAGTCATCACGAGGCGGTTTGACCACAAACCGCTCTGATAAGTACTTATCACGACGGTTTGTAGATGAAACCGTCGTGATATGTATTTATCACAGACGATTTCAGCCACAAACCGTCTGTGATATATACCTATTACAGACGGTTCTCAGTTAATAACCGTCTGTGAAAGTATGCATCACAGACGATTCAAAACCGTCTGTGATGATCTCATGTCATCACTGATCTATAAACTCAGACGACTCACGATGACATTTTTGAACCGCCTGTGATGATGTTTTTAAATCATCTGTGAATATCTTTTATGTAGTAGTGATCACCGCTAAACTAGTAGGGTATATTTTTACTCGTAAAAATCGTCGACACAAGCAATGCATATAGTATACTCCGCGGTGACTTACCGGTAAGAACGAGTAATTCTTATATATACCCTCTCTTAGAAACTACTATATTGCACAAAGTCTTGAAACAGTTGTGTTAACCACGAAGTGCCAACAGGTATTTGCAAACCAGACTCTTCACTTGCATTATATATAATTTTTTTGCGTTATATATAATTTGCATGTTTCACTTCACATTTAGGAAGAGCACTATCAAGCCCCATTTGGAATGCGTGGGATTTTTCTAGGTTTCTATAGGAATTAAACTATTTTATGTGAAATTGATACGTTCCAAACAAGATCTCATAACACCTCACGGAAAAAATCACGCACCCACAATATAAGATACAGTACATAGATCCGTGCTTCTGTGATCTGTTAGATCCCAAGTACAACTAATTGCTACATTTAGAATGTGGCCAATAGCTGTAACAGTGGTTACATGTTAAACTAATTGTACCAGTGATATAGTTGTTGTATACTTGTATTGCAGTTAGCCAGTCACGTTAGCATGCGCAAGCGAACAAACGATTGAACAAACCATAGTTTTTGGCACTGTTTCACATCGATATTATGAAAGTAGCCCGCACCCCCACCGCCTGCACGCCTCCTGCCGTGCCACCACCCCCTTGCGTGTCTCTGTCATGCCCCCACCGCCCTGCAGGCACATGCCATGTGCCCGGGGTTCGGCAACCGCCTGCCACGTGCACCCACCCGGTTTGCGGCCGCATCGCTATGCCCCTACGCCAATCGTCGCATCGGCCCCCCTTGCCATGCCCCCACCGCCCTTTTGATGCTCTACCACACCCCTATGAATTTGCAGGCGCACTACACCGGCTGGAATTAGGGTTTGCACTCTAATTAGGATTATTAGCATTCCAGTAGCATAAATATCCAATTCAAATATTGGAAAAAAGAAAATCTTAGGATTCCAGCATTAAATAAAAACTTTGGATTCCCATCCTTTTTTCCTTTTCATGATGGAATTAGGGTTTACACCCGCGCTATTGTTATGAGTGTATTGGTTGCACAGCCGATTTCTTTCGAAAAAGAGAACATAATTTTGAATAGAGAAATATTTGTGAATTAAATATAAAAGACTTCGTAATCTAGTTGTGAATTACATGGCTTGCAAGGTTTGGTTACGTGTATTTATTTGTCCCGCTACTATACGATAGAAACGACAACACACATGAATCATTTAAACCGATCTATACGTAGGATACATGTGGGCCTTTTGTAATTGAAAAAATGGTGGATCAGAAAGAAGTCAGACTTGAGGTCCTATCGTGTCTTCCCCTTGTCTTCCCGTAGGCAGCCCCGTACTAGGCTGCTATGATCTCCTTAGGACTAACCACCTGCTTAGCAGGAGCCACGGGGACCATGGAGACCATTGGTGTCTTCCCCTTGTTTGCCGCACGCTTGGCCCGGCCGTCCCCAGCGTGCTGTCCGATGCTCTTGGGCTCCATCGCTTCCTTTTCCTTGTCTTCCTCGCTCTCAGGTACGTAAGGTTTCCAGCGGTGGAAGTTCTCATATGGTAACGCATAGTTCAGCGTGTACTTCTGCTCGATGAACGCCCTATCGTACTTGTCCAGCCTATTGATCCATTGAAAAAAAGGCAACGCTCCTCCGTCTGCTAGTATGCACGGATAAAGTTAGCGATATGTGGAATGCAACGTACAATGTGAAAAATCGATGTATGTGTGAGATTCTCTTACACAGATATTCGAGCACGTGTAATATGCCCGGGCGTCGTTGGATGTGTGGACTGAATAATATGTGTCGAGGTATCGTAGTCGCACTATAGGCGGGGAAACTCCGGTAGTACGGGCACATCATTTATCGAACGATCCGGGTAGGTTCCTATCTTCCCAGCAGGCCACCTCCGCTACCTCATCATCTTCCCATAGCTCGACATCCCCAACCCCGACCTCATGTTCTCTTCTAGCTCTATTCTCCCTCCTTTCTCTTTGTTGTGCGAAACTAGTTGGAGTGGAGTGTAGGCTGTGGTGCTGTAATGTACCCCGCTTTTATAAGCGGATAGGGTATAGTGTGGAGTGTGTAAATTATGGTGAATGGCAGGGTGGGATGGCTGGTGATTGATGTCTACTATCAGCGAAAAGCTGTTTCGAGTTGTCATTTCATTCTAAAAAGGTGTCGTGGCAGTGTGTGGTCAATTCGGTTTGAAAAGGTGGGATGGTTGGTGAGTGATATCTACTCATTGAGAAAAGCTGGTACGAGTTATCATTTCAGTCTGAAGAGGTGGCGTGGTAGTGTGTTGTTGATTCGGTCTGAAAAGGTGGGATGGCTAGTGAGTGGTGTTCACTCACCAGGAAAAGTTGGCATGACTTGTCATTTCGGTCTGAAAAGGTGTCATGACAGTGTGTGGTCAATTCGGTCTAGAAATGTGGGATGACTGGTCAGTGATGTCTACTCACTAAGAAAAGCTGATATAGGTTGTCATTTTGGTCTAAAAATGTGGCATGACAGTATGTGATAAATTTGGTATGAAAAGGTAGGATGGCTAGTGAGTGGTGTTCACTCACCAGGAAAAGATGGTACGATCTCCTTGTTTGGGAAGTGCTGCCCAACTAACAGGGTATCAGCATCACCACCCCATTGAGACATATCCTCCAGTGGCAGTATGAGCGATCGTACTACGAGATCATCTAGTTTGGATGACACTTAAGGCACCTCTGTTGACACAATTCCGCTTACCAGACCACCACCCCTTGCCCTAGGGTCTGTCCTCCTCGCTACCATCCAAGCCTAGGTCGGCGTCCTCATCGGACTCTGACTTAGTTGGCTGGTTAGGTAGAAACTCATGCCAGTCAATGCGGGCTGACCACCATTCTCCCGCCACCTCATTTTGAACAAAATCCTCCGCAAGTATTTTTTTCATAATCTTGCTCGAAAACAGCACATTCTATGTTCCTGTCTTCACGCACCTCCTGCATTTGTCTGCTCTCGCTCCCACTGCTTGTGTACGAATTGCACGTACACCATCGCTCTCTCGTATATCGCCACCTCGGGCTTTGCAACAATCTGCATGTACTGACCCTATGCAACACTACCATTCACCTTATGTAACTCCTATACGCCCTACCTTCCCTTATTCGTGCAGGTGACCACCTCGTTGACAAGCTTCTTCATTGCTGTCTTTGTGTTGAACTCCCTTCGGACGCAACTCCTCAACTCGTGAATATTTATCACATCCAGACCCTCTGCCCGGATGTAAGTTCAAGCTCCATTAGTTTAGTTTTGGTATGACTAATATATGTGAGACTAACATGTTTGTTGACTATGATATTATTTAGTCTCATTGGGATAAAAACGTAAAAATCATGGAGGTATGCATTCGACATCATATTCTTATATATTGTTGCATTCGTCGGATCCAAAATATAGGTTGAACTCCACTAATAGTTTAACTTGAATATGTAAATATGTTTTTGTTAGACATTCATGGATGCACACATTTAGGGGGAGTTCACTCTTTGTTTTTGTGGTTTCATTAGTATTGATCCATATTTCTTTATCCACATATATTGGGTATCTCTACTTTGAAACATATCATTTGAGTATGTAAAACTTGTGTAGTTCATATATACTCTTATTTCTTTATATCCAATTATTTGCAATGTGTGTGTGCTAAGATGTTTAAAGGCTTAGTCCCGAATTATAGATGACAACATGGAAATAGCAATGCAAAGATAATAGAGGAATCATGGCTAGTGGCTTGAAGTTTATTTTGTGCTATTTTTGTTATGCATTGCATTTGTTTTGCTTCTAGAAAACCGTTCAGAAAAATTGGTACGACCGCAAGTGATAAGCGGTATTACCGCAAGTCAGTAATACCGAAATCTATATCGCGGTACATGTTTTCCAAAGTGCATGTCTTTGGAAGTTTTCTTGAAATCCCAAAATCGGTATGATCGCATTTGATGAGCAGTATTACCGCAAGTCGGTAGTACCAAAATCTCGTTGGCGGTATGTCTTTAACAGAACGGATGTTTTTGGGAGTTTTTCTTGAAACCTGAAAATTGGTATGACCTCATTTCTTGAGCGATTACTACCGAGTCTTGGTAATCTTGAAGTTTATCTTGCGATCGACATTTCCAGAGAGGGTGTTTTTCTGTGTTTCTGATCCTCTAGAAATCGGTAGTACCGATCTAGCCGAACAGTACTACCAGCTTGCGGTAGTACTAGAGCTTGTGTGTGCAGTAGTACCGCACCTGGCAGTAATGGCTATTTTAGAAGCATTTAATGCAAGTATGCTTTGGTAATTAATGACAATCACATTGTGGGACTAACATTTTCCATGAGTTGGACGAATATGTTTTGTTCCATGATAATGGAGACTTTGGATGACATCATGAGTTGGTCATCATCAAGTCAAGGTTCAAGAAAAGGATGCATCATGTGTTGATGCATATCAAAATCTCGAAGAGGAGATGATCATGAGTTGATCATTAAGTCAAAAGAAGGCCCATCATGTGTTGATCGAGGCACGTGAAGGATGCATCATGGGTTGATGCATATCAAGATAATGACCCAGACTTGAAGTGAAGATGTACGTCATCAAGCTTCAAGAGGATGCTCAAGGCAAAGGTATGACTAGCTAGGGTTAAGGATGTGTTCATAGTCTTTTACCGGTCTTGGTGTTTGTTTGGAAGACCAGATTGCTAGTATAGGATTGCCGTACTATTAAGAGAGATCTTGTCTAGTAGCCTAAGTCTCATCAT
Source organism: Phyllostachys edulis (assembly GCA_036346405.1). NCBI lineage: Eukaryota > Viridiplantae > Streptophyta > Magnoliopsida > Poales > Poaceae > Phyllostachys > Phyllostachys edulis. Next base: position 60,957,473 of record CM070560.1, on the reverse strand, counting down.
ATGTTGATAGCTCAAACCCGCTTGCTCTAGCTCTCCGTGGCATGATTCTATTATTTGCGAATGTGTTTTGCAAATAGCTGAGGCTCGTGCATTTAATCCTTGTAACATGTGACTATACTTTGCAAATGTGTTTTACAAATGGTTGAAGTCCATATACCTACTCCTTGTGGAATGATCTAAGTTTGCAAATGTGTTTTGCAAATTGTTGGGATTTATGCATTTTCACTTAGCATGGTCTAAGATTGCTTGTTGCTATTTCCTTGGATTTAGACTATGGTTGTGACTATCTGGAGTTCTTGTGCTTTATGCATTTATCTAATGTGTTTGAGATCATGAAACTAGATGGGTTGTGTAGCCCTCTAAATAAGCTTTCCACAGAGTCCAATATCACTCAATTCCGACATCGGAGTCAAAAGTTGTGATATTTTTTCCAAGTGGCGTCTGTGTTGAAATTAGGTTGCGGTAATACCACATGAAAAGAATGGTACTACCGTAGAACGATAGTACCGGCCTCTGTGAGTGCGGTAGTACAGCACCAAACTTTCAACGGCTAGTTTTTGAGCATTTAATACACCATTTCTGACCGTTGAATAGTAAAAACGGTAGTACCGGGTTTGTACAGCAGTACTACCATAAATCCTGATTTTTGGGGATTTCTGCTCTCAACGGCTAGTTTTTATGTGTGGGCTATAAATACCCACCTTGGTCGGTTGGGGGGCAATCTTTGGTATCCCATTTCACTCTCTTGAGCTAGTGTGAGCTTCTCCTCTCAATTGTGCATGTGTTGCACCTTGTGAGCAAAGAGAGAGTTCTCTAGTTGCATGTGTTGCATCTAGAGGTGGATTTCGTATCTACTTGAGCTTGTGCATTTGTTGCACGTGGTGAGAGTCAAGCAAGGGGCTTGACTTATTACTCTTGGTGTTTACCGACACCTAGACGGCGTGGAGACGTCGTCGTCCGGTGATCTTCTCAAGAAGATTGTGAGAAGACCCGATGTATTATGAGTGGTTTGGTGCTCGCTATCTCCGGAGTGGAGGAAGAGCAATCCCGAGTGGATTGAGGTGTTGGCTTAATTCATGGAGCCGGTCCAATTCGTTTGGGCTTACCTCAACGTGGATTAGGGGAGCCCGGCAAGTCTCCAAACACCATGGTAAAATGTCATTGTGTTATTGTGGTTTGTTCTCTTGTGTGTTACTTTATGCAATTTATATTCCTAGAATTAAATTACTTACATGTCTTTGTATGATTGCTATCGTTATCAATAGTCTTATTGTTGGTGCACTTTGTTAAGACTAGTTGATTTAGATTTTAATTGAGCAAAACCGAATTGATTTACAATTCCACATAAAACTCGGTTTTAGCCAAGAGATTTTTAAAACCGCCTATTCACCCCCCTCTAGTCGGCCTCCTCGATCTTGCAAGTAGTATCAGAGCTTGGTCTCTTATTTATTAGACTTAATCGTCTAGGGTGTAAAGGACGGCCACTAATGATATAGTGCACCTCGGTGAAACACCTCTATTCGATGGCACAAATTATGATATTTGAAAAATTCGCATGTCTTGTTATTTTAAGGTTATAAGCCCTAAAATTTGGCGGATTGTAGATGTGAGTTTTTCTCCTCTAAAGGATCCTCTTGCTCAAACTATTGAGAAAGAGAAATGCTCACAACTCGACGCTCAAGCAACTAATGTTTTATTTAGTACCTTGGGTATAGAGATATTTGATGCCGTATGCAATCTCAAGAACACTCATGAGATGTGGACCCGTCTTCAAGATCATTATGAAAGGTCCACCTCCACTCATGATGATTGCATAGAAGAATGGATGTCGGGAGAAGAATACTCAATCTCTAGCTCCGACAATGATGAGATCACAACCCCATCCACATCAACTCATTGCTTTATGTCTAAAGGTAACAAAGAGGTAAATAATGATGAGCCCACATATGATGAGTTGATGGATATGTTAGAAGAGCTTAATGAATATCTTGGGAAGGATAATACTATGTATAAGATTTTGAAGAAAGAACATGTCTCTCTTCAAAACAATTATGATATGCTAAAAGAAGAACACGAGTCTCTCCTTCTCAAGGAATGCACTAGCTCCAAGGTGGATATAGGCATTACATGTGATATACTAGATAATATGCCATGTGTAGCTCTTAACTCTTGCATTTCATCTAAGGTTAGCATATTCAACTCTCATGATGATTTACTTGATATGCCTTGTTGCTCCAAAACAGACACTTCTATTTTCTCTATGTCTTATGATACTAATCTTATAGAGGAGAACAAAGAGCTCAAAGCCCAAGTCACAAAATTGGAAATTAACTTGGAAAGAAGCTTCAAAGGGAAGGTCACCCTCGATGAGATATTGAGCAAACAAAGATGCTTGCAAGATAAGAGTGGAATTGGCTTCACTCCAAAGAAGAAGGAGAATAGCAAGACAAGTCACAATGCAAAACACACGAAGAATATCAAGTGCTTTGATTGTCATGAGAAGGGTCACTTTGCCTCGGTGTGCCCTAATAAGATAAATGGCAAGCAAAAGTCATCAATGAAGAGGCAAGCCAGCAATAAGCAAGAAAAGAAGACAAGAAAGGGAAGTAAAATCCCAACTTGCTACAATTGCTGGGAAAAAGGGATATTTTAATAAGAATTGTCCCAAATGTATCACTCCTAAACCTATTATGTATAATGATCATTATTTGCTTAGGAAGGCTAGAGATGGTAGGGTGATTGTTAGATGTGTTAGTTCACCTAAGACTATTATTAGGGTCATTTGGGTGCCCAAATCTACTGTGACTAACATTCATGGACCCAACCGAGTTTGGGTACCACATAGTGCTTAAATGCTAAATAAGTATTTGAAGAGGCATTGGAGGCTTGACTCATTCATGAAGAGGTGAATTTCACCCTATGTCATTTTGAAGCCAAGCATGAGGATGATCTTGTCACATCAAGAATCAATGTCATCTCAGTAACAAGTATTTACATTGAAGTATCTGGCCCCTAGCTTGCGTAGGTTGCATTGCATTCATGAAATTCCTTTTAAACAATGTGTTCTTGCTCTTGTCCAACAACTTCATTATTGAAATATTGAGCAAGATAGTAGTGGCACATTAAGGGGGAGTGCTAAGTCAAATTCATGTATATCACATCCCTAAGTGTGCCCAAATAAAATTAAGTGCTAGTATCACTACTACAAAACAGGCTATAGTAGACGCCCCATCACAGACGGTTCCTTTGGAACCGCTCGTATTAAATCTATTAGGACATCTTGGTGGTGTGGGCGACTTATCACGAGCGATATTTTTAGAACCGCTCTGCATGATAGTCATATATCACGATGGTTTGTTAATAGAACGTCATGAATTATCCTGACGGTTCTATTACAAACCGCTCAGTGATAATCCGATAATCCTGAGCGGTTTTATTTTACAACCGCTCGTGTACTATCCTGAGCGGTACTATTAACAAACCGTGCGTGATTGGCAGATATCACGAGCGATTCTCAATAAGAACCGTCTGCGATAGTACGAGCGGTCTTGAATGAGAACTGCTCGTGATATTGATTATCCTGAGCGGTTACGATTAAGAACCGTCTGTGATATCCTCACTCCATATAAATTGAGCCCGACACATCCTCTCACCAGACTGCTTTTGTGTCATCTGGCGTCGCCTTGCTGCCTCTGCCTCTTGCGCCTACCGCTTTGGAGAGCAAAACCCCCTATGGCTGCTCCACTTAGATCTGCTTGCTCCTCTCCGGTGCCACACTTCCCGCCCTAGCTCTCCTCCAACTGCGGCTCCTCCCATAATTAAGCAGATCATGATAATACTTATTATCCTTTATCCACTCTATTGATTAATGATTTTTCCTTATTTTGCTAGCAACTCTGTACATGGACCCTAATGTTTATTTGTTTTCTTTGTTGTATTCCTTAATCGAAAGCATAGGGTTTAAGTTTCAATTAATACTTCTCACAAAAGCAATAAATTCTTAGAAAAAGGCAAATTTAAACATCTAGCTCTTAATTTGATGGACCCTAATTAAACCTAAACTATAGCGACCATTGGATGTTATTGAACCAAAACTATGATATAAATTCGAGAAAATGAAAAGCAAAACATGTAGCCTTTAATCGGTGTAATTCCTTTGTGCAACGATGAGACAAAATGAGTAAAATGCGTATAAAGAGGTGAAAGTCTTAATCGAAACTAATTTCATGAGTTGTTTTCTAGAACAGATTAAAAGAAGAATTTATGACACACCAAGATAAGTCACATGTGCAATGATCTATTTTATATTTCCTCCATTTATCCATGAAGAAACGTCATCACAGTGGTTTATTGTTTCAATTATATCAAAATGGATACCGCCTAATCGCGCGGACCAACTTGCTAGTTATTAGGATCTTCCTTTTGTCTTTTATCTCATATCTAATCAACAATCATGCGGATAATCAATAATTATCCGTCGCCCGACTTAGAGAGGAGAAGGTTGGACCCCGCCCTAAGCGCCTCAACACCCGCCGCCTCCTCCCCCATTGCGCTACCTTAGAGAGGAGAAGGAAAGGAGAGAGGAATCGTATTTTCTTCGTGAGCTCCAAGGGTAAAGATCTATAACCCTTTATGTTTGCTATAAATTAATCGCTAATCAATTTGACACTAATTTATTACATGTGTAGTGTAGATGGATTGAAACTGGATGTACGGTGTGAACCGTGTGAGTCAAGAGTACATTAATGGCGTGGTTGCTTTTAGAAGAGCCATTGGCGGGATATGTTGAAGAAGGGATAAATTTTATGTCTTGTCCATGGATTGATTGCGTGTCTGAAGATGTTTAACAACACGCGCAGATCGAAGCGCACTTGATTGAAGGGTTTCAAAAAGGGTATACATGTTGGACCAGTCACGGTGAAGAGCAGATTATACCAGAAGTTAATAATGGCGACATCGCCGAGGAAGTCAACGATGATGTGGACTGTGCTTTTGATGAGGATAGGTGGCACGATGACAATCTGGATCGGATGCTACGTGATGCGAAGAACTACTGATGAGAGAGTTTTGTAAATTCGAGGGCTTAAGGAGGACTCGGTGAGACCTTTGTTCACAGTTGCAAGCCGGAATATACAAGGTTGTCAACCGTGCTTGAGCTGCTGAAATTGAAGGCAAGCAATGGTTGGTCCGATAAGAGTTTCACGGCGTTGTTAGGTCTCCTAGCGGACATCCTTCCGGAGAAACGTGTTGCTCGGCACCACTTATCAAGCAAAGAAGGTTATTTGTCCATTGGGAATGGAAGTAGAAAGAATACATGCATGTCCGAACGATTGTATCCTCTACAGTAAAGAGTATGCGAGACATGCATGTATGTCCGTGTGCAAAGCATCCCGATACAAGTGTCGAATCTTGCTAAGGTGAAGCAAGGACCTCTGCTAAGATGTTGTGGTATCTGCTGTGATCCCACGTTTGAAGCGTTTATTTGCGAACCCAAAGGAGGCAAGATTGCTGCGTTGGCACTTTCGAGGCGTAAGAGAGATGGAAAGCTAAGACACCTGCGATTCTTCCCGGTGGAGAAACTTGATCGGAGCTTGAAGAGTTCGGTGCGGAGCCGAGGAACATAAGGTTAGGGTTGAGTACAGATGGAATGAATTAATACAAACGTCAATTGATAACGAGAGTTGGAGCTCGTGTTGAGCACTCCAACAGCCGAGTAGATGAATTTTGTAAGTGGTCTTTGATAGTGTGCCTTGTGAAGTTACTAATGCATAGTATGATCTTGTTAAGATATTGGTTTCAACCTGGTGGCTCGTGTTTCTATTAAAAAGCTTTAGAATGGGGTATTAGAGTTTGATGATTCTTGGCACTAATGTATGATTTGGATGTTATTAAAATTGACAGAATGCGATATTGATGTTAATACTTGTAGTAACTTGATCACATATGATGATATTGCTTAAATGAGAATATTTCAAGTTTTGCTTTTCGTGTTATCCCATAAATGAAAAATGTTTCGAGCTTTGCGCCCGAGATTACATGTATCTCATGATTTATGTGGAAGTGAACTGTGCCGAGCAGAACGACGTGTCGAAGAATTTTATTGGTTCTTACATGGTTCTTGCGGTTTAATTGAAACGTGCCTAAATTCTCTATTCTTCTTCTGCACAAGCTTGGTCGAGTTTCACTAGAAATGTTTTAATCTTATTGGTTGCTATTTGCTATCCCTTTTTGAGGGATGTGTGCCCTCATCTGTGACCTTAACTTTCATTTTCCAAGATTTTCGTTAGCATGTTATTTCTTTTGGTTTCGTGCTCGCTGTGTGGAGCAACGTTTGCCTTGTGACGAAACTTGTTCTTGTTCGCTTCTTTCTTTTGAGAAAGGATCAACCTTTTTGTGTTGAATAGTTTTGCAAAGTGTAAACTAGCAACTGTTTGGTGGTGGTCAAGTTTTTGTAGTGGTGAGTTTTTTTCTATCAAATTATTGGAGGAGTAGTAGAAAGTGAATTGGTCTTGATTTGTACCTCTTGGAGAAAATCTGATTTAAAGGGTATGATTGTCGCTAAAGTGCAATTGATTGGTGTTGCGACCAAGTAGACCCTATGGTAAAGTGTAGTTCCAGAACCCTAGTTTATGTTGAAATGTTGGGATCATCGAAAGTATGGAAATCTTGATTGAGTTATAGTGTCGCGATGGGGTTGTTAATGCGAGGTTGTGTTTGTGATTCATGATGATGAGATTTAATGGGATTTGGAATACAAAGTGATTTAATCGTTGTGGCAATTAATGAGATAGTAGGAAAGGTTGAGTTAATGTTAAGAATGACTCGGTCTTATTGAGTAACCCTCTGAGAGTAATAGTCTTTGTAGAAGTGATTGGGTCAGGAAAATGTTTCCATGATGATGCTAATGAGTGAGTATGTTGGAATTGTGGGAATGATTAGAGGTTTACTGCGATGATTTTGTCTATCTGTTATAAGGGAAGTTCGCTGCAGAGGTCTTGGAGGTTAAATTTGGGCTTTGCATTTTTGTGCTAGAACTTTGGTCGCCCAATGATTGTGTATAGAGAAAATAGAATTATGGAGTATTCTAAGCAGTGAAATGATCATTGATAGAACCCTTCTGATGTAGTACCTGAGCGTGTGCACTGAGGATTCTGAGTTGTTATTCTTGAAAGTTAGAGATTGATGTGATGCGTGAGATCTTTTTTGAGGTGCATTGGGTGTCACCTGTCGAATTGATTTCGTTAGTAGAAGGATTTGTCTAGAGTATTTTGGTGGATCAATATAGCCTTTTCACAAAGGTGGAAGATGTATTTGGATTGAGCATAATGTGGAGGACGCTAAATTAAGAGATTTGAACTCGTACAGTAGGTGATGGGTTCGAATCCCAAGGTTTGAGAGGAATTTTGTTCCTAAAAGAGAAACTAAGAAAAGAGTGTTTCCACTGGTAGTGAAGAGTTTTCTTGATTCTCGTTTGAGCTTTGTGTGGTCTTTATCAGTTCAGAAAAAAAGGGAAGTATTTGATTTGGTGTTGGAGCGGTTGCTCTTTCGGTTTATGTGGTGTTTGTTTGTAAACTGCTTACTTGGAAAGTGGAAGGGATTTCGCAGACGTGAGCGTTATCTGGAATTGTTCACAACATGTACGTAGTTACCGTCGATAGTCCACTGTTGTGGTTATTCTTTCACGTAGAGCTGTGTAAGGATTCGGGGTCGAATCCTGTTTAAGGGGGGTAGAATGTAATACCCCAAATTTCAACTAGAAATATTAATGTTCGGAAGAGGGAAATTAATGTAATTTCATAATTTTTAGAAGAATTTTGGAACGTCCGACCTTGAGTGGGCCAAAGGGGGAGGAGCCCCAAAGGCCCAAGGCCCATACGCCCCTTCCTCCTTAAACCCTAGGCCATCTCATCTTCTTTTTCTCTTGGTATTTTATTCGGCTGAAACTTCACTAGCACAGGGCGCCGCCTCTTCTGCCTCCATGGTCGGCGCTCTACACTCCTCTTGCGCCTCATCTAGCACTTGGCGCCGCCGCCCAAAGCTCCCGGCCCGACCCCTGCTCCAGCTCCCATGGCGCCTCCGGTGGCTCGCTCCCGGCTCGTCTCATTGCTGCTTGCCGCCCGGCTCCTAAGCGCCATCATCCGCTCATGGGTCCGTCACCGCCTCGCTTCGCCGTCCCCGTTCCTCTCACGATCGAGCTCGAGCCTCACCAAATCCGAAGCCGCCGAAGCACATGCCACCCCAAGGAACTCTTATCTGCTCCTCCTCCTTCACTTTTGCTGCATTGGGGTGTAGTGGAGATCCATCGATCCAGTCTGATTTCTTTTGTTGTTAGTTGCCAGATTTGTTTGCGGCGTGATCGAGGAGTTCAACTTCTGGCGCCGCAAGCCCGAGGCCGTGGAGGCGGTGGCTGCCATCACGGCGCTCGCCGCCATCATCCGCTCCAGTAGGGCCACCACCATGATGGAGCTCGAGACCGAGCTCAAGAAGGCGTCCGACAACTCAAGTCCTGGGATGCTACTTCCATTTCTCTGTCTGCTGTTTGTGATTTGTTCATGCGGTCTGTAACGAGAACCTCACATTTGGAGCATGAGGGGATGGAGTGGTGATGCTTTGAATTCGCCACCATATTGCTGCCTTGGAGTTCTCTGGGAATGCTTTCGGTGAGTGGAGTTTTTGGGGCTGATGTCCCCCTTATGTGAATGGCAATGATTCTGTGATACAGTAATATGTGTTGTACCTATCTGCTATACAACTGAGTGCAGACCAATCAAGCCTTTCAACAAGAATCAGGCATCCTTGGGAGGAAAGTGATGGGGAATATATGGATACTAACAACGAAGATAGCAGTGGAACTGATGCTGACCGATTAAGGGGTTCATCCCTGGAAGCTACATGTTGACTGGAGAATGGAGGCCTTCAAAGGGATGATGGTGAAGTGCATTCACCATCTACTAGTCCAATGTTCGAGTATCTAGAGAAAGATCGACCTTTGGTAGAGAACCTTTATCAGAGAAGGTAGAGAACCTTGCAAGTAAGTTTCCAGATTTAAAGACTTTCGAGTCGTGATCTCTTGCCTTCATTTAGCCGGATGTTTGTTGCAGGGTACCCCTTATCTAGAATCCTCACTGGACCAACACTCAAGGATCTCTATGCAGGTTTCTTGACTTTTCATTCCTTAGCAACGCCTTCTAGGGGTGGTGGTGAACCCGGCGCTAGAACGTTTTGCCATTTGTCATCTGTCTCATGGTTAAGGCAAGTGCAAGTATTATTAATGAGTTATCATATTATATATTTGATGAATGCCATAGTTGATTCATGTTGATTGTTGCTTGGTAATGATGATGAGCCTAAATGTCATAGTTTAATGATGATGTTTTTATGATGATGCTTATGTGATGAGGCTTACAGGGAAATGTTTACATGACGATGCATGCTAATGTTTATATGATTTCGCTTACATGGTGGAGTTTACATGGGAATGCTTACATGGCAATGTTTAATGATGATATTTACATGGTAATGGTTTCATGATTGATGGCAATAATGATGGGCCAAGGTGAGCAATGAGACTACCTTGTTATTGATGACAATGATGAATCATGATAATGACAATGGACATGTGCATTTGCATCATTACATTCATTTTCGAACCTTGGACTACGTGGTAGCCAAGGGTTGTTTCCTTGAGGTCCCCGTCAGGCATTGGTTGGGCGTTAGGTCCCCATCATGCATTGGACGGGCTTTGGTCCCCACACTCGTGGAAAGTCATGTAGCTAGTCCGGTGAGGTCGGTGAGAAAGTTATATGACTTGGAGTGTGGGCTTTGGATCCCTGTGCCTAGAGGGCACAGGCTTAGAGTATGTATCGACGGATACACTACTCGGCATTACCGGTAATTGCAATGATGTGAAGAATGTGCATTCATGACATGATCATCGCATTTCTGCATAAGATGGATTTGTTTGTTTAGCATTCAATGCTGTGTTCATGATGGGTTTGTTGTTCCCTCCGACTGATTATGATGCTATCATAAGAGATGTGTTTGTGGTATATAATGATGTTATTCATGATGGAATTATTTAATCCCTTTGACTACTTATGATGCTATGTTTGATTTGCTATTGCACTTTACTGAGTCGTGGACTCACACTTGTTGTGTTGTGCTTGCTAGGTACCTCTCGAGGCAACGACATGCATGGGAAGGGGTAGACTGGTGCACATCACATAAACACAAACCACAATGAATAAACTAGTCTAATTATCCACAATTCATATTCTTGATAATTACTTCAGTTTCAGTTTGTGACCATCCTACGTGGTGGGTGTTTGATTGTGATCATGGATGAACCAGCTATGTTTTAAATTCCTCGTGGTTTAAATTCATTTAATTCTAGTTGTTGAATTAGGAAGTTCGAGTTGATTATTCAAACATCCTCATTAATTTTGAGGACCTTTGCTGCTTGAGTTGTATCTTTTGCTAACAGATGCCCTTTGATTTAGACTTTAGTTGTTTAGCATATATATTTTGGGTGATCTGTGGTGATTAGTTTGAAATTGGATGATTGGAAAATATTGATTGATGCTATATTAGAATGTTAGAACCCCTGGTATAGCCTTCTATACAAAGGAGGTTCTGCCGGATTTTAGAGAAATATGTCTTAGTTCTATTTGGGTAAAACTTTTTGTTTGAAAAAAAAGGTTGAAATTTCCGTGTTGTCATTGAAGGTTAGTCTCTTAGGTAACATCATGGCTTCCGCATCACCAGGGTGTTACAATAACATCATGTGTTATGGACTTGTAATCTCTCATATATTTTGATGTCAACGTGAATTTGTCATGTGTTGATGTGTTATGGACTTGTCATATTTGATATTGATGTCAATGTGGACGTACATTGTAATGTGGAGTATCAAAATTGGTTTCACTTGATTTGGAGTTGAGTTGAATTAGATATGAAATTATGAAGTCAAATGTGTTATGAACTTATTATGGACTTGTCATATTTGATATTGATGTCAATGTGGACGTACATTGTAATGTGGAGTATCAAAATTGGTTTCACTTGATTTGGAGTTGAGTTGAATTAGATATGAAATTTTGAAGTCAAATGTGTTATGAACTTGTCATCATACTTGTCACGTGTTAATTCATATGGACTTGTCATGATTGTCATCATACTTGTCACCAGGTTCACTATGTTTTGTCAGGATATCACACATTGTCATCAGGTTTTGTCAGGCTATCACAAACGGTTTTATAATACAACCGTCTGTGATAAGAATATCACAGACGGTTCTCATCAGAAACCGTCTGTGATATACTTTTTATAAGGCAGGAAACGCTAGGGTTTTGCTCTCACTTGTCACTTCCTCTCCTGCGCCCCTTAGGCTCTCGCGCGCTCGTTCGCCTCCTCTAGGGTTTAGGGCTCGCCCGTTCACCGCCGACTACAACCTCGGCGCCACCGCCCCCGACATTTGTGCCCCCGACCTCGGCGCCCCCGACCTCGGTGCCACCGCCCCCGACCTCGGCGCCGCCGTCCTCCTCCCTGTCGGCCTCCTCCTCTGCCCGGCCTTCTCCCGTGTCGACCTCCTCCCCACCTCCCTCCTTCCCGTCGGCCTCCTCCCTGCAGCCTCCTCCTTTGTGAGTTCTTGTGCGGCATCCTCTCTGTGAGTATTGGTCCTCTGTGGCAGTTCGGTTGATCTTTGCATATATATATTTGCAGTGCTAGTTGATACCTTGATCTGTATTAGTTCTGATTTCTAAATCTTATACTGAAGATGTTGCAAATTGATCAGTGGGCTTTGTTGACATGCTCTGTGATGAACTCTGTCTTATACTGAGATTGAATGTGATAGTTAGTTCATACTTGAACTCTATTGTATTACTTGCTATTGTCAATATGATGTACTGTTAATTGGTTACTTTCGGTTGAGCTCATAGTTACATTGCAAATTGATCGGTGGGCTTTGTTGACATGCTTTCTGTGATGAACTCTATCTTATCTTGAGATTGAATGTGATAGTTAGTTCATACTTAAGTTCTATTGTATTACTTACTCTTGTCAATATGATGTCTTTGTTAATTGGTTACTTCAGTTGAGCTCATAGTTCTATTGCAAATTGATCGGTTGTATTGACTAGTTTGTGATTCTTCTAGTAGTCTGTATGAGCTCATTCAACTTTTCATTTGCCATCTTGATCTCTGTAGTCAACCTCTGTTTGACCGAAGTTTAATCTAGTTTAGATTAATGATTGAGATCATTTGACAGCTTAAGCAAAGTATTGTTTAGAGCTCATAGTTTGAATTTATATTATCATATTCATTTAATGAAGAGTATAGACAATAGGATTGAGATGGCAAAAACTTGTTCTTTAGCTACTCTCATACGAGAGCACATAATATCATCAATCAATATGTTAGAATAGTGTCTCATTACACCGTGAGTTTTGTGCGGCATCCTCTCTGTGAGTATTGCCTCTGTGGCGCTTAGGTTGATCTTTGCATATATATATATATATATATATATATATGTATATATATATATATATATATATATATATATATATATATATATATATATATATATATATATATATATATATATATATATATATATATATATATATATATATACATATATATATATATATACATATATATATATATATATATATATACATATATATATATATATATATATATATATATATATATATACATATATATATATATATATATATATATATATATATATATATATATATATATATATATATATATATATATATATATATATATATATATATATATATATATATATATATATATATATATATATATATATGTATATATATATATATATATATATATATATATATATATATATATATATATATATATATATATATATATATATATATATATATATATATATATATATATATATATATATATATGTATATATATATATATATATATATATATATATATATATATATATATATATATATATATATATATATATATATATATATATATATATATATATATATATATATATATATATATATATATATACATACATATATATATACATACATACATATATATATATATACATATATATATATACATACATACATATATATATACATACATATATATATATATATACACATATATATATATATATACATACATATATATATATATATATATATATATATATATATATATATATGTATATATACATACATACATACATATATATATATGTATATATATTTGCATGATGCTAATTGATACATTGATCTCAGATTAGTTCTCGATTTACGAATCTAATATCAAGATATTGCAAATTGATCAGTGGGCTTTGTTGACATGCTCTGTGATGAACTCTGTCTTATACTGAGATTGAATGTGATAGTTAGTTCATACTTGAGCTCTATTGTATTACTTGCTACTGTCAATATGATGTACTGTTAATTGGTTACTTTCGGTTGAGCTCATAGTTCTGTTGCAAATTGATCGATTCTATTGACTAGTTTGTGATTCTTCTAGTAGTCTCAGATGAGCTCATTCAACTTTTCATTTGCCATCTTGATCTCTATAGTCAACCTCTGCTTGATCGAAGTTTAATCTGTTTTAGATTAGCTTGAGATCATTTGACAATTAAGCAAAGTATTGTTTAGAGCTCATAGTTTGAATTTATATTATCATATTCATTTAATGAAGAGTATAGACAATAGGATTGAGATGGCAAAGACTTGTTCTTTAGCTACTCTCTTTCTGAGAGCACATAATATCATCAATCAATTTTTACAACAATCCAAAAAGAAAGTTTTACTTGATTCTATTTTGTTTCTATGTTGGGATTAAACCTTTGCTTAGCATTTCCTTCGTCTATCATTTTACTTGATTTTAGTTCTATGTTTTCATTAAAGGCTAGTCTTCTGTACATGAAGCATTAAACCTTTGCTTAGCATTTTCTTCGTCGATCTCGACACACTTGAGTGTACCTTTGCTTCGTGCCAATCCTCCACGACGAAGCAAATGGTACACTCGATGTTTCGAGCTTCGATGAAGTAGGCTCGAGCAAAGATTTGTATCACTAGTTTCTATCTATACAAAGATCACAAGAGAAGTGGTGGATTAAGGAGTGTTAGGAGTGTTAGAATAGAAGTCGGTGGATTAAGGAGTGTTAGGAATGTTAGTAGTCAGATGAGCTCATTCAACTTTTCATTTGCCATCTTGATCTCTATAGTCGACCTCTGTACTTCTTCCTGAGATTAATTGTTTCATATTTATGCTCGAATTAATTATGATTATTTGCTAATATTGCACATGTTGAGCATATTATTAAGTTTAAATGTATATGTTAATTTGGGACACTTGCAATAAATTTTATTGCATATGTAACTTATATAGATAGCAAGTAAGCGAGATGGCAGAGGCACCATCTTCGCCGCAGATGGAAGAGGCACCAACACCGACGCCGCAGATAGAAGAGGCGCCGACGAGGCCGCCAACACCGACACTGCAGATGGAAGAGGCACCGACGAGGCCGCCGTCACCGTCGACGATAATGACACGGAAGCGAGATGGCAGAGGACAATCGAAAATGCCTTTGGGCCGACTGGTCATCACGGAGGTTAGTGACTTTGGGGTCCCTCTTAGTCCCAAGAGATTAGCGGCGAGATTCCGGACCATCTGCAGGATACTTGAAAGGGAACGGGTCCCCATCACCACACCAAGGTGGAAGGACCTGACGAAAGAAGCGAAACGCGCGTTGTGATGTAACTTTCGAGAAGTTCACTATTCCGTATAACACGTGGCACACGCGGCAGCGGACGGCGATGCTCACGATGGATAAATCGTGGAGGACCTTCAAGAGTATTCTTGTCACGGCACGTGAACACGGTCGACGCCTTCAGCGAAAGATAGATTCTTGACGGGAAGCATGGGACACCTTTGTGGCTATGAAAACGACGGCCCGAATTTAAGGAGCAAAGTGTGCGCACAAAGCTCTCCAGACACGAAACACTCACGAGGAATGGGCAGCGGAGGAGCAAAACCCATTTCTGATATCACGCACTGCGTTCCCTAAGCCGTTAAAAGCGAGGGCAAAAGTCTCGTCTTCGGCAAAGATCTCTTTCACAAACCCGCACTGTGAAGTGTCCCAACGTGTGGTAAATATGTCGAACCACTTAGTTAATAAGTCCATAACTTCATAGTGTCTATAATAACATGATGACCTCTTGCAGCGTGACTTGACTGCCCAAGCTTCCCAAGGCTCCTTCCATGTAGACAGGGAGAAGGATATACTATCAACGGCCTTGGGAAACAAGAAGCACCCGAGTCGCACGCGAGGCCTTGGGGTTAACGTACCTTGGAGTCATGGATTCGCGGACGACTACTACACGTATAGGAGTAGGAAGAGATCCAAGGCCGAGCACGACGACCGGTTGGTACAGATGATTACTAACAAATTTGAAGAAAAGATAGCAGCATTGCAGGGTCAAATGGAGATACTCTGAGCTACGGTGATCATAGCCGCAGATTAATTCGGGAGGCGCCTCCTCGACGTCGGAGTAGTGTCGCGTCACAAGATAATTACGAATATGACGACGTCCGACACGATAGACGACATCCGACACGATAGACGACATCAAGGTAACGTACATCTATGGAATGCACCAAAGATAGACCTATAGGACGCCTTAGCTAATTGCGTGTCGCTTTATAGGAGCCGACGCCGTAAGCTCCAAGTGAGGATGGATGGGTCCTTTGTATTGAGGTCATGTGGGGATGGTGTATCCATACGAGGAAGAAAGAAGACGGCACCACGGTGCCACCGGCGCAGGTTATGCCAAGGTCCGTGGATATGGTACATGTTAATTTCCGAGCCATCCCGCCAAGATTCGCCCAACGAAGAGATCATAACACTAGAGGATGCCGCCCACTCTTTTATCCAAAGGGCGAGAACAACATCGCCTCGACCCAAAGCGGGTCGCAATCTAGACACAACCATTCCTCTCCAACGGACCTCGATGACTCCACCTCATGTTTCGCCTCGAAGGCCACCTCTTGATTCCCGTGGAGAAGACGCCAAGGAACAATAAAAGCGTCTTGACGTATCGGTTCGAGTCGTCTCACAAAAAGACGCCGCCAATCGCTAAGGCCAAATCGAAATCAACGAACGTTAAGGTGCCTCCTAAGTCCGGAAGTCCGCGATACCCGGAACTACATCATCGAAAACCGTTGTGCTCCAACGCAGATAATGCACGCCGGATATGCTTGTCGCTTTGCATGCCTGGTACTTGGACAAGACCCAAAAGAAGGTGCGACATCGAATCACCGCCGATACGAGGACAAGCATTTCTTCAACAAGACGAGGTACTTCATTGTGGGCTTCAACGACTTATATGACCTATTCAACCTCGTTGGCCTTGACGTCTCGCTTCTACGATGTTGGACACTGTAAGTGCGTACAATCAAGTTCTACATTCATGTAATACCGATAAATATCACAACTCATTGCTTATGTATAGATACATGCCGAAAAATGTCCGGAATGGAAAGAACCGGTGGGTTTCTCGACCCACATGTGGTATCGCTGCAAACCATCAAAGAAGACTCGCCCTTCGCCGAGAAATACATAACGAGGTCATTGCTTCGTCGCATTTAACATGAAGTACATAGTGGTGCCCTACAACCGTGGGTAAGTGTCACTACTTGCTATACAAATTTCATTTGTACTTTATACGCAAAGACGAACTTAGGTTTAATAACTATAGCGACATACATGAGTAGGTACCATCGATCCTTTTAGTTATTATACCCAAGAGGAACCATGTGATATACCTTGATTCCCTAAACCGCAACAAGCACGACTTCACATTCTAAGAGGAATACTCGAGAGGTATGCTCATTTCCTCCTTACATAACTCTATTGTAGTTTTCATTCGCTTGAAATGGCCGAGGATAACTTTTTGAATCATGTAGGTCGCTCATCAATTATGTTGCCAACAAAGGAATATACAATGGAAAGAGTGCCCAACTAACACAGGATGGATTTTCCTAAGACGCGCTACAACACGATAATCCTATATCATACTTCATAATAACGCGTCTCGAATCGACTATACCTATATATGTAATTCTATTTTTGCAATGTCGCCAAAGAAAAAGATGATGAGTTATGTGCAATCTACGCGCTATCATATGCGACTAATCCTTAGAGTTAGGAAGAAGGATCCTAAGGTTTGTCAATCTCAAATAATTATTTCCTAATTATAAATTTAAATATATATAGCTTACCACTTTACTCTTGGTAGCGACAGTCTTGGATTTACAATGTGATTCACTCGTTATGAAGAGATCAAGGACATTCGAGGAAGCTCGACCTTTATCAACACGTAAATCATTAACGACAATGGAGAGTTTCACTCTGTCGCCAACCGAGAGCATCACCCCACCGACACCTCTCAACGTAAACAATTGTAATCCGCTTGTAACTATAGCGACAATACTTGAACAAATGCGATCTTTTGTAATTTATTTTGAGTAATGATCACTTTGAGTTGTCAACAATTGATTATCTCTAATGAATCTTTTTTGTGCATGCTTGTTTTCAGAGGGCATGGCTAGCAATTCTGAGGCTAGCCGAAAACAAAGAAAATTGTGGTCGGGTATGAGCTATCACGCAGACGGTTTTTGTTAAAACCGTCTATAAAGGCAAGTATCACATACGGTTTCTCTGAAAATCGCTCGGATATTTAAATATCACTGCATCGTTATAAAAACAAACCGCTCAGGATTCACGAATATCACAGCATTTTCTCAACAAAAGCCGCTCGTGATATTCACAAATCATGACGGTTTTCTTTAGAACCGCTCGTGATATTCCCATATCACGACGGTTTTAGTCCAAACTGCGTGATATCGTCCTTCATGACGGTTTTTAATAAAACCGCTCGTGATAATTGCTCGTTATCACAGCATCAACAAACATAGACAGCTTCGAAACCGCTGCGTGATGTGGCTTCCTCGTAGTAGTGTATTGATTTTCAAAATTAAGACATTTCGCCAAAAAGTCAATTTTTTATAACTATTGGTGATCTCTTGAGAAACTAGTTGCAAAATATATACAAATATTTTCCAAAGGTTTCTCAAAGGGTTTGGCTCAAGAAAAACCTATTTTAAGAGAAAATTAGTTTCTAACCAAAATTCTGGACTGTAGTATCTTGTTTTTTTTACATAAACTAGATTTTTGTGTAAAATATATTCTAAAAGAAATTTGAAAACCGTCACAAAAGGAATATCCTAGAGTTGGCTATTCTAAACCTTTTTGGTATTCAAAAGATTTCCAAAAGGCCAACCTAACAAAAGTTATTTGATTTCGAAACTCATCCCAAATACTATTTTGACCTAAGTCATCACAATCTGGCACTTAAGTGAGTTTTACCAATTGAGGCAAAATTATAAACATATATTGGCTCATAAGGGTATTTGAAACTCATACATGCAAATGGATGTTAAAAACACCATCACATGCTCATTTTTGTAGTCTTGAAGAATTTTATTGAAACTGAGCTTGTTTTGAAAAATGAAAGTATAATTTGTTAAAAACTGTCTTCAAAAGAGTTTTAACTTCGGCATATAGTTGGAAATACTCCAAAAAGTGGTTTATGTTTCTTTGTAAAAAAATTTGGCGCAACTACAACATGATACACTACTGCACAAAGGGTCATCACAGACGGTTCGGAACTGTCATCACAGACGGTTTTTGAACCGTCTGAAGTTATGTGTCTGTGATAACAGGTGGTTATCACAGATGGTTTTTTAACCATCTGTGATAAGTCATAACACATACGGTTTTTTTTGTTGAAATCGTCTGTGAAGGCATACTATCATAGACGGTTTTCACTAACAACCGTCTGTGATATGAAGGATATCACAGGTGGTTCTATTTACAAACCGTCTGTGATTGGATACATATCACAGACGATTAGTAAAAATAACCGTCTGTGATATCTAACTTATCACATACGGTTTTATAATATAAACCGTCTATGATAGTAGGCCTTCATAGATGGTTTATATGATAAAACTGTCTGTGATAGTTCGTTATACCTAACTAAATTTTTTCTGATTTTCGGCTAGCCTCGGGAATTGCTAGCCATGCCCTCTGAAAAAAAGCAAGCAGAAAACAGATAAATCACAGATGAATCAATTGTTGACAACTCAATTTGATCATTTACAACTTAAAATCAATTACAAAAGAATATATTCAAGTATTGTTGCTAGAGTTGCAATTAAATTACAACTACTCAAAGTGAATTACAATTGAATTAGTTGTTTGAAGGTCGTTCAGCGGTGTCGACGGAGTGAAACTCTTCGTCGGCGTTAACGATCTCCGTCTTGATAAAGCCGCAAAGCATTCCTCAAACCTCCGAGATCTCGGTCATAACAAATGAATCTAAGTCGAGATTCATGCCCTGTCGCTAGCAGGAGTAAAGTAGTAAGCATATATATTTAAATTTATAATTAGGAAATAATTATTGTGAGATTGACAAACCTCTAGATCATTTGTCTTAGCACTCATGATTTGCTGCATATGACAGCAAACGTAGAATGCACATAGGTGATCTTGTTTTTACTAGTAACACTGCAAAAATAGGATTATATAGATAGGTATAGTCAGTTCGAGACGCATTATTACGAAGTGTGATATAGGATTATCGTGTTGTAGCGCGTACCGAAAATCACGTCCTGTGTTGCAGTGTGGCGCTCGATTCCTTGTGTGTCCCTCCCTCGACAACATAGGCGCTGAATGACCTACGTGATTCTAAAAAGTTATCCTTGGCCATTTCAAACGAAGGAATACTACAATAGAGTTATGTATGGAGGAAATGTGCATACCTGTCGAGTATTCCTTGCACAAGGGTGAAGTCATGGTTTTTGTTGAGTAGGAAATCAAGGTATATTACATTGTTCCTCTTTGGTACAATGACTAAAAGGATCCAGTGGAACCTACTCATGTTTGTCGCTACAGTCATTAAACCTAAGTTCATCCTGCGTATAAAGTACAAATGAAATTTCTATAGCAAGTAGTGAAGCACTTACTTCTGGTTGTAGGGCACCAGTATGTAGTCCTTGTCGCCCTGAGCAAGCAATCCCGTCGTTATGTATTTCACGACGTAGGATACATCTTCAGTGATGCATTGCTCAAAGACCAAGTGTGGGTCGAGGAAACTCACCGGTTCTCGCCATCGCCGGGCATTTTTTATCATGTATCTATGCATAAGCAATGAGTGGTGATATTTATCGGTATTACGTGAATGTAGAACTTGATTGTACACACTTACAATGTCCAACATCGTAGAAGCGAGCTATTGAGGGCATTGAGGTTCACTAGGTCGAATAAGTGGTCGAAGCCCACGACGAAGTCGCCCGACTCATGGAAGAAATGCTCCTTCATGTATCTGACGGTGATTCCTGTATTACACCCCGTCTCTTTGGTCTTCCGCATGTACCAGACATGCAATGACTGGCAACCTATTCCAGCGCGGGCCAATACTGTGTCAGGGGCCAACGAACTTTCGAGGGAGTATGTCCCGGGCTTAGGAGGCACCTTAATATTTTTTGATTTTGATTTAGCCTTAACAACTCGCTCGCTACACATCTTCCTGTGAGATGACTTAGGAACCAATACGGCGACACGATTTTCTTGTTCCTTTGGTGTCTTCTCCACGGGAACCGATGAGGCGGCCTTCTGAAGCGAAGGATGAGGTGGAGTCATTGAGGGTCCTGTTGTAGAGGCATGGTCGTGTCGAGATCGTGGCACTGCAGGGTCCAGGGCGATGTCCTTCTTGGGCCACTTGATAAAAGTGTGCATGGCATCCCCTAGTGTTCTTATGTCTTCGTTAGGGCGAATCTCTAGCTGGACGACCATGAAATGGTCATTTACCATGTCCACCTAGACCCTGGCATACACTACAACACAGCATCCATGTAGAGACGTCCAATCTATAGACTAGAGATGTGTTATTTCATCTCTAGAGGACTGTAGAGCCGTTTTTATAAAGCGTCCTTGGAGCGCCTCCCACGGATCGTGACAAGAACCGTAGAGACGCTTGTAAATAGGGGTGGAAATTGGTAAAGGATAATCCGTTTTATCCGATATTCGTGATCCGGAAAACGCAAATGTGGTAAATAAAATCCGCATTCAATAGTATTCATATCCGATTCGTGTTATTCGTATCCGTATTCGGTGTTATTCAGATCCTAAAAAATGGATAGTATTCAGATCCGTATTCGGTGTTATTCAGATCCGGAAAAACCGGATAGTATCCTAAAAAACAAATACTATCCGGAAAACGAATACTAATACTATCTGCTTTTGTCCCGTATAATGAATCTGAATACTATTTGTTCTACCGAGATTTGTCGCAAAAGTTGTAGGATATTCGATTCAATCAATTGAGTACATATTCGATTCAATTAGATTCGTTATTTACATTAGATTCAGATTAGATTCGAGAATATTGAATTAGATTCAGATTCGCTTTTAAAATAGAGATTCAGATTCAGATCCGTATTCGCTTTTAAAAATAGGGATTCAGATTCGTATTCGACTATTGATTCAGATTCGATCCGCTTCCACCCCTACTTGTAAAACATGTGTACATGACATAAGACGCTTTACAGAGACGTTAAAATCCATGTCTATGTATGTAGAGACATTTTAGTACATACACTTACATAACGTCTTTATTGATATAGACACGTCCGATTTGCGTGCCAACAAACATAAAGACGCTTTTACAAATTTATTCAATTCATGTGCGCACAATTTATACACATTTTGTAGAGACGTTATATACGTCTCTAAGTATGCAAAAGCGTCTTTTGGGCATCTTATTGTTAAAAAAAATTATTTCAAATTTAATTGGATTATTTCGAATTTGATTCGCGCATTTTGCTACAAACGGAAACATATATCGTCATATGAAGACATTATTCCACCTCATCCAAAAAAAACTAGAAAATAGTAGAGCACATGTCTTCACATGGAAGCATCATATTCTCACAATCATCAAACTAAGAAAACTGTAGAGCATGCATGCATTTTATAGCAACAACAAATATTTGAATTTACAGCAAGTGGAGTTCACAACTAAATCAAACATCCATATAAAAAAGGTGCAGATACATCAGGAAAAGATCCTATGGATTGACACAATTTTTTTCTATGTAGTTGGAATCTATCTATAAGCTTTGCCCAAGGAGAAACTAATACATTAGCTCCTCCATCTCCATTGCATTCTCTTTGTAGTCCTCATTTATCCTGCAAAGCCGGTTGAAAAAGAAATAAATGTCCTGGTTAGAAAAATGTAACATGACAAGTTTATTTGATGAAATTAGAAGAATGTAACATACCAGGTCGTTCATGAATGATGGTTATACATCATTGAAAAAGAGAGATGCAACCAAACCTGATTATGGTAATATGAGATATCAGCCCAACAGACATGCAACATGGATCAAAGAAGTCTAGTTTCACTCTTCCTTTTAGCCTTGGAGGTAGCTCTTTCAGTATGTTGTAATACTCCAAATTTAATTAAATGAGAAGAAATAAATTAGAGAGAAGGACCAATTAACAAAGCAATTTAACAGAGGATTAGAGGGGGATTACTGTAAAAGGTAGACAACTTGGGCCGGGGCTTTTGGCCCACTTGATTTCGGCCTAAAGGTGGGAAAGGGGGCAGCCAGCCACAAACAAAAGGAGGAGGGGGAAACCCTAGTTTGCTACAGTACCGCTGTGCTATAGTACCACCGTCATTACTGTAGCACGCCCGCCCCTCCCTGCTGTCCCCAAGCCGTCCTCCCTCCTGGTGCTTGACGCCCCTGCTGCCAGTTTGTGAAGGAAGGCGAGGATCGTTGTGGGATTGCCGATCAAGAAGGAGAGAAGGAGAAGGGACTAGGAGAGGATCATCTTCTTCGAGGCTTGATCTTCATCTTCCCACGGGTCTTCAAGGGTAACGACATGTTTTCCCCGCTGTTTGATGAGGAGTAGTTGCGAATTCGATTATTTGGGTTCGATCGTTTTGCTGTCAGTAGACGTTCGATTCTGTCCAGTACCTTGCGTGGTCAATTTCGGGTTCTTATAGACAGAATTCAAGATGTTCGTCTCCTAGAGATAGTTATACAGTGTTTTTAGCTTTCCGTGGCCACCAAGAACACCTAATTTCAACATACGGGTCAAAAGTTATGATAGTTTCAATCTTGCTGCCCAGAATTCTGACGAGATTGATCTGTTAATTTATCTTTTAATTTATGTTCATGTTAGAGGCAAATTCAGGGTTTCCACCCAACTAGATTGTTTTATAAAATTTCATAACCTTTCTATAATGTCAAATAACGCCCTAATCGGAGTTGTAGATCAAAAGCTATGCTATGTTCTTTACTGCTGTTCGTTTCGTTTGGGCAGAATCTGTCTTCTGAGTTCAACTGCCTGTTAGCATTTTATTTTGGCCGAATTGGGTTATCTCGCCAACTAGAATATTGTAGATATGTTCGTTAAGTTTCTTTAGGAACTGGGCTCACCTCGTTTGAGTCCCAGTTCAATAGTTATGGTTATTTTTGTTCTGCTGTCCAGATTCGATTCCGTGGTTGTGTTGCCTGTTTTCAGATTAGGGATTATGGCTATTTCTTGGGTGTTCGGGAGGGTATTGTAGAACGTTAATGGTAGTGTCTTGTACCATGTTATTCTTATTTCGAGTACTTACTTGTGTAGGCAGAGAGACTTAGGGTTTAGGGGCACCGTCTTTGCCTACTCACGCGTCGCAACGTGAAAGGCAAGTACTTTGTTCTTATAATTAGAAAATGTTGATTGCCTGATGTTGATATTGTGTTTCTAAGATCCATGTTAATATTTAATGTTCAAGTTCCTTTCATATGTGTTACCTCCATGATTAGAGAGCATGTCTTTTCAATATTCATATTTCATTCCATGCATCCATTATTCATGTTTCATCTACGGGAGTGGATTAAAAAGACCCATCAATTCCAAAGATAGGGACGTAAGACCCACCATTCCAATGTGGGCGTTTGGGACACCCGTATGAAACGTTCTTCATACGGGATTTGGATCCCCATTTTGTTAAATGCGGGCTTAGGTGAACACCGACGGGTGTGTCACCACTATACCGCGATATATGCATGTGTGTAGTCCCTTCATTTTATCCAATTCATTCATTCCATTCATTCAAATATTCGCTCAGTAATTTATTCATATTCTTCAATGAAGTTGTCATGATCATGGTTGTAGTATGTATCATTTATTTATCGTACTTGCCGAGTCTCGGACTCACTCTTGCGTTGTTTGTTTATTTTAGATGATCATTGAGGTTGGCTCTATTGGGAGGAGTAGACACGCACTACTCATTCACTTCACCTTAATCAAGTCCAGATTACATTTTAGTTCTAGTTTTCATTCGTTAATGATGAACTGTAATAAATAAATTGAGATGGTGAATGATACTTATTACTTTGTCATGGTTGATTCAAGAGTACTTGTGATCCTTGATTTCCTTCGATATTTATATCGATTAGATTGCACTATATTCATGACATGGTTCTTCCGAATGTTGATCTCTTTATGTCATTAGTTGAGATAGTGTTATAAATATTCCGCTTTATGGTTGTATGTTAGACTATTTAGGTGACATCTTGGCTTCCGAATAGCCAGGGTGTTACAGTTGGTATCAGAGCGGGCTGTCGGTCCGTGGTGAATGGATTAATTAAAATTTCCTAATGGTTAATCAACTTAAAAATTTGACACACTGGTGCACAGTAAGATGGGAGTGGGCAAAGCATTGCATTTACGTTTCCGCTATATCATATTGATGATTGTTAATATGAATTGAGTATGATTGCTCATTAATTTATTATATGACTATTATGTGTGGGGATAACCCATGTTGAGAGGTTGAGGTTGTGGTTGTGGCCCTGGGCTGTACCAGGTTACACCACCGTTCACGGTATGAGAATAGGGAAGTGGTTACCTCAGATATCCTAGTACAGGTGTTGATAGTGAATATCCTTAGGAGAGTTGTTCTCTTCCTTGAAATTTAAAATTGGTCAACTCTTGTCTAGTTGTGGTCGATGAACTTCTCTTGGATTAGTAGTCCATTCCAGCTTGATGGGATTCTTTGAGGAATGTTGTTTGTGTTCCCATTGGTTTAAGTTGCCCTGTAAAGCAATCAATGTTTTTCCAACCGATGAGTTACTCTTGCGGCTAGTGAACTTGGTTGATTGTCAAGTTTGACCTTTATAATGGAGTTTTATCTTTCCCATTGGAAAACCATGACCCGCTTATTCGCGTGATGTTTTTGGTTAATGAAAGCTTCCTTTTGCAAGTCCTTTAGTACGTGGAGGTTTTGACTCAATGTATCTCTCTTGGGTATTTTGAGTGTTGAAGATTAATGGTTCTCTTTTATGAAAGAAGTTGTTAAACCCTTTAGCGATGTTTTGTCTTGGTCAAGTGAGAGGTTATAATCAAAGTAATTAATGGATATGATATGGATTATCAGGTTGGGTCTGCAGTGTGTGCATGATCGATCTTAACTAGGATCCCTAGAAGGAAAGTTGATTAATTTGAAAGTGTCTTGTATTAGTTCTTGATGAGCTGTGATTAAGGGTATGGCTATACCTAATTGAAGTTAAAGGAGTTATTAAGAAGTGTGGAAATTTGATTTAACCGGTTTGACCACTAAAATTATTTAGTCTGCTAACATTGTTGGATTATTTGGTCTTCATGGAAGAAATTAACGTGTGCAAAAGGAAAGTTGAGGAGATGTTTGGATTTTTGCTTTAGTGGATATTAAACAGGGAATTATCTTTTCTATAGATACGGGGTGAACCTATATAGTTAGTAGGACTACATGTTTCTTACCATGATTAAATGTTGGATTTGCCTACAAAAGATTGAAGGGATAGATACTAGTGGATGTAGAATATTATGGGAAGAGTTCTGGATAGCTCTTCTATAAAGAATGATGTGAATAGTTGGTTGTAATTGTTCAAGTGATTTGGCAAGGAAAGTAGGCAGCATATAGATTTCATGATAAGGCCGGTTGATAGCAACAAGGGTTGGAGTACAACCATTGTGTGTTGACGTGTGGTGTTGAGCATCAATAAAGGTTGAACTCATGTGATTTAATAGAGGCTTACGCTGACATGGTTGTGAAATAGTCGGACGACAGCATGTTTACGACAAAAGGGTTTTTTTTTGGTATAACCTTTTAAATGGTGCAGTAGGTTCCCTCTAAAATAAAGTGGTTGTGTAGTGAGGTTGTAAGAATTTGGTATACTCTCAATCGAGGATGAGATGGTAAAGTAGTATGTACCTTTTGGTAAGCCTTTGGGGCTTTATAAAGGAAGAGTTGGTGATAACAAATCTTGTTAAGAGTGAATTATCCTGGATGTTAATAAGATAGTCCGCAAGAGCTTCTGACTTGTTGGAGTGGTGATGATTCTTCTAGAAAGAAAGTAAGTTAACTGCCTTTCGAAATATCGATTAAAAGAAATATTTGGAGTTTTGCATTCGTGGTCTTTTGGGAAGTTCTATTTGGTTGATTAATGTGAATTGGTTTAAAAGGCACTTCTTGTCTGGGATGGCAAGCAACGATGTAATCAAAGGAAACTGCTTTCTTTGTTAACGAAAAATCTGTACCATAAGTATTTGAGGTTGGAGTTAAGAATTATAATCTGCAACTTTTCTGTTGTTACAGCTTAAGAGTTTCTTCAGTTTCAATAGCAATGTTTTATCATGATTTATGGAGGTTTGATATTCCTTCTTGTGGGACATGTGCCATCAACTGTGGACTCGTATTTTGCTTTCCGAGATCATTGCTATTTGACTGTTTTTCTTGGTCTCGTGCTCACTCCGAGGAGCAACGTTTTCTTGTGCGTTGGAACTTGTTTTTGGTTTGTTTCTTCCTTTTGAGAAAGGAATTAACCAACTTGTGTTGCCAAGTCTTATAAAGTGTAATATACTGGTTGTTGGTGGACAAGTATTTGGTAGTGGTGAGATTTTAGGAACCAATCTATTTGAAGTACAAAAGACAGTGAATTGGTTTTGACCTACCAAGTCTTATAAAGTGTAATATATTGTTTGTTGGTAGACAAGTATTTGGTAGTGGTGAGATTTTAGGAACCAATCTATTTGAAGTACAGAAGACAGTGAATTGGTTTTGACCTATATTGTGACACTCTGATTTTCAGAGTCTTTTTGAAAAAAATTCAAAATAAAAAGAACCATTTTGTTTTGATGAGAATTCAAAGCTTAACCTGAAATTTCATAATAGATTTAAGTTGACTAACTCAAACTACAACTAAAGTTCCTTGTTGGTTTGCTGAGTTATTGGAGTTTTGATGGTCTTCCCTTCTCTGTCCATCTTTTACCCACCTCTGGCCTAGACCTCCCTTCGTCTGGGACCTAAAGGCCCAGACCTCTCCTTCGTTTGGATCCAAGGGTTCGGACCTCCTTTGTGTTGTCCTCCCCTAGTCCAGACCTCCTTGGGTCTAGACCTCCCAAACGCTTGGACCTCCTTGGGTCCGATTCTCCCTCTCGGGTCTTCTCTGGCTTACAACCTCCCAAAGCCTACGCCACCCTTATGTGCATCTGAGCTCCTTCGGAATCCTGTTGAAGCTTTTCAGTTACTTGGACTTTCCCTCGCCGCTTGTAGCCTTGAAACCTTCTCTGGAGGTTCCCTTCAGTACCAGCCCGGTAGTACCACCCGCGCCATGCGGTGCTACCGCTTCTTCGGACCTCCCCTTACCTTTATTGGACCTCCCTGTGTCCTTCAGGACCTCTCCATGTCCTCTAGGACCTCCCCTTACCTTTATTGGACCTCTTCGCGTCCTTCAGGACCTCTCCATGTCCTCTAGGACCTCCCCTTACCTTTATTGGACCTCTCCGTGTCCTTCTGGACCTCCCCGGGTCCTCCAGGACCTCCTCCTTGCCTATTTGCATCTCTATTGATCGTGAGTCGTCCGATTTGCATCGGATGGTTTGATATTGGTGAGATATTCGGATGGTCCGAACGTCCCACTCTCCCTGAGCCTTAGATCATTCTGGGCGGTCCGATCAAAATCCAGAAGTCCCGACCTCCCCCTTGTAAATCTGGACCGTTAAGACCTCCCCCTTGGAGATCTTAACCGTCTAGACTTCCCCCTTGTAAATCTGGACCGTTAAGACCTCCCCTTGGAGATCTTAATCGTCCAGACCTCCCTCCTTGAAGATCTGGACGTTAAGACCTCCCCCTTGGAGATCGTAACCGTCCAGACCTCCTCCTTGTAAATCTGGACCGTTAAGACCTCCCCCTTGGAGATCTTAGCTGTCCAGACCTCCCCTTTGTAAATCTGGACCGTTAAGACCTCCCCCCTTGGAGATCTTAACCATCTAGACCTCCTCCTTGTAGATCTGGACGTTAAGACCTCCCCCCCCCCTTGGAGATCTTAACCGTCCAGACCTCCTCCTTGTACATCTGGCCGTCAAGACCTCCCCTCTGGAGATCTTGGCCGTCCAGACCTTCCCTTTTGGCAGATCCGACCGTTAGGACCTCCCCTTGGAAATCCTAACCGTTCAGACCTCCCTTGGATTCGATCCTATGGCTCTAGACCTCCCTTGCGGGTGAGGATCTCCTTTTACCTTTGCAGACCTCCCCGTTTGTAATTGATCTTGGCCGTTGGACCTCCTTTTTGGAGATCCAACCGTCAGGACCTCCCTTGCGGGTGAGGACCTCCTCCTAGCTCTTGCAGACCTCCCCTGATGCACTTAATCTTGGCCGTTTGGACCTCCCCTTTGGAGATCCAACCGTCAGGACCTGCCCGGTGGGTGAGGATCTCCCCTTGTTCACTGCAAGACCTCCTCAAGGTCATTGCAGACCTCCTCCATGGTCTTGGCAGCCTCCTAAGGCCACACCCGCTTTTCTTACCTTTGATCAGGTCCTTTGTGCAAGAAAGTCTCCACAAGATTTAAAGCATGTTGTATCACATTAAATGCTCTCACTTTTTCAGTACTCCTGTCATACCATTGTCACATTCCTTGCCTACTCCCATTGTCCTCTTTGCCAACTCCTGATGACCCTATCCTGGGTCATGTGCATTGGCTTTCACTATATATAGTTTGGAAAGCCCTCCTTTCTCACTTTCTTCTCCATTTCTCCTCTCTGTCTCAACTGAGCACCCTCTGGACCTCCTCCATCAAGCTCATTGGACCTCCTCCCGACCTCCTATCCTCTCTGTTGGTTTTGTATTTAAGCTTATTTGGAGTCCTTTGGAATCTTGTTTGAACTTTATTTGAGTCATTTGGTTTTCACGTGTAGATTGTCACGGCCTGGGGAGCCCGAGTTCGATGAGGGAGAGGAAGCGACTCAAGACTTTGAGCAAGGCAAGTTACACTCTTGATCATGTTGCACCCAATACTTCAAA
Source organism: Phyllostachys edulis (assembly GCA_036346405.1). Taxonomy (NCBI): domain Eukaryota; kingdom Viridiplantae; phylum Streptophyta; class Magnoliopsida; order Poales; family Poaceae; genus Phyllostachys; species Phyllostachys edulis. The sequence continues at coordinate 60,927,972 of CM070560.1, read as the reverse complement.
TTACTTATGTTGATTTCAAGAATGTATGCATGCTTACTTTACTAAGTTATTTCAATGCCTATCTTTCAATTCATAGTTATGCCTACTGCTTGGTATGACCACTGTCCATGTTGAAATCAACTTTATTGTCACCCTAGATAAAATCTGGTTCTTGCAATAGTGAGGACCTGTAGCTTTGAAAAATGAAATGCTTAGTCTCGCTTAGACCAAAATCTTGATTTGGGAGTTTTGAGCAAAATATCACTTAATCAAATAATTTGGGCCGTGGCATTGGTGTACCATGGAGATTTCGGCCATGACATTGGTGTGTCATGGAGGTATTACAAGTGGCCATGGCATTGGTGTGCCATGGAGGTTTGAAAAGCAAAGTAAATGAAAAATGGATTTGACTTGGGCGAAGCTGGTTGTTTGGTTGGTGCATGTCTATGCACGGGGGTCGTGTGATTCGATGCCCCAGGGTTGAGGTTTGTCGCCCAAGTCGGTTAAGGACCGGTCTTTGAGACACCACTTGCTAAGCCTATAATGGGCTATGCCAAAAGTGTGCAACCACATGTCTCCAAAGATGGGCGTGGGACCAGCTAACTAATTTGCAAAGCTCCTTCAGTGGTTGATCCGTGAGGCGTGGATTGTCATGTTACGATTGTTGTAGTCCCACCTGGCATAAGAGGGGGCACCCCATTAACCCGGCGGGTTTGTATCCACAGGGGGGATCTGCGAAACCTTAATATGGGTGGACTGCGGTGGAGCAATGCATTGTAAATGCCTTGTCATGTGCTCTAGACCTCTCACCAAAGGAAGTGTGAGGTGGTATCGACGGATGCCAAGCAAACTAGAGAATTCATGTCATGTGGGTAAAGTGTACAACTTCTGCAGAGTGTAAATCTATTCGAATAGCCGTGTCCGCGGTCATGGACATGCTGGTAATGTCACTCAAAGTTAGCTCTTGGTTTTGGTTTTCAAAAGACTTATGAAATTGGTTTTGGTGGTTTAACCAAATTGGGTTTGGGCGGGAAGCCATGTGCAGGAGGGTATCCTTCACCATCTTCATGATGAATGCTATCCAACTGAAAATAGATTTCGCAAACATGAATTTTAACTATTGTAACCTGCCTTGAAACTTAATACTTGTATTTGAAATAAAGTTGGCTTTATGCAAATCAACCCTAGTATGCTTCCCCTTGATATATCCCTATGCATGTCATTCTATTAATTGACGGGTGTAAATTGCGAGCACGGTTGTTGTGCTCACTCTTGCTTGATTCATGAATTGAGCAGTGAAGATTCCTATGATGATGAAGATGACCAACTCAATTAGGTCGCCCTCCGGCCACACGTGGTGTAATGGGTGGATGATCTTTGTTTTCCGTCGTTTGTGTGCTCTCGGTTGTCGGAGCTTGTAAGCAACCCTTGTAATCAAACCTCCTTTTGTTGTTAATAAAGTTGTGTGGATGTTTTGTCACACTTGCGTCTTTGAGAACTAGTCGATGATCCCCGAGGACCGGTTTGGATCGCAGTGGACTTAAGGCTCGTCCTCAAGCCCCACGACCTCCTCGGGTTGGCTCCTCTCGGACCTCCCTCGAGTAGCACGTGGTGCTTGAGGAGGTCTGAGGTCCAACGACCTCCTCGGGTCGGGACCCCAGACCTCCAGGTGGTCTATCGGACCTCTCGGGAGGTCTGGAGGTCCTACCGGGATGTCCTCTCGGGACGTCCTGGGAGGTCCTGAGGGACCTCTCGGGACGTCTTGGGGGCTCCTTTTTGGACCTCCCAGGAGGTCCTGAGGGACCTCCCGGGTGTGCCTTGGGCCGGGTCGTGACATATAACACCTAGAGGGAGTTCTATTTAAAAGGAATGTTTGTCGATGAAATAAAATTGATTAGTGTTACAACTAGTGGAACCTATGGCAAATTATGGTCCAATAACCTTTGCCCATGTTGGGATTATCGAAAGTATGAACTCTTGATAAATGTATTAGAGTATCGCAATTGGATACTTAGTAATATTGTGTAGAAGAGTTATGATGGTGAAGTTTAATAAGAGTAGCGGTGTGGAGAAACCTAAGCGCTGTGCTAATTAATGAGATAGTAGGAATTGTTGAGATATTGTCAAGTATGATTCGGCCTCAGTGAGCAACACTATGGGGGTTAGATTATCTCTAAGGATAACTTAGTCAAGTATTTATTTATTGACGTTAGTGATTGAGTATGTTTGAATCTTGATCAATCAGTCAGAGTATTACGAATGGGTGTATTGTGGTTGTGTAACTGAATTGAATTGGTGCGGTTTAGAGGAAGTCTAAGATTGGTGAAATAAATTGCCTTGGGGCGGTTGCCTGTTTAGTGAAGAATGTTGATAATAATAACTGAGGTTATTATTGAGCTGTGTGGAATTTTAGTAAGCAAATTTGAGGATTTTCTATCAGTTATACCCGAAATTCATGGTAGGAGACATGGAGGTTGAATTTGGGCTTTGCATTTTTATGCTAGGACCTTGGAGACCCAATATTATGTGGAGAGGTAGATGAACAGAAGAGAATTTTGGATAGTGTGTTGATCTTTGATAGAATCCTTTGGATGCAGTAAATGAGTATGAATGTGGTGAATTTCAAGTCAATTATCCTTATAAGAATGAGATGATGTAGTTGTGGGTGAAAAATCTATATTGAGGTGTCGGGAATTATTTGTCAAAGTAATTCCTTGGGTAGAGAAGTTGATCGAAGTATGTTATTGTGGATTGGAAGAGTCTCTCTACATAGGTCTCGGATAATGAAGCTGTACACAATTTAATTTCTTGTCGTATAGGACTATAGGTTAGGATGGTTGGAAGGTGTGTACCAAGATGGTAGAGAGGAAATACGATATTCACTGTTCACCCATCCGTGCAATATCAGGAATTCACGATCACACATAACCATATTTAGTACTAGTACATCATATCTCATGTATGCTCCTAATGATTTCTATATCATGAAATTGCTATTAAAAAACAGAGAACAAACTTCCATCGTCATTTATATGATGGGGAATTTCTAAAGGAGCCTGACTTAATCTGTGGCCAATTTCTACGTGACGCATGAGTGCATCATCCATGACCAAATCGAATATATGTTCCCAATGTATGAGAATACTAACTGCAGAACCACAGAATCCGAATCCACAATTTCAACAAACCAAACTCGAAGACATCTCCAATATTTACTAGCACATCATAAATCCATAGTCAGACCATAACTATCCCATTAAGGCAGCAATGAAGCCATACTACTGCCTACAGAACTCCATCACCCATTTCCATACCATAGTTAAGTAACTTCAAAATTAGAACATTCCACTCCATAAACCCCCACTTACTACATTACCGATTAAGCCAACCAATACCTAATTACAAATACAATAGACGCACAAAATTCATGGAATAACAAATTAGCTGAGACAGCAAAAGCAGCTAGAACCAAACCTAAGAAGGGTAGCTGATGTACTTGAGTGCCTCGATCCTCATTGTCGGGTCGATGGTGTTGGTGATGCTGACGCCCCAGTACTTCCAAAGCGGCGCTACGATCATGGAACTGGTACGACTCGACCACAGCTTAATCACTTCGCAAACCAACCAGAGTCACGAACCCTTCACACGCAATCACCACCCAAAAGCAAATAAATCACCACCACATTCTCAGGCAATGCAACCGCACTGCCAAGCGCGGCGGAGAGAGGATGCTCACTTATGAAGGACCGCACGAAGCATACGACGCTCACAAGAAGTTGAGGAACGCAAGGTGGTCGAACCGCCGCACCTCCGCCCGAACCGCCGGCGACCTAAGCCGAGGAGAAACGAAACCCGACGAGGATGGAGAAAACCAACAGCAACAAAGAATAGCGCAAGTGCCCGACCGAGCGAGAGCGGTGGCCTTACTTGAGCGCCATGCGGCAAAAGGGGCTCTTGATCTCCTGGTCGGTGGTGTTGCAGGCCACCCCAAGCACCTCGTACGGGTCCCTCCTATACACCACCGAGTCCCCCTTCTCCGACTTGAACGACCCGAACCTCGACCCCGTCATGGCCCTCGCCCTCCGCCTCAGCAACCACCAACCCCCAAACCTTCACACTTTCACAGGCACAGCAGCCGCGCGAGTTTGGATCTCACGGGGCGGCCCGGTCACGCCCCACTCGACGCACCACGAGCGGTCGCCGCAGCTGGCAGGGGGTGGCACTGGGGCTAGGGTTACAGCCCACTCCCCATCGCAGTGCTCCCCTAGTCATTTGCTGTGCTGGGGATTTGGAGTTGCGAATGAGGAATGGAAGGTGAGGCGAGGTCGGTGAAATGGGAGAGAGGCCAGCGAAATGGAAGGGAGAGAGGGAGCGGAGGAGAGTGAGGTGGGGTGCGGTGGCAGTGGAGATGGTGATTTGAGGGAGCCCCCGCGTTGGGAGGCACAGCCGCATAGGACCGGTCTGTTGAGAGGTTGAAGAGGTGGGGAGGTGGAGAGACGGAGGCGTGGGGAGGTCGAGAGATGGCTACGGTAAAAGATTTTGTGGCATCATATAAAATGTCTTGAGAAACGTCTTTACATATGAGGTATTTCTCGGCGTAGAGATAGACATAAAAGCGTTAAAACAAAAGCGTCTTTACGTGATAGTTTTGTTGTAGTGATAACCTTGCGCCAGCTGGGCACCGTGTAGCGCTGTCTTTTCCTAGCATGGATACGCCATCCCCCGCCTAGCCTCTATAGAAATAGACCCAACCAACCACACTTAGAGCTTGTAGGGCGTCAACTCCTACAAAATAATACACAATTAGCTAAGGCGTCTTATAGGTCTATCTTTGAAGCATTCCAGAGATGTACATTACCTTGATGTCGTCGATAGGTAATTGGACGTCGCCATTTTCAGAATTTGCATGGACGCGACGCTACTCCGATGTTGGGGAGGACTAGCTCCCAAAATAACGGGAGCGGCTTGCGACTGGTTGAAGAGTTGATTCATTTGATCCTGCAATCTTGTTATCTGTTCTTAAAATTTTGCAGTAAGCATCTGTTCCAATCGTTCCTCGCGCTCAGCCTTGGATCTCTTCCTACTCCTATACGTCTTGGAGTCGTCTGAGAATCCCTCCCTCTAAGGTACGTAAACCCCAAGGCCTCGCGTTCGACCCGGGTGCTCCTTGTTTCCTAGGGCCGAAGATAGTATATCCTTCTCCCTGATTGCTTTAAAGGAGCCTTGGGAAGATTCTGCAGTCGATGCGTGCTGCAAGAGGCCGTCATGTTATTTTAGACACTATGAAGTTATGGACTTATTAACAACTAGATAGTTCAATATATTTACCAGACATTGGGACACTTCTTCGTCTGCCGGGTTTGTGAAAGAGATTCCTGGCGTGGTCGATGCCCTTGTTTTAACCACCTTGAGCGCTTCGCCTATGATCCCAACAAATGGCTCGGTTGCGTTCTCGTCCTCCGCCGTCCATTGCGTGGTTTTACCCGCGTACCTAGCGGTGCCAAGTTTGTGGAGGTGAGTGTTTTGTGCCTGGAGAGCCTTGTGCGCCGCACTTTGCTCCTGAAATTCGGTCGTCATCTTCATATGTACAAAGGCGTCCCATATATCCTGCGATAAGAATTTGTACTTCGTGAACAGCGTCCGACCCGTGTTCACGTACTTCGTGACAAGCGTGCTATTGCAGGTCCTCCATGTGTGTCCCATCGTGAGCAATGCCTGTCGTTCCACGCATGCCTGGTCTGCTTCTGGGGTAGTGAACGAGCTTGAAATATCAGTCCACAGCTGGCCTCTCTCTACGTCCGTCAGAGACTTTCAGCTTGGTGTGGTGATGGGGACCCGTTCCCTTCCAAGTATCCCATAGATGGTTTGGAATTTTACCTCTACGTTCTTAGGACTCAAAGGGACCCCAGAGGTACTGACCTCCGTGATGGTCATTCGGCCTGCAGGCAATTTCGATATTCATCTGCCATCTCGCTTACGTACCACTTTCATCGGAGATCCAGACGCATTCAGTGACGTTGATGACTGCGGCGAAGATGGTACGGACGTCATCTCGCTTACTTGCTATCTATATGAGTTACATATGCAATGAACTAAAATTTCATAATTCAAAGTTTAAATAAAATGGATTGCAAGTTGATATCCACTAAGTATTTTCGAAGATAATTTCCCTTGGAAACATATTTTATACAGAAAAATAGAAGTTACCCAACCAATGAATAAAATTAGAGCATAAAAAATTAGCATAAAGCTAAGATATAAGAAGTTGATGAGTGCTCTCAGAAGGTGAGTTGCAAAGAAATTAATCTTTCCCATCTCAGCCCTTTAATCTGTACTCTTCACAAATTGGATAATAAAACTAGAATTCAGATTTTGAGCTCTAATCAATGCTTTACTAGTTTGATAGATTAATCACATGCATAAGAAGTTCAAACTATTGCTTTCTGATAGTCAATGATCACCAAGAATCACAAAATCCGCTACTGCAGTTTTACAGAAGACTATAAACTAGGTTCACTGAATTCAATACTTCAAGATATAAGCCGACATACTTTTAATGAATTCACAGAAAACTCAGATTTAGCTAAAAGCTTTCGGCTGATAGGAGAATTAGCAGGATAACAGTTCAAGTGATCATTTTAAGCACTACAGAAGTACCAGAACTTATTGACATAATATGACAGCAGTAAGCAAACCTCTTTTAGAGCTCAAAACCGAACTAGATATCCTATCAATTTTAGTATTAGACCATAACATCACAGAGCATTAGATCAAGCCCACATAATTCACTTTGCTATATCTTTCAGTGTATGAGTCAAATCGAATTCAGAATTTGAAGCCAATCTAGCACACACATATATAATCAAAGTGAACTGCAATTGGAATAAAGAGATACTTACAGAGCCAGCGATATTCAAAACCACCGAGCACCACAAGAATCAAATCCAAAAGCTTCTTCCTCCTCTGGTCAAGACAAAATCGACTTCAAGAACTCCAATTGAACCCACCAATATTCCTTCGAGTACCCACATAGAGTATGGCGCAAGAAGGAATCCAACCGGATGAGCACAACCAAGAAGATCAAGAGTTCACCGAGTGACATGGAGGAGGAGGCCGAGCGGCGTGGCTCCGGAGTGGAGGAGGAGGCCGAGCGGTGTGGCTCCGGTGTGGAGGAGGACTTCGGTGTGGAGGAGGAGGTCGAGCAGCGTGGCTCCAGTGTGGAGGAGGCTTCAGGCAGTGGCGGCGCTTGTGTGGGGAGGGGAACGAGCAAGAGTGGCTCTGGGTAGTCAAACGGGCAAGTGATGAGAATAAGGGCGCAAACCGTAGTGGTTCCCTACTAATAAAGGGATATCACAGACGGTTCTACTATAGAACTGTCTGTGATTAGTAATCACAGACGGATCCATAATAGAATTGTTCGTGATATGGTTCCATATCACAGACGGTTCAATAATAGAACTGTCCGTGATATGCTACTATGTGATAGTTCATTCTATTGCTACTATGTTTTTAGGCTAGCACGGGGCCAAATTAAAAAAATCAAAAATATGTGCAACAAGCATTCTATAGCATACTAGTTCATAACAATAGAAATCTATAATTTGGCATGAGAGCACATGAACCTTTATAAGCCATACAAATCCATAACACATTAACACATGGTAATTCCACATTGACATCAAAATAGCATATTACAAGTCCATAACACATGGCAAGTCCATATTGACAGTGAAATAATAACCAAGAGTAGAAAATACAGATCATGTCTCATGTTATGGAATAAATTACAATAGAATAAATTCTTAATTAAAATATAGCCCTTCATAATGATCGACGCGCATATAGCTAGCTTCCTCACTGGGTTCTTCCTCGATCCTGATGCAGTCTCCGAACGGAGACAACTCGTCAAATTGATTGTACTCTTTCTCATCCACGACATTCTCAATTCCGATAATCCTTTTTTTTCCATGAAGAACTACGTGGCGGTTCTTATTTGCTGAGTCTGTTACATAAAAAACCTGAACAACTTGCTTAGCGAGTATGAATGGTTCGTTCTTGTATCCGACACGTTTGAGGTCCACAGTAGTGATGTCGTACTTGCCGACGTTCACACCCTGCGGAAGTTTAACCCAATGGCATCGAAACAGTGGGATCTTGAAAAGTACGTAGTTGAGATCCTAAATCTCATCTACGAAACCATAGTAGGAGTTCAACCCACGTGGCCCGGCGGTATCGAACTGCTCATGAAACGCGTCTATGCGGACACTGTTGTTCTGGACTTTGCTCTTCCTATCCTGAGTTGTCATATAAAATGTGTACACATTTATATCGTATCCTTGTCATGTCACAATTGTAAATTTTGGCCCTTTTGCCAACCATAGCAACGTATCATCACTTGATGACCTCCCAGTAAATCGCACCTTTAACCATTCGTTGAACCAACGGTTGTGCTCTCTCGTGATCCAAACCTCCGACCAGTCTGGATTCTGTTAGCGTACCATGTCTTTGTGCTCATCGATGTACGGGGACACTTGGGTCATGTGTTGTAAGACCGTAAAAATAGGTTTGAGCGTACGTATCTAGATCGGGAGTGATTGCTTTCTTTCCAATGGTCCCCATACCCTCCAGTCTCCCCTCATGACGAAATAGAGGCACACCTATCGGTTCCACCTAAGACATGTAGTCGATGTAGAACTCAATGACCTTTTCAATTGTATAACCTTCGATGATGCTGCCCTCTGGTCAAGATCGATTCCGTACGTAGGACTTGAGAATTCTCATGTACATCTCGAACGGGTTACCGAAAGGATTCATTTCATCTATACTCAACTCTAACCATGCATATGTTCCTCAGTTTCGCACCGAACTCTTCGAAGCTCCGATCAAAGTTTCTCCACTGGGCAGAATCAGCAGGGTATCTTAGATTTCCACATTTCTTACGCTCCTTCGAGTGCCAAACGCAAAAATCTTGCCTCCTTTCCGTTCGCAAATAAACGCTTCAAATGTGGGATTATAAGCAGATACCACAACAGCTTAACGGGCGGTTCTCGCTTCACCTTAGCAGGATTCTTATGCTTATATCGAAATGCTTTGCACATGGGACATACATGTATGTCTGCATATTCTTTACCGTAAAGGATACAATCGTTCGGATATGCATGTATCCTTTCTACTTCCATTCCCAATAGACAAAGAACCTTCTTGGCTTTGTAGGTGGTGCTGGGCAACACGTTTCCCTCTGGAAGGATATCTGCTAGGTGACATAACAATGCCATGAAACTCTTGTCGGACCAACCATTGCTTGCCTTCAATTTTCGCGGTTCAAGCACGGATGACAACCTTATGTATTCTGGCATGCAGCCAGGAGACAATGGTTTCCCCGAGTCCTCCATTAAGCCTTCGAATTTACCAAATTCTCTCTCACTGTAGTTTCCTTCTGCATTGCGTAGCATCTGATCCAGATTATCATCGTCCGACTTTTCCTTATCAAAAGCACAGTCCACATCCAACATATCGTTGACTTCCTCGGTGATGTCGTTACTATTAACTTTCTGTATAATCTGCTCTTCTCCGTGACTGGTCCAACATGTATACCCCTTTTTGAAACCCCTTCAAATCAAGTGCGATTCGATCTGCGCTGGGTTGTTAAACATCTTCATATTACCGCAATCAATGCATGGATAGTACATAAATTTTATCCCCTTCTTCAACATATCCTGCTCGGCGGCTCTTCTAAAAGCAGACACGCCATTAATGTACTCTTCACTCACACGGTTCTCACCGTACATCCAGTTTTGATCTATCTACGCTACGCATGTAACAAAATAGTGTTAAATTAAATTAATAAATCATAAGTACTCTTTCTATTGACTAAACATACTAATACTATAATTAATTAGCAATTCACCTAGGGCAAATATAAAGGGTTACAAATCATTACCTTCAGAGCTCACGACAAAAATCCTAAATATCCCACGAAATCTTCCTCCCTTTCTTCCTCCTCCTCCCTAGCTTGCTCCTTCCCTTCTCCTCTCTTTAGATTCCTCCTTTCCTTCTTCTCCTTGCCTCCTTCCTTCCCTTCCTTCTCCTCTTTAAGGTGGCGCAATGGGGATGAGGCAATAGGGGTGGCAGCTCAAACGGGAAGGGGGTGGAGGCGCTAGGGGCAGGGGTGTCTGTCGGGATGACTGGGTATATAATGGCTACATATCACGGACGATTCTTATTAAGAACCGTCTGTGACGTTTGCACTATCACAGATGGTTATTGTTAAGAACTGTCTGTGATAATTCATAAACGGTTTTTAACAATAACCGTCTATGATGTCTGCGATAATCATAGACGTCTGTGAATTATCACAGATGGTTCTATTTACAAACCATTTGTGATAATTACGTATCACAAATGGTTCTAGGCATCACTACATATCACAGACGGTTTATAAATAGAACCGTCTATGATAAGTACAACACAGACGGTTCCAAAGGAACCATCTATGATGAGGTGTCCAGTATAGCCTGTGTTTGTAGTAGTGATATCTAACTTCTCAAAATTTCAATCCTTGGCATGCATTCTGTTGCACCCCGGTACGCCCTCATCTCCTCGGCGGTACAACCGATCCCCAGCGGTTTGACCGCATCTTTGCTGCCGGTCTGACCGGACCTAAAGAGACTTGGCTGATTTGTCCAAAATTGTTAATTTCCAATTCCCTCAGCCATTCTCTTTGATCCTCAAAGTCAAGTTGATACTTGTTATCCTTGCTAGCTAACCTCAAGTACCTTCTTGACTCTATATGTCATTTTGATCGTATTATGATGTTTTATCATTAAAAAATAGTATTTTATCTAAAAGTGGTAGCACTTTTGATCATCTTGACCTCGGCATGAGATTCATCTTTGTATTTACAAGTGATATCATCTTTTTCCTTCAAACAGTATCTAATTTCCTTCTTTGCCGAGCAAAATCTTTTCTTAACCAAGCACTCCCCGATATGTGGTATCTCGTCAACTGATATCTCTTACAAGTGGAAAATAAGTGGTATCCCCTACTAATGGTATCTCCTGGATTTGTTCACTTCTAAATGATTGCCTAATCTCAAGTGGCAATTATTGAAGATCTCTCAAGCAGTATCAAGTGGCTTACAAGTGAACTACATGTGCTACCTTCTTTATCCAAGTGAAATCTAAAATTGATGTTCACAAGTGGATTTCAATCCTTCAAGAGAAGATCAAGTACCCAAATCAACTCTATGTTTACAAGGATATTAGTTGTGCATACATGTGGTATCAAGTTTCTACAAATGGAATCAATTATTCTTACAAATGGTATCAAATGTCATCATAAGTGGTATCAATTTCAAAGTGGGGTATGCTCTACATGGAAAAGACAAAAGCACCACAAAAGGTTAAAAGCACCTATTGTAGAGGAAAGAAGAAATCTTTGATGTCTAAGTTTTCGGTGCTTGATGACAAAGAGGGAGAGAAAGCTACAATTGGAATATTTTTGGTCTTTAGAGACACAGGGAGAAAGAAATGCAATTGAAGCTTGCATAAGCTTAAAGGGGAAAGATGACAAGATGTAAAAGAGTCCTTTGTGTATCAAAGAAGAAGAAAGAAATGCCAAGATGAACCTTTGTGTAAGGCGGAGTTTTTCTTTGTGAAAAACTTATTAAATATTTTGAGCTTACTTAAAAATTAGGTAAAATATTAATATTGGGAAAGCTATTTTAACTATTTGACCAAAATAATTTATGAATCTTGTGAATGCATGTTTTTCATTCTCATTTACTTCATTTGGTATTTTTGGAGTGAGATTGTCAATGATATGCAAGTTTAGACTTTTTAAAGAGTCTCTTTGGTCAAAAGTAAAAAATATTGCTTAAAAAGATTAAATTTATGATAAACTAGATAAGAGTAGTTAAATATATTGTTAAAATTTTTTCCAATGATTTTGAAGTAAAAATTCCTATTTCAGAAACAAAATAGCAAATTTGGTCCCAAAAGGATCTTGTATGATCTTGTTTTTTTTAATTAAATGACATATTTCCATAAATCAAAATTTATTGAGTTTTTGAAAAAGTTGTCAATACCAAACTCGTAGGATTGGCCATTTCAAACATTCCTCTAGTTCAAAGTTTTTACAAAAAACCAACCGTTGAAAAATTATATTCATTTCAAGTTTACAGAAAAACTAGTTTTGACCTAAAATGACATATTCTTACATATAGTGAGTTTCGCTATTTGAGCCGGATTTCTTTGTGTATCTTTGTTTGAAATAATATTTATAACTCATACAAAGCCAAGAAAGTGAAAAACTCCATGAAATTCAAATTGGTTTGCATTTTGAATATTCAATGCAAAATCATTATCTTTGTGTGCCTACAAAACACTTTTTGCCATATCTTTTAAAACAAAATTTATTTTTCGAAAATTCTTTTGGTAAAAGATTCCTAGGAATCTAAAGTTTATTTCTATAAAATTTCAAAGCATTTAGACTTAATTTGAATTTTTTTGACTTTTTCTCTCTTTGATCAACATACGAAAATTCAGACTTTTGCATGTTTTGAGCTGATTTGTGATTTTTGTATCTCCAAATTGTTTCATAATTTGAGGAATATATCATGATTATATTTTATCCTCTATAGTTTATATTCTATGCCTAATTTTCTCAGATTTATTGGATCTCTTTTAACTAGTTTTTCAGCTATCTTTCGAAGCTCAAATGGAATGTAAAATCGAAATAACCTGAAACTTTCAGTATTCTGAAACTTTGTGATTTTCATATTTTCAAAATGGTTGATATTTGGTTGAGCCTCCCAAAATAAAATTTGTGTGTATTTATAAGGACTAGCTCCATGATTCATCTCAAATTTTTTGGAGCTTGTTTCCACATATTTCCCAATGCATTAAAGAGTTTTGGCTATATCTTTTTGAGCCCCACATGATTTCAAATACACATATCTCTTTGGACATTGATAAAATGAGCATGGTATCTTCATGAAAAATGTTTTTTGGAAATATTTCAAGAGTGAGCTTATTTGAATGTGTTTCATATACTATTTCCTTTAGATAACTCAAAATATGGCCTTATTTCAAGCTGTTTTGCTCTTTTTGGCCATAAAAGAAGAGTTTGTGACTTATCATGGTTTTCTTCAAATTTCTTAGAACCAAACTCCCAAATAGGTCATATGTATCTATTTCATACTCTTTATGACCATATTAAGATGAATTCATTATTAAGCTCATTGTTTTGCAAATACTCTATTTTGGCTAAGCTTTATTTTGTATTTTTGGTGTTTAATGCCAAAAGGGGGAGAATTTTTGTGAGCTATGGTAAATCCACATTTGGATGATTAATTTATTCTCTTGTGATTTCACCTTGTTTTATGCAAGTCTTGAGGATGAGCATCTCATTCATACGCATAGCCTTCTATATGCATCGTGTGCACAAGCATGTCATTCTCATAATGCTTGAAGCTTTAAATTCCTATCATATGTTAATTTATATCCAAATATTGTTTTTGATGATGGATTTGTCATCAATCGCCAAAAAGGGGGAGATTGTAACTTCAAGCTCTATTAGTTTAGTTTTGGTAATTAATGACAAATATATGTGAGAATAACATGTTTGTTGACTATGATATTATTTAGTCTCATTTGGATCAAAAGGTGAAAATCATGGAGGTATGCATTCGACATTATATTCTTATATATTATTGCATTCCTTGGATCCAAAATATAGGTTGAACTCCACTAATAGTTTAACTTGAATACATGCATATGTTTTTATTACACATTTGTGTATGCACACATTTAGGGGGAGTTCACTCTATGTTTTTGTGGTTTCATTAGTATTGATCCATATTTGTTTATCCGCATATATTGGGGATCTCTACTTTGAAACATATTCTTTGAGTATATAAAACTTGTGTAGTTCATATATCCTGCATATTGCTTTATATCCAATTATTTGCAACGTGTTAAGGGACTAACGTGTGTGCTAAGATGTTTAAAGGCTTAGTCCCGGATTATAGATGACAACATGAAATGGCAATACGAAGACAATAGAGGAATCATGGCTAGTGGCTTGAAGTTTATTTTGTGCTATTTTTGTTATGTATTGCATTTGTTTTGCTTATGGAAAACTGTTCAGAAAAATCGGTATGACCGCAAGTGATAAGCGTTATTACCGCAAGTCGGTAATACCGAAATCTATATCGCGGCACGTGTTTTCTAGAGTGCATGTTTTTAGAAGTTTTCTTAAAATCCCAAAATTTGTATGACTGCATTTGATGAGCGATATTACCGCAAGTCGGTAGTACCGAAATCTAGTTGGTAGTATGTCTTTAATCGAAATGATGTTTTTGGGAGTTTTTCTTGAAACCTGAAAATCGGTATGACCACATTTCTTGAGCGGTACTACCGGAGTGCGATAGTACCGAAGTTTACATGGCGGTACAAAATTTCCAGAGAGGGTGTTTTTCTATGTTTTCTGATCTTCTGGAAATCGGTAGTACCGATCTATCTGAGCGGTACTACTGGCGTGCGGTAGTACCAGAGCTTGTGTGTGCGGTAGTACTGCACCTGGCAGTAATGGCTATTTCAGAAGCATTTAATGTAGGTATGCTTTAGTAATTAATGACAATCACATTGTGGGACTAACATTTTCCATGAGTTGGACAAATAGGTTGTGTTCCACGATGATGGAGACTTTGGATGACATCATGAGTTGATCGTCATCAAGTCAAGGTTCAAGAAAAGGATGCATCATGTGTTGATGCATGTCAAGATCTCAAAGAGGAGATGATCATGAGTTGATCATCAAGTCAAGAGAAGACCCATCATGTGTTGATGGAGGCACGTGAAGGATGCATCATGGGTTGATGCATATCAAGATAATGACCTAGACTTGGAGTGAAGATGTGTGTCATCAAGCTTCAAGAGGATGCTCAAGACAAATGTATGACTAGCTAGGCCTAAGGATGTGTTCTTAGTCTTTTACCGGTCTTTGTGTTTGTTTGGAAGATCGGATTACTAGTATAGGATTGTCATATAGCATGTGACTATACTTTGCAAATGTATTTTGCAAATGGTTGAAGTCATTGTACCTACTCCTTATGGCATGATCTAAGTTTGCAAATATGTTTTGCAAATTGTTGGGATTCATGCATTTTCCCTTGGTATGGTCTAAGATGGCTTGTTGCTATTTTCTTGGACTTAGACCATGGTTGTGACTCTCTGGAGTTCTTATATTTTATGCATTGATCTAATGTATTTAAGATCATGCAATTAGATGGGTTGTGTAGCCCTCTAAATAAGCTTTTCATAGAGTCCAAGATCACTCAATTCTAACATCGGAGTCAAAAGTTATGACATTTTTTCCGAGTGTCATCTCTGCTGAAATTGGGCTACGGTAATACCGCATGAAAAGAGTGGTACTACTGCAGAACGGTAGTACCGGTCTTTGTGAGTGCGGTAGTACCGCACCAAACTTTCAACGGCTAGTTTTTGAGCATTTAATGCACCAATTCCGACCGTTAAGCGATAAAACAGCAGATCTGGGGTTTATCAATTGGTACTCACTCAGAAATCCTAATTTTTGGGGATTTCTGCTCCCAACGGCTAATTTTTGTGTGTGAGCTATAAATACCCACCTTGACCGGTTGGGGGGCAATCTTTGGCATCCTATTTCACTCTCTTGAGCTAGTGTGAGCTTCTCCTTTCAATTGTGCATGTGTTGCACCTTGTGAGCAAGGAAAGAGGTTTCTAGTTGCATATGTTGCATCTAGAGGTGGATTTTGTATCTACTTGAGCTTGTGCATTCGTTGCACGTGGTGAGAGTCAAGCAAGGGGCTTGAATTTTTACTCTTGGTGTTTGCCGACACGTAGACGGTGTGGAGACGTCGTGGTCCGGTGATCTTCTTAACAAGCTTGAGAAGGTCCGCGTGTTGTGAGTGGTTTGGTGCTCGCCATCTCCGGAGTGGAGGAAGAACAACCCCGAGTGGATTGAGGTGTTGGCTTAATTCGTGGAGTCTGTCCAATTCGTTTGGGCTTACCTCAACGTGGATTAGAGGAGACCGGCAAGTCTTCGAACACCACAGTAAAACGTCATTATGTCATTGTGGTTTGTTCTCTTATATTTTACTTTATGTAATTTACATTCTTCGAATTAAATTGCTTACATGTCTTTGTATGATTGCTATCGTTATCGATAATCTTATTGTTAGTGCACTTAGTCAAGATTAGTTGATTTAGGTTTTAGTTGAGTAAAACCAAATTGATTTACAATTTTGCATAAAACTTGGTTTTAGCTAAAAGATTTTAAAAACCTCATATTCACCCTCCTCTAGTCGGCCTCCTTGATCTTACATCGGACCACCTGAAACTGGCATTTTGACAAGTCCAACCCACGCAGTCTGTCCCGTATGAGACCGTAGTCATAAAACACAAGCAAGTCTAATACACTTAATATGCATGTTACCAGCAATTCACCATTCTTTATTGTACGCAATCAAATAAAAGAGTTGGCACTATTTAGTCTACGCTCCGCCCGCGCGTGTGGTATATAAATATAAATGACAATTTCATCGTATTGAGCACTAGCTCCACCTAGGCTCAATTTTTCTCATAACCCATATAGAAAGTAGCTATATAAGTTGATCAAATTCATCGTAGACATTTCACGTGGACTAAACTTGTTTTGAAAACAACCTCCAACACTCACTTGAAGAAACTTCGGTAAAGCGAGTGGGGCACGGCCGAAGGCGTGCAGGGCGGTCGAGAATGCACGACAGTCGGTTCTAAGAACTGTTGCTTTGTTACTCGGACCATTTTGCTGGCGCGATAGCGACTGGAGATAACTGCGCCTTTATTTGGATCGCTTCGATCACTCTTGCTGCGCCAGCCAAGATCCCACCATCGTCAAAAAGAACGCTGGAGCTCCATGCTCGCCAGAGCGGTTTATGCCTCCATCTACACCGTTGTTTCTTCGATCCGTCGGTCTATTTTTTTATTCACTATTTTCAGGCACAGGCTTCCAACCAAATAACTCATCTTTAAGTTTATCTAGCTAGACAAAAATTATCTATTTTTCAAACTACCTCTAGGCATCAGTTTTTTTCAGACATGAAACTCAGGTCTCAATCCAAATAAACCCTAAGTGACGAAGATGCTTGCTAGTTGCTACTTGCTAGCATCTGCTGTGCCATTTGTTGGTTGGGGAGGCTGTTTTTGCTTCGAGGCGAAACAGTGCCCAAAAAAAACTCAACAAACAATAGAGCTGTCCGCACGCGGTCCCACCCGATTGATTGATTTCGATGGACACGGTCCTCGAGAGGAGGCAGCTAGCTAGCGTTGTGTCAGTACTACTCCTGCTACAGTGTATTGCTCAACTGGATAAGGCTGGAGTTGCAGCAGCCAGCGGGTCTGGGCTTGGTCCACCACGTGCTATAATACCTCTAGCTAGTCATCTCCCACACACAGGGCTAGACGAGTACTGCTCCTACATTTTCACCTTTGCTAGGATTTGGATCTTATCGAGAGTAGAAGTAGTTTTCTAGCCTGAACGGGCCTTACCAAGTTGCATATATACGTGAGTTCAAGGGAATATTATAACTGAGATAAAGTGGAATTGCGGAGATTTGGTTTGTGCAGCGACTAACATACGTGGTGTTAGAATTAATATAGGCTAGGTCTAATTTTATATTCTAATTAATATTTGATAAATCTCAAAGATTCATATGCACGTACTAAGAGATGAAGGAGAGTTACACCATTTTATAAGGTGGAACGTGGTAACCCCTCTTGTGGAATTAGAAAGAGCCATCACACGCGAGCACTCGCTTGCCTCGTCGGCCGTCTTAGAGCGAGCCGAAGCCGAAGCCGCAAGCCGTCTTTGTCGTGTCGCGTGTCTTGGCGTGCGCGTGCGCCAGCGTCTGACGCAGAGCGTCAGCGCGACGTGATTTTCCTTATCTATTCGAAAATCGAAACGCACTGACTCGTAATTGATGGCGAATCAATGGCAACCGTTAGTCTCTGGTCTCTTTATTTTTGACGTGTCAGAGTTCTGGTTCATGATGGTGACTGTTGGTCTTTGGACTTCCTGGCGACTGTTGGTCTTTGGACTTCCTGACGACTGTTGGCCTTTGGACTGTCTGGCAACTGTTGGCCTTTGGACTGTCTGATTCTGGCTATAAAAGGAACATAGTTCTGCTCCTTCTGGTTACTTCCACAACACAGAACCTCCACAGTTTTTGTTGCGGTCTCTGGCGATCTCCATCCGGCAAAGCGGCGTGTCTGATCAAGACCGGAGAGCGAGCCTCCGGAACCTCGTCCTTGAAGGTTTGCATGAGCGAGGACGAATAAGGTTTTTGGAGAGCGTTCGTGCGACTACTCGCTGTTTCTCTGCTACGTTCTACATCAACTGCACGTCTACTACCACGACATCCACTACGCCATGACGAACAACGTCCTCATCAAGAACTTTGTTACAGCTTCTTCTTCTACTGAATCTGGGTATGCTTATCTCACTCTTGTTACTTAGTTTACTTTACTATCTGTTGTTGTCTTGAATACTGAGATGTGTATGCTAGTTTTTGTCTTTCTAAAATCTAATATTACTATAGTGTTTATAGTTATCTACTTTGTGAAAATAACTAAAGTATTTTTTATATTTTATCTGACATATTTCTAGATTAAAGTACTTCACAAAATGCTTATATACTCATCATGTGGTAAGATTTGGCATAACGATAAAATAGCATTTGTTGGGACAAGAAATCCCAAAGATGGCTTCAAGGATAAGGTACGGCGACTAGCTGTGAGGGCCCAACATCTAGTTCTGTAGGAGCGTCAAGACAAGCCAGAAAAGACGAGTGCAATGCAAAACACAGAAGACAGATGGGGCCTACGAGCGGAGGACATAAAGACGATTTTTAAAAAAATTTTGGCCCTGACGTAACGTGAATTACAAAAATGATCCTCATGGCGTCGTATTTATAAATATAGATCCCTCCCGATCGCGGGAGCACGGGATGATGACATGTATCGTATCTTGCGGTTTGGCGGCACGACAAGCGAGCAGCGACCGCGGGAACACAGGCCAGCGTAGGAGCAAGGCACCCAGTGCCGGAGCGTAGGAGGTGGCCGCTACCTTCCCATGGTCACCGAGCGCAGGAGGCCGGCGCGTTGCCACAGTTCCCGAGCGCAGCAACTGGCCGCTCCCCACGCACGGGCGTTGGCCATGCGCCCGCGACATGCTCGCCCGACCACTCCGGTTAGGGTTTCGTTCGGTCCGATTAGGGTTTCTCCGATTACGAAATTTTTTCGGGCATTCTGATTAGGTCTTCGCCAATTAGGGTTTTTTAGCGATCAGGGAGAAATATAGGCACTGAGATTTGTAAAAGAACATTTATTAAGAAATATAGGCACCGAGGTTTGTATATTAGGGTTTCCTTTTCTCCAAAATCAGGGTTTTGTCGCGGTTTCAGCGCTGTTTGTAGTAATTTCAAAATACAGCAAATGAGTTAAGAAAATTACGAAATTTTTTTGTGGAGCCTCCCGACACAGTGTTGTTGCTTTTGTAATTTTTCTATTATTTTATTTGTCCAAAAAAAATTCGCATTTTCATATAAGTGTACTGTTTGTAGGATTTTTTTTAAATGTAGAAAATGAGCTTGAAAAATTATGAATTTTGTTTTGAAGGCTCCTCATGCAGTGGACTTGATTGTGTAATGTTTCGATAATTTTATATGTGTTCTGTAATTGTCTCAGAGATGAAGGATTTATCTCTCGAAAATTTGGATTTTATCTCTCCAAAATTATCTGGCGCCAAGTCCTTCAACTCTTTGAAGTACCTTGTTTTATTATTTATTATAAGTAGAATAACTCATCTTTTGGATGAGTTAAAAGTCAATAGTTTATCCTTTTGGTTGAGTTGATTGATGAATCAAGCATGGTGTACGAGGACTTAAGAAAAACCAATGAATGTTTTAAGTCTCACCACCAGTCCCTCCAAATATCATAATTAATATTTTTCTCTAAAATGCGAACGTCCGAAGCTCTGAACCTTTGGGCTGCCCACCTTTCCACAAAAGCTTAAGCATTTTGATTAGTCAAACTTGTATTGATTTTCTTTTGGTTCATGAGAAATAAATCATTGCATTTTTCCCTCAGCAATCAACCCAAAAGGACATTAACAACAAGGTTCTTGATCACATTACCTCACTATGGTGGAGTTAAAGCAGAGTACCTTATGGAGCTTCTACAGAATGTAATTGAAGGGGCTGAGAACGCTCGTTGTGATTATGAAGATGCCCTAAAATGTTAGCGGTACAGAGGAGGTTGTGGGATATTCTAAATATGCTATATATATAATTTTCCCTACTTCTGGAAAACAGACTTTGGCCGATGAGATGGACAATAGTGATTTTGACGGCGACATGTACTGGGTCTCGAGAAACCCAAAGGTCGGTTCACTACTAATCGACCGAAGGTAAAGTGCAAGGCACGGAACTAAAACTACATTAGAGTCCGCAAGCAGAATCCCATTACACGTGGTCACATGGCATGATAGTTCGACTAATTACTTTAGTCATCGCTACTACTATGGTACATTGCGACACAAGTATCCGGACCATGTAAGTATACATGCCTTTAAGGGGTAGTAAAAAACATGGCTAGTAGGACGGGGGACTACTACAGAATGGTCTGACCTACTGTGTGGACCGGGGTCATTTGCCCTTCCTTGCGAGCTCGGCGTTGTACTCCTCGTCGGTTTCCTTGGTCTTGGCCGCTATTTCCCTCTTTTTCTCGCGCTCTCTCTCGCGAGCCTCGTGCTCCCTGCGCTTGCACACCTCGAGATGAGCTTTCGTCTCCCGACGGATACACTCGTTTTGCTCTTTGTTGTGGCGATCCTCCTCTTGGATCTCGCGGGCCCTTTTGGCATCCCACTCGTCGTAGTCGATTTGCCACTAGTCGTGTGGGTGGATCTCTTGGTTGATCCACTTACGGTAGCCACATAGCGGATCCGGGGACTACAGGTAGACGGGAGAGGTTGTTAGTGCATACTTTGAAAGAGAAATAGTAGGGAACATATCAGAATCGGTCCTTACATTTGTTGATAGCTACGCGTGTCCCAACAGCGGTCGAGATAGTCGCAAGAGTAGTTGGCACAACCCTAGTAACGCATGTCCAGGCTGAGCCACTGGTTGGACTTGAAGAACTTGCATGTGTCCCTGCACCAACAGAGAGGCGGCGTCTCCCCCTCGAGCAGGTGTCGGGGCGAATGCTCGGTTGGAATGTTCTAGTAGGGGTTGCTGCTATGGGGCAACGTCATCGCGCGGAGGTGTCCTCGTGGCACGCTCTGTTTGTTCCTCCTGGGCCGCATACTCCCTTTGCAGTTCGCAGATCTCCTCCAAGTGCTTATCCATCTGAGCAAGATTGTGTTAAAGTCTGGTGGAAGGGGTAGTACATATATGCCAAGCTGGCACTACGTGTGCGGATGAATTGTAATTCGGTTGAAGGAAATTCGCGTCCGCGAGGCAGCGCAAAGCTGCCTCATCGGGTCACGTCATTGCACAAAGCTGATTCGTCGACGGCGATTGAGGTAGCTATTTTCTGTTATGTAATGCTTGCATAGATAATGTTACTAGTTTCTTCTCATTCATAAAGGAGTGTGATGTATAGATAAAGAGTGGACATTACAATCTCATTACAACTGAACTTCTACTTGGCAAGAACAACAAATTGTTGAAGAAAGACTGCAAAACTAACTATCTTAACTAATTTCTGAAGCATTTTCTCAACTGTTTCCAACCTTTCATCCGGTCTTTTACGTCTATTCTCTTTATTTTGCATTGGTTGATCACAGTATCGAGCCACTTGACGAAATGCAGCAAAACATAGGAATATTCTAGGGAATGTTCTTTTCGAGCTGGTTTTGCATTTCCTAATATACAAGCTGAATAGTCTGCGTACTTCAAGCTAATAATGTTTCGGATTCCCGAAATTTCTGATTGATGGGGACATGTAAAAATTAACACCCTACACATTGCGTAGTATTTTTTCCTAACGCACCAAGTATTTTAATTTCGTAATGTATATGATGAATAGTCTGTGTATGAGCGAAATAATGTTTCGGATTCCTGAAATTTCTGACTAATGGGGGAATGTAAAAATTAACACCCTATACGTTGCGTAGTTTTTTTCTTAACGCACTAACTATTTCAATTTCATAATGTATATGACGAATAGTCTGTGTACGAGCGAAATAATGTTTCGGATTCCCAAAATTTCCAACTAATGGGGACATGTATAAATTAACACCCTACACATTGCGTAGTGTTCTTTTCCCGAACGCACTAAGTATTTTAATTAAGTAATGTATATGACGAATAGTCTGCGTACGAGATTTGCTTGGTTTCAACATGGAGATTTCTACTGCATGAATGTAACGCCCGACCCGGGGTCTCCCGGGGAGGTCTCTCAAGACCACCCGGAGGTCCTCCAAGACCTCTTGAAGGGTCCTTCAAGACCACCCGGATGTCCCCAAGGTGAGCTTGAGACAGCCACGAGATGACCCCCCACGTGCCACGGCCTAACCCAGGGGTGGTCGAGAGACCAAGCCCGGGGAGGTCGTGGAACTAGAGATGACCCAAAGACCTCCCACGACCAAGCCCGAGGGTGGTCGTGGAGGGCTGGGATCACCCCCAAAGACCTCCCACGACCAGATCCGAGGGTGGTTGTGGGGAGCGGGGATCACCTCATGGTCTTCTGTGTGAACCGAGCTAGTCCCAAGGATCAATGGCTAGCTCGCACAACATACAACAGTGGTAACAAACATCCAACGTGTACTTTATTAATAACAAAGGAGTTTATTACAAGAGGGCTTACAAGCCAGAATACATATTACAGCAGAAGATTAAACAGGCAGGCCACCCGATACACCACTGGCAATCGGCTAGAGGGCACATCCTAGTCAACCAGGACTTCTTGGTCCACTGCGAAGATCTCCTCAAAGCTTTCTTTCTTGCTCAAAATAGTTATCAAGCAAGAGTGAGCACAACAACCGTGCTCGCAAGTTACACCCGTCGAATAACAGAATGACATGCTTAAATGGATATCTCAAAGGAAGGCATAATATGGTTGATTTGCATAAAGCCAAGTTTATTTTAAATACAAGTACTAAGTTCCAAGGCAGATAACAATAATTAAAATTCATTTTCTAAATTTCAGTTTTCAGTTGGATAGCTTTCATCAACAAGTGGTGAAAGATACCCTCCTGTCACAAGGCTCTCCGCCCAAAACCCATTTGGATAGAGATCCAAAACAGTTTAGTAACATCTTTTGAAATCAAAACCAACGTCTAACTAGGAGCAGCTTTGCCAGCATGTCCTTGACTGCGGACTCGGCTATTCGAATAGATTTTCACTCTGCAGAGGTGTACAGCTTTACCCACATGAGATAATCAACTTATACTGTCCGCCCACACACTTCCAAAGGTGTGCAACTAAGAGATTATCACAAGGTCTTTACAATGCATCATTCCACCGCAGTCCCCCCCCTCGCTAAGGTTTCGCTTCCATTAGATACAAACCCGTCGGAAAAGCCCCCTCTTGCGCCAGGTGGGAATGCATAAAAGTAGGTCATGAGAGACACCTACACATCAACAGGGACAACCGCGATGGAACTTTGCAAATTAGTCGGCCAGGTTCTGCCCATTCAGAACATGTGGTTGCATGGTGAGGCATGGCAAAATACACTCGAAGACCGGTCCTTAACTGACCTGGGCGACTATCACAAAACCCTGGGCCTCGAGCCTACCCAGCTTGAGCCCGTGCATGAACATGCACCATCCAAGCAACCATTTCGCCCAAGTCCAAACCAATTTTTCCTTTTTCTTTGCTTTTCAAAACACATTTGCAAACCACCACGACAACCCAATATCATGGATTAAAACATTTAGACAACATTGGTCTTTTGGCAGTAAGATATCCCAAAACAAGAATTTTGGTCTAAGCATGTCTAAGCTCAAAGTTTAGTAACACATGCTTGTTCATACTAATGTACCAACCAGCCTTTACTATGGTGTCAAGGGGTAATCAATTCAATAGTCAAGATTAGTTGTACAAAGGAATTAGGAGTAACTATAAAGTTAAAACAGGGATTGAAATACTTGAGTAGAAATAAGCATGCAATAATATTGGAAACAGAACTTAAATAGTTTGAGATACTGGGTGCAATATGATCAAGAGTGTAACTTGCCTGGTCCGAAAGCTTGAGGAACTAATTGGGAGAACTCGGGCTCCCCAAAGAGTCGCAATCTACACGAGACAAAGCAAAGCAAAATCAAATAACAGCCAATAAGATCCAAATGAACTCCAAACAAACCCAAATAGCAAAGAACAGAACTAGAAGAACTGGAAAAATGGCTCTCAGGAGGAGGTCCTACGGGTAAGGGGAGGTCCACGGGAAAGGGTGGTCATTGCAAAGGACCAAAGTGGGTGGTCTTTTGCAAAGAGACCAGCAAAGACCGAGAGGGTGGTCTTTGTAAAAGATCAAAGCAGGTGGTGTTTGCAAAAGACCAGAAGGGAGGTCCTGAGAGGCTCAAGGGACGTCCTAAGGGGGATGTCCCGAGGAGGTCATGGGATGTATTTGAAAGGGAAAGGTCCAGAAAAGGACCCGAGAGGGTTGTCTTTGCAAAGGGACCGAGAGGGTCATCTCTGCAAAAAGACCAGGGAGGTCCTAAGGAGATCCTCAGGAGGAGGTTCTGGGAATGATACGACTACACAGTGGGGTCGTAGGAATTGAAGAAAGAACAAGGTACGAGAGAACTTACCAAGGACAAGAGGGAGGTAAAAGAGGAGGTCAAGAGATAGAGGCAACGGTTGAAGGCAACGCTGGCACTAGCGCTCCGGCGAGCTCCTTCGGCGGCGAGGTGGCGGCGCAACCTCCAGTGGTCTTCTTGGCGATGAGGAGGCGATGGTGTGATCCCAGTTGCCTTCTAGATGAAACTCCAAGCAAGGAGAAAGCTGGGCAAGAGTGAGGGAAGTGTGTGTGGCCAAGGGTGAGGAAGGACTGCTCGGGCTATTAATAGCCGGTGAAGAAAGAGAAGGAAAGTGTCACTGAGACTCAGCGACACACGGGTCAAAGGTAGTTGAAGGACAAGACTAGGTATGGCCAGCTGGCTAGAGAGAACAGGACACAATAAGGCCAGCCGGTGAAAGGACAGGGTAAAAAGGACAAGATATGCTGTGAGGTGAGGAGACAAGGAGAGAAAACAAATGGCAACGTAAGTGACTGCATTTTATACGGCTCAAATGGCATTAAATGCACAAAGGCTTAGGTGGCGGATAAGGATGAGGGTAAGTAAGACTATCAAGTGGAACCAGTCAACTTGGAAAACAGTCTGGTCAAAGAGGAGTGGTCACGGCCCAAGGGGAGGTCAGACCTGCAGGGGTGGTCTTTGCAAAGAGGCCACAAGGGTGGTCTTTACAAAAAGACCAAAAGATCCTGAGGACAGGGAGGTCCTGAGGAACAAGACAAAGCGCGGTGAAGCAGGGCTATCCGATTCAGATCGGGTGGCACAAAAAGGATGAGGCGTTCAAACCGGCCGAACGCGCCACAAGATAGAGCCGTTCGATACAAATCGGACGGTTCCAAACGAAGGCGTGGCGCTGGGCCGCGCGGGGAGGTCTGGGCCCTCATATCCAAACGAAGGGAGGTCTGGACCATCAGATCCAAACGAAGGGAGGTCTGGACCATCAGATCCAAATGAAGGGAGGTCCAGACGAAGAGGTTTCAAAGGGAGAGGGATCCAATGGAGGAGATCCATAGAAAGTGGTCCAAAGGAGGTCTTGACGATCAGGATGAACTCAAAGGAGATCCTGACGGTCAAGAGGAGATCAAGGAGGTCTCAACGGTCAAGATGAACTCAAAGGAGATCTTGACGGTTAAGAGGAGATCAAGGAGGTCTCAACGGTCAAGACCAACACAGGGGCGGTCTCAACGGTCAAGATGGAACCAAAGGAGATCTCGACGGTCAAGACCAACACGGGGGAGGTCTCGACGGTCAAGATTGAGATCAAAGGAGGTCTTAGCGGTCAGGATGAACCCGAGGAGGTCCTGATGGCCAAGATGAAGGGCCAAGGAGGTCTTGACGGTCAGGACAAACTCAAAGGAGATCCTGACGGTCAAGATGGAATCAAAGGAGAGGAGCGATAGCGAGGGAAAGGCGCGGAGGAGCGGGCTATCCGATCTAGATCGGAGGGTCCATAACGAGTGGGAAGTTCGGATGGTCCGAACGGCCCAATCGCTACGGACGGTCCGATGAAAATCGGATGGTCCAGCAAGGAAGGAAGTTTTCAAGGGACGTTTGAACCCAAGGGAGGTCCAAACAAAGGAGAGTTTCCAAGGAGAGTTTGAACCAGAGGGAGGTCCAAACGAAAGGAGATGCCCAAAGTGAAGTTTGGACGAAAAGGAGGTCCAAATGAATACAATGAGATCCAGGTGAACCCGAGGGGGTTCAAATGAACACAAATAGGTCTAAAAGAACACAGGGAGGTCCAATTGAACACAGAGGAGGTTCAAATAGACTCAAGGAGATCCAATGGAACACAGGGAGGAAAGAAGGTTGGACCAGAGAGATCCAGAAGAGAGGAATTCAACCCAAAATTTGGATTTCATGGGTCAAGGATATTTGAAACACAAACCCGAGCTTGGAACACCTCGGGGGTGGTCGTGACCCAAAGGAGAGGTCAAAACCAAGGGAAGATCCAACGGAGAAGGAGGTTTAGATCACAAAGAGGTCTAAATAGAGAAGGTGGCCGGTTTAGATCAAGAGGAGGCTTAAAACCCGAAAAGAGATTCAAACCAATAAAGAGGTCTGGACTGAAGGAAATCCAAACAAAAGAAATGAGGGGAGGTCTTAGACAAGGAGGGTGGTCTGAATAACAAAGAGATTCAAACCAACAAAGAGGAGGTTTAGACACAAGGAAAGTCTAGATATAAGAGAGGTCTAGACACACAGGAGGGTTCTAGACCCCAGGAGATCTGGGCATTAAGGATGCCCAAACAAACACGAGGGGGGGGGGTCTGGCCACAAAGGAAGTCTGGACACGAGGAGAGGTCCAAATAGAATGGAGGGAGAAGGGTATGGGCACAAGAGCTGGGCAAGGGGAGAGCAGAACCTACAGAGAAAGGGAGAGACTACTCCAGAGCTCGAACAACACCAAATAAACCAAACTTTGGGATTTAGTTGAAGTTCGAATTAGTCATTTTAAACACTCAAATTCTGAAAATCTCAGATTAAGCTTTAGGATTTCAACTAAACCAAATAGTTCTTTTTATTTTGAAAATCTTCAAAAAGACTCAGAAAATCAAGGTGTTACAATGAAGGATTACTATATTAGTCCCTGTGTGCTAATTAACTAACAATGTTGTCCACATGATCTAATCATTTACGTCAACTAACCATAGTCACCTAACACAATCAACACAGCATTACGGTAATAATAAATTAACTATGCTACTTGCATGTATACTTATGTAATAATTATGAGACCACTAAGGTAATTACATGCTAATCAACTAGCTAAAAATATAGTCGCATGTGGATGAACATTACCTTTTATTAACGCTCACAAGTCGACCTACAACTTATGCAATTGCATAACCTCCAAACTCGGATTGAAAACCACCAAAAATCCAATTGAAAACCACCTTCTCTTCCTCCCTCTTAGTCTCTCGTTGGCTCAGAAGTAATGCAAATGGCTTCGTGTGGCCGGGCGAGCTACATGCACCGTGACGATATGCAACTAGGGTCTTTGCGGGAGGCCAGGCGGCGACCACACGCCAACAGAGTGGAGGTCGGGTGCCTTCGTGGGAGGGTGGTCGACACGTGTGCGGGCGTGTGCCAGACGGGCAGGAGAGCCAGAGGGTCAGGCTACGGGTGAGAGTGGGCGGGCGAGCGCGTGGCGCCCGTGCGCGCTGCGTGGGGGCCCGGGTGGCCGCATGGCAGGCTCGACCAGTTCCTGCGCTCGGCCACTACAGGA
This sequence comes from Phyllostachys edulis, assembly GCA_036346405.1. Lineage (NCBI taxonomy): Eukaryota > Viridiplantae > Streptophyta > Magnoliopsida > Poales > Poaceae > Phyllostachys > Phyllostachys edulis. Next base: position 60,899,948 of record CM070560.1, on the reverse strand, counting down.
AGAGGCCGACCTCCTGCGCTCGGGCACTGCGGGAAGGTGGCGTCCACCTCCTACGCTTCGGCACCGCGGAAAGTGGTCGGGCCCGCCACCTTCCGCGCTGGTCGCCTTGATCCAGCGCTGGCACGTGTTCCCGCGGTCGCCACTTGCTTGTCGTGCTCTCCAATCGCAGGATGCGGCACATGTCACCATTCCATGCACGTTAAAATGATCCAATAGAAGCTCAAGCCACGCATGTGTCAGTGCATTGCATCTATTCACCAGAAGGCTCAGAGTGTGGGCCATACAGGCAACTGCCTCGGATATTTCAGATGTCGTGTCGACGAGTCTTTGAAACTACGTACATCCCCACCTTAGGCTGTCGTGTCTGCACTACTATCCGTGGTGGTGATATGGATGGCCCCGCACGAGCAGGGGCTGGTCTGGCCTATATCGACATGGACATCTTGGCCCGTGAAACAAATGGATCATGCCATGTCGAAGAGGCGGATCAGGTTTGATCCAAAGACCTGTCGTGCTGTTGCATGCTGGTCTAAGTCTATTTAGTTTGATAGGTTGGTTGGGTCTACTTAGTCTGTTAGTTTAAAAAAAATTCAAAAAACTTAAAAAATATGTAGAGTTCAGAAATAGATATAAAAATTATAAAAAATGAGGCAAACATATTAAAAATATAATAAAAAGCTTTATTAATGTCTAGGTGTCGTTGTCTACATACTCCTGGTTCTACGTATGTTGTCTAGGTAAAGATTTTCGAACTCATCTGACTACTCTGGATTTTCCACAGAATGTTGTGTTCGTGAATCAGCTTGTTCTCAATCCTTCACAGTTAGAAGTATCCCCACCATCTTACTTGTGAGACGTGTTCTTCTCTCCTCTAATATTCTTTCAGAAAGTCTGAAAGTAGATTTGGAGGAAACCGTTGAGACAGGAACAGTTAACACATCACGTGCAAGTATGGATAGCACGGGATATACTAACTTATGGTCATGCCACCAGTGCAAAATTTCAAAGTTTTCTGAGTTGAAATCCACCGTATCACTGTCCAAATAGGCAGATAGTTTCCCATTCTTTGGGTGAGATGTTGGTCTTGAACTTTATTGAGAAGGTGTCGCTGTAGAAGAAGAAGACCTAGACCTGGAGGAAGAGCCTGCACCACAGATCTTGCCCCACATATTTGTCTTGTTACTTGAGGTCGGTGCTACTAGAGGTCGTTGCAAGCGGACTCCCCGCAACTTATTTTCGTACCTTTGGAAACTCTCATGTAATCGAAAATGAACATATGCAAATAGTTAGAATAGTCTAGTTCTGTAGCATCACTAAGAAGATTAAGAATATTAGCAAATATGTCAAATTTAGCTCTGGGATCTAAAATAAATGCAAATGCATATAGGAAAGATTTCTTTCCTATATTTAAGGTATTTAGTTTTTATAGCAAAAACAGCTTCTCTAAAAACTGTGTCATTTTCATAGTTTTTTAAATGACTAGCAATCTGTAAAATACTATGAACAATAATAGGAGATGTTGGATAATAGACAGTGGACAAAGTAATAGTGGCCTCATAAGAAAAATCTAAAAGCTGAAGTATCTTCTCAGCAACAAACCAATGTTGCTCAGTCAATAGTATACTACCATCAGTGCTCTGATAATGCGTTTGAATAAAAATAGAAAAATGCTCTTATATGGTAAAAGACTCTTAAGCATCAGGTAAGTAGAGTTCCATCTTATTGGCATATATGTCCAAATCGAACTTTCTTGGGCGTACACCCATCACCCTATAGAAGTTCTTATATGTTGCTATTCTTATGTTAGAATTATTCAAGTAAGATATCGCATCGCGAAAAGCTTTAATATACGAATTCAACCTCTTCGAACCACATTTGACTATATCGTTAATAATATGACAAGCGTATTGCTGATGTAGCAAGAAGGAATCGACGTATGTACTCAACACTGGAGTAAGAATATCCATGACCCCAAGTGTTTGAAGCGGCATTGTCTAAAGTAATTGAGAATATTTTGTCTGTAAGACCAAAGTCTTCCACAACTTTGATAATACAGTATGCAATATTCTCACCCGTCTGTGCTACATTAATTAATTTGAAACCTATAATTCTTTTCTCTATTACCCAGGTGTCATTAACATAATGAGCAACTACACAAAGATAATCCTTTCTAGCCCGACCACTCCATATGTTCGAGATCAAGGCCATCGAAAATGTCCACGTACTAAATAGTTCCTTTATTTTATTACAGCATTCATTGTAGTATTTTACTAGATCCCTAGTTGTTATCTATCTAGAAACGGTAGAAAATCTAGGATTATGTGTAGTCTTAATATAATTTTGGAAATAAGTAGACTCCCCAAAGCCTAATGGTAAATTCTCAGAAGCAATTAAACGAAAGAGAGATTGACGGGCTACCTCAGGATCGTAGTCCCATTTACGTACCATACCATTGGGGTTGTACTGTAGCTACGTCTGCCTCATCATCAATCCTTGCTTGGCCTTACATCTTATAGCATGTCTAAACAAGTGCACCGTTCCGCCTGTAGACCTTGCAGACAATTCATCGCGACAAATTTTACAAATAGCATATGGTACATCATTTCTCTGTGCTTCTAGCTTGGTTGCCCTATCGAAATTCTCCCACACTCCTGATGTAGACGGCCTCAACCTTTTTGCTCCGGTGGTCGCTGACGAAGATGCTATCATGGAGCCTGATGACATAACTCCGCCTTACCCTTTCGGAAACAACTGCGGTTGGTTTGAGGCTGCCGCAACCTCCATAGATGCAACTTCCTCCGGTGAAAGCCCGTAATCACCAAGAGCAAAGCTATCGTAATTTTCTATAACGAAAACTGCAAAATCAAAACTAACACTATTATTACTTTCATATTAGCATAACAAATAATAACAATAAAACTATGCAAAAAATAGTATTGTACCTCTTTTGCTAACTTGCTGCCGGAAATTGAATTTCCAAAAAATTGGCACTGTTTTTTTTGAATTTTGCCAAATTATCTTACAACGAATTTGAATTTGCACAACAGAATTTTCAAAGACAGATTGAGGAATGGATAGGTGCTGAATGAGGGGGCTACAATGGCTATTTATAGAAAATATTTTAGGATTTGTTTTGCTATTTTTAAAGCCCTAAACGATCAAAAAACACCCCAATGGGCAGTTTCCCCCCGGGTCATGCCATGTCAGACACGGCCCACCGTGCTGGCATGGCCCACTTGGGCCTTCCCCGCCCTTTTTCTCCCTCCAAGGGTGCCACTGCACCCCACCCGCCTCCGGGCCGACCACCGCCTTGCCGCGGCGCCTCCTCCTCCCTCAGCGTCGGGCGCCGGCACTCGGCCCCTACACCCTCCCCCTGGCGCCTCCTCCCTCAGCCTGGCGCCCGCCAGTAGCCTCCTCCCTCCGCCCGATTGTCGCCCCGCCGCCACCTTGGCTCCTCCCTCTGCGCCAGCCGCTGCCTTCCCTACCCTTCCTCTTCTACCTCCGCGTCGGCCCCCACCTCCCCCTAGCTCCTCCCTCAGTCCCTGTTCTCCCTCCGCGCCGGTCGTCGGCCCACCACCCCCCACCCTCCCACTTCTTCCTCCTCCCTCTTCGGTGGCCGGTGGCTCCTCGCCTCCTCCCTCCCTTTTCTCTTCTCTAGTTCTCCCTCCTCCCTCCACGCTGGCCCCGCGCCTGCATCGACATCCTCCTCCTCCACTCCTCCTTATCGGCGCCGGCAGCCTCCTCCTCGCCACGCCGCCCTCTGGCTTCCCTCCTGGCTCCCCCTCACCTCTATGTGGGCCAGATGGGTCGTGCCGGTGTCGTGCCGTGCCTGGCACAACCCGACACTATGTGCGCCGTGCCAGGCCGGCCCACCGTGCTTTGGGGGCAGCCCAAGCACGACCCAAGCCATAGTGTCATGCCGGCCTGACCCATGAATGGTTTGGGTCGTGACGTACCTGGGCCGGCCGAATAGTGCCGTGCCTCGGGTCGGTCTAGCCGGCATGGCCCATCTAGCCACCTCTAACTACTATCTGGCTGACAAACAGAAGGCCTGTGTGTAAAAAACACGAACGATGCAATGCACCTGGCTTGGCTAATGGCAACACGTACGTCACGGCGTCACAGGCGGAGCCACCCTAAAGTTTTTGAAATTTATGTATATACTTGTTCTAGCTATAGGTTTCAATTAAGTTTAGATTTCGTTGCAATTTTATAATACTTGAAAGAATTATATGCAAATTGTATTCCATACCTCCCATCCACATTTTGTAGAACATTTTTTTTCTTTACCTATGTGCATGACATTGTGTGAATGGTACGTAAGTATTTTATTTTATTTAGCTCTAACCGAAAACATCAAGTGTCTGATGCTCTATATGTTTGCGCCGTTACGACCATGCGGGCCATGTGACATACTAATAAAAATTTATGAAATGGTTATACATTTTTAATAATATTTTCACACATATTTAAAATTTATTTATCAATGTTAGTATTTGATATCGTTATCACTCCATAAAATAAATTATTTTCACAACTAATTGTGTAAAGTACTATATTAATTAGAAAGAAAGTCCAACTAATTGTATAGAAACGTTAAGTACCATGCGAATACAATATATATCATCTTATTAAAGCAGAGTTAAAAGAAGCCACCACGTTCGCTCTCAAGTATTATAAATTCCTACGTTAATCGGTGGAAAAAGATAAGGATCTACACCGTCTATCGTGGTGGGTCTAGATTAAAAGGAAAAAGTCCATGTTAAGTACAATAAAACCAAAATTCAGAATAAAAAATAAAATAAAATCAACAATTTGATTTCCATACGAGATCCTAAGTAAAAGAGTCCGCCAAGTACACCAAAATTAAAATTCGAATAAAAATAAAATGAAAAATACCTATTTGATTTCCATACAAATTCCTAAGTAAAATATCAAAATAATTAAAATTCGAATAAAAATAAGCAGAAAAGTGCAATTATATTTGTATACGAAATCTAACAAAAAAGCTAAAATTGAATAAAAATAAAAATAAAATCAGCAATTTTATTTTGATATAAATTTTAAAAATTATAATTTGTAATAAAATTAAACAATAATTGGCAATTAGATTTATATACGAAATTCAACCAAAAAATAACTGAAATTCAGTGTTGAAGTAGCTAAGGGTCGTGATGACAAGTGGTGAGCGTCAGTGTTGTTGAATAAGTTAGTAGCCAAAGAAGCTCGATGATAGGGAAACCCTGGCAGAGAGGAGGTGAAGCTTTGCATTGAAGACAAACTATAGACAATATGGGGCCATCGGGGAGCTAGGAGCATGTCATCACTGGTAAGGGGCACGTCGTCGCCGATGTTGGCAAAAATATTATCCATATCGTTAGACAAGACTAAAGTAGACATGCTGACATCAGTGAAGATGGGAGGTTGTCACGGTTAGTGAGGAAGTCACATTGTTGAGTTGACCAACATTGAAGAAGTGGAACGACCAACATGAGAAAAGAGGACATCGAGCATATATAACATCATGTATATATATGTACATGCATGCATCTGCATGAATAGAAGTGCAGACGTACAGAGGCAGTGGAGTAAAAAGCTTGGAGTAGAGATGACCCAGTCATAGGAAATAGGCTCGGGGTCACTGAAGAGAGCGTAACACGTGTACCCCGTTGGGATCGGCGATTGTTGCATATGTATGCATGTTGATGTCACAATGGTTAACATTAAGCAATAATTAGGGAGAAGTAGAAGATAACTATGTGATAAAGTCTTGTATTAAAAGTGGTAGCAATTGAGAGGGATTGATCAAGATTTGGGCTTACCGTTGGAGGTTGAAGCAAGAAAGTTATGACGATGAGAAGAGATAGAAGACACACGGTTCGATAGGGCAGCTAACGTGTAAGGGAAGATAAATTCAAGGTAGGCCGCTCATAGTGCATCGGTGTATACATGAGCAAGATACTCTAATACCATGTAAACTAATAAGATAATTTGTCACACATATAATCAACGCATTGCTTAAGATTAAATAAAGGTATACGTGAATGCATACAATTTGGAAAAATGTAACTAATTACTAATAGACTAAGAATAGAGGCATACGGCTACATGATTTATGTACGATAGAGAGTGATTAGTTTCTAAGAAACCCAATAATTTATTATGCTCAATGATTTTCTTCTATCAAAGGTCATACTTCAATCACGTTTCCCTTATTGTATTTTCCTTTAAGCTTCTATTGTCATTTTCCAATGTTTATGATATGTTTAAAATCTAAATAGCCTACTAGATAGGTAAATATATTCTCAATCATTTATATAAATTTCGAAACAAATCTAGACGTGCAAATGTGCAGGCCATCCCGCTAGTTCGTCATAATGCATTGTTTACACGGCTATAACATTCGACCAGCTAATACCTGACGTCCTTTTTACTCCATCTTTAAGAATTTATGTGCATCCCAACACAAATTTTCTAGTTCCGCCATTGCACGGAGTGTGCCTGGGTCAATTCGAACCTTCGAATCATCGAACGGATCTTGTTTTTTTTTTTAAAGGAACCATCGAATGGACTTGGATTCGTCGAATTGTTTTGGTTTGGGTTTTTCGCGGGAGTTTTGCCGGGCACACTGTACCATCGTACGTTCATCAGCGGAGTAACCGCCGCGCGGGCCGCGTTCGACAACGCGCGCGCGGCGCGAACCGGCCGGCAAAGTGAAGCAACGCGCGCGCGGCCAGCGCAGCCCCTGAACCAGCCCAACGCGGTGTTTCGTCGCACACACTGCTGTTCCTAGCCTCCTAGGCGTACACGCGCGATCGCAGAAGTGCCCGAGATGTCGTCGTCCTGTTCCAACTTTCAATGGCTACAAGTTGCCAGTGTGCGGCCGGCCGGTTTTCCACAAACGCAGCGCATAGTGAGCATCCCGTCAACTGCACGAGCGCTACTTTGCAAGCGGTGCGCTATTTCGCCCTCTTACGCGCTTTGAGTTCTATCTGGATTACCCGTCCACGGTAGTGAATTAATTCCTAAATTAAGTTCTCAGTAAAAGAAGGAAGTATTGTATTTTTATGTATTTAAATAACCTTAAATCCCTGTGTACTAACATTGAAATGGGCATGCGATTACTCTGGATTTGGTCATGCTAATGTATATGGGTGATGGTTGCATCAGGCTGTCCTCCTGATGTAGGGCTTCATTTGTTGGTTCATTCAGTGTGTTTTCAGATGGCATTACATTACTGTTAGTTTTGTTACCTTTTCTTTTGGCGAAAAAATGGAGATGTACATGGTTGCGAAATACTTTGAGATGTTGCGAGGTGATGACACTAGGGAAGTGAAAGTTAGCCAAGAAATCAGAGTGGAAGCTGAAATCGGCAGCTCGCTTCTGGTTCAGTTGTCAGTCAGATTCTATCTGAAACGTTTACTACTGCATGGGCCATCGGTTGGGGTCTCGGGGATTATGTACTTATAATTTGAACGCTTCTTTTTTCGTGCATTCTCCTACGAAAATAAACTACTAAAGTTTGCACCTTCGGCTTTGAGCACCTTGTTCTTGAATCGCCCCGGCCTCTGATGGAAACATGCACCGCGCAGGAGGGTCTGCGCTGCGGCACAGGAGGGGCTGCGCCCGTGCCGAGATGCGTGCGTGGGGTCTCGGCGTGCAGCGTCCGTCGCCTTGCCGCCCGCAAGAGCAGCGTTCGTTTTGGATAATAAATCTACCGGAACCTGGGACGGGGAGGCCTCTCGCGGGGGCCGACCAGTGGGGGGCAGAGACGAGGTACTCTACTCCGGTCCTTCCTACTATCCATCCCTAACACAACGCAACTGCCAGGCGACTGGTCTGCAAATTCCAAATCCCACAGAAACTCAGACGGAATCGGCTCACCTGCAGGGCACCGCACATTGCAAAATGCAGGCCCAATCAGCAAGTATGTTATCCTGACTCAGTCCTATATGTTATTGTTAAGTAGATTGGATTCAAGCAGGAACCAGAGATTAACTTCCATTTTAATTCAATTATGGGGTCAAGCTAGGACAATATGTGCAAACTTATTGTTGGAATTAAAATACGGGCTGGCCTAAATTTTAATTCTAATTAATTTCTGGAAAATCTCAAAGACTTATGTGCAAGTACTAAAACTGTTTAGTCCCACATGGAGGGATGAAGGGGAGTTACATCACTTTAAAAGGTGGAACGTAGTAGCCCCTCTTGTGGAATTGGAGAGAGCCAACACACGCGCGCGCTGAGCCGTGCCTACGTGGGCGTGCGTGCGTGCGTGTGCACGCGCAGGCGTGTCGGGTGCGGGCGCGTTTTTCTTTATCTATTCGGAAAACGAAACGCACCGACTCGTAATTGATGGCGAATCAATGGCAATTGTTGGTCTCTGGTCTCTTTGTTTTTGGCGAACAGAGTTATGGTACTGTTGGCCTTTGGACTTACTGGCGACTGTTGGCTTATGGACTTTCTGGCGACTGTTGGCCTTTGGACTTTCTGGTTTTGGCTATTTAAAGAACAGAGTCTGGTTCTTCTCCAAGTTTACATACAACAGAACCCCACTGTTTTTGTTGCTGCTTCTGACAATCTTCATCCCGGCGAGGCGCGTGTACGGCCACACCGGGAGAGCAGGACTCCGGAACCTTCATCCTTGAAGGCTTGCACGAGCGAGGACGAATAAGATTTTTGGGGAGTGTTCGCGCGACTGCTCGCTACTACATCTACATCAACTGCACGACTACGACTCTCTGCTACGTTCTACATCAACTGCACGACTACGATTCTTTGCTACGTTCTACATCAACTGCACAACTACGACTCTCTGCTACGTTCTACATCAAATGCACGACTACACGACGTCCACTACACCATGACGAACAACGACCTTATCAAGAATTATGGTGCTGCTTCTTCTTCCACTGAATCTGGGTATGGCTATCTCTCTCTTGTTATTTTGTTTATTTTACTATCTGTTGTTGTCTTGAACACTGAGATAGTTATGCTAGATTCTGTTCTTCTAGAAGATAATATTGCTATAGTGTTCTTGGTTACCTGCTTTGTGAAAATGGCTAGAGTATTTTTCATGTTTTATCTAGCATATTTCTGGATTAAAGTACTTCGAAAAATGCTTATATATTCAACAATCCAAAAATCTTATTCTAGACATAGGTATTTTTTGTCAACTGGCTTTGCTGCCGCACTCAAACCCTCTTAATTCGATGGTGCGAATTACAAGAGGTGGCGCATCAAGATGGTGTTTTGGCTAACTACCATGAACGTTTTCCATGTGGCAAATGGCAAGCCTGAAGGAACACTTACTCCTGAACAGGAGCAAGCGTTGGAGGCTGCTGATAACCTTTTTAAAGGTGCCGTGGTTAGTGTTCTTGGTGAGAAGTTAGTTAATGCATACATGGTGATTAAAACTGGGAAAGAGATGTGGGATGCACTCGAGGCCAAATGGGTTTCGGATGCAGGCAGTGAATTATATCTCATGGAGCAATACCATGACTATAGAATGGTTGATAGCCGTTCTGTAGTTGAACATGCTCATGAGATATAATCCATGGCCACAGAACTTGAGTACAGTGTGTGTTACCGGACAAATTTATCACGGGAGGTATTATTGTCAAGCTTCCTCCTTCTTGGAGGAATTTTGCTACTTCTCTGAAACACAAGAGACAAGAGTTTTCTGTTGAAAATCTCATTGGGTCTCTTGATGTTGAAGAGAAGGTGAGGGCAAAAGATACACACACTAGAGGTAATGAGGGACATTCTAGTGCCAATGTGGTGCAAAAGAAGAATGGCCAAACTCAAAAGTTCAAAGGCAAGAACAAGAGCGCACAAACAACAAGCTTCAAGAAGAAGAAGAAGAACACAAAGGATGGCCTTTGCTTTGTGTGTGGCGAACCTGATCATTGGGTTAAGGATTGCAGCCAACGCAAAGGGTGGGAAGAATCAGCAAGGGCAGAATTCCAAGCCTGCCAATATTGTTGTTGGTACTACTGAGACGGGAACTTCAGGGTATGGTAATTTACCTACTGTTCTTTCCGTATGTCAATCTACCGGTTGGTGGATAGACACTGGCGCTAATATACATGTGTGTGCTGATATTTCATTGTTCTCTTCTTACCAGGTCACTCGGGATCTAGTCGTTCTAATGGGGAACGGGTCACATGCCACTGTTCATGGTGTTGGCACGGTCGATCTGAAGTTTACTTCGGGGAAGATTGTGCAACCGAAGAATGTGCATCATGTGCCATCTTTCAATAAGAATCTCGTCAGCGGATCTCTTCTGTGTAGAGATGGCTTTAGACTGGTATTTGAGTCCAATAAATTTGTAGTGTCCAAGTGTGGACAATTTGTTGGTAAAAGCTATGTGTGCGGAGGCTTGTTCCGCCTATCTCTTTCAGATTTGTGTAATAATGTTGTGAACCATGTTTGTAGTGGTAATGAGACTACTATTTGGCATTCACGACTTTGTCACATAAATTTTGGTTGCATGACGCGGTTAGCCAGTTTAGAGTTAATCCCAAAATTCACCCTTGCCAAAGGTTCTAAGTGTCATGTTTGTATGCAATCAAAGAAGCCTCGTAAGCCTCATAAGGCCGCAGAGGTAAGAAACTTGGCACCATTAGAACTCATACATTCAGATCTGTGTGAGATGAATGGTGTGTTGACAAAAGGTGGTAAGAGATATTTTATGACTTTGATTGATGACTCCACTAGGTTCTGCTATGTGTATCTTTTGAAAACTAAAGATGAAGCTCTTTACTACTTTAAAATCTATAAGGCAGAAGCTGAGAACCAACTTGAAAGGAAAATCAAAAGGGTTAGGTCTGATCGTGGCGGCGAGTATTTTTCTAATGAGTTCAATTTATTCTGTGAGGAACATGGTATAATCCATGAGAGGATGCCTCCTTATTCACCCCAGTCAAACGGAGTTGCTGAAAGAAAGAACCGCACTCTAACTGATTTGGTTAATGCCATGTTAGACATAGCGGGTCTTTCCAAAGCATGGTAGGGGGAGGCTATATTGACTTCATGTCATGTCCTAAACAGGATTCCCACAAAGAATAAAGAGGTAACCCCATATGAACAATGAGATAAGAAAAGACTATCACTTTCATACTTGCGCACTTGGGGTTGTTTGGCGAAAGTCAATATGCCAATTCCCAAAAAGCGTAAGCTTGGACCAAAAACCGTGGATTGCGTCTTTCTAGGATGTGCTCACCATAGTGTTGGATATAGATTTCTAGTCGTGAAATCTGAAGTACCTGACATGCATATCGGTACAATTATGGAGTCCAGAGATGCTACATTCTTTGAGGATATTTTTCCGATGAAAGATATGCCTAGTTCATCGAGTCAGGAACCTGATACAATTCCTGAGCCTGCCATTCCAATGGAATATTCTGAGCAAATTCCCGAGGAGGAAGACAATGAAACTCTGAGGAAGAGTAAAAGACAAAGGAGTGCAAAGTCTTTTGGCCCTGATTTCATTGTGTACCTTGTGGATGATACTCCAAGTACCATTTCTGAAGCATATGCTTCTCCGGATCTGAGAATCTTGGAAGGAAGCGATCCGTAATGAAATAGATTCTATTATCTCTAATGGAACTTGGGAGATCATGGCGTCCTTATGGTTGTAAACCTGTAGGATGTAAGTGGGTGTTCAAAAAGAAGCTTAGGCCTGATGGTACTATCGAGAAGTACAAGGCACGGCTTGTGGCCAAGGGTTATACCCAAAAGGAAGGTGAAGATTTCTTTGATAATTATTCACCTGTGGCTAGATTGACCACTATTCGAGTACTACTATCTCTGGCTGCCTCACACGGTCTTCTCGTTCATCAGATGGACGTTAAGACGGCTTTCCTAAATGGAGAGTTGGACGAGGAAATTTACATGGAACAGCCAGATGGATTTGTAGTAGATGGTCAAGAAGGAAAGGTGTGCAAGTTGTTGAAATCTTTGTATGGTCTTAAACAAACACCTAAGGAGTGGCATGAAAAGTTCGACATAACTTTAACATCTGCAAGCTTTATTGTGAATGAAGCTGACAGATGTGTGTATTATCGCCATGGTGGGGGCGAGGGAGTCATTCTATGTCTGTATGTTAATGACATACTGATCTTTGGGACCAACCTTAATGTGATTAAGGAGGTCAAGGATTTCTTGTCTCAGAATTTTGAGATGAAAGATCTAGGAGTAGCTGATGTTATCTTGAACATCAAGCTGTTGAGAGGTGATAATGGTGGGATTACATTGTTGCAATCCCATTATGTGGAAAAGGCTCTGAGTCATTTTGGTTATAGCGACTACAAACCCTCTCCAACACCTTATGATACTACTACAAAAAGGCTAATACTGGACGCCTCATCACAGATGGTTGACCAAAACTGTCTGTATTACATTCAATCACAGATGGTTTTGTATTAGAGACCGCCTGCGTATTCTTGGCTGAGCTAAAATAAATGCAGTGAAGAGGTAATATCACGAGACGGTTCATGTTGAAAACCGTCAGTGATACTTCACGAGGCGGTTCTTGTTAATAACCGCTGTGATAATACTACATATCACGAGGCGGTTTTCAATAAGAATCATGAAACATCACGAGCGGTTCTTAACAATAACCGTCTGTGATATTACCACATATCACATACGATTTTTTTTGTTATAACCGTCTGTGATAATATCGCTACAGCTCCACGGTGAGTTTCTTCATCGCCGATGCGTCTGTTCGTCGCCATCCGCTTCGGCTCCCTGATGCGTCTCTTCGTCGCATCGATCCGCTTCGGCTCCCGGATGCGTCTCTTCGTCTCACGCTCCGAATTTATATCTTGTTTTATAAAAAGGATCATCCGCCATCCAAGATGATCATCCCCGGCCCACACATATTTATAAAAAAAAAACAGAAATGGCTGCCTCTTCCTTGTCGCCGACATTGATGGCCTTCCTGGCCGCACTGTACAAGCACCTCTTTCGGTGTACGTTGAACCGTGCTGCGGAAGAACACTGTTTGATCAACAGTTTCTTCACTCCTCTGCCGGTGGAGAATTTGCGGGCGGTGGCGCCACCTTCCGCCGTCTTGACATCCTTCTCCGCCGTGTCTTCGGGTGATCTCCCACTTTCGGCAAGTTCTATGCGTCATCGGCGTAGTCCTCCAAAATAGCGTTGCATGTCTCCAAGAGGCTTGCCGTCACTTGGGCTAACGAGGCGGCAGCGGCATCGAGTCGACGGCCGAGACCCTCAAGCAAGGGAAGAGAGCCTATGGGCTCAATTCTTTTTAGTTCAACGATCAGGGTCTTGAGAGACACTTGAGCGAGCGCGTCGTGGTGGGCGATTTCGAGCTTCGTTCGATGATCGGGAACCGTCCGAATCTTGGCCGCGCCGCCTATGAAGTATTGAAGACGGAGATAACACCTACCTCCGCCACTAGAAAAACTTTGTTTATTTATAGGTTTCTACTTTTTAATATTTTTTATAGCGGTAGCCACGCTTTGTTTGGCCATATACATATGAAAATTCCAAAATGAAAAAAAAAAGTTTGGAGGTGAAGTTACTATATTAATTATATGTTGAATTATTGCTATATATATATATATATATATATGTGTGTGTGTGTGTGTAGTTAAAGCAAATTTTCAAGATTATTTAAATGACAAAATTGACATATAAACATGTAATTTCTTCACGTCATGTAAGTGTATATACAAGATAAATATACTTGAGAAAAACCATATCATCAAGCGGTTCCATAATGGAACAAATGCGTGATATAAGGACATATCACGAATGGTTCCATAATGGAACCGTGCGTATATGCCCATATCACGAGCGGTTCCATTATGGAACCGTCTGTGATAATTATCACTGACGGTTCAATAATAGAACCGTCTGTGATAAGTCTCTTTATTAGTACGAGCCCAACCGCTAGGGTTTGCGCTCGCCCTAACTCTTGTCACTCCTCCCCAGCTCTGCTAGGGTTTGCACCCGCCCTAACTCGTCACTGCCCAATGCATTTACTCCGTTCCCCTCCCCACCCCGACGCCATCGCTCGACCCCGTCGCCGTCGCCGCCCAACCCCATCGCCGTCACCGCCGGTTGTGACACCACTCTGCACTGCAGAAACACTCGTACGATAGTAGTGTCTTCTGCAGTGTCAGGGTCGTGCCACAATTACGGTGACGTCGCCACCCTAGCCACTAGGCTTGGCCCCGCGTGTCGCCTGCGTCGCCATGGCTTGGTTCTCCTGCTCGGCCTCCTGTGCTCGGGCCCTGGCTGGTCTTTGCTTTCCCCATCCTCCCTCTATTCTCCTCTAGATCTATTAGCTTAATGTCTTGTGTTGAGTTTGATTTTTATGCTTGAGCCGTAAGTTGTGTCCTGATGTTTTTGTGATTTATGCAAGGTGAAGGAGATGGATGAGGGTTGTCTTTGGTGGTGGGGTCACCACCGTGGTTCTTATTGCATCTTGAGGTATCACCCTACCTTACTCCTCTCTGTCTCTACCCGCTTGCTCTGTGATGAAAATGGCTAGTGCTCGTGTGGTGGCGGGTTTGGACACCCTTGGTCTTGCTATCTTCTTTGTTGAACGCTCAATGATGTTAATAGTCTTATGCTGAAATTGAAGTGATAATTAGTTCATATTAATAGTCCCTTGCTCGTGATGTAATGATGTTAATAGTCTTATGCTGAAATTGAATTGATAATTAGTTCATATTAATAGTCCCTTGCTCGTGATGTAAACCGAGGGCTATTGGTGTATGTGCATTCTATGCATCTTGCTTAGTTCATCTTTGTGGGTTCGGATGGGGCTTGATATGTTATGACTTATTGGGTTGTTGATATGTATGAGCTTTGTTGATATGTTATATTGTTATGACTTATGACTTATTGAAGTGTCAAGTGTTATGTCTGCTATTGATAGTGGAAACTTGCTTGGTGAACCATGAAACATTTGATATGTATGATTGATGATTTGCAAAAATAGATGTATAAAATGTATGATATGTATGTTATGACTTATTTGTCGATTTGTCATTTTGTCAAGATATCATCTGTTGCTTCTCGCCATTCATTTCACATTTATCGTATGTAACTGTTCATGCAAGTCAAGTTCCTATCTTGCGTCCTAGGTACGTCGTCCTACCATTTCATTCCTAATCTCTTCTCTATAAAGTCTCCAGCGGTGGTACTTGTGCCTTTAAAACGGCATTATATATATATATATATATATTATATGTATTGTTACGAGTCCCTCGGCCACTTTTGGGGTTAGCGTCCACTTGACATGAGAAGAGGAGCGACAACCAAGGGCAACCTCATTGAGCCCTTGCAAATTTAAGAAACTGGTTTGCTTGGAAAGCGTCGGGACATCAATTGGCATCTTGTATTAGCAAATACAAGATGTCCATGCTTCCAGGAGTACAGAGCGTTAAAATTTGCAGGGCTCAATGAGGTTGCCCCGGTTGTCGCTCCTCTTCCTCATGTCATGTGGACGACTTCAAAGTGGCTAAGGGACTAGGAACAATAGAAATATAATATATATATGATGCCGGTTTTAAAGGCACAAGTAGTCACTGCTTGGAGACTTTATAGAGAAGAGTCATCACAGACGGTTTCAGCCACAAACCGTCTGTGATATATAGATATCACAGACGGTTGGTGTCACAGACGGTTTGTGGCTGAAACCGTCTGTGATGACTATATATCATAGACGGTTTGTGGCTGAAACCATCTGTGGTAGTATGCATCACAGATGGTTTGAAAACCGTCTGTGATGACCTCATGCATCACTGACCCATAAACTCAAACGGCTTAAGAAACCGTCTGTGATGACGTTTTTGAGCCGTCTGTGAAGGCCTTTTCTGTAGTAGTATGATCCTAGCGTGTTGCTTAGGAAGAATCAGAGAATAGCCAGAGACCAATTAAGATATTCTCAGATAATTGGTTCACTCTTGTATTTAGCTAGCGGTACCAGGCCTGACATCTCGTTTGCTGTGAGCAAACTAAGCCGGTTTGTTTCCAATTCGGGAGATGATCATTGGCATGCTCTTGAGAGGGTAATGCGCTATCTAAAGGGTACTATGAGCTATGGCATTCATTATACCGGGTACCCCAGGGTACTAGAGGGTTATAGCGATTCAAACTGGATATCTGATATTGATGAGATTAAGGCCACAAGTGGATATGTCTTCACACTTGGAGGTGGCGCTGTTTCATGGAAGTCTTGCAAGCAGACCATATTAACGAGGTCAACAATGGAAGCAGAACTCACAACATTAGATACTGCCACTGTTGAAGCCGAATGGCTTCGTGAGCTCTTGATGGATTTGCCGGTGGTTGAAAAACCGGTATCGGCTATTCTGATGAACTGTGACAATCAAACTGTGATTGTCAAGGTGAACAGTTCTAAGGATAATATGAAGTCATCAAGACATGTGAAGAGAAAACTGAAGTCTGTCAGGAAAATGAGAAACTCCGGAGTAATAGCTTTGAATTATATCCAAACAGCTAAGAATCTGGCAGATCCCTTCACAAAGGGTTTATCACGAAATGTGATAGACAATGCATCGAGGGAGATGGGTTTGAGACCCACGTGAGTTATATCATAGTGGTAACCCATCCTATGTGATCGGAGATCCCGTGAAGTAGGATTGGGGAAACAAGCTATTGGTTAACTGGGAGGAGAGTACCTTTATAGACCCACTCCATTGGAGATGCAATTCTCTCCTAAATCTGTAAGGCAGGTTGATTTTTATCTTAATGTGTTACGTGACTTGTTTAAGCAAAGATGTTGTCCTCTGAGCGCTCTTGAAAGAACACACCTATATGAGCCGATCGCTAGTCACGCCTATGAAATAGGGTAATTTCTAGGAAGCTCATGAATAGGCGAGAGTATGACTTATATGCTCCAACCCGCGGGGATGCTGGCGACCTAGTATCGATTAAGGACTTAAGTGAAACTTATTCACACAAAGCTGTCAATTCAAGGCTTAGTCCATTGTGCAGTTGTGGATAAGTGAAGCTTCTGTTCTAGGTGGATGTTCAACCTTAACCGGTCTCCATCAAAACACTAGTATATGTAGGACCGAAACAGGCGACTAGGGGGGGGGGGTTGAATAGGAGCTCAAAATCTTTTCAAAACTTGATTGGATTCAATTCGCAAATCACTCCAATAGCTATGAGATCTATGAAGATCAATGTTCACGCACAGAGTAAGTCTCACTTGAATCCAATCCTAACCCCCAAAGCACAGCAACAAAAACCAG
Source organism: Phyllostachys edulis (assembly GCA_036346405.1). Classification (NCBI taxonomy): domain Eukaryota; kingdom Viridiplantae; phylum Streptophyta; class Magnoliopsida; order Poales; family Poaceae; genus Phyllostachys; species Phyllostachys edulis. The sequence goes on along the minus strand of CM070560.1, from coordinate 60,882,687 downwards.
AAGGAGTGTTGCGATATCAGGAAAATCGGAACTACTACAGTGTAACCAGCGGTACTACCTATAATTGGTACTACCACAGTGTACAGAGCGGTACTACCGTAGGCAAATGAAAGGTACTACCGATTATCCTGGAGTTCGTCCCGACAGCTGAAAAACCAAATCTAAAATTGGCACTACTTTTGATTCACCTGATCAAACTTGATGAAACTTGAAACACCGCTTCTCTAAGAGGTTAGGAACCTATTCCAAACAAGGATCGAATAGATCCACATTAAAGTTCCAACCTTTTTCGATTTGGGTGAAGACTGTTTCAAGAACCGAGCCAAAACCTAAACTGATCTAGAAACTTGCTCGTGGGTGATTGATGATCAAGATGATCCTAGATGTATTCCCACATATCATAGCAAGCCAAATCTAGGACAAAAACCAAAGAGAAACTCTCGAATCAAAGAAAGCCCCAAAAACATCAAATAGAGAATAAGAACACCAAGAGGCTCATCTGTGAAATCTTTGCTTGGATTGATTTCAGATAGATGAATGATTGTTATTTACAGCCACTCCAACCTGAAGGACAAAGCTCACCACGTGAGCACACACTCAATCGAAACCCTAGAAACCCTAGTTCTCCTCTTTTCTCCTCAAAACCCTAAACACAAAATATGGCAACAAATGCAGGGGCCAGAGGCTGCTGGACAGCACCTCCTCCTTTATATAGTGGAGGCTAGCATCTAGGGAATATTCCATTAGGGCACCCATTAAACCCTAACACACAAATGGGTTAACACACGCACGCATCTCGAAGCGCTGTCTTCATCATCGATTGACCTAAACCGCTTCACCATGCGCCGACCCGTGCCGCGGTTTAGCCAAAAGGTCATCAAGGCGGTATTTGGTGAAATTACCAAAATACCCCTTCTCGATCCTTCTCCAAAAGACAGAGTCCACAGATCGTGAAGCAATCCCATACTTCGCCACGTGTAGGTTGATCAACGGTTCCATGTCGGCAAGTCTCTCCCGTCCGGATCCCACCGGTACCATAGCACTTGCAGCGACTCTCGCGCCGCTTGATCCAACCAGCTACACCGAACCACCCGTTTGGTCATCCTTGTCCATTCTGCGCCCTGCTTGAGTCCTCTGACCTCACCCGGTATCCTTGATCGTTCTGGACTTCAGCTATCCAAGCTTAGTCCCGATCCTCCTCGCCGTTGACCGTCATTGAACTGCAAGCCACTTGCACAGCAATAGACCAAGAAACCATTTCCGGGAACAAGTTCTTCACAACTTGACCCACGTTAGTCAAAACATGCATCATGCAACACATATGCACCGATGAACATGAACTTGACCTAAGCCAAAAACAAATCTCCAAGAAATTTGACAATTAGCACATTTCATTCCACAAGCGGTACTACCACTACATATCTGCCGGCATTACCGCATTGCGGTCATACCGCTCAAAACACTGCGATCGTACCGCAACTTGGAGAAATCAAAAATCTCCCAAAACATCCTCTCTGGAATTTCCATACCGCTCACATGCGGTCATACCAACATGTGGTACTACCAATAGCCAAAGCACGGTCATACCACTCCACAAGAAACCCAGAGCTCAAGTACACCTTCTTTGGAATTTTGCAACCGCCATGTCACATTCAGTGCTTCCGAGATGCGGTACTACCACCACTATCCCTGCGGTACTACCGCTCCACTTAAACACACAAAAGCCTCAGAATCACTCACCCTAACACGTGGACACTCCAGATCATCTCGCCCGATCGGACCACGTGATTCAACCGTTGGATCTGGGCACTGTTGGGCGGTCCGAACGTTCCCCTTGATCTCAACCGTCCGATTTCAATCGAACAACCCAAATAACGCTTCAAGTCCGGAGGTCCAAACGTCCACTTCAATCAGGACCGCCCGAATTCAATCCGACGACCAAAGCACCAACGTGACTTGTGGTATTACCGCTCAACACTTGCGGTCGTACCACCCGGCGGTAGTACCGCGGCCACAATGTCGGTACTACCGCAAAACCTGACACTTGCTGATTTTCACAGAAATCAACAAACTCTCAAAGCAATTGCCAATTGTATCATCACCTAAGATCATGAGCATGCCCCTATGACATCCACAGTATATTAAAACAATACTGTGGATCAAGGCATTTGACATGTGCCTTTGGGATCTGGTGGGGAATTGTTGGAATTAATACAGGCTGGGCCCAAATTTTAATTCTAATTAATTCTTGGAAAATCTCAAAGGCCCATGTGCAAGTGCTAAAACTGTTTAGTCCCACATGGAGGGATGAAGGGGAGTTACACCACTTTAAAAGGTGGAACGTGGTAGCCCCTCTTGTGGAATTGGAGAGAGCTAACACACGCACGAGCCGAGCCGAGCCGTCTTGCGTGCGTCGTGTGCTGCAGCGCTTGGCGTGTCACAGTGCGGGTGCGTTTTTCTTTATCTATTCGGAAAACGAAACACACCAACTCGTAATTGATGGCGAATCAATGGCAACCGTTGGTCTCTGGTCTCTTTGTTTTTGGCGAACAGAGTTCTGGTTCATGATGGCGACTTTTGGCCTTTGGACTTCCTGGCGACTGTTGGCCTTTAGACTTCTTGGCGACTGTTGGCCTATGGACTTCCTAGCGACTGTTGGCCTTTAGACTTTCTAGTTCTGGCTATTTAAAGAACAGAGTCTGGTTCTTCTCCAAGTTTACACACAACAGAACTCCACTGTTTTTGTTGCTGCTTCTGGCAATCTCCATCCCGGCGAGGCGCATGTACGGCCACACCGAGAGAGTAGGCCTCCGGAACCTTCGTCCTTGAAGGCTTGCACGAGCGAGGATGAATAAGGTTTTTGGGGAGCGTTATACGATCGTCATTGCCACGCTCGTCTACATCAACTGCATGACTACGACTCTCTGCTACGTTCTACATCAACTACACGACTACGACTCTCTGCTACATTCTACATCAACTGCACGACTACGACTCTCTGCTACATTCTACATCAACTGCACGACTACGACTCTCTGCTATGTTCTACATCAACTGCACGACTACACGACGTCCACTACACAATGACGAACAATGACCTTATCAAGAATTATGGTGCTGCTTCTTCTTCCACTGAATCTGGGTATGGTTATCTCTCTCTTGTTATTTTGTTTATTTTACTATCTGTTGTTGTCTTAAACACTGAGATAGTTATGCTAGATTGTATTCTTCTAGAAGATAGTATTGCTATAGTGTTCTTGGTTACCTGCTTTGTGAAAATGGCTAGAGTATTTTTTTATGTTTTATCTAGCATATTTCTGGATTAAAGTACTTCGAAAAATGCTTATATATTCAACACTTATTCCTTCTAGATTATCAATTACTGACAACTTATGATGGACATAATGTCTGTTGTTGACCTATTAAGTGTTAGCATTAACACAATAAGAGCTTAATTTGCTTCTTTGTTATGTAGATCATGAGACGGAAGATGTGGAAGAGACAGATATAAGCATGGATTATTATTATGGGAAAAATTTAGAGGCAATGATCGGAATGGAGTTTGAGAATGTATGCATGCCATGTTGGTTTTAGTATTTGGAAATTTGGGCATGATAGATCTTCAACAAGTGTGACTCGGACAAAAAAAAATTGAATGCTCAAGGGAGGGCTTCGATAAGAGGAATCCATAGGACACATGCGAGCGGAATCGAGTAGACACAAGAGTTGGTTGTAAGGCAAAAAAAGACTATCCAAATCATTCCTAATGGAAAATATGTTGTAAGCAGTTTTGGAGATACACATTGTCGATGGTTTAATATCGATCTTATGAATGAATGTTGGAGGCTCTCCTAGAGCGAAATCACACAGAAAAGGACACGATAATTTTTATAAAGGTTCATGCCTTCTCCTGAGAGAATAATAACCATACTCCTGTGTTACTGTATTGATTGTGTTTACAACAGGGAGGAAGTCACTAAAACTAGGGCTTGATGACTTTTATCTCTCGTTGTATGTGTCGAATCTCTTCTCTGTTGTCCTCCTCTGTCCACCAACTTTACTCCTTATATAGCGCATCAAGGGGTGGCAGTTGTCTATGTTAAGAGGTGGCTTAACGTTTGATGCAATGTGCATGTTCAATGGTGGTTATTCTCAGAGACATATCCCCCACGTCGCCTTACAGTTACATCAGAGACAGAGGTATAACACGTGCAATTATCTCAGGGAATAACGACACATATTAACTACTGTGTGTATTAAACACAGTGTACAAATATCCCTAGTCGATCGGGACCACATGTCTATGGTTCTTATCGACTATAGGGTGGTCATAAATGACCTGGTCGTAGTAAAGCTTACGACCATGAGGTGATCATAGTAGGACCCACGATCAATAGGTGGTCGTAGAAGAACTTACGACCATGAGGTGATCGTAGTAGGACTTACGATCAATAGGTGGTTGTAGAAGAACTTACGACTATGAGGTGATAGTAGGATGACTTACGACTATATATAGGGAGGTTGTAGAAAATCTTACGACTACTAGGTGTTTATAATCTCCCTCGTTGTTGATATTGAGGGGTACCCTTAAAGGTTGTATAAGAGATATTATCATCTATAATAAATATTACAGATAAATAATTTAATTAAATAAGGATTATTAGATCATCGTCATTTAGCCCCCAACTTCAAGTGAAAATGACTTACCTAGAAAAGAGATAGTAGAATCATGGGTGAAGATTAAGTGTCTTCGACTTGGTTTTTCTTTTGACCAGAAATTGACTTGGACCAGAAATGTATATTTACTTGAATTGTAAAAACAAAACTCCTTTTCCTGAATATACAGAAAAAAAAGAAAGCCAACCATCTCTTACAAACTCTGCCCATTGGGAGCAATTCCCGAAGAGATTTGCAACTGTTGGCATCCCACGATCTTCTACTCAGGCCGACGGCTATAAATATTCACCGGGGAGTAACATAGGGTTTTTTACTTCCCCTATTTGCTACAACTGCTCCTGAGTTCTTGTTCTCTCCGCCGTCAACCAAATTTGCAATTATTGCCCAAATCTTCAAATCCAAAACAAATCTCCTCGAATCCAACTCAAACCCTAGAAGAGATGGCCGGAGTTGCGTCGAAGTGGGACAGACCGGAGATGGATGTCACGAAGATTACGGCTCTCGTTTCTGCAGAGAATATTTTGAGGCAAGCTCTGGTGAAGTGGACTGAAGCTGATGGTCAATATTGGCCATCAGAGGAGGAGGGAAGGATCCCCATCTTCGAGGCATACTATGAGTATGACCTTCGACTGCCTAGTCACCCATTCCTAACGATCATGCTCGAGCATTTCAATGTGGATTTGGTGAACTTGGTTCCCAACTCTATCATGATGTTGAGCGTATTCGTGTACCTGTGCAAGCCTATCTGGGAATTGCTCCATATTTGGATCTCAGGTACTATTATGTAATGGATAAGCACCGATCGATTGCCGACAGCTGCGGTTTCCAACTCCACGATGGAATGTCGAGGGAATACATCCTCATGTTCACCAGGTCGTCGTGGCTGGGATAGAGGAAAAAGTGGTTCTACTGGGCCATGACCAAGGATGACAACTTGTACTTCAAGGGCAAGCCTACAGAGAAAAAGAAGAATTGGGACTCGGTTCCGTAGAACCTCGACCGCTTAGGCCCCTTCATTCGAGCTATCAAGGAGTTGAGAGAAGGAGGGCTAACTGGATGGCATGTGGTGAAGGATTTCATCACACACCTCATTAGCCCCCTAAAGAATCGAGCACATCCCATTTGGGAGTACTCCGGGGTTAATGATTTGACCAAGGACTACGAGGAAGGTAATATTATGACCGATATACTCTTTTCAATTTATGATTCGAGCATATCTATTAAACATATTATTTTGCTCGTAGACCTGCCAGAGAGAGAGGTTAATGCTCGGGTCAAACTCATCCGCGAGAAGGCTGCTACGACCATAGATGGGGCTTCTCAGATCCTGGTAGTCGTGTCTGAAGAGGACATGGCAAGATGTCTAAAGGTAACCAATATTTGTATTGGTTTCAACTTTAGGTAGTAGTATTCGTAATTTTGACTACTTGTTGATTCTTGTTTTGTGGCTTTTTTTGTAGCAAATTGGCGCACCAGATTCTCAGGATGTCCCCGAGATGGACTTGGGGTTTGCTGAGGAGGATAGAGTTCTTCTGAGCAAGAGGCGCTGTCTTGTGAAGGCGATCGACAAGAAGAGGAAGGATGTCGGGAGTTCGAGCACAACTTCCTGACCGACCACCGCCATTGGTCATTTTTTTGGCAGATTTAACCTCCAAAGACACGCAGGAGGTGGTTGTAAACCTCAAGCACAAGGTGCCTAAGAGCAAGGTACCCTTCTAATATGATGATAGGACATTCTCAGTTTCTCCTTCTCCTGCTTTTCTCAAGCGAATCGAAAAGGAAAACTAGAAGAGTTATAATTCTTTTGTGAAGGCTACTGCCAGTCCAGCAGAGCCTGTGGTCGAAAGAAATGACAACCTCCATGTGGTTGAAGTTAGTTCTGACCACCCAGAAGAAGAGGTTGCATAAGAAGCTCCGACCATCCCCCTCAATGTATGTAACACCCCGATTTTCATAATCGGGATGTTAATATTTAATTTGATGATCTATTAAATTTTTGACTGTGTTTTAAATTTTTTTTCAGTGTTTAATTAAAATGTTGCTTTTAAAATAAAATTGAATTAATTAAAAGGTTGCTTTTTAGTTAAATCAAATTCTTGAAAGACCGCTTTTAAAAATTAAATTATTTTTATTTCTTGTCTTTGCATGCTTTTCAAAAATCTTGTCGTCATGCATACGTTAGTATCGTCGCTATATTTTTCGGTTCAACCGACCGCAGGCGAGACGCCTGCATGTCCATTTCTTTCCCCAACTTCTCTCCTCGAAATCACCACAAAAAATCAATAATCCGATAATGCATGTTATACCGATGCGATCATCGTCGCGAGAGCAATCGATTTTAGCGGTTAGTTCGCGTATGCGAGATCGTTTGAGTGAGTTGGAGAAAAGAAGGAAGAAATGCACTGTGATTTATTTCACTGGCGTTTTTCCTCTTCCATCCGAATGCACATTGCCATTTCACACCTCCCCACCCATTTGTTTTGCACCAGCCGAACACCACAGTCACTGCCTATTTCCTTTGCTTGTTTATTCCTCTCCCACTGCCAACACATACAAAGTCACTACCCAACATTTTTGAACAGAGCACTTGCGTAGGCTTTTCTTCTCCCCGCTGCCCTCCTTTTCTTCTTGTCCATCCGATGGCAGTGGCCCATCTCTCCCAACAGCTAATCCCACAGGCCATACACCACTGCCTATTCTTCCTACACATGGCCAAACCCAACTATCCCCACTGTCATTCCCATCTCCTCTCCACGCCATCCTTTTCTTCCCCACTAACCTTCTTCCTAGAACACCACACAGAACATGAGCTCATCTCCACACCTTCTGTCCTCTAGATCCCAACCAAAAACTGAGAATCAAGCCTTGCATGTCATACCTTTGTCTTCCTAATCACATTAGCAATCCATTCATACCTCTAGCTCCCTCATGCAAAGCCATTTAAGCAAGTCTTGGAGAAGGGAAGGAGGAGGGTAGAGTAGTGCCGCATGCTTGCTTAGCAGTGCATACCATGCATGTGGAGGTGTTGGCCAGAAGCTCTCGGTAGCCACCATGCTCCAGCAGCCCATGGTGTGGTGCGGCACTAGGAGCAAGGCATCAGTGGCTTTGGCGGGGCGCTCAACGGCTCGGCAACCCAGTGTGTGTAGCTGATGGCGAGGCCAATGCGCACATGCAGCGGCTCGGCGAGGTGGCCAGGCGCACGACAGCCAGCAGCGATGTGGCGCGGAGATGTGGCATCCACGACATTGAGGAGAGGTGACTGAGGCGAGGTCAAGGAGGCGCAGTGCCGAGGCACGGTCCTGCAGCAGCAGCGCGGCACCAAGACGGAGGATGGCAAGGCGTGGCCCGGCGACGCCGAGAGGCACGGCGGTGCAGCATGCATGCATGCATGTGGCAGCTTAGCGGTGGCTCCATGCGGCGTGGCTATTTGCGCACAGCAGCGACAGCCCATGGCGTCGAGGGAGGAGCTGAGGATGCCTGAGGTGGCGGCAACGGCGGCTTGGCGGAGGCAGCGGGCGCAAGGTGTGGCTTGACGGCGGTCGAGGTGAGGCTGAGCGGGGGTGCATGCAGCCGGGCCCTGCATGCACGCGGTCAGGCTCGACGTTGGCGACGCAGAGCTGGCCGCGAGTGCGACGCATGCATGCGACGACCATGCATGCAATGGCATGGTGGCCTGAGCGAGGCGAGGTGGTATGGCATGTCGCACTTGAGCGCGGCATCGACAAGGCGACCAAAGGTGTGGCCAAGGACGCGGCGGCAACAAGGCGAGGAAGACTGCGGGTGAGTTGAGCACCGAAGACGACGGTGTCAAGAGCGAGTGAGGTGGGGCGGTGTCGACGCGACATCGCGGCGCATGTGGCGGTACCGAGATGACGGACATGGACGAGGAGTCGGACGTGGATGCGGATGAGTTCGGTGACGACTACGGCAGACGTGGGATCGGTGACGACTACGACGGACGCGGATGTAGAGCCGAGAAGACGACGCCCGATGACGATTTGCATGCCTAGCATTGTGGTAAAATCTTTAGTATTATTTTTGTTACCGCGCTATGATATTAGTCATGCATGTTGCATATTAGTCACGAGTATGGCATCTATTTATGCATGTTTAATTGTAAAAAAAATGTTTTGGTTGCTTAAGACTGGTATAATTCTTCGGTTAGGTCATTTTTGTACGTAGGCGTGATTATGTATTGATATTTCGAGGGATGCGATTGATTAGATCGTTGTAGCGGTTTAGGTGTATTATTGGTCGGTGGATGCTAAATTAAATATACATTGGGTCAATTGATTGGATAATATTATTTTGGAGCCACATGCAAAATTGTGGTGATCTTAGATGATAAATTAATTAGAGGTTTTTCCTCACGTTGGATTAGTAATTTTTGGAGTTAGGACGCATAAGGATTTTATGAATTATTACTTGATGGATAGCTCTTGTGGTGATATTTATGGAGATATGGAGGTTGAATCGGGTGATTTATTTAATCATGAGTAAATTGATGGGATGTCTTTAGTAATAGCTATGTGAGTCATTTATGCTAGATTTTGGGTGATGGTAGAATGGATGATTTGTGTCGAACCCGGGGAACGAAGGATCCCGAATTCTCTGTGAAACACACACTAGTCCAAGAACAGCTAGTGTACACAGTCAACAAAAGTGGATAACACAACCATACAACGTCATTCATTGAAATACTTAAAGTTTGATACAAAAGGGGCATAGAGCCAAAGAGCAAAATACAGCGGAAGCAAAAGCAGTAGAGTAGACCACACGATTTGCCATAAGCAATCGTCTAGACGGCGTAGCCTAGTCGTCCGAGTTCTCATTATGCTCGTAGAATTCTTCTCCTGATCAACAATTTATTAAGCAAGGTGAGTGAGTACAAATGAATGTACTCCGCAAGTTACACCTAATGTAACGGAATTATAATGCATGCAAGGATTCAACAAAGGGAGGCTTATATGGCTCAATTTGCATAAAGCGATATTTTTCATTTAAATATTCATACTAAGTTCCAAAGCAGTTTACTTTATAACTAAAATTTATTTGCTAAATCTCAAGTTTTATAGTCAGATAACATTCATCAATAAGTGGTGAAGGATATCCTCCTATTACATGGCTACCCGCCCAATTCCCATTTGGATAGAAATCCAAAATCATTTAATAAAGTCTTTTAAAATCAAAACCAAAATCTAACTTGAAGTGGCTTTGCTAGCATGTCCATGACCGTGGACACGGCTATTCGAATAGTTTTACACTCTGTAGAGGTGGTACAACTTTACCCACAAGAGATAATTGACTTATAATGTCCGTCTGACACACTACCGAAGGTGTGCGACTAATGTCATTATCACGAAGCCTTTACAATGCATCATCTCACCGTAGTCCCACCTCGCTAAGGTTTCGCCCCCTTTGGATATAGACCTACCGGGTTCAGGCCCCCTCTTGCGCCAGGTGTGAATACATGAAAGTAGGTCATAAAAGACACCCACGCAACCGGATGGCATGACCATGGTGAAAGAATACAAATTAGTTAGCCAGGTCCCACCCATTCAGGACTTGTGGTAGTACGATGGGGCTTAGCAAGATGCGACTCGAAGACTGGTTCTTAATTGACTTGGACGACATTCCATAAAACCCATGGGTCTCGATCATAGAATTGATTCGATCCCGTGCATGAACATGCACCATCCAACATCCATTTCGCCCAAGTCCAAACCATTTTTTATTTTATTTAACAAGTTAAACCTTTCAAAGATTTCTATGGTATAGACATACCATAGCATTGTTTAAATCATAATGGAATTTTTGTCTAATTTCCCCAAAGTAAACATTTTGGTCTAAGCTTTGTCTAAGCCTAGTGTTTTTCAATATGTTCTAGCTCATACTAATGTATCAACTAGATTTTAGCTAAGGTATCAAGGAATGATTGTTTTAACAACAAAGTTGGCTATACAAAGGAATATGGAATAACTATAAGCTTAAAACAGGAATTTAAATTACTTGAATTTAAATAAGAATGTAATAATAATTTAAAATGGAATTTAAATAATTTAAAATAATGGGATTCAATATGATCAATGATGTAACTTGCCTTGCTCAAATGCTTGAGGATCTACTTCTTCGCAATATTCGGGTTCCCCGGAGTCGTCGAAATCTATACGCGAAAAGGAACCAAATTCAAATAATACTCAAATGAATTCAAATAAACTCCAAATCAAATAATTTTGGTGCAGATAAGTAGATCTTGATTTTAGATGAATTTAGAAATTTGAATCGCTCGAATCAGAGTTCGAACGGAGAAGTTATGGCCTTCGGAAGATTGAGAATACATGAAATGACAAAAGAAAAGGATGTTCGGAATTTCTGGATTTATTTTAATTTGGAAAAGGCTGAGCCACTGACAGCTAGGGCCCACGACACAGTGCCACGCCACGCGCGCCTGACAGCTACGAGGGCCACATCAGCCCTGGGCTGAGGTGGCGCCCAGGTGGCGATGAGCTGGAGGTGAGGTGGCACCACGTCGGTGAAGGGCGATGGCGGCGCTCGGGGATGTGCGGCTTGCCGGCGCTTTTCGCCATGGCGAGCTCGATGGGTGGTGGCAATGTGAAGAGGGGCGCGCGGTGAATCCAGGGCGCACCAAAATGGCGGCGTTTGATGGAGAGATGGCCGGCGGCGACGACAAAAAGTGGCGGCGATGGTGGCTCGGAGGTGGCGGCGGGGCTCCGGTGGGCTCCGGGTGGAGTGGGTGAGCGCACAAGGTGTGCCACGATGAGGCGGTGCCGACGGCGTAGGTGAAGGCGGTCGGAGAGGTCCCACGGCGGTGCTACAGGCGGCGGAAGGAGCTTCGACCGAAGCTCTTCGACGATGAAATACGGGCGATTGGGGACGAAGGAGAGGGAGTGAGTTGGGGAAACAGGGAGAGCAGGGGAAGAGGCGCACAGGGCGCTCCTTTATAGGCACTGAGGAGGAGGAGAGAGGCGGGGCGGCATGAGTGTGCCGTGGAGCTTGGGCCGACGCAGGTCATGGCGTGCACTGGATTTGCGGGGCGAAGCGGAGGGCGACGGGACGGGGCGGTGGCGGAGGCGATGGGCATTCAATGCCCCGCTGACGAGGGTGGCGTGGATGGGCGAAGCGTCGGTGGAAAACGCGGGTGTGGCGCAGAAAGTGGGAGCAGCATGTGCTCCAACGGGCAAGAAGGGAAGAAGGAAGACGAAGCGGAGGGAGACGCTGGCGTGTGGGCTCGTCGCGTCAGCGAGAGTCAGCGAAGGAGAACACAGTGATCAAGGATTGTCCGATTTTTGATTGAATGGTCCGAAATGATTTGGACGTTCGGATGTCCGAAGGTTACAACACGATCGGGCTGTCCATCTTCGATCGGACGGTCCACGGGAGGAGCGGCGCAAGTGAGCCGGGCTCGGCGCGAGAGGTCGGAGCAGCGCCAGGGGGGAAAGAATAGGAGCAGGCCAAAGGAGCGGAAGAAATGGGCCGGAGCTGAGGCTTTCGGCCCAAAAGGAATAGGAGGGATTTAAATTGGTTTTTGATTAAAATAATTCAAGAAATTGAAAAGGCTTTTTAGAAAAATAGTTAATTAGGTCCAAAAATTTCAAGAAAAATACACATAAATTCCTTGAGTTATTTGGAACCTAATAAAATTATTTATAACCATAGTTTAGCTTTTAATTTTCTAAATAAATTATTTTTAGCTTTTGGGCAAAAAGGGAAGCCCTTTTTAAAATTCAGAAAATCCAAGAAAATACTTAATGCACTCTTTTTGACTTTTAAATCCAATAAAACCCAAGGAAAGCAATTAAACCAAATTTTGATTTTAATGAAGTTTGATTAACTCAAATTAAATTGTTTTTATTTTTTGAAATTTCAAGTTTAAGCTTTATTAATTCAATAAACAAAATGGTTAATTTTAATTTTGAAATTTTCAAAAAGGCTTTGAAAAACAGGATGTTACAATTTGATTGTGGATAAATACTTGGATTGCCATGTAATTAGTAGTTAAGTCCTATGTGCTGAGTTGATAGATTTGTACCCTTAATTGGATTAGTAGATAAAGGATTATTAGTTGATCGTAGAGGCACATATATGATTGGATTGGTAGAGGTCGTTCACGACTAAGTTTGGTGGTATGGATATGAGTTGATCGATTAGTAAGCCATTAGATATTGGATGTGTTATTAAATTGTAAAGCTCATTAGGTGTCGGTTAGTCAATTAAACCTCGATCGGTGGAAAATTGAGTGTATGTGATTATGACTTGCTGAGGTTAGACTAGTAGAGCTAGATAGTTAGTATTAGCTTACTTAGTCTAGGGAAGAACAATTGATGGATTTGGTTATAGTCGTATGCCCATAACTTGGTGGATTTAGTACATTTAACATATATGTTGTATAGGTGGAAGATCGTGAATCCGAGCATTGTGTGGTTGGATGGGCTAGTTTGATATTGATAGAGGCTAGGTTAGCCTGAGTTTAAAAAGTATTTTAATGTGATAGAAATTTTAGAAAAGAATTTTTTTTACACTGAAAACTCTTTTATCTTTGAAAATTCGTAGAAAATTCTTATGAACTCCAAATGAGTTAAACCAAATTATTTTGGTCTTATATTTTTATTCTATATTTATCTATGTAATCCTTTTCTCACCACTATTCTACAAATTTTCACCAAATAATTAATTTTGGATGAATAGTAACCGAGCTTTTTTTCCCGCATTTTTTTTTCCAAAAATTGATTTTCAAACTATTATAACTTTCACATACTAACTCCAAATGAAATAATTCTTTCACCTAAATTCATATAAAATCATAATCTACCTACTGTATAAATTTCATGTATTTTGGATGATATTGAATTTTTGGATGTTTTCGGTGTTATTATTCTTATTCGATGCTCTCGTTCGTTCGATAGTTTACGAAGGTTCGAGTGTGATCGAGAGTGGTACTCAACAGCACATGCACCATCCACAGCAAATGCAAGTAATCCTTTCCTTTGATGCATGTTTCTCCTATTAATTTTGAAAACTATCTATGTTTATTTTGAAGTATTCTATGCATTGCTTAATTTCCAATACTTGGATGTCAATTGGGTAGAATTAGTTATATCCTCTTGCTGCATTGGCCTTCCTTTGAATTTTGATTACCCCTTTTTCCTTGAATGATTAAGGCTATATGTTATATGGGTTTGTTTGGTTATTTGCATAACGTTGTTTAGCCATGCTAGTAGTTGTGGCTGAAAGCGGTGGATGGAGCTAGTCCATCGACCGATGGATTGAATTGAATCTTGATGAAATTTGAGGAATATATGGATTGAATTATGTTGAATTTGAGGATTGTGTCCAGATATTTGAATATGGTTTTGAGGACTTGTTGGGTGGGGGTTGTTGTGTGTTGAACTTGGATGGGTGATAGGGTGATGAAAGGAGGTTGTCCTGAATTCATATAGCCCCGTCTAGGTATTTGAGGATTGGTCTGTGGTGTGATGAACCAAGTCTTACGTGCAACCACACGCCGGGATATTGGCGAAGGCTTGGCTTAATAATTTATTGTGTGTTAGCTATCAAAATACAATTAGATTGACAATTGTTATTATTACTGTTAAATTGTTGCGTTGTCTATCTAGTAGGGGCATGTTAAGTTTTGCCTTAACTTGCCCTTAAGGGTCTCTTGTGCACAAGGGATTTACTTACACAACGGAGTTCACCTGTGGTTCAAGCGACCGTTCAGTCTACCATGGGATTCTGCTCATCGAGTGGTTTGATAGTTAGGACATGGCATTGTAACGGCCTCGTTATGTTATCTTAGTCACACTCCTAAGGAAGAGTGCATTGGCCGACATTGAGAGGTATGCATATCGTGTTGGTAAATCTGTACAACTCTGCAGAGAAGTAAATCTATTCGAATAGCCATGTCCCCGGTTGTGGACATCACTTGTGGGAAAGCATGCACAGTTAGCTTATGAGAATTTGGGTTGGGTTATGTTGATAGGTCATGTGTTGAATTGTTCAGATCTTGTATGTTGTCATGAACGGTAAGTTCGCGTGTTGATTTGTTAAGGAATGAATTGTGTCACAAACGGGAAGTTCGTGTGTTGATTATAATTGGAGTATCTATTGTTGTTGATGATGAATTGGGATTACCTACTGTATATATATTGTTTTCTATATGTTTTACAAATGGCAATTAGAATCTATATCGGTTATCTCAAAGAAAAACTTGCTTTATGCTGAAAATTGCCTAGTGTAGTAGCCTCCCTTTGACACTTGAATGCATTTATTATATGTTGCTATTTGTAAGTCTTACGAGTACATTTTTGTACTCAGTTGGATTGTCCATGTTGCAGGTGAGAAGTCATTTGAATCGGGTTTTAGTTCGATAGATGCTACAACTTTAACCCCAGTCGGTTGCTTGTGGGTTTGGGTATGCCAACTCGATTTCTCTCTTTTATTTCCTTATTTATCTTCCGCTGCGATTTATTCTCTTATGCTTAAATTTGGCTGGTTAGCCCTCATATGCAAAATTGGACCATAAGGTTCTATTTGTTGAAGTTGTATTAATGATTCTATTCTCTTGTATATTCGTGTATGGATGTGATTGCAATGCTGTGTTTGGATATGTGCATGTTAGCCACTAATCCTTGGAAGCTAATATGAGACACATATCCGGACACTCGGAATTGTTTTCGTCTCTCGTTAAGTGTTGCACTTTTGGCGTAATCACTTAGCTTGGAACGGATCTAATTTCGGGGGCCTACATGACTAGCTAAGATCGTATAGGGCGTGGTCGTTCAAACTAGCGATGCGAGGAGCCTTCTAGTGGCTAAGACCGCAGAGCCAACAAGAGCGACCGAAGTGGAGGAAAAGAAGAGCAAGTCTTCTCTTAGAAATGTTTCTTCGGGCTTCAAGATCGTATCTAGGAAGCTGTCGACGATCGAGTCGTCGATCTTATAAAATAAATAGAGAAAAATGGCAACGAGTTCTTGGGAGAGAATAGGATTGCTCTTTATTGCAATGAAATGGATCCTTTATAGGGGGTGCCTTCGACAAGGCAGTGGACTAGCCCTAATTACACTTGGTTCACTGATTGCTATGCTATTGTTTCAATCTCTAGATGTTGTGAATCTGCAGATGCTGTCAATCTCTAGATGATGTAAACTTGTTCTCTTGTCTCTCGGTTGTCTTCTCCTTTAAATAACTGACGAAGGGGTGACAGTTACTCTTAGAAGTGGCACCCTTTCAAAGTGTCGTGTCCGATCAGAGAAGCGGTGGCAGTTGGTAGAAAACCAAATGACCAGTAGTTGATGTTAATGGGAGATGAACAATATGATGGTTATTGTAAGTGAATCAGGGCTGTAAATGTCGTGTGGTTTGGAACAAATAGGACACGTGTTCCATTTGTCACACGGTAATGATATACTTGGAACCAAGTCCAAATACCAGTTCAAAGCTCCTACGAGTAGTCATCTGGTCGGGCAGTAGGTACAGAATCTCTTCCAACCAGGGTACCCACAATGTAACCTCTAGAATCCTCACGACCATGGGGGTCATTAACCTTAGGGGTTACGACCACGAAGGACGTGCGGTCTTTAATATTAAACAAAGTAATATTAAGAGATTTTAATCCTCATCAGAAGCCTGGGTTTGTAAAATTTAAAGAATAAAGAATTGTACATACTGTTTTATTTTACCTCTTGATGTACTAACATCTGTCTTGTTTTAGTCCAGTCTCTCCAGCCCTCGAGGATGTCCCTATAGAAAAAGATGCCATTGTCATGGCTACGACCGTGGGAATGCTGGTTTCTCCTCCGATCGTAGTGACATAATCGGTGGTGGTCGAGCCTTCAACCACCATTCCTAGGGCAACATGAGAAGGGATGCTTGCCATTGAGCCAGCCATGCACAATGAGGTGGTTGAACCACCCATGGTCATGGAGGCAGAGATGAAAGTGCTCGAAGACGAAGCAATGATGATGATTGAGTCAACTATCGAGGACATCACTGTTCGGACATGAGATCTATCATTGCAATCACCAAGAGCAATTGATCTAGTGGTCATGGAGAGCTCTGACCGCCGTGCTAGAAAAGAGGTTGTGGAGGATGTTCCGCCAGGTCCCCAAGGTGGAGTCGTTTCTTTTGTTATCACGAAGAAGAAGAAGACTCTTTCGACCTCTTCCACGACTTCTTTGGACCATCGGCCATTGGGTCCTCTTCGTTTAGGTCCCATGACCGAGTCCCATACCCTAAGGATATACCTATCAGGGGACATATCTTTGACGATGAACGTCTTCAAAGAATATGGTCAACAGATTCCGTAAACTTGAGTATTACGAGACAGTGTATGCTCACTTTGCTCGATCAGCCATCGATGTAAGTGCTCGATACCAAACATTTATATATTTAGGTTTTTTACGTTTCTGCTTTTCCTCACTATGTATTTTTTTTGTCCAGAGAGCTCTCGAATAAGTTGCTATTGTTGGTGAATACCACATGAAGCTGATGTTGCTGAGAAAGCAGAAGGCTGAACTCTACGAACAAGCAGAGAGATGGTAATACACTGTTAACGAGTAGTTTTTGACCACTTGTTTAGTGCTCATATCATTTTTTCCTTGTAGGTTTAAAAGTGATGAAAAGACCTTAGCCGATGCACTTGACTATGTAAAAGCCGAGGTGCAAAGGCTAAAGAACGAAAAAGAAGACCCGCTAAATAATCATTAGGAGTCAAATTCTATAGCTTGCGAGCTACATAATGAAGTAAACAGTAAGTATTTCAATTGACATTGTTTATTTTGATAACTTTCTTTTCTTTCTCTAACTCTTTTTGTCATTTAGAAAAAGAGGTCAGTGTGGGTAAGCTTCGCACTGAGGTCGATTCGAAGATCTTGGTGATCCACGAGCTTACTCGTATCTTCAAAGAAAAATATAAGGGCATAAAAGAATCAGAAGAGCAGTGCATAAAAGATGATGCCTCTCATGATGATGAAATCAAGAAGCTTGACTCTCGTTTGGTAGGTAAAGTATACTTACCTATGACTAGTTTCATTTACTAATCTTTGAGAAGTGTTTTTTTAACTGGTTGTGCTCTATTTTTAGAGCAAGCAGTCGAAATAAAATGACTTTAGGAAGCTTCGACCCGCAGCTAGGAGGAAATGAAGACTACAAAGATCAATCTTCAAGACAATATTTCTCTCCTAAATAATGTGCTCGGTGGACTTGGTGCCGAGCAGGTCACTCCTCTTGAAGGCACCATGGTCAAACATACGAGCACCATTGGACAGCAGGTCGGAACACTATAAGAGTTGATAACTACTTTGAAGATCAATCAAGTCGATTCGATAAGACAAGCGGTCGAAGGCGTAGTAAGTTTTTCTCTTGCAAAACTTAAGGCTCATGACCGGAGTCTTAGCCTTCAACCAGTCAAAGCTAACTTCGACTACCCTGAAGTAGAGGCAGCACGACTGATCGAAGAAGTGCAGCCAGTCGGCAAGAAGGTCGCAAAGGAGATGCAAATTGGATCTCCTCCATTAGAGTAGTTTGTAATAGGATTTCCTTTGTAAAAATAATTTCCTGTTTATGTGTATAAAGCTTAATTTCCTATAATTTATCTTTTCGATTAGTTAGTAACTCATAAGACAAGATAAAAAATTAGAATTGAAATTTCAAGACTAAGTGATGTGACAATGGGTGTCCCGATCTTTCGATAAGAAGAACAATTCAATTTGGGTGGAGACGACTCTCACAATTCGGCTACCAATCATACACGACCAATATGCCTAGCAATCACTAAACCAACTATGTGATTGTTATCAACCTTGCTAGAAGCACGATCGACCTAACCACGAAGGTATATTCCTGCATACAATCGAAGAGCAAGCAAGAACAAGATAATAAGCAATATGAAATTGCAAATAGGATTGAAGTACTCAATAAGGTGGGATTCTGAAACGGTATTATGGTTGGTCTAATCGACACAAGCTAATATACGAAGTTGCAATGTAGCTAACTTTTAACTAAACAAACTCCACCAGACCCTAAGGGTGGCGGCCACTATGTATAGGAGGAAGAGGAGAAGGGAGGGGCAGTGGTACTGTTCATACGTGAATAGTACTAGTGATCCAGGAGAGTGGGCGGCCAAGGAGGTGACCGGCCCAAATAACCTAATGTGGTGGCTGCCCTTTGGGCCCAATAATTGATACAAGGCCCTCAGCCCAATGTGAGGTGGCGCAGCACCATATATAAGTGAAGTAAATTCATCGGCCCATTGGAGTAGAGTTTGACGCAGCCGAATCGGTGGAAGTAGAGTAGCCCAGTTGGAGGTGGAGTCGTGGTTGTATCTGGAGGGTTGATGTCCTCATCACTAATAATTAAAGTCATAATTACAACTTTATCCTAGCCCCCGCCTATTTGCTTAGTTTAATTAGATAAACTAAGTAAATAGTGGAAAAGAACTTGGTTCTAAAATCTGTGTGATCTTTATTGTTGATCTCGATGTTCTTGTACTGGTAGCAAGAGTTAGGAAAAGATCGACGCTGGGAAGTTCCTTCTAGCGAGCAACACCATGTTTAGAGAGGAAAGACTTCGACTAGGTGATGTTATTTCCACCGACCAGGTTAGTTAAATTGAGTTTATATAAAAGTAGTCAAACAAACTATGAAAGCCCAACTCACTTAGAAATCTCTTCGTAAGATGAAGTAAATAAACTAAGTAAATGGTTAAAAAGAACTTGCTTAAAATTATTTCGACCACATTTTTGTTTGAACTTATTTTCCTTGTATTGGCAGCTAAAGTTAGGAATAGATCAATGCTAGGAAGTTCCTTCTAGTGGGTAGGACCACGTGCAGAGAGAAAAGACTTCGACTAGGTGATGTTACCTTCCTTCGATCAGTGTAAGGAAAACCAAGTATTTTAAAAGGTGATCGAAAAAAAATTATCGAAGTGTTGCTCAATGGATATTTTAAGATAATAAAGATTGAAGAAAACATAAACTTTATTAAGAATATAAGAGATTACACATAGAACTTTCACAACTGGTCGATGTTCCATGAATTAGAAAGAACTCTACTATCTTCCATTGCTAGTCGTACCAAGCTTGGTCACGTCACTTCGACCACTGTGTAAGGACATTCCTATTAGGGGAAAGTCTGTTTCGATTAGACTAGGATTGAATCTTTTCAATACCAAGTCACCTACAGCAAGGCTGTGAGGTTGGACCTTACGATCGTAGTATTTGCGTAGGGCTTGTTGGTAGATTGTAAAATGGATTAAGGCTTGGTTCCTCTTTTCTTCAAGTAGATTGATGTCATTAGCTCGAAGTTGTTCTTGACTAGAGTCGTTATAGGTTTTGACCCTTGTCGACCGAATCTTTAGTTCGGGTGAAAGCATACCTTCAGCACAAAAAAACTAAGAAAAATGTGTTTCGCCTGTAGTCCGACTAGCGGTCGTGCGAATTTTCTATAATACTGAGGGTAATTCTTTTACCTAAGCCCTCGTGCGCTTTATAAGCTGGTTGAAAACTCGAGTTTTGATTCCCTGCATAATTTGGTCATTTGCCCTTTTGATTGCCCCATTGCTTTGTGTATGATGACAGAGGCATAATATGGCTTAGTACCCAATTCTTCGCAAAATTCTTAGAATTTTGCGCTCGAAAATTGTGTACAATTATTTGTTATGATCCGACTTGGCACACCAAATCGAGTGATCACATTTTTCATCATAAATTTCTTGGCTACTTTCGTTGTTATCCCAGTTACAGGTTCTACTTCAATCCATTTTGTGAACGTATCTATTGCCACAAAAAGGAACTCGAAACCCCTTAGTGCTTTTGGGAACGGTCCTAGGATATCGAGACCCCAGGTCGCAAAAGGCCAAGAAAGAGGTATGGTTTGTAATGCTTAATCCGATTGGTGTATTTACTTGCTATGAAACTGGCATTGTACACACTTCTTAACATGCTCTTGAGCATCATAAAGGACTACCGGCCAGTAAAAACCTTGTCAAAAGGTTTTTTCGACCAGCATTCTATAGGAAGTATGAGTCCCACAGATGCCTTAGTGTATTTCTTGAAGGAGATATAATCCTTATTTTTGCAATATGCAACGCATAAGAACCCCTTGAGTACCTCATTTGTAGAGAACTCCTTTGACCAAAGTATACATTTTGGCCTTACGGGGTAAATGACCAGCCTCAAGATTATCATTGGGTATAGTACCCTTCTTAAGATACTCGTAGATGGGGTTCATTCAGGTATCCTCGTATTCTTGGGAGGTTGTCTCAATAGGATATGTGTCTGGTATTTCGACCAAGAACGGCTTCTGGAGCTATTCCAAGAAGACTCCTTATGGTACTTGTGATCGGAAAGAAGCTATTCGGGCTAACTGGTCAGTGACAAAATTATCCTTTCGAGGGATATATTGTACCTCAAAACCGAAAGAATGTTTTTCAAGCTTCCTAACTTCCGATAAGTACTGAGACATGGTCGGATTAGAGCATTGGTACTCTTTTTCGACCTGATTCATGACCAATTGAGTCTCCTCTCACAAGTAGTCGTCGAATCCCGAGCGCTTTCGCTACTCGTATGTCAGCCAATAATCTTTCATATTCTGCCACATTGTTAGTAGCAGGAAAGTTTAATTGAATAGCACTTTTTAAGATTTCTCTTGTTGGAGATACCAAGACCACCCTAGCCCCCGAGCCACTTAGCGTAAGTGACCCATCAAAGTACATTGTCCCCTGGTCATGTGATTCGTACTAGGGTCCCTGAACAGGTTCATGATTTGTCCATTCAGCGATAAAATCAACCAAGATCTAGGATTTAATGGTCGTTCGGGACACAAAATGGAGGTCGAACTCCTCAAGTTCAACTGACCACTTTGCCATGCGCCCGGCTGCTTCCCTGTTCTGGAGGACCTCTCCTAAGGGAAACTCAAACAACATAATTAACTCGTGCGCTTGGAAATAATACCTAAGTTTCCTCGAAGACATAAGAGGGCATATATAAGTTTTTGGACCTAAGGGTAACACTCCTTAGGCCCATGTTTCCACGTTCGGCGACTAGTACTGCTCTTACTGCTTGTGGCATAGCAGCTAGATATATTAAGTGTGTTTGTTTTGGTTTAGGAGAAACCAGAACAGAGGCACTCATAAGATATCTCTTGACATCATCGAAGGCTTTGTTTGCCTCCTCTGACCACTCGAAACTCTCATGTTTCCTTAAAAGTTTAAAGATAGGGAGTCCTTTTTCTCTCAGTCGTGCGATGAAATGACTTAAAGTCGTCATGCATCCTGTGAGTTTCTGGACTTCTTTCTTTGTGGTCGAGGGCGTATTTGTTCAATGACCTTTTTTTTTCAAGGTTTGCTTCGATTCCTCGCGCAGAGACAAGGAATCCAAACAACTTTCCTAAAGAGACTCCAAACACACACTTCTCATAATTGAGTTTCAACTGGTGTTTTTTGAGGTTGTCAAACGTTTCTTGCAGGTCAAAAATATGATTAAGATGTTGTATGTTTTTTATGACTAGGTCATCAACATAGGCCTCCAAGTTTCGGTCTAGTTAAGGAAGGAACGTCTTTTACATCAAGCATTGGAAGGAAGCACCAACATTTCTTTGGCCAAATGGCATTTTGATATAGCAAAATATTCTAAATGGTGTAATAAATGCGTTTTTTTCACCATCTAAACACATTCTTATCTGATGATAACCAGAGTATGCATCTAGGAAGCTTAATATTTCACAATCAGTAGTAGAATTAACTAACTGATCGATACGAGGAAGGAGAAAATCATCTTTCGGACAAGCTTTATTTAGACTAGTAAAGTCTACACGCATACACCATTTACAATTAGACTTTCTAACCATTACAGGGTTAGCCAACCACTCTGGGTGCTCGATCTCTATTATGAAACCTGCCTTAAGTAGCTTGTCTAATTCTGATCTAATAGCATCTCATCGAACAGGTGAACATCTCCATAATTTTTATTTTACGGGCTTCTTGTCAGGCCGTAGAGCTAGCATGTGCTCGATCACCTCCTTGGGGACTCCAGGCATGTCAGATGCTTGCCATGCGAAGACATCTGATTTGCTCAGAGGAAGGTGATGAGTGCGTCTTCCTATGCGGGGTCGAGAGCGAATCCGACGCGAACGGTCTTTGAAGGCTTCTCCGAATTCAGTGGAACTTCTTTGACTCGGTTGTTCATCTTTGGTGTAACTTTAGACTTCGACTGTTTGGTCGAATGTTGCACTTTGCTTGCTTCATGAGTTGGTATTTGGCCAACCATCTCGAGGAACTTACGGTCGCATGTAAGCACCATCTTTTTATCACAGCGGACTGCGATTACTCCTTTGGGACCTAACATCTTAAGACATTGATAATCATAATGAGCAGCAATTAGGAATCATGTCAGAGTTGGCTGACCAAGAATGGCATTGTATGCTGTGTCGAAATCGACCACATCAAAAGAGATTTTCTCCATTCTAAAATTGTTTAGTGACCCAAATGTAACAGGAAGGGAAACTTGACCAATATGTTTAGCTGAAGATCTTGGTACAATCCCATGAAATGAGTATCGTATTGGTTTGATCTTTGTCCTAGGAACTTGCGTTTCGTCCAAGGCACTCGTAAAGAGTATGTTTAATGAACTTCCACCATCAACTAACACGCGATTGACTCGATAGTTGTTGATGGTGGGCTTGACCACGATCGAAAAATGACCAGGTCGAGTAGAAGGGATCAGACGGTCACCTTTCTCAAAAGAGATGGTGATTTCCAATCACTTCGGTATTTTATTGACAAGAGAAGGGTCGATGGAATTTTCCTTACGTTCGACAGCTTTGAGATGTCGTTTCGACTTATATGCTGAAGATCCCCCATAAATGTGATCGATGGTGTGTTTTGGATTTTGAAATGATATCTCCTCATCATCATCCGACTGTTTTTGACCACTCGTTTGTCCTACCTCTTTGAGTGTAGGAAATGGTCTCTTGCTAGAGTAGTAATCCTCCAGTTTTTGTTGAAAAACTCGGCAATTGTGAAGGTCGTGTCCTTTTTTTTTTGAAAAGGACACCTTCTAGGCTTATCGTTCTTTCGTTCGGGCCATTTGCCTTTGCCCCGGTCGGAGTATGGTTTGAAGCTCTAAGGCTCCTTGTTGTTCATGGCCAAGACCTCCTTAGAGCTTTTAACTTGAGGTTTTTGGCCTTAGGTCTTGCTCTTGGATTTCTCAGCCTTTTTACCTTTCTTCTTGCTGCCTTCACCCACTCCTGGACTACACCGACGTACGGTGTTCCATCCCTAGACGTGTGGATACCGTAGAAGTGCTGCTACGGTCGTTGTTGCACTCAAGGACGATCCACGACTTCGCAAGGAACGCGATTGGTTGCTGGATGAGACGATCGACGCTGAGGACACTGGATGATCGACTACGGCCACTACATCGACGTGATCTACATTGGATCAGGCTGCTCCAACTCTTCTTCCGATGCACTGCGCATCTGGTGGTAACGATCTATGATCTCTTGCTTGCATGGCTTCCAAGTTTACGTGGTAGAAATTTTGAATTGCCAGCTATTGTAGTTTACCCGTATCCCTTCAGTGGTATCAGAGCAATCTTGCATAGTTTTTGATCTAGATCGATCGCATATACTTGATATGTGGCAATAGTAGATTGGATCTATTACTGGTCTAGTTTGGTAACCTAGATTGGTTCATATTGATGGAGCGATTTAGGCACTGGTTGATAAGATCAATCGGTTTTTTGGCGATGGTAGATGGGTTTGCGGGAGGTATGAGTTAAGAGCACCAGATGGTTTACTGCGTTTGTTCATGACCACATTGCATGATACTCCTATCGGTCGGAATTCCACCATTGGGGTGTGCCGTAGTGCGTGGTCGTATCAAAATAGTGATCAGATTGGTCAGAATAGGGTTAATGGGACCGCCATGCTAGATAATCGTTTTCGTGTTATATAGTATTATATGTTCATATCACCCGATAGAATTGGATTCTATGCATAACACCTTTTGCAGGAATTGATGTGAATAGTATGGCTCATTGTGTATGTGATGCATGTATAGATTTTACATGGCCTGCGTGTCGTGCTGTGTGATAGCAATCGAGCTACATATTATTGTATAACGGTCTGCTTGCATGCCGACATGTGATGCTTGATATTATCATATGTAATTCATTAATAGCTTTTAGGAGTAATTGCTTAGTAGATGAATGTAGTGATTTCAAGCATGATGGCTCAGAGGATAGGAAGCATGGTGATGGAGATAGTCATGATAAGGGCCATACTATTTTACAGTTTAATATGATTATCTGTGAATGTTTATTTTATTCCTGTTATGCTATTGATTATGTTTTATCATTAGATGTTTTAACATGATAGAGTAGTATCCCTTAAGAAAAATTAAGTAAATTTGATGCATTTCCAATTGCTGCGCCTATCACGATTTGGATCGTTAATTGGTAGGTCTACCAAAGTAGGGTGCCATTAACTATCTTAATAAGATGGGGGTGGGTGTCGGATACCCACATGCATAGTGTTGGTTTAACTTGACAAGGCTATCAAAACAGTTTTGGGCCTTGGGGCATAATGCTGGTCGCCGGGGCATAGAGATGTCACTCAACAAAAAAGAGTCATATGTGATATGATTGGCAAGAGAATGCTTACCTAAATCACTAGATTTCTAGCAATGATGCCAAAGCTCACTAGGACTTGATGATATATGGATCTTGAACCCACTATATGAAGTTAGAGGGAAACTTGGTTTAGAACATATAGTGGGAGTATCTTTTATTAAAGTGTTTAATAGAAGATCTTACATAAATATAGTGCTAAATTTTTTGCATATATTTCTGTTATAGATCATGGCACCTAATACTTCCTCCACACCTACCTTTAACTTGCGATCTATTCTTGAAAAATAAAACCTGAATGGAACCAACTTCATTGACTGGTTTTGTAATATGAGAATTATTCTCAAACAAGAAAAGAAGGAATATATTCTAGAGAGTTCCTATCCCGAGAAACCGAATGCAGATGCTATGTCGAACCCGGAAACAAAGGATCCCAGATTCTCTGTGTTTCATACACTTGTCCAGGAACAGCTAGTGTACACAGTCGAACAGAAGTGATAGCAAAATCATATCACTTATTTATTAACTGATAATCAGAGTTTATTACAGCATTGGGCATAAGGCCAAACATAAAGAAACAGCGGAAGAAAGATAAATAAGTAGGCCACATGATTCACCACACGCAATCGTCTGGAGGCGTAGCCTATTCGTCCTGATCCTCACCGTCATGGTAAAATTCTTTACCTGAATAAATATTATTCAGCAAAATGAGCACAACTTCCGTGCTCGCAAGTTACACCTAGTAACAGAATATAATGCATGCAAATGTAATCTGTAGGACCGGAAAGGCGACTAGAGGGGGGGTGAATAGGAGCTCAAATTCTTTTTCACTTTGAATGGATTCAACTTGTAAATCACTCCAATAGCTATGAGAGCTATGAAGATCAATGATTAAGCACAGAGGAAGTCTTGTGTTGAATCCATTCCTAATCCCCAAAGCTTAGCAAACAAAATCGAGAAAGTGCTGAAGAAATCAGGGAAATCGGTACAACCGCAGGCAAACGGGCGGTTGTACCAATGTTCGGTACAACCGGAGGCAAACGGGCGGTTGTACCAATGTTCGGTACAACCAGAGGCAAACGGGCGGTTGTACCAATGTTCGGTACAACCACAGTTATAAGGGCGGTTGTACCGATTGTCCTGGAATAGCCCGACGACGAAAACTAAAATTGGCACAACATTTAAACCACTTGGCCAAACTCTATAAGATTTGAAACATAACTTCTCTAGGAGGTTAGGAATCTATTCCAATCAAAGATTGAGTAGATCCACAACACAGTTCCAACCTTTTTCTATTTGAACGAAGAATGTTTCAAAACCGAGTTTCATACCTAAACAGGATCTAAACCTTGCTCATGGGTAACGAATGATCAAGATGGTCTTAGATGCACTCCCACAAGACACAGCAAGGTAGATCACAGCAAGAAACCAAAGAGAAACTCACAGATCAAGAAAAGCCTCAATATGATCAAATGGAGAGGAAGAACACAAAAAGACTCATCTTGAGAAATCTGGTTGGATTGATTTGAGATAGATGATTGTTGTTTACAGCCACTCCATTTAGGAGGACAAAGCTCACCACGTGAGCACACACTCAATCCAAACCCTAGAAACCCTAGCTCTCCTCTATTCTCCTCAAAACCCTAAACACAAAATAGGGCAACAAATGCAAGGGGTTTTGCTCAGCAGCTTTCAAGCAGCCCACAACACCCATATTTATAGTGGAGGCTAAGCATCTAGGGTATATTCCATTAGGGCACCCATTAAACCCTAACACACAATGGGTTAACACACGCACGCATCTCAAAGCGCCGTCTTCGTCTTCGATTGACCTAAACCGCTTCACCATGCGCCGACTCAGCGCATGTTTAGCCAAAGGTCACCAAGGCGGTATTTGGTGAAATTACCAAAATACCCTTCTCGATCCTTCTCCAAAGGACCGAGTCCACAGCTAAATGAAGCAATCCCATGCTTTGCCACGTAGGTTGATCAACGGCT
The DNA here is from genome assembly GCA_036346405.1 of Phyllostachys edulis. NCBI lineage: Eukaryota > Viridiplantae > Streptophyta > Magnoliopsida > Poales > Poaceae > Phyllostachys > Phyllostachys edulis. The sequence continues at coordinate 60,855,368 of CM070560.1, read as the reverse complement.
CCATGTCGGCAAGTCTCTCTATCCGGATCCCACCGCACCATAGCACTTGCACCGACTCGCACCGCTTGATCCAACCAATCGCCGAATCGCCTGCTCGGTCATCCTTGTCCATTCTGCGCCCGCTTGAGTCCTCGACCTCACCCGGCATTCTTGATCGTTCTGGACCCCAGCTCTCCAAGCTTAGTCCTGATCCACCTCGCCGTTGACCGTCATAGACCTGCAAGCCACCTGCACAGCAATAGACCAAGAAACCGATTTCGGGAACAAGTTCTTCACAACTTGAGCCATGTTAGTCAAAACATGCATCATGCAACACATATGCACTGATGAACATGAACTTGACCTAACCCTAAATTCAATTCTCCAAATGAAATAGCATTCACCTGTAAACGGTACTCTTTGCTATGTTATGGCGGATTATCAAGATCAAGGTCGCATCGCTACCCAGAGAAATCCAAAACTCTCCAAAACAACTCCTCTGAAATTTTGCAACCGCCATCTAAAATACGATGCTACTGAGGCGCGGTACAATCACCACTTCCCAAGAGGTACTACCACTCCAGGAGAAAACCAAAGTCTCCAAAACATGCCTTCGGGAATTCTTCAACCGCCACACAAAATCCGGTATCACCGCATCGCGGTACAATCGCCACTTACAAGCTAGTACAACCGCACTACGGTCGTACCACAACTTACACGCCGGTATGACCGATTTCCGAGGAAACCCAAGTTCCAAAAACATGTCTTCGGGAAATTTCACACCTCCAACAAACTTACGGTTATCTACCAATAGTAGTATGCATGCCACAATGCCTAGATTACTACAAGAAAACCCGACACTTGTTGATTTCCACAGAATTCAACAAACTCTCAAAGCAATTGCCAATTGTCTCATCACCTAAGATCATGAGCATGTCCCCATGACATCCACAATGTCCTCATGACATCCACATAATCAAATGAGGCTCATAGGGTTCTTTTGCATAAAGCAGTATTTTCAATTTTAAATACTCATACTAAGTTTCAAGGCAATTTCTAATTAAAAACTAAGAATATCAAAATTTTATTTATTTTATCAATATCAGGTGTAGGATAAACCTCCATACACAAAGGTGAAGGACTAACCCCCTTACACCTGGCTTTTTGCCTAAATTTTCCCAATTGGATAATCCATCCAAAATTCTCAGTTTAAAAATTATTTTTAAAACAAAAAACCAAGTCTAATCCACGAAAGGCTTTGTTTAGCATGTCCATGACCACGGACATGGCTATTCGAATAGATTTAATACTCTGCAGAGTCTGTACAGCTTTACCCACAAGAGATATATTGCTTTATATGTCGGCCAGACACGCTTCCGAAGGTGTGCGACTAAGCATCTATCATGAGGCCTTTACCCTACACTGTTTCAACGTAGTTGTATCCGCTAAGATTCCACTTCCTTTGGACTCACCATTGGAAGCCCCCTCTTGCGCCAAGTGGGAATAACAGTAAGTCACTCAGACACCCACACCTCAAGGTGACACAACCACGGTGAAATAATGTAGATTACTTAGTCAAAACAGTCCCATTTCAGACTTGCGGTGGTACGAGTTTCTCTTAACAATTCATAACTCATAGACCAGTCCTTATATGACTAGGCGACTTCCAAAACAATCCCTGGGCCTCAACCATTCCCGAATTGAGCCCGTGCATAAACCTGCACCCACCAACTATCCATTTCGCCCAAGTCCAAACCAGTTTTTATTTTTCTTTTCATGTCAAAATTTTTCTAAAATCTCTATGCTAAACACATTACCATAGTCTCATTTTTAAATCAGCATTGTTATTTTGGCTAAATTCCCCAAAATCAACATTTTTGGTCTAAGCATTATCTAAGCATATTTTCCCAAATTTATTTTTACTAAGGTGACAAGGAAATGACTATTCAAACATCAATATTGGTTATACAAAGGAAATAGAGTAACTAGGAATTTAAAATAACTAAATAGAATTATGCATGCAATAATAATTTAAAACATAATTAAATAATTTGAAATAATAGGATCAACATGATCAATGGTATAACTTGCCTTGCTCGAAGTCCTGATAAAATAACTCCTTAGAAGGATTGTGCTCTCTAGAGTCGTCGAAATCTATACGTGAAAATACGACAATAACAAACAAATACAAATAAATTCAACTGAAAAAAATAAATTCCAAATAAATAATTTAGTTCTAGAAGGTAGATATTGAATTTATATGGATTTAGAAACAAGAATTGATGGAATTGGAGTTCGTATGAAGCAGGACGAACGTTCGGAAGGTTTGCTAGGATTCCGAAAACATTGTTCACTTTCTGAGTACTGTTCATCACTTCGAGTACGATTCACCTCTTCGACTTCACGTGGTCGGAAGGAGCTACCTGGTCGAAGGAAGATTCTACCACCTGGTCGAAAGGAGTTACGACCACTTGGTTGAACGGTTACGACCACACTGGTCGAAAGTAGTTTCGATTGCCCAGGGTGGCAACGGTGGTGCTTAGGTACATGCTCGTCAGTGATATGCGCCGCAGTGAGCTACGCGGAGGTGCGCAAAAAGAAGGGGAGATGACGCTGAACCTTATGCGATACCTTGCGGTGGTGGAGCACAACAGAGTGGCTGGCAGCGAAGAAAAAGGTGGCAGCGAGGTACCGGTCAAAGCGATGATGATGCTCTGATGGTCCTCTGGTGAAGGTGAAGTGTGCCTGAGGTAGAACACGGCATGACGAAGCTCCCAGAGTAGATGACGACACCAGAGATCAACGGATGGCGGGGCAATCGGCGGTGCTAGGGTGGAAAGCGGCGGAGCTCCGGGCTTCAATTCTGGCGAATAGAGATGGGCAGAGTGGTCGTGGTTGTGGGGTATGGAGTGAGGGGAGAAATGCGAAGGCAATGCCCCCTTTTATAGGGCAAGGAGTAGCTGGAACATCAAGGACGTGCGTGGGTGTTAATGGCCGATGCGGCGGTGACGAGTAAAGCGAGTAAAGATGGAGAAACAGTCGATTGAGTGTGGTAGTGAGTGAAAGGTGATCGTGGTAATTGTTGGGCACGATCTCGAGTGCAAACAGATGCATCAATGCGCTTTACGACCTGGATTGGTGGTGCTCTGGCTCGGACAAAGGAAGACGAAGGAGAGGTCGAAGATGACAGGTGGTGTCGGGGCGAGAGAGGAAGAGAGAGAGGAAAGGTTGGTCGATGGTACAATTGGCACGGAAGAAACGGCCATGGGCCAGGGAAGGATTCGGCCCGACCACTGTTTCCGGATTTTTTTGAGGTTTTAGTAATTTCAGAAAAGGAGTTAATTCATTTAGGCTTTTTAGAAAATAGTAAATAGAGTCCAAAAATCATGGAAAAAAATTCATAGAAATTCCCTAAGTCATTTTGGACTTAAATAAAATATTTCCAACTTATAATTGGTAATTCTTTTTGCAATTAATTTTTATTTTGGCTTTGAAATAATTAGGAAAAAGCTTTTAAAATTCCAGAAAATTCCAATAAAATAATTGAATTTTAATTTTAACTGGAAATTGAAAATTGGGCTGTTACAAACCTACCCCCCTTAAAGGGAATCTCGACCCCGAGATTCAGACTTGGCCAGCAAAAAGGTGGGGGCACTCGGCTTTTAAATCTTCTTCTCGCTCCGAGGTGGCTTCTTCTTCTAAGTGATTACTCCACTGAATCTTGCACAAACGGATGACTTTACTTCTAGTGATACGTTTTGCCACATCAAGGATCTTGATTGGTTGCTCCACATAGGTGAGATCTTCCTGGAGATCGATGCTCTCAAGCAGTGTTTCCTCTGTTGGAACTCGAAGATATTTTTTCAGTTGCAAAACATAGAAGACGTCATGTACTGCATACAAGGGTGCTGGCAGCTCTAACTGGTAAGCAACTTCACCTCTTCTTGCCAAAATCTTATTTGGTCCAATGAATCTGGGTGCGAGTTTTCATTTAGTCTGAAATCTTCTTACTCCCCTGAGCGGAGTAACTCTGAGATAGACAAAGTCTCCTACCTCAAAAGACAAGTTGCTTCGACGATTATCAGCATAGCTTTTCTGTCGAGAATGAGCAACTTTCAATCATTCTCTTATTGCCTTTACCTTTCTTTCAGCTTCTTTTGTTAATTCAGGTCCAAAGAATTGATGTTCTCCCACTTGATCCCAAAGGAGAGGAGTTCTACACTTCCTGTCGTACAATGCCTCAAATGGCGACATCTACAAGCTGGCTTGGTAGCTGTTGTTGTACGAGAATTCTACATAGGGAAGATTCTGATCCCAACTCTTCCCATAATCAATAGCACAGGCACGAAGCATGTCTTCTAGAATTTGATTTACACGTTCTGTTTGTCCATCTGTTTGAGGATGATATGATATGTTGAAGTTGAGTCTAGTCCCTAATGCTTCATGCAGGCTCTGCCAAAATCTTGATGTGAACTACGATCCTCTGTCGGATACAATCTTTTTGGGTACTCCATGCAGATAAACGATCCTGGCCATGTACAACTCTGCTAGTGTGTTGCCTCCATACTTGGTCTTGACCGGAATGAAATGTGCTACCTTAGTCAATTGGTCTATTACCACCCATATAGAGTCATATCCTGATTGGGTCCTAGGAAGTCCGATGATGAAATTCATACCAATCTCTTCCCACTTTCATTTGGGAATTGGTAATGGCTGCAATAATCTAGCGGGTCTTTGACGTTCTGCCTTGACTCTTTGGCAAATGTCACAACGTGCAGCAAACTCAGCAATTTCTCGCTTCATGCCGACCCACCAATATTTTTCCTTTAGATCTTGGTACATCTTGGTACTCCCGGAATGAATAGAGTAAGGCGATTGATGGCCTTCCTTTAGAATCAACTATTTTGTTTCCTGATGATCGGGTACGTAGATGCGGTTCCCAAACCAAACTATACCTTGCTCATCCTCAGAAAATCCTGGGGCTTTACCTCTTCTCATGTTCTTCTTGATTCCTTTGATGTCTTCATCCTCTATTTGTTTTTCTCTGATCTAACTCTGAACGGTTGGTTGAACTTCTAGAGTGTTTACACAACCTTGGCTGACAATCTCTAAGTTCAACTGCTTCAATTCCTCATGCAATTTTGGCTAATTCTCCTGAACCAACATAGCGCTGCAATACGCCTTTCTACTCAGGGCATCTGCTACTACATTCGTTTTGCCTAGATAATAATGGATTCTAAGATCATAATCCTTCATTAGCTCTAACAATCTTCTTTGCCTGTGGTTGAGTTCTGACTGAGTGAAGATATACTTCAGGCTCTTGTGATCCATGAAAATCTCACAGCGGTTATCAATGAGGTAATGCCGCTAGATTTGCAAAGCATGCACAATTGGTGCTAACTCGAAATCATGAGTCGGGTAGTTTCCTTCATGTGGCCTCAACTGATGAGATGCATAAGCCACGATTTTTCCTTCCTGCATCAGCACACATCCAAAGCCTTGACGAGACGTGTGACAGAAAATCTCAAAGTCCTTATGGATATCCGGTAAGACTAACATAGGTGCTGAAACTAGTCTTTTCTTCAACTCTTGGAAACTCTGTTTACAAGCAACTATCCTTTCAAATTTCTTCTCATTCTTTAGAAGTTGAGTCATGGGTCTAGCGGTCTTAGAGAAATCTTCAATGAATCTGTGGTAGTAACCAGCTAAACCGAGAAAGCTTCTAACTTTTGTGACAGACTTAGGATGCTTCCAATCCATTATGGCTTTAACCATGGCTGGGTCTACTGCAACTCCTCCTACTGACATAATATATCCGAGGAAAGCCACTTGACTTAGCCAAAATTTGCTCTTGCTAAATTTGCATAAAGCTAATGCTTTCTGAGCTTTTCTAATATAATCCTGAGATGCTTCTCATGCTCTTTTTCATCTTTCGAATGGATGAGAATGTCATCGATGAAAACAACCACGAACTTATCCAAGAATTCCATAAACACTTTGTTCATCATATTCATGAAATAAGCAGGGGCATTTGTCAAACCAAATGACATTACAGTAAACTCGTACAGTCCATATCTTGTTGTGAAGGCAGTCTTCGGGATGTCTTCTGGCCTAATTTTTAGCTGAAGATAGCTTGATCTTAAGTCAATCTTGGAGAAGACGCTTGCTCCTTTCAACTGATCAAAGAGATCATCAATCCTGAGCAAAGGATACTTGTTCTTGATTGTAACCTCGTTGAGTGATCTGTAATCCACACACATCCTCATATTGTTGCCTTTCTTATTAACATACAGTACTGGTGCTCCCTAAGATGATGAGCTAGGCTGAATATAACCCTTGTTCTGCAATTCTTCAATCTGCTTCTTCAATTCTGTTAGCTCATTAGCAGGCATTCTGTAGGGTCTTTTTGAAATTAGAGCTGTCCCTGGGACTAAGTAAATTAAGAACATAATGTCCCTATCCGGTGGCATGCCGGGTAATTCCCCAGGAAATACATCCAGATATTCTTGCACCACTGGTATATCTTCAAGCTTCACGTCCTTTAAACTGGTCAGGATGGAACTTTCTCCAATAGACATATTTGGTTTGAACTCTACTTTAATTCCTTGTTCATTTTTTAGAGTGATAGATCTTTTGGCACAGTCTATTTGCCCTTGATTCTTAGCTATCCAGTCCATTCCGAGAATTACATCCAAACCTTGAGAGTGCAAGACTATTAAGTATGCCAAGAAAGATACTCGAGATATTTTCAAGGTAAGGTTTGGGCATAGGGAACTAGTCCTCATTTTCGAGCCCATGGAATGGATTATCATAGGGTTAACTAAGGGAGAGATAGATAACCCATATTTTCCCACAAACTTATTTGAAACGAAAGAATGAGAAACTCCTGAATCAAATAAGATTGTTGCTGGTATTGAATTAACAAGGAACATACCAAGAACAACATCAGGTGCTGTCTGAGCCTCTTCAGCGGGGCAATAGAGGTGTCGCCAATAGCTGGAACTCCCTCCTTGGGTGCAGTTGGAAGATGCTTCTTAGGACACTTATTGGCAAAGTGCCCCTTTTCCCGGCAGTGATAACAAGTAACATCTGAAACTTCTTTCTAAAATCGGCTTCTTGATGCAGAGTTGCGGAAACTAGAATTCTTAGGGCGTTGTGCTCGCACAGGTGCTCGAAAAGAGGAAGACTAGAATTTTCCGCATTGGGGTGGTGAAGGCTTAGCAATGCGGGGCTTTGGGAATCCCCCGGAGTTGAATTTCTAGGCCGCCATCCTTCTCTTGCCATTCTCCATTTCCATGTGTTTGCCCTCCTATCAGATGGCCTTGTTCACCAACTGTTGAAAGTCGGTGTAATCCTGAGCAATCAAGCATACTGAAAGGTCATCATTGAGTCCCTCCAGGAAGCGTTCCTGCTTGGCCTCATCAGTAGCTACATCTTTAGGAGCGTAACGTGCCAACTGGTTGAACTTGTGGAGATATTCGTTGACAGTACGGTTGCTTTGACGCAAAGATCGAAATCCCTTCTTCTTCAGGGTCACCATGCTCGATGGAATGTGTGCACGGCGGAATGCCTGCACAAACTCATTCCAGGTGATAGCCTGGGCATCAGCATGAGACTGAGTGAAATTGTCCCACCACTCCGAAGCTGGTCCATTCAGTTGGCGAGAGGCAAACAGAACTCTCTTACAGTCATTGCACTGGGCAATGTCCAACTTCTTGTTAATCGCCTGGAGCCAGTCGTCAGCATCCATGGGCTTAGTACCGCTGGAAAATATTGGAGGACGCATTCTCATGAACTCTGACAAGTTGGCTCTCTGCTATGGTGGGGTTGGAGCTTGGAAAGGTGCAGCCTACTGAGTCTGATTGTTGTTGATGGATTGAGCAAGCAGGTCAATCAGGTGAGATCGATTGGCCATCAGCTGGCACCAATCAAGTCTGTCTACTGGTGGAGGTGGTGGCTACGGAATTGGGTGGCTTGATAATCAGCATTCTCATTTCCCTGACCACTGGCACCACCGCTGCCGGTTCTGCGGGTTGTCACCATCTGCTTGATCCTTCAAAGACTTAGAAGAGAGAAAGAAAGCTCTAAGGGAGATAAATCTAATACAGCCCAAGAACCAAACAACACAAGGCAAAAAGCAACTTTTCAAAATTGTTCTTTTACTAACTTATTTCATTATTCAATTGTGGCTGTCACAAGAAAGGTTGGCAGCTCACAATCACGTCTAATGAGATATACTAAAAGTAAAATCTATGGGGTCATAGGGGTGTAATCTGGAGAGTTGTTCGTACTAACATCGCCTGCCTTATATTTGGCCAGCTCCTCTTCTGCTGCCTCTAATCTCTCCTGGGTGGCACGTAGTTCATCTAACATGTGCCCGTAAGCATGCTCCATAGCCTTCGTCAGATCTACCTGGTGTATTAGCTTCGGGAAGTCCTCATCTCTGGCCGAATGGAAAGTACTACTGAGCTAGGTGGGAATGTGCATAGGATAGTAGTGGAATCCAGTGCCGTGGAAGCGGCGATCGTAGATGTAGCGGAGTCGGCGTATAGCTTCTCTGGCAGTGTCTTGGATACCCTCGGGAAAGGTGCCACACTGTATCACCTCTACCCTCCAACGCTCTTGGTTGCCCACCACATACTTGTACCCCTAGTATGTCGGCCTCTCCTGAAAGTGTAGATGCTGCATCATCTTCCAAAGAGCTGCAGCCCAGTGTCCAGCGAATATCACGTGGGAAACGGCGTTCGGTGCCTCGGTCATCTACAAGTTTTGAGAAAGAGATGAGTTAGTAACCATTTTTAAAGAGAAGGATTGAGAAGGGACACTAGAAAGACCAAAGTATTTTTAGTTTTCAAAATAAGTCCTTAAGGGTTTATTCATTCTAACTAGGCCACGACCTACAGTCGATATGGCTCTGATACCACTCTTGCCGAACCTGAAAATGAAGGATCCTAGATTCTCTATGTTTCATACACTAGTCCAAGAATAGCTAGTGTACATAGTCGAATAGAAGTGATAGCAAAATCATATCACGCATTTATTAACTGATAATCAAAGTTTATTACAGCATTGGGCATAAGGCCAAACATAAAGAAACATGCAATCGTCTGGAGGCGCAGCCTATTCATCCTGATCCTCACCGTCTTGGTAAAATTCTTCACCTGAATAAATATTATTCAGCAAGAGTGAGCACAACTTCCGTTCTCGCAAGATACACCTAGTAGCAGAATATAATGTATGCAAATGTAATCAAATGAGGCACATAGGGTTCCTTTGCATAAAGCATCATTTTCAATTTTAAATACTCATACCAAGTTTCAAGGCAATTTCTAATTAAAAACTAAGAATATGAAAATTTTATTTATTTCATCAATCTCAGGTGTAGGATAAACCTCCATACACAAAGGTGAAGGACTAACCCCCTTACACCTGGCTTTCTGCCCAAATGTTCCCAATTGGATAATCCATCCAAAATTCTCAGATTAAACAATTATTTTTAAAACAAAAAACCAAGTCTAATCCACGAAAGGCTTTGTTTAGCATGTCCATGTCCGCAGACGCGGCTATTCGAATAGATTTAATACTCTACAGAGTCTGTATAGCTTTACCCACAAGAGATAGATTGCTTTATATGTCGGCCAGGACACGCTTCCGAAGGCGTGCGACTAAGCATCTATCATGAGGCCTTTACTCTACATTATTTCAATGTAGTTGTATCTGCTAAGGTTTTACTTCCTTTGGACTCGCCACTGGAAGCCCCCTCTTGCGCCAAGTGGGAATTGCAGTAAGTCACTCAGACACCCACACCTAAAGGTGACACGACCATGGTGAAATAATGTAGATTACTTAACCAAGACTGTCCCATTTCAGACTTGTGGTGGTACGAGTTTGGCTTAACAATTCGCAGCTCGTAGACTGGTCCTTATATGATTGGGCGACTTCCAAAAAAATCCCTGGGCCTCAACCATTCCCGAATTGAGCCCGTGCATAAACCTGCACCCACCAACTATCCATTTCGTCCAAGTCCAAACCAGTTTTTATTTTGCTTTTCATGTCAAAACATTTTCTGAAATCTCTATGGTAAACACATTACCATAGTCTCATTTTTAAATCAACACTGTTATTTTGGTTAAATTCCCTAAAATCAACATTTTCGGTCTAAGCATTGTCTAAGCATATTTTCCCAAATTTATTTTCACTAAGGTGACAAGGAAATGACTATTCAAACATCAATATTGGCTATACAAAGGAAATAGAGTAACTAGGAATTTAAAATAACTGAATAGAATTATGCATGCAATAATAATTTAGAACAGAATTAAATAATTTGAAATAATAGAATCAACATGATCAATGGTATAACTTGCCTTGCTCGAAGTCCTGATAAACTAACTCCTTAGAAGGATTGAGCTCTCTAGAGTCGTCGAAATCTATACGCGAAAATACGACAAAAACAAACAAATACAAATAAATTCAACTGAAAAAATTCCAAAATAAATAATTTTAGTTCTATAAGGTAGATATTGAATTTATATGGATTTAGAAACAAGAATCGATGGAATCAGAGTTCGTATGAAGGAGAACGAACGTTCGAAAGATTTGATATGATTCCGAAAACATTGTTCACTTTCCGAGTACTGTTCATCGCTTCGAGTACGGTTCACCTCTTCAACTTCACGTGGTCGAAAGGAGCTACGACTACCTTGTCGATGGAAAATTAGACCACCTGGTCGAAGGAAGATTCGACCACCTGGTCGAAAGGAGTTACAACCACTTGGTCGAAGGGTTACGACCACACTAGTCGAAGGGATTTCAACTACACTGGTCGAAAGGTTACGACCACACTGGTCGAAGGGTTACAACCACACTAGTCGAAGGAATTTCAACTACACTGGTCGAAAGGAGTTTCGATTTGCCTGTATGGCGATGGACGGCGCTTGGTACAAGCTCACCGGTGTCATACGCCACGATGAGCAACGCGAAGATGCGGTAAAGAAGGGGAGATGATGCTCAACCTTATGCGATACCTTGCGGCGGCAGAGCACAACGGAGTGGTCGGCGGCGAAGATAAAGGTGGCGGCAAGGTACGGGTGAAAGCGATGATGATGCTCCGATGGTCCTGAAGTGTGCCTGAGGTAGAACACGGCACGGCGAAGCTCCCGGTGTAGACAACAACACCAGAGATCAACGGATGGCGGTGCAGTCGACGGTGCTAGGGTTGGCAGCGGCGGAGCTTCGGGCTTCAATTCTTGTGGATAGAGATGGGCAGAGTGGTTGTGGTTGCGGGGAATGGAGTGAGAGGAGAAATGCGAAGGCCGTTCCCCCTTTTATAGGGCAAGGAGTAGCCGAAACATCGAGGACGTGCGCAGGCGTTAATGGCTGATGAGGCGGCGGCGAGTAAAGCAAGTAAAGATGGAGAAACAGTCGATTGAGTGCGGTAGTGATCGAGTGAAAGGTGATCATGGTAATTATTGGGCATGATCTCTAGTGGAAACGGACGCATCAATGCACTTTATGACTAGGATTGACGACGCTCTGGCTCGGACAGAGGAAGACGAAGGAGAGGTCGAAGATGACAGGTGGAGTCGGGGCGGAAGAGGAAGAGAGAGAGGAAAGGCTGGTCGATGGCACAATTGGCACGGAAGAAACGGTCGTGGGACGGGGAAGGATTCGGCTCGACCACTGTTTCCAGATTTTTGTGAGGTTTTAGTAATTTCAGAAAAGGAGTTAATTCATTTAGGCTTTTTAGAAAATAGTAAATAGAGTCCAAAAATTATGTAAAAAAATTCACAGAAATTCCCTGAGTCATTTTGGACTTAAATAAAATATTTCCAACTTATAATTGGTAATTAATTTTGCAATTAATTTTTATTTTGGCTTTGAAATAATTAAGATAAAGCTTTTAAAATTCCAATAAAATAATTAAATTTTAATTTTAACTGGAAATTAAAAATTGGGCTGTTTCATGCTACTCATACTGAAAAGAATGCTTATGAGAAGCATTTTAATGACACAATTGATGTACACAACCTTATGCTTGCCACCATGAACTCTGAGCTTCAGAAGCAATATAAGACCACAGATGCTTACAATATGATTGTGGGCCTGAAAGGTATGTTTTAGGATCAAGCAAGGGTAGAGAGGTACAATACCTCTAAGGCATTGTTTTCTTGTAGGCTGTTAGAAGGTAACCCAGTCTGTCCTTAGGTGATCAAGATGATTCATCACATTGAGAGCTTGGAAAAGCTTGGTTTTCTCCTTAGCCAAGAGTTGGCTACTGATGTGATTATCCAATCGCTCCCTTCGAGCTTTGAGCTAGTCATATTGAATTTCTATATGAATGGCATGGAGAAGTCAATGATCGAGTTGCATGGCATGCTTAAAGGTGCCGAAGAAAGCATCAAAAAAAGTTCTAATCATGTGATGATGGTTCAAAAGACTACTAGCTTCAAGAAGAAGGGTAAGTCGGGAAAGGGAAAGGGCAAAGGAAAGACTCAAGTTGAGATCAAGAGTCTCAAGGCTAAGCTTAAGAATCTCAAGCTGGGTTCTAAGCCTGACACAGAATGTTACCATTGTCATGAGACTGGGCATTGGAAAAAGAAGTACTTGGCAGAAATGAAAAAGAACAAAGGAAGTAAGACTTCCAGTTCAGGTATTAATGTTATAGAAATTAATCTTGCCACTTCTCTTACATGTTCTTGGGTATTTGATACCGGGTCGGTTGCTCGTATTTGCAATTCAATGCAGAGACTGATAGGGAGTAGAAATTTGGCAAGAGGCGAGGTTGATCTTCGCATGGGCAATGGAGCAAAAGTTGCAGTAGTTATTGGCACTTTACCATTAGTTTTACCTTAGGATTAGTTATAGAATTAAATAATTGTTATTATGTTCTAGCCTTATGCAAAAACATTATCTGTGCTTCATGTTTAGGAGCAGAAGGTTATGAGTTCAGAATAAAGAACAATTGTTGTTCAATTTATTTTGAAGATATGCTTTATGGCCGTGCTCCATTGGTAAATGGATTATATGTTTTGAATCTTGAGGATATGTCTATCTATAAAATGCTAAGAGACTTTGACCTAATGATTTGAATCTCACTTTTATTTAGCATTGTCATCTAGGTCATATAAACGAGAAGCGCATGATGAAGCTCCATAAAGATGGTCTTCTAAACTAATTTTATTTTGAATCATTTGAAACATGTGAATCTTGTTTACTTGGCATGATGAAAAGGGTGTCTTTCACGACCAGAGGTGAAAGGGTAAGTGACCTATTGGCCCTTGTACATACAGATGTATGTGGTCCGATGAGCACTCCGACCAGAGATGGTTTTCAGTACTTCATAACTTTTACCGATGACTTTAGTAGATATGGTTATATCTACTTGATGAGGCATAAGTCAGAATCTTTTGGAAAGTTCAAAGAATTTCAGTATGAAGTACATAATCAACTTGGCAAAATAATTAAATATCTATGATCTGATCGTGGAGGTGAATATTTAAGCTATGAGTTTGGTGATCATTTAAAGAAATGTGGAATTGTTCCACAACTTACTCCACCGGGAACGCCTCAATGGAATGGGGTGTCTGAACGATGGAATCGAACATTGTTAGACATGGTTTGATCAATGATGAGCCAATCTAATCTTCCATTGTATTTCTGGGGACACGCTCTGGAAACAGTGGCTTTCACTTTAAATAGGGTTCCATCAAAAACTATAGAAACGACACCATATGAGATATAGACCGAGAAGTGTCCTGAATTGTCTTTTCTCAGAATATAGGGTTGTGAGGTTTTTGTAAAACGTTTGACATTTGAAAAACTCACACCCAAGTCGGATAAGTGTTTCTTTGTGGGGTATCCTAAGGAAACTAAAGGATATTCCTTTTATAATCAGGATGATAACAAAGTGTTTGTTGCCCGAAATAGTGTCTTCTTGGAGAAAGAGTTTCTTTCCAAAGGAGCTAGTGGGAGCAAGGTGCAACTTGAAGAAATTTAAGAAACATCTAAAAATGTTTCAACTCCTACTGAACCTCTACAGGATGAACAAAATATTGTAGAACATGTCGACGAGGCATCAACCCCACGTAGATCTAAAAAGCCATGTCAATTGCCTATAAGGTATGGGCATGACGTTTTATTATTGAATAATGATGAGTCTAAGACTTATAAGGAAGTGATGATGGACCCAAATTCTGAGTCATGGCTTGAAGCCATGAGATCCAAGATAAAATCCATGTATGACAATCAAGTTTGGAACTTGGTTGATGCACGTGATGGTGTTAAAACCATTGAGTGTAAATGGATTTTTAATAAAAAGATAGATATGGATAGAAATATTCACATTCATAAGGCATGACTGGTAGCGAAGGGTTTCAAACAAATTCAAGGTCTTGATTATGATGAAACCTTCTCTCCTGTCGCTATGCTTAAGTCTATTTGAATCATTCTAGCTATTGCTGCATATTTCGATTATGAGATATGGCAAATAGATGTCAAAACGGTTTTCCTAAATGGAAACCTAAGTGAGGATGTGTAAATGATACAACTCGAGGGTTTTGCCAATCCACAGGAAGCTAGAAAGGTATGCAAGCTTCAGAAATCCATCTATGGATTAAAGCAAGCATCTTGGAGTTGGAACATTCGTTTTGATGAGGTAATCAAAGGGTTTGACTTCATCAAAAATGAAGAAGAACCTTGTGTTTACAAGAAGGTTAGTGGGAGCAAACTTGTGTTTCCGATATTGTATGTGGATGGCATACTACTGGTCGAAAATGATATTCCACTGCTTGAATATGTTAAAACTTCATTAAGAAATAATTTCTCAATGAAAGATTTAGGAGATGCAGCATATAATTTAGGCATAAGGATCTATAGGGATAGATCTAAAAGACTAATGAGATTAAGCCAAGATATGTACATTGACAAGGTGTTGAAGCGTTTCAATATGCAAGATTCCAAGAAAGGTTTCTTGCCCACGGCACATGTCATTAATCTTAGCAAGAGTCAGTGTCTTTCGACATCTGATGAGCGAGACAAAATGAGTAGAATACCATATGCTTCAGTTATAGGATCTATCATGTATGCCATGCTTTGTACATGACTAGACATGTCATATGCTTTAAGTGTTACGAGCAGATATCAGTCAGATCCAGGTGAAGGTCACTGGATAGCAGATAAGAATATCCTTAAGTACTTGAGAAGGACTAAGGATTCATTCCTTGTTTATGGTGGTGAGAAAGAGCTGGTCATAAATGGTTACACCGACGCTAGCTTCCAAACCGACAAGGATGATTTTAGATCGCAGTCTAGGTTTGTTTTTTGTCTTAATGGAGGAGCAGTGAGCTGGAAAAATTCCAAGCAAGGAACAGTTCCTAATTCTACAACAGAGGCTGAGTACATTGCGGCTTTCGAAGATGCAAAAGAAGCTGTATGGATTAGGAAGTTCATTAATGATCTGGGTGTGGTTTCTTGTGCTTCTAGTCCAATAGATCTCTATTGTGATAATAGTGGAGCCATTGCGCAAGCTAAGGAGCCTAGATCGCATCAAAAGTCCAAACACATACTTCGACGATATCATATTATTCGTGAGATCATTGAAAGAGGTGATGTGAAGATATGCAAAGTGCACGCGGATTTGAATATTGTTGATCCGTTGACAAAGCCTCTCCCGCAACCTAAGCATGAGGTGCACACAAGAGCTATGTGTATTACATACTTGTATGATTTTCTCTAGTGCAAGTGAGAGACTGTTGGTGATATGCCCTAGAGGCAACCATAGAGATGATTGTATCACGTCCATGTTTATGACTTATTGAATAAATGTTATTATGTTCTTTGAATGAATCATCAGTTATAAATATTAATAAGTATGTGATTTGTTGGTGAAGCTCTTTAACTTATATGATGTCATTCTAAATGTATCCCTGGTCGAATATCACTAGTCGGAACACTAGTGACTTATCGACCAACACATGTATTGATTGATGACCATGTTTCATCGGTCATAGATATAGGTATATCGAATCAATAATGTGAACAAATGTTAGAGAACATGGTGTTGGATTGACCCACCTTGAGACATTATTGAGATTGTTATGATTTTATATGTCATCAGTTGGTCTCAAGCAATGATGATGTAAAATCCTTAGACCTGAGATCAGCATGGTTTCCTACATGTGTAATAGTACACTTAGGGGTTTCAAACGCTACTCCATAACTGGGTAGTTATAAAGGTAGTTTTCGGGTATGCTATAAAACATACAGATGAATGCGACTGGTCGGATATGGGATTTGCCCCACCTAACATAACAGGGGATATATCTCTGGAACCCTCGATGTGGTCGGATAAAGAAAGTGCATGGCCATGCCACTAGTGGTCGAAGAGTCGATCACATGAAGTTATCCGACACTTGATCGAGAAAGTATTGAACAGTCCATGGATGACATAATATATTACCTGGAGTTCAACCAGATATCTGAGGCAAAGGGAGAATACACGAGCAGGTCGTTTAGTTAGACCAGTTACGGACTAGTCGTATAGAAATACGAGCTGGTCATAGAATTGGTCATGACTAAATATGAACAGGTGGTACAGAGATACGAGCTGGTTCATATTTAGTCATGACCTAGTCGTAGATCACATTGCATTAAGGTTCGTCCGATATAATTTATGTGTATTCAGGAATCGTTATGTTCTTCTAGGAACCGCTAACGACTCGTGGTCGAAAAGAAATTTCTGAGTCACAATCGATTACGCATGAACCTACAGGGTCACACACTTAATGGGTTTGAACAAACATGTTTGGATAGGATCCGTCATAGGCTCTATATAAGGAGATGCATGAGGCTGTTGGGAGACAACAGAGACAACCGAAACCCTAGCCGTCATCTTCTTGAGAAGCCCTACTGTGCGAGTTGGTGCTAGTACACCGGCGTACGGTGTTCCATCCCTGGGCATGTGGATACCGTAGAGGCACTGCTGTAGTTGTTGTTGCACTCAAGGACGATCCACGACTTCACAAGGAACGCGATTGGTTGCTTGATGAGACGATCGACGCTGAGGACACTGGACGATCGACTACACTAGACGATCGAATACGACCACTACATTGATGTGCTCTATGTTGGATCAGGCTGCTCCAACTCTTCTTTCGCTGCACTGTGCGTCTGGTGGCAGCAATCTATGATCTCTTGCTTGCATGGCTTTCTGGTTTACGTGGTAGAAATTTCGAATTGCCAGCTAGTGTAGCCTACCCGTATCCCTTCACTTATCGACTATAGGGTGGTCCTAAATGACCTGGTCGTAGTAAAGCTTACGACCATGAGATGATCATAGTAGGACCTACGATCAATAGGTGGTCGTAGAAGAATTTACGACCATGAGGTGATCATAGTAGGACCTGCGATCAATAGGTTGTCGTAGAAGAACTTACAACCATGAAGTGGTAGTAGGATGACTTATGACCATATATATGGAGGTCATAGAAAACTTACGACTACTAGGTGTTTATAATCTCTCTCATTGTTGATATTGAGGGGTACCCTTAAAGGTTGTATAAGAGATATTATCATCTACAATAAATATTGAAGATAAATAATTTAATTAATTGAGAATTATTACATCATCGTCACACATAATCATGAACTTGTAACTCCAAGCAAGGCTCATATGTTGCGATCTTAGAGAAGAGTGATAGAAGCGCAAAAGACTCAAATTGACTTCTTGAATTATTCGAGTGTTAGACCGAAATCTGCCCATGAGGTGATGAGTAAACAAGCAGGGAGTCGACAAAGTCTTAGCTTCACTCGAAAAGATTATGAAAACTATCTTTGATCAAAGTGTATGAAATCAATCCAAGAAGGAGATACATGTGCTATTCTTCAGTACCTACAAGACAAGCAAATGGAAAATCCTTCCTTCTTCTATGCAATACAAGTGATGAAGATGAGATGATGACTAATATATTTTGGGCAAATGCAAGATCAGTTTTGGATTTGGACTATTTTGGTGATATGATATGCTTTAACACAACTTATAGGACCAATAGTTATGGAAGGCCATTTGCTCTTTTTGTTGGCGTCAACCTTCACAAACAAACAATTGTATATGGAGCGGCATTATTGTATGATGAAACAACAACAACATTTGAATGATTGTTTGAAACTTTCCAAAGAGCCATGTCAAGGAAGTAACTGAAGGCAATTTTAATTAATCAATGTGATGCCATTATCATTGCCATTGGCACGATTTTTCCTAATTCAACTCATCGCCTGTGTGTTTGGCACATGTATTAGAATGAAACAACACATTTGAGCCACATTTTCCAAGGTTCTAAAACATTTTAGAAAGATTTTGGCAAGTGTGTTTTTTACTTTGAAGAAGTTGATGAATTCATATAAGCTTGGAGTGGCATGATAGAGAACTACAATATGAAAGATAATGAGTGGTTACGTTGATTATTTGAGAACAAGGAGAAGTTGGCTTTGGTTTACGGTCGGCAAACATTTTGTGTAGACATGAAATCTACACAAAGAATTGAGTCTCAATGCACTTCTGAAAAGATACTCGCATGTTCAACTTGATCTATTAGATTCCTTCAAGAATTTTGAGAGAGCAGTGGATGATATAAGGTATGCTGAACTGGGGAGTGATTTCTATGCAAGCCAAACATCTTCAATAGTGCCACAAGTGTGGATGTTGATACAAGCTTCAAAATTATATACACCTACAGTATTTGAGATATTCTGAGAAGAATTTGACATGGTTATGCGATGTTGTTTGTACAATGGTGGTCACATTGTTTCCGCTTCTGAATTTTAGGTTATTGATTCGGCTAAGTGTGGCGAACATAGTTTCTTGGTGAAGTTCGATCCTAATGGAGCAAAAGTTTCATGCTCATGCAAAAAAAGTTTGAATTTTTTTTGGGATATTGTGTCGTCATGTGTTGAAGGTATTGGACCATAACAACATCAAGGAGTTGCCACCAGAGTATATCTTGAAAAGATGGACAAAACATGAAAAGATAGGACCATCACAGGCTAATCAAAAGTGTGCCATTGTTGAAGAAATTAGAGTTGCACTAGCCAGACGATATGGATCATTATGTTGCTCGTACAACAACATATTGATCAAAGCAGCAGAAAATGAAGAGACATATGCACTGCTAGAAAGAACGTCATTGGAATTGATGGAAAAATTGACCAGATCATGCATGGAAACTACTCAAAAGGTATCTCAAATAGTTGTAAACCAGTAGAGAAACGACCCGTTGGATGCAACAAGGAAAATGTAATCCAAGTACAAGGAATAAAGAGAAAGGAACGAAAAGGATACAATAATAAAAGGATGAACCAGGACTTGAAGTGAACCGGAAAAAGCAACAAAAGAGAGGTATGGTCTAGCATTAATAAAAATTACTGAATATATTGAATTGTTATTGAAATAATTCTAGCATAGTTTTACTCTGGACAAATAAAGCTAAAGTGCTCAAGAATTCTAGTTGTACTTCTGCATCATCTGAATTAACTCCTAATTTCACCATATCAAGTGTGAACTAAAATTTGGAAGCATTACAACATGATATGCCTCCACAACCACAGATCGACATGGCTTTTCAGCATTTGTTTAGATTACCCCCAACCACATCAGCCATTCCTCTATTATAACACTCAGCCAAGTCAGGTACACTTATTTAGCCAATTGTTTGAAACTCCCTCTGAGAATGAGTATGCACATGCCATATACATGCGGTGACTTTTGGACTAACACTTTGTGCATAGTTCTGCAATATTACTTTCGATGGTCATCAAAGGAGATAGATTAGATGCCAGCTAAGGCATTAATCCACTTGCAAGTTGATATTATCAAATATAGGTTTCATTTCTCGCAGGAGATCTCATTTGTTTATTCTTGCAGGTCTCCAATAACCAAGCAAGTCATCTACGAGACGAACATTTCTAAATGGCTCTATACAAGCTTTAAGTTTTCTGGTGAGAATAGCTCTTGTAATGTTCTACCTTAGCATGTCTTCATTGTTAGAAATCCAAGCTCATGGATTTATTACTGAATTTTTATTTGGTTTAATTATGAAATTGGATATGGACTCGGGCGCACTAAATTCGAGCATGTCTCTTCTAAGAAGCTTTCACTAAACCCCCGCAGTTCTTGATACTTTTTTTGTTAGAAGTATAATTCACATGCTACATCTGTGTTAGTGTATCCAAAGAACAAAGGCACAATAATACAAGAATAAATTACAAGACACTCGCCTCTCCCATTCGTGCACGCGGCAAGCTCGCCTCAACCTATTTCGAGCCCATCCCCACGACAGCACGCCCCACACCGCAAGGGCGTCACTTCTCTCACGCGGCGTCACCCCTCCCTATGACCCACAGGCCACAGCTAGCTCACCAACTCCTTTGCGCCCGTCAGCGAGCGTGTCACCGTCTTAGATCCCCACGCCGTGAGCCTACGCCGCCCCTCTCAGAACCCACGGCGAGTTCTCCAGCTCCTCCGCGCTCACGTCAAGCGTGCCGCCCTCTCCGAGCCCCTACAGTGGCGAGCTCTCCACGTACATTGTACGCCTCTCAGCGAGCTCACCTTGAGATCACGGATGGCTACTCTAAGAGTCCGCCCAGTCCAAGGAAGAAAGAGTGAAGGCGCCAATGGGGAATGTGTGATGTCCCGTGTGATTACCCTGGAGGGTAATCACACTTAAGCATATGGATTACTATTCGTCTGCTCGGTAGGACACCACTGCAATGAATAGTAAGTCTTACCAAAGTCTACGCAGCAAGCACAATAAGATAGAAACAACACTTTATTACAAAGTTAGCCACGCAAGGCTGTGGTATTTAATATAATTATTAAATTACAACAGGGAAAGGCCTCCCCTCGCTTTCCTGCTCAGCTCCACCGATCATCTACTCGTCCCATGCACCAAATAAGGCATCCAACCCGCCCAGCTCCTCGTAGTCAGCACCCTCACCTCTTACGGCCTCCTCGGTACCTACGTGTCCCTCATCCTACTCAGAATAGCTCCCGGCCGGACTAGGATCTAACAAAGGAGAATAATAGCATGTTTGAGTACTAGTGTACTCAGCAAGCATTAATAGCAAAAGATGCACTGTATGACTCATCTCTGTTCATTATGGCATTTTCTAGTTCATCTCTTTTTCTAAAAATAAACAACTCATCAAAAATTTAAGTGGCAAATTTTAATTCTGAAAAGACTACTTGTCACTCGGAGAGAAGATAGACCCCTAGCGGTTCTCGTAGACTCCAATCCAGGAGACTGGCATGAATTAATGATTTTGTATAGCACTGTGCAGGCTTGTACCACTTTACCCATAGCTATTCTGAGCTCTTTCTGAGCTAGGTCCCCTGCATTTCCTTTGATGCGGGTTCGAGTTCAAAATACAGAATGTTTTTCAGGATACGTGATTAAGTCTCCACCCATTACTTTCCGTCGGTGCTGACCTAGTCATCCACCGAGTTCCAAAAATATTGGTTGGGCCGGACTCCCCGCCACCCAACACTCCACCTAGCTCTATAGCACCCCCACTCCTGGGTTCCTCCATCACACTCACACATATTACTTACCCGATGTGGAGAGCATAGTCACGTAACAAGGTAGCATTTTCTGCCCGCTGAAACGGGAAAATGGTTGGCACTTAATTTACGACCCCTGATCCGGGTGAGAGTTTTGTTGGTCCTTATATTTTAACCATATGTAAAGGGGTCCCACCTCTTCCCTCGTCTCTATCCTGCCACGGGCCCCCTTTACCACCCTAATAACTCTCCTTCCTCATCTCACTCCCATTTCTTATCTTCCCATTTTCATCTGAATCCGATTTGATTTTGAGACATAGTTTTGATACATGTACATATATGATACAACAATATACAATTTACATTTAATATAACTATATTGATGTTCAAGAGATAAGCTTGCCTTCATAATTGAAGAAAAGATCGTCGTCGACGGATACGGAATCAGATACATCTGCCTGCATTTGTTCATCTGCTGCAATTATACGACGGCGTGAATAATAAATAAATAAGTAAATACTTAGGGGCATTTGGCTAAAGCAATCCCTTGGCCTCATCTTGACGAGGATTGTTGACTAGTCAAATTATCGGATATACCTTTATTCGAAAGTAATATGGATCCTCTATTGGGCCCAAATTAGTTTGCTAGGCCCAAGATTAATTACACGGTCAGAAGGTGGGCCCAAGAACGTTCCCTTCCACTACTACAAAAGCAGGCTATAGTAGGCGCCCCATCACGAGCGGTTCCTTTGGGCAACCGTGCGTGATTGGGCACATTGCCGAACTGCGGGTGGCGCGGGATGCCTATCACGAGCGGTATTTTTTAGCAAATGCGTGATAGTCATCTATCACGACGGTTTGTAAATAGAACGTCAGTGAATTATCACGAGCGGTTCTATTCTAAACCGTCTGTGATAATCCCAATCACGAGCGGCTCTATTTAATAACCGTGCGTATAATATCACGAGCGGTTCTAAATAACGGCCGTGCAGTGATTGGGGATTATCACGAGCGGTTTGTGAATAGAACCGTCAGGATAATTCCTGAGCGGTTCTATTCTAAACCGTCGTGATAAACGACTATCACTGAGCGGTTTTATTAAGAACCGCGTGATATGCCCATAACGTATAAATTGAGCGCGACACATCCTCTGCTTGCTTCTTGCCATTGTGCCTCTGCCACTCCCTCTGCCGCGCGCGGTTTGGATAATAATCAACCGGCCCCCTACTGCTGGGCTCCAAGATCTGCTAGCTAGCTTCTCCTCCCCAAGTGCGGGCCACTTCCTCCCTAGCTCCTCCAACTTTGTGGCTCCTCCCTAATTAAGCAGATGAAGTATCTTGATTATCCTTTTTCCACTCTATTGATTAGTGAATTTCCACGATTTTGCTACTCTGTACATAGACCCTAATGTTTTGTTTTTCTTTGTTGTATTCCTTAATCGGAAGCATAGGGTTTAGGTTTCAATTAATACTACTTGATGGGAAATGGCAAAACATACATACATCTAGCTCTCAATTTGATGGACCTAATTCTAGAAAATGAAAAGCGAGAACATGTAGCCTTTAATTAATCTGGTGTAATTCCTTTGTGCAACGATGAGACAAAAGCAGTAAAATGCGTGCAAAGAAGGTTATTTGTCCATTGGGAATGGAAGTAGAAAGAATACATGCATGTCCTAACGATTGTATCCTCTAGTAAATAGTATGCAGACATGCATGTATGTCCTGTGTGCAAAGCATCCGATACAAGCGTCGAATCTTGCTAAGGTGAAGCAAGGACCTCTGCTAAGATGTTGTGGTATCTGCTGTGATCCCACGTTTGAAGCGTTTATTTGCGAGCATAAAGGACGCAAGATTGCTGCGTTGGCACTCGGAGGAGTGTAAGAGATGGAAAGCTAAGACACCTGCTGATTACGCGATGGAGAAACTTCGATCGGAGCTTCAAGAGTTCGGTCTTGGGCGAGGAACATAAGGTTAGGGTTGAGTCTGAGATGGAATGAATCCTTTCGGTAACATGAAGCGGCCGACGAGCACCTTTTGGCAGTGAATCTATGTATGTACAACATTCCTCCTTGGTACGTGTATGAAGCGGAAGTACATTTTGATGTCACTACTTATCCAAGGGCCAAAGCAACTGGGAATGATATTGATGTGTACCTAGCACCATTCTTTGGAAGATCTTGTGACCTTTGTGGAGCGAAGGGGTGCAGTATGGGATGCGTACAAGCGAGAGAACTTCACTTTACGCGCCATGTTGTTCGCACCATCAATGATTTTCCGCCCTTGGTAACTGTCAAGACTTGATACAAAAGGAGCCAAAGCTCATCGCCTTTGCTTAGATGCTCTGAGAGTGTATGGTTTGAACAACTCGCATAAAGCGTGTATATCGTCACCGTATGTTCCTTCGAGTCACCCATACCGCAAGATGAAAAAACAATTAGACGGAAATAAGGAGAATGATTCAGCTCCAAGGGCTTTTAGAGGAAAGAGGTCTATGATATGGTTAAGGATATCGATGTTGTGCTTGGGAAGGGCGTAAATTAAGAACACGTGAGAAGAACATCTGGAAGAAGCGGTCAATTTTTGGGACTTGCCTTATTGGGAGCACTTAGAAGTTCGCCATTTGCATCGACGTCATGCGTGAGAGAAGAATGTATGTGATAGCTTGATTGGTCTCTTCTTTGAACATTAGTGGCAAAACAAAGGATGGTGTTAACATGCGGCGTGACTTGGTTGATATGAACATAAGGACCGAGTTAGCACCGGTAGAGAGACGTCTGAGACGACGTACCTTCCCCACTTGCTACACTCTATCCAAGGTCGAGAGAAATGAATCGTGCGGAGCTTGCATGGAGTGAAAGTCCCATCTGGTTACTCCGCTAACATTAAGAACCTTGTTTCTATGCAAGATTTGAAATTAATTGGTATGAAGTCTCATGATTGTCATGTCTTGATGACACAAATGCTTCTTGTTGCAATTAGAAGTATCTTGCGAACAAGGTCCGAGTGGCAATCTTGAGGTGTGTTATTTTTTCAACTCAATTGCTCGAGAAGATCATTGATCCCCAAGGACTAGATGCTCTGCGGTAGAGGTGGTGACCACTCTATGTCATCTTGAGATGTATTTCCCTCCGTCATTTTTCGATATCATGGTCCATCTCATTGTTCACCTTGTGAGGAGATAAAGATATCTTGACCTGTGTTCTTCGTCATATGTACCCGTTAAAGAGGTACATGGGAATTCTCAAGTCCTCGTGCGGAATCGATCTCGTAGGAGGCAACATCATCGAAGGTTATGCAACCGAAGAGGTCATTGAGTTCTGCGTCGACTACATGGCTCGAGTGGAACCGATAGGTGTGCCTCTATCTCGCCATGAGGGGAGATGGATGGTATCGGGACCATCGGAAGAAATCAATAACTCCGATCTGGATACATACGCTCAAGCCCATTTCATGGTCTTGCAACACATGACCCAAGTGTCCCGTATATCGGCGAGCACAAAGACATGGTGCGCCAATGAATCGAGACCGGTCGGAGGTTTGGATCACGAGAAACACAACCGTCGGTTCAGCGAATGGTTAAAGGTGCGAATCAGCGGGAGGTCATCAAGTGATGATACTGCTTGCTATGGTTGTACGAGGTCACAATTTACAATTGTCACATGGTAAGGATCGACATCAATGGGTACACATTTTATCTGGCTACTCGGGATAGGAAGAGCCTGATCCGAAACAATGGTGTCGCATAGATGCATTCATGCCGATGGGATGAGGAGCTCCTACTATGGGCAAATAGGCGAGATATGGGAGCTCGACTACGTGCTTTTCAAGATCCCCTATTTGGTGCCGTTGGGTCCATCTCCTCACGGTGAAGGTCGACAAATGCGGTGTCACTACCGTGGACCTCGAGCGTGTCGGATATAAAGACGAACCATTACGTCTTGGCTAACCAAGTTGTTCAAGTCTTCTATGTAACCGACAGGCAAATAAGAAGCGCCACGTAGTTCTTCATGGAAAAAGGAGGATTGTCGGAGTTGAGAATGTAGTGGGCGAGGAAGAATACAATCAATTTGACGAGTTGCCTCCTTTGGAAGCGGCATTAGGCTCGAGGAAGAACCCGGTGAGGAAGCTAGCTATATCTTGCGTCGATCATCATGAAGGCCTATATCTTAATTAAGAATTTACTCCAATGTAATTAATTTATTCCATAACATCATGTGTTATGGACTTGTAATCTCTCATATATTTTGATGTCAGCGTGAAATTGTCATGTGTTGATGTGTTATGGACTTGTCATATTTGATATTGATGTCAATGTGGACGTACATTGTAATGTGGAGTATCAAAATTGTCATCATACTTGATTTGGAGTTGAGTTGAATTAGATATGAAATTTTGAAGTCAAATGTGTTATGAACTTGTTATGGACTAGTCATATTTGATATTAATGTCAATGTGTGGACGTACATTGTAATGTGGAGTATCAAAATTGGTTTCACTTGATTTGGAGTTGAGTTGAATTAGATATGAAATTTTGAAGTCAAATGTGTTATGAACTTGTCACCATACTTGTCACCAGGTTAGAATTCATATGGACTTGTCATAATTGTCATCATACTTGTCTCAGCAGGTTCACTATGTTTTCTCAGGATATTTATGTCTCACCAGGTTCAGTATGTTTTGTCGAGATATCATAAATTGGCCTCGGGTTTTGGGCTATCACGAGCGGTTTTATTATACAACCGTGCGTAGTAATATTACAGACGGTTGGTAATGAGAACAAATGCGTGATAATATATCCGAGCGGTTCTATTATGGAACCGTGCGTGATATTATTATCCTGAGCAGTTGTCATTCTGAACCGTCATGATATACTTTATAAGAAGGAAGCGCTAGGGTTTTCCTCTCACTTCTCACTTCCTCACCGCGCCCTTACGCTCTCGCGCGCTCGTTCGCCTCCTCTAGGGTTTAGGGCTCACCTTCACCGCCGACTCGACCTCGGCGCGCCCCCGACATTGGTGCCCCGACCTCTGCCGCCGCCCAAACCTCGGCCCAGACCTCGGCGCCTTGACCTCGGTGCCGCCGCCCCAGACCTCGGCGCCCGTCCACCTCCCGGTAGTGGCCCGGCGTCGCCGCCGACCTCGGTGCCGCCGCCCAGGCATTGGCGCCTCCGACCTCGGCCGCCGTCCTCCTCCCGTGTCGGCCTCCTCCTCTACACGGCCTTCTCCCTCTGCACCGGCCTTCTCCCATGCCGTCCTCTCCCGTGTGGACCTCCTCCCCAGCTCCCTCCTCCCGCATCGGCCTCCTCCCTGCCTGGCCTCCTCCTTGCACCGTGAGTTCTTGTCGGCATCCTCTCTGTGAGTATTGCTCCTCTGTGGCGATTCGGTTGATCGGTGGGCTTTGTTGACATGCTCTGTGATGAACTACATCTTATCTTGAGATTGAATGTGATAGTTAGTTCATACTTGAGCTCTATTGTATTACTTACTCTGTCAATATGTTGTCTTTGTTAATTGGTTACTTTCGGTTGAGCTCATAGTTCTATTGCAAATTGATCGGTTGTATTGACTAGTTTGTGATTCTTCTAGTAGTATGTATGAGCTCATTCAACTTTTCATTTGCCATCTTGATCTCTGTAGTCAACCTCTGTTTGTTGGAAGTTTAATCTGTTTTAGATTAACAGTTGAGATCATTTGACAGATTAAGCAAAGTATTGTTTAGAGCTCATAGTTTGAATTTATATTATCATATTCATTTAATGAAGAGTATAGACAATAGGATTGAGATGGCAAAGACTTGTTCTTTAGCTACTCTCCTTACGAGAGCACATAATATCATCAATTAATATGTTGGAATAATGTCTACATGCACCGTAAGTTCTTGTGCGGCATCCTCTCTGTGAGTATTGCTCCTCTGTGGCGATTCGGTTGATCTTTGCATATATATATATATATATATATATATATATATATATATATATATATATATATATATATATATATATATATATATATATATATATATATATATATATATATATATATATATATATATATATATATATATATATGCTAGTTGATACCTTGATCGTATTAGTTACGATTTACGAGTCTAATCTTGAAGATATTGCAAATTGATCGATGGGCTTTGTTGACATGCTCTGTGATGAACTCATCTTATCTTGAGATTGAATGTGATAGTTAGTTCATACTTGAGCTCTATTGTATTACTTACTCTTGTCAATATGTTGTACTATTAATTGGTTACTTCGGTTGAGCTCGTAGTTCTATTGCAAATTGATCGGTTGTATTGAGTAGTTTGTGATTCTTCTAGTAGTCTGTATGAGCTCATTCAACTTTTCATTTGCCATCTTGATCTCTGTAGTCAACCTCTGTTTGATGGAAGTTTAATCTGTTTTAGATTATGATTGAGATCATTTGACGATTAAGCAAAGTATTGTTTAGAGCTCATAGTTTGAATTTATATTATCATATTCATTTCATGAAGAGTATAGACAATAGGATTGAGATGGCAAAGACTTGTTCTTTAGCTATTCTCATACGAGAGCACATAATATCATCAATTAATATATTGGAATAGTGTGCATGCACTATTAATCTCTAGACCTTTTATTGGTGAGAGTTTAATCGAGCGGTTCTTATTAAGAACCGTCGTGACTTCATTAAAGGCTAGTCTTACGTACATGAAGCATTAAATCTTTGCTTAGCATTTTCTTCGTCGATCTGACACACTTGAGTGTACCTACGCTTCATGCCAATCCTCCACGGCCTGGCGGATGGTACCTCCGATGTCGGGCTCGATAAGTAAACTCGAGCAAAAGATTTGTATCACTAGTTTCTATCTATACAAAGATCACAAGAGAAGCTGGTGGATTAAGGAGTGTTAGGAGTGTTAGAATAGAAGCTCGTGGATTAAGGAGTGTTAGGAATGTTAGTAGTCTGTATGAGCTCATTCAACTTTTCATTTGCCATCTTGATCTCTATAGTCAACCTCTGTACTTCTTCCTAAGATTAATTGTTTCATATTTATGCTGGAATGTTAGTAGTCAGTATGAGCTCATTCAACTTTTCATTTGCCATCTTGATCTCTATAGTCAACCTTTGTACTTCTTCACGAGAGCAAGTAAGCGAGATGGCGAGAGGCACCGTCTTATTTCTTGATCACCGACGCCTTGCAGATGGAAGAAAGCGCCGACGAGGCCGCCAACACCGACCCGCGAGATGGAAGAGGCGCCGACGAGGCCGCCAACACCGACCCGCAGATGGAAGAAGCGCGACGAGGCCCGCCGTCACCGTCGGCGATAATGACAGGCGAGATGGCGGAGGACAATCGAAAATGCCTACGGTAATTTGGTCATCACGGAGTCGATGACTTTGGGGTCCCTCTGAGTCCCAAGAGATCGATGGCGAGATTCGGACCATCTGCGGGACACTTGGAAGAGCAGGTCCTCATCACCACACCAAGGTGGAAGGACTGACGAAAAAAGCGAAAGCGCTGTGTGGGCAGAACTTTCGAGAGAAGTTCACTATTCGAAGCACATGTGGCACACGTCGCGACGGACGGCGATGCTCACAATGGGTAAATCGTCGAGGACCTTCAAGAGCATTCTTGTCACGGCGTGAACACGGTCGACGCCCTTCCAGCGATATAGATTCTTGGCGGGAAGCATGGGACACCTTTGTGGCTATAAGCGTCGGCGAATTTAAGGAGCAAAGTCACGGCGCACAAAGCTCTCGAACCTGAAACACTCACCGCCTGACTTCGGCACCACTGAGTGCAGCGGATAAATCTGAGGAATGGGCGGCGGAGAAGGAGAACCCGTTTCGATGTTATAGACCCGCGTTCCTAAAATTTGGTTAAGCGAGGCACAAGTCTCGTCTTGAGGCGCATCTCCTTCACAAACCCGGTGACCGGGAAGTGTCCCAGCGTGTGGTAAATATATCGAACTACTAAGTTGTTAATAAGTCCATAACTTCATAGTGCCTATAATAGCGTGATGACCTCTTGCGGCGTGACTTGATCGCCCAAGCTTCCCAAGGCTCCTTCCATGCGAGCGGGGAGAAGGATATACTATCTCGGCCTTGGGAAACAAGGAGCACCGGGTCGCCGCGAGGCCTTGGGGTTAACGTGCCTTGGAGTCATGGATTCGCGGACGACTACTACGTATAGGACTAGGAAGAGATCCAAGGCGAACACGACAACCGGTTAGTACAGATGATTAGTAACCAATTTCAAGTAGAGATGGCAACATTGCGAGTCAAATGGATATACTCATGAGCGGTGATGCGCAAGCGCCCGCTAATTTGGGAGACAGTCCTCCTCGGCGTCGGAGTAGCGTCGCGTCAGCATATAATTGGGGAACATGGCGACGTCCGATTCCGATAGATTTACATCAAGGTAGCGTACATCTATGGAATGCACCAAAGATAGACCCTAACGACGCCTTAGCTAATTGCGTGTCGTTTTGTAGGAGCCGACGCCTGTAAGCTCAAGTGAGGATGGATGGGTCCTTTGTATTGAGGTTGCGCGAGGATGGTGTATCCATACGAGGAAGGCGATCGGCCCGGTGCCCGGTGGTGCACAGTTACGCCAAGGTCGGTGGATATGGTACATGTCATTTTCGAGCCATCCCGCCGACATTTGCCCGAACGAAGATCACAACACTAGGGGATGTCGTCCTCTCTTTTATCCATGGCCCAAGAAGAACATCGCTGGACCCGGCGGTCTTGCGATCTGGACACGACCATTCCTCTCCAGCGGGACCCTCGATGACTCCACCTCATGTTTAGCCTCAAAAGGCCACCTCTTGATTCCCGTGGAGAAGACGCCAAGGAACAACAAAAGCGTGCCGGCGTGTCGGTTCGAGTCGTCTCACAAAAAACGCCGCCAATCGCTAAGGCCAAATCGAAATCAACGAGCGTTAAGGCACCTCCCAAGTCCGGAAGTCCGAGAAGTCCGGAAGTCCGCGATACCCGGAAATACATCATCGAAAACCGTTGTGCTCGTAGCGATATTAATGCCTGCCGGACATGCTTGTCGAGCTTTGCATGCAGGTACTTGAACAAGACCCAAAAGAAGGGTGCGATCTTTGGAATCACCGTCGGAATCTGAGGACAAGCATTTCTTCAGCGGACGAGGTACTTCGTCGTGGGCTTCAATGATTTATTTGAACTATTCAACCTCGTTGGCCTCGGCGTCTCGCTTCTCGATGTTGGACCTTCGTAAGTCGCGTACAATCAAGTTCTACATTCATCTAATACCAATAAATATCACAACTCATTGCTTATGTATAGATACATCTTTGCAAAATGTCAGGAATGGAAAGAACCTGTGGGTTTCCTCGACCCACACGTGGTATCGTTACAAACCATCCAAGAAGACTAGTCCTTCGTCGAGAAATACATAACGAGGTCATTGCTTCTCTGAGAGGAACATGAAGTACATAGTGGTGCCCTACAACCGGGGTAAGTGTCACTACTTGCTATACAAATTTCATTTGTACTTTATCTGCAACCACGAACTTAGGTTTAATGACTATAGCGACATACATGAGTAGGTACCATTGGATCCTTTTAGTTATTATACCCAAGAGGAACCATGTGATATACCTTGATTCCCTAAACCGCAACAAGCACGACTTGACACTCTAAGAGGAATACTCGAGAGGTATGCTCATTTCCTCCTTACATAACTCTATTGTAGTCTTCATTCGTTTGAAATGGCGAGGATAACTTTTTGAATCATGTAGGTCGTTCATCAATTATGTTGCCAACAAAGGAATATCTGATGGAAAAGCGCCTAACTAACACACGGGATGGATTTTCGATCTGGCGCTACAACACAATAATCCTATATCATACTTCATAATAACAGCGTCTCGAATGACTATACCTATATATGTAATTCTATTTTTGCGGTGCCACTTGACAAAAAAGATGATGAGTTATGTGCAATCTCGTGCGCTATCATATCGGCTAATCCTTCTGACTAGGAAGAAGGATCACGAGGTTTGTCAATCTCGAAATAATTATTTCCTAATTATAAATTTAAATATATATATCTTACCACTTTACTCTTGCTAGCGGCAGGCCTTGAATTTACAATGTGATGGACTCGTTGCGGAAGAGATCAAGGACATTCGAGGAAGCTCTGCGCCTTTATCAACTCGAAATCATTAACGACAACGGAGAGTTTCACTCGTCGCCAACCCGAGCATCACCCCACTAAAACCTCTCAACGCAAACAATTGTAATCTAGTTGTAACTATAGCGACAATACTTGAACAAATCGATCTTTTGTAATTTATTTTGAGTAATGATCATTTTGAGTTGTCATGGTTTGCTTGAATCTGTTTTTGTGAATGCTTGAATACATTTACTGTGAATACTTGTTTTGAGAGGGCATGGCTAGCAATTCTGAGGCTAGCTAGGAAAGCGACAAAGCGTAGGCGGGGGTGACGAGCTATCACAGATGGTTTTTGTTAAAACCGTGCAGCGAAGGCAAAATATCACGAGCGGTTTTCACTTTAAACCGCGTGATAGGAGAATATCCGACGGTTCTACACAAAAGCCGTTTGTGATATTCACAAATCCTGAGCGGTTTTATTTAGAACCGTCTCGATATTCTCCTATCACGAGCGGTTTTGTTTAGAACCGTGCAGCGATATTCTCATATCCTGAGCGGTTTTCAGTTGAAACCGTATGTGATATTTCGTATCACAGATGGTTTTGTACCGTGCGTGATAATATCCTGTTATCACAGACCAACAAACATAGGCGGTTGGAAGCGCCTGCGTGATGACGATTCGAACCGTCTGTGATGTCGGTTCCTGTAGTAGTGTTCATACCATTTCAGGACCTCTCCCTTGGAGGTCTTTTTGGACCACTCTAGGACCTCTCTCTTGGAGAGGTCTCTTCGGTCCATCTCAGGACCTCTCTCCAACAGAGGAGGTCCTCAAAGGCGGTTACCCACGTGTGGATAATTACAACCCACATGGAGAAGATATTGGCCGTCATATCCAGAGACACAACGGTCACCATGAAGAGACACGATGAATTACTTAAAGGGACGCGACCATTGACGTGAAGAGGCGCTACTGCAATCAACTGCCGACATTTGTAGAACTATAAAAGCCCAACCTATGTGCCTTTGTAATATAGATTTAGATCCAAGCCCTAATCCATGTGTATTCACAGTTATTTGTTCTGTAATCATAGCATACTCTTTGCAATATACATCACCATTTCGAGTCCTTTGACAAATAGGTAGTAATCACCATTTTTTCCTTTATATTCTTGTTTGTTCATTCTGTGACGAGAGTCTCAGACATCGATAGCTAGCGCCGTCCGTGGGGAGCGCCGTCATCATTTTCGCCGACTCAGTTTTGGTAATGTGTTCTTTGCTTTACTCATGAATCACTACTTGCCTGCGTTAAGAGAAGAAAGCATCCTCGACATTTTTTACTACAATGACGATATGGAGGAAAACTTCGTCTTCGTATTTGGCAATGCCCATGGTTCCTCTGGGGCCATTGCTGAGGCACCGTCGCCCACCAAGTCCGCATCTGTTGGCTCCACGTCGGTCGTGCCTTCGTCCACAAGTACCGCTGTGGACAAGTACTATTCCGAGCCTGTCTCCCTTGGAGGAGAAGATTCTGAAGGTTCCTAGAGCCTAGCAAATCATGATGATCTCACTGGCGGCCTCCACACAGAAGGCCTAGAGAGAACATCTGGGGAGAATCTTCTCTTCGCCTTACAATACAACTCGTCCTTTTCCTTAGAGGATGATGGCATGTTTACCCCTTCTGCCTGTTTCGACGGTCGTCAGGTCGCCGCCATCGGTGACAATCAACCCAATCCTAACGATAATCCTAAAGCATCAGGGCAACGCCAAGAGCGGGACGAACGGGAACACCTCCAACGAGAGGAAGAGACCTGACAAGTCGAGATACGTGCCGCCACACAAGCGCACATCTCGCAGGTTCACGACCACTACTACCGAGATGCCACTAGCTCCTCAGCGAGGGCGCCACCACAGGCGATGCATACGCCACCACTACGGGCAACGATGGTAAGAAATCCAAATGCCTTACCAACCCCCATGCAGGAGGATTCCCCTGCAGAGCGCGTTCGTTACTTAGCAAGCGCCATTGCATGCCCTCCGGAAGGATTAATTCTAGAGCAAGGAGTGCTAGTAATGTGTAGTATTGCACAAGAGATACAGGATGCGGCGGGGAATATTTCTGCCCAATCGCCTACTGTGCTTTACCAAACGGACTCACACCTAGAAGGATCCTCGATTGGATGCTGAAGGCAAAGTCGAAATTATGGTGCTCTTTGCTGCCATATTCAAGTCCAAGGTGAGCATGATGCCCATTTTTCGAGACGTAGTAGACGTCCCAGGTCTCCTGTTGATCATAATAATAGTCGTAATATACGACAATGTGTTAGACCTTATGCGGGTTGCAAAGCTTTTTCTCCCGGATTAAGAGATGTTACCTGGCCGGAGAAGTTCAAGCCAGGGAGTATGGAGAATTTTGACGGAACGTAAAACCCGTCAGAGTTTCTCCAAGTCTACAATACCTCCATTCAGGCTGCTAGAGGTGATGATAAGATAATGGCTAATTATTTGCTCACAGTTCTAAAGGGTTCCGCTAGGACCTGGTTATTTAACCAGCCTAAGGGATCCATATATAACTGAGAAGTGCTTTGTAATGCATTACAAAACAACTTCAAAAGTTGTTATGCAAAGCCAGGGAAGGAGGACGATTTGTATCGGCACCGCCAAATCCCCAACGAAAATTTATGACAATTTGTAAAGTGTTTCATAGAAGTCCGTAATACAATTTCAAATGTTTTTTATGACTTTGTGATTCGAGCTTTTAAACAGATGGTGGGATATCGAAGGTTCATAGAAGACCTCAACATCAACCCACCCAGGTTCATGTTAGAACTCTTCGACACGACTGATCGGTACTCCGATGCCAATGAGACAGTGGAGTGGAACCGAATGGTGGATAAGGAGACCACCCCTCCTCAGCTAGGCCTCGAGGATATCAAAGAAAAGAAGTCCAAGAGGTTCGAAGGCTCCACGAGTAGCAGAGGAAAACCCAAGAAGAATAAAGGTCCTTGGACCAAAAGGAGGCAAGGAGGTCGTTCAAACGACCAAACTGCCCCACGATCAGCGAATACGTCTAGGAGCAATGAGCGCTAGTGCCTGTTGCATAAAGTTCCTAGTAATGACCTCCGTAACTGTCGTACTTAGAACAAGCATATGGAGGATTATTACGATGTGAAAGGTCCAATGCCTGTCCCACCAGAAGATGGCGGACCACCAGTGGTCCAAGGCAATGACAAGGACACGGAAATGCCATTTCAAAGGACAGACCGCCACGTCAATGTCATTTACAGGGGTTCGGCCGCCTACACCTCCAAACAGTAGTACAAAGTGGCATGAAGGGACGTCAATAACGTTGAGGTCCCACCTGGTCGTCTGGAATACTCCAAGTGGTCAGAGACCTCCCTGACCTTCAATAAGGAGGACGTCCTTAAAGGTATGTCTACTTCTCGTAAATTACCATTAGTAGTTTCTCCTACCATAAGTAATTGCAGAGTAGAGAGAATATTAATAGATAGAGGTAGTTCCTTAGACCTGTTATTTATTAAAACATTAGATGAGATGCAAAATCCTCGTTCTAAGATTAAACCAATAACAAGTCCCTTCTATGGGATAGTGCCAGGTATGTCTGTTACACCAATAGGGTAAGTAGCGTTACCAGTAACCTTCAGTACGGCTACTAATTTTTGAACTGAATAAATCACTTTCGAAGTGGTTGATTTTGAGTTTGCCTATAATGCAATTTTGGGAAGACCATCCCTAACAAAGTTCATGGTAGCTACACACCACGCCTACCAGAAAATCAAGATGCACGGGCCAAAGAGCGTAATTGTGGTACAAGGTGACCAGGCTGTTGCGCTTTCATGTGATCGTAAGTCGTTAGAACTTGTCGATCAATTACCTCTGAAAGATCTTACTTTAAAGGATAAAACAGGGAAGGTCATGAAAGTCGAGGCTACACCTCAGCCCAATGAGAAGGTAAAGATAGTGCCACTCAGCCCCCAAGACCAATCCAAGACAGTCCGGATTGGCGCGGGATTAAGTGAGAAATAGGAAGACGAGCTTCTCACCTTCCTCCGAGCCAACTCGGATGTCTTTGTGTGGAAGCCATCTGATATGCCCGGGGTCCCTAGGGAGGTGATTAAGCACAAGCTAGCTATTCAGCTCGAGAAAAAACCAGTCAAACAAAGACTGAGACGCTTCGCCCTGGATCGTCAAGAAGCCATTAGAGCAGAGCTCGATAAGCTCCTTGAAGCTGGCTTCATTCGGGAGGTGGATCACCCCGAATGGCTTGCAAATCCGGTCCTGGTTAAGAAATCTAACGGTAAGTGGCGTATGTGCGTAGATTTTACCAGTTTAAATATTTCTTGACCAAAGGATGACTCCCCTTTGCCTCGCATTGATCAGTTAGTTGATTCTACTGTGGGTTGCGAACTGATGAGTTTTCTTGATGCTTATTCTAGATACCATCATATCAGCATAGCGAAAGAAGATGAAAAAAAGATTGCCTTCATCACACCCTTCGGTGACTATGTCAAGATGCCATTTGGGTTAAAGAATGCTAGAGCCATGTACCAACGTTTGATGCAGAAAACCTTCAGTAGTCAGATGGGGTGTAATTTAGAGGCCTATGTAGACGACCACATTGTAAAAAGTATTACTAAGTATGACCATTTGAAAGATCTCACAGAGACCTTCGAAAATGTAAATAAACATGGAATAAAGCATAATACTGAAAAGTGTACTTTTGAGGTTAATTCTGGCAAGTTGCTTGGTTTCCTTGTTTGTTCTCATGGGATTGAAGTTAACCCCGAGAAAATTCGAGCCACTGAACAATTGTGACCATCTTCCACTGTGAAGGAGGTCCAAGCCTTAACTGGTCAAATGGCGACTCTTAGTCGTTTCATTTCTCGATCAGAAGAACGTGGTTTACCTTTTTTTAAGGTGATCTGCAAAAGTAATAAAGAGTTTGAATGGTCCGAAGAAGTTGACAAAGTCTTTGAAGGCTTAAAGGCTTATCTTTCAAATCCTCCAGCATTGGTTTTGCCTTTAGAGGGGGAACCTCTACTAGTTTACTTGGCAGCAACGCCAAATGTGGCCAGTGCAGTACTTATCGCAGAAAGAGAAGGGTCTCAATGACCCATCTACTATGTAAGTGAGGTCTTACATGGACCGAAGGAAAGATATCCCGAGGTCTAAAAGCTAATTTATGCTCTTCTAATTACTTCTAGAAAACTGTGACATTATTTTCAATCTCACAAAATCACAGTACCTTCGTCTTTCCCTCTTGGAAATATAGTTCATAACCAAGAAGTAACAGGTCGCATAGCCAAATGGGTAGTAGAACTTGGAGACTTTGATCTCCATTTTACTACCCGAAATGCCATCAAAAGCCAAGTCCTGGCTGACTTTGTGGCTGAATGGACGAACACCAAGGATCAACCTCAAGTAAGTCCAGGGCCAGACGATCATTGGACGCTGTATTTTGACGGCTGTTGGACCGAAACGACAACTAGAGGGGGGGGGGTGAATAGGAGCACTATCTATTTTTCGCTTTGATCGGATTCAATATGATCTTGACTCCAATAGCTATGAGAGCTATGAAGATTAATATATAAGCATAGCGGAAGACTAGAACTGAATCCAATTCAAACCCCCAAGAGAAACAGCCAAAAATACAAAAAACTCCAAAATCGGTACTACCTCCATGTAATGTGCGGTACTACCGCAAATCGGTACTACCTCAATGTACAGAGCGGTACTATCGCATGAACAGTAAAATCAGACAATGAATAGAAAAAACGAAATAAAAAATTGGCATAACTTTTGATCTGTAACTCCAAACTTCATGAAACTTGAAACATACCCTCTCTAGGATGTCAGGAACCTATTTCCAACCAAAGATCATGAAGATCATTGCTAAAGTTTCAACCTTTTTTATTTGAGTGAAGGTTGCTTCAAAACCAAGTTTGAAACCCAAATATGATCCAAACATTTGTTCGTGGGTGATTGATGATCAAGATGATCCTAGATGTATTCCCACATGTCACAGCAAGCTAAATCTAGGCAAGAAACCAAAAGAAAACTCGTGAATCAAAGAAAGACCCAAAATCACGAAATAGAGAGCAAGAATGCGAATAGACTCATCTTGAGAAATCTTTCCTTGGATTGATTTGATATGATGTTGGTTTATAGCCACTCCATCCAGGAGGACAAAGACTCAACACATGAGTACGAAATCAAATCCAACTCTCTATAACCCTAACCTCCCACTATTCTCTCCTAACCCTAAAAACACAACTTAAGGTTTCACAAAATGAAGGGTTTAGGAGGTGCTGGCCATTAGGGTTTTCCTTCTAGAAACTAGTCTCCACTACAAATAGAGGAGGGTGCTGGTGAAGTTACCAAAATACCCTTTTTCGATCATTTTTCAAAGATCGAGTCCAATCTTCGTGAAGCACTTTCATGCTTCATCACGTGTAAGTTGATCAATGGCTCTCTTCATGTCGGCAAATCTCTCCCATCCGGCTCCCACCGAAACCACCATGACACTTACACCGACCCCCGCGTCGCCTGATGCAACCCGTCGCACCGAACTGCCCGTTCGGTCATTCCGAGTATTATTAGACAGATTCATGTCAAACATACCGTAGCATAATCAACTCAGCCTTTTCGGCCTTCTCTTTACTTATTGCAAATATCCATCAAATAGATAATAAGAACATGGTCAAAGATAAGAAACAAAACCAGATTTGAACATTGTACAAGACCCTGTAATTGAAGTCGTGGACCAGGATTTTATTGGCACTGCAAAAACACCACAGATGCTAATTCGGAAAGAAGGGGCTAGAGACAACGTACTGCTGCTGCACAATACAAAACTTTAGTGCCGTAGAACTAACAGAGTACAACACAAGGAAATAGCAAAAGCTTAGCAAGCTGTAGCCCAAGTGCTGAACCCTCTATAACCGTCGAAGAACTTTCTCGGCAGCCTCCACAGTTTTCTCAATATCTTGGGAGGTGTGTGCCAAGCTGGTAAAACCTGCCTCAAACTGGGAGGGCGCTAGATACACGCCTTCTTCCAGCATTCCCCGGTAGAACCTCCCAAACTTTGCAGTGTCACTCTTCTTGGCGTCAGCAAAGTTGTGAACAGGGCCACCTGTGAAGAAGAAACCAAACATCCCTCTAATGTGTCCTCCACACAATTGATGCCCTGTTTTAGCACTCGAATCCAATATCCCGCGAACAAGATCACCAGTAATCTTGTCCAAGTATTCATAGGTGCCAGGCTCCGTCAGACGGTTGAGCGTGTGAATTCCAGCAGTCATAGCTAGAGGATTTCCACTGAGGGTTCCTGCCTGGTACATAGGCCCTGCTGGAGCAACCATCTCCATGATGTCTTTCCTCCCACCATAAGCACCAACCGGAAGGCCACCCCCAATAATTTTCCCCAATGTTGTCACATCAGGGGTGATCCCAAAGTACTCTTGCGCCCCACCATAAGCTAAACGGAAACCAGTCATCACTTCATCAAAGACCAGAAGTGCACCGTCTTGTTTGGTCAACTCACGGAGAGCATTTAGGAAACCGGGTTGTGGAGGAATGAATCCAGCGTTGCCAACAACCGGCTCAAGGAAGACTGCGGCAATCTCCCCTTTGTTGTCCTCAAACAGTTTTTTCACTGATTCAACATCATTGTAAGGTGCCGTTAGAGTCCCAGAGGTAGCTCCCTTGGGGACTCCAGGGGAGTCCGGGAGGCCAAGGGTAGCAACACCACTGCCAGCTTTAACAAGGAAGGAATCGGCATGGCCATGGTAACAGCCTTCAAACTTGATAATCTTTTCCCTCCCAGTGAATGCACGCACAAGGCGGAGTGCTCCCATGCAGGCTTCTGTCCCTGAATTGACAAAACGGACCATTTCGATACTTGGTACAGCAGAGATGACCATCTTAGCCAACACATTCTCCAACACACATGGAGCACCAAAGCTAGTTCCTTTCTTCAGAGTTTGAATCAATGCAGCATTCACCTGAATTAAACAAGAAGATTTTAGTGTAATGATTTTGATTCAGCATTGTCAAGTCAGTTTCTATCTCAATGTATCCAAAGCAAGCAAGATATTTTTAGTTCATATTCAACGGCGGTTCAAAAGTTTTGAATCGACATATTTTAACGTGACAAAAAAAGTCCAACAATCATGCATTGCACCACTTTAATTTACATAATCTGACCAAGAACATTTTACATCGCAAGTTACTACTTTAACCAGTGGTAACCTTTCTCTTTTGAGAATAAAATGAAATTAGTCAAATCAGTCCTACTAAGTATTATGAAAAAAATACAAGTAAGCCTTTCTATCATCAAATTATCTACTATTGCATAGGGAACAATGAAGCCATCCATCGACCAACTAACACTAATTAATTAGGTTAAAATATCCAATCACATACATTTTACGAACAACACAGAAAAGAAAAACAAGGCTGTACCTTATCATCTGCATGACCGATGATTGCAGGACCCCAGGAACCAACATAATCGATATATTCATTCCCATCCACATCCCACATATGAGAACCCTTTACAGAATCAAAAACTATGGGCTGCCCACCAACCGATTTGAAGGCACGGACTGGTGAATTAACACCCCCCGGCATCAACTCCTGTGATCCAGTGAAACACCAATCAGTAAAACATCCACAACAGCTAATAATGAACATCAAATCCGACTATCAAAAGACAAAAAAGTATAAAAATGTTCTGGATGAATATAGACTGCACTATCTCATGACAGTCTTAGGTCGCACTGACATCTGTCAATGTAGTATACCAACTACAGATCTTAGATATAAAACATGAACCTTTTGTGACTTTGTGTACCACACTGGGCATTTTGACGTTCTCTAGTCCAATTACGTATGGCAATCATTCCACCTTTACTCCCATCACGGTTGTAAGATCTTGATGCAAATTGGGGTTGCAGAATCTAACATAGATGTAGCAAGGGATCATGTACCTTGAAACTAATTTTGTGCTCGAAACTTCACATAACTGATTGATGTTATGTCTATGCAATATGTCTTTCTAAATGTAACAATCTGGTCTAAGAACGCAGTTGACCTTGACTTTGCTGAAAGCTCACATTGCCAATCTAGACCTCTCACAGCCCCTGGTTCCCAACTCATCCTTGAAATTCCACCTCTAATTGCACCCCATACAACGCATTCAATTCGCATGAACAAAGAAAATATAAACAAATTAGCCACGATTTCTGCCCGAGAACAGTTCCAATTGGCCGCAAACGCACGTCTCTTCACAATTGAACTAAAAAAATGTGCCACAAGAAACTCCCTCAACGAACCGCGAAGACGAAACCTCACACGAGACACTAAAATTGCCGAAGCGGAGGAACAAGACAGCACCTTGGCGGCGTTAAAGATCTCCTCGGACTTCTGGACCGTGTACGCCTTCTCGCCCCTCTCGACGGAGACGGCGGCCCGCACCACCGACCGAGAGAGGCCCGCGCGCGAGGTCTTAGGCGCTACTGGCCGGACCGAGATCCCAGAGGTCGCGGCGGCGGCGGTGGCTGCTCCGGCCATGCTTTCTTCCCTCTCAGGGTCGGGTTCGTGTAGAAGATGAGGGGATAAGGAAATTTGGGAGGGGTTTGGTGCGCTTGCCGATTGGGTCTTAAGAGGTCGGGCCGGACCCACGCGACCACAACTTTTTTTATAAAAAAAAAATAGATCGTATACTCCCCCTTTTAGTTTTAGTTTGTCTTCTATTGTTTTGATTTACTTGGGAGTAGATTGATTAAAAGTCCCGATTCAATTTCTTCATTAATCTTTTATCATTTCTACGATTTTGATTTACATTTCGCATTTCAGCCCACCCGAAATTCCCTTTTTTTTTGGTCCTATCTTCTTTCTTGATTGCTCCCGGCCTCGGCCACTCCTCACCCTCTCTCTCGCGCTCCCCACTTTGCTCCCATCCCCCTTCCTCCTCTGCTGTGACGACCCGAACCTGATGAACAATCCTCACAAGCTTCGATAGAGTGCGGTAATGGAGATTGGAAGGTTTGGGTAAAGTAGGAGATGAGAGACCAGAGAAGGAGATGAGCAAACTGAATTCATTTATCTTTTTTGAAGTTTGTCGTATCCGCTACAGTGCCTTTTAAACCGTTATAGACTGAAAAGCAAAAGCTCACAACTCAACTCAACACACGCACCCTTAAGCTGGGCCTCCCTGCCCTCACCCTTGCCATGTCATGATTCCCCGTGGTTGCCTACACCTTGGTCCCTTGATCTAGTGGAGGCATGACACTTCCTCCTCTTGGAGACGAAACCGGCTCCCAAATGCCAGCCAACGGAAAACGTTGCTTCAACACATAGTAATCTTCCCAAGTAGTAGATTCAACTGGAATAGTCGACCATTTGACCAGAATTTGGGGCATGGCTGAATTGCCCTTCTTGACCAGGCGACGATCCAAAATCGCTTTAGGTTGCGGCACTCCAGTAGTGAGATCGACAATCTTCGATAGTGCGGAAAACACGGGTGTGTAGCTCGGGGTAAAAGGCTTGAGTTGAGAAACATGGAAAACCGGATGAATCAAGGAATCAGAAGGTAAATCCAATTTGTATGCGACTATCCCAATCCGCTCGAGCACCACAAAGGGACCGGAATACTTAAAAGCTAGATTGGGATAAGGTTGATTGACCACTGAATGCTGTGCATAAGGCTGTAATTTGAGCAACACACGATCGTCGACTTGAAATTGTCGTTCTAAGCGGTGTTTATCAACTTGTGTGCGCATCCGCTGTTGGGCCTTTGTCAGTTGATTGCGTAGCATCTCCAAATAAGCCTGTCGGTCCTAAACCACTGCAACCACTTTAGTAGAAGAAGAGGCAGTAATGTTCGGCATTGCTCCAAAACTGGGTTCTACTCCATAGAGTGCTTTGAATGGAGAACAGTTCAAGACAGAATGAAAATTGGAGTTATACCAGAATTCGGCCATGGCGATCCATTTCTTCCACTATCGAGGACAATCATGCACTGCACAATGGAGATACATCTCCAAACACTGGTTGACTCGCTCACTCTAACCGTCCGTCTATGGATGATATGTCGTACTGTAAAGCAACCAAGTTCCTACAGCTGCAAATAACTCTTTCCAAAATATGCTGGTGAAAATTTTGTCGCGATCAGAGACAATAGCGAGGAATACCATGTAACTTGACCACTTGTTCCAAAAATGCATGAGCCACCTGGGCTGCTGTGAAAGGATGCTTAAGAGGTACAAAATTTGCATATTTTGTGAGCCTATCCACAATCACCATGATCACATCATAACCTTCTGATTTGGGAAGCCCATCTATAAAATCCATGGTAAGATCTTGCCAAGAACCCTCCGGAACAGGTAATGGCTGGAGAAACCTTGCTGGTTTTTTATTACTATGTTTTGCCTATTGACAGATAGAGCATTGCTTGATAAAATTTTCAACAGCCAACTTGAGACTCAACCAGTAGAATAATTTTTTGACTCTATGATATGTAGCTTGAATACCCGAGTGGCCTCCAACGGCACTGTCATGCAATGCACTGATAATTTTGGTCTGCAAAGCTGTATTAGAGCCAATCCAAACTCTGTCTTTGTATCGGATCAAGCCGTGCTCCAAAGCGAAACCCTTGTCATCAGGACTGGTCACCGCCAAACGAGTAAGCAAATCTTGGGCTCCCAAATCCATCTCATACGAATTGAGGACTTCTTGAACCTAGGCTGGCTAACAGATAGAGATGGCTTGTAAAGTTAGTAAGTGACTCACGTGCGAGAGTGCATCAGCAACGCTGTTGTCAACACCTCATTTGTACTGAAATTTAAACTGAAGACCGACAAGTTTAGACATAGCCTTGCGTTGTAAATCGGAAGTCAGGTGCTGGTCTTCCAGATGGCACAAACTTTTGTGATCCATCAGAATAAGAAATGGACCGCGCTGTAAATAAGCTCGCCACCGATCAATAGCCATCATGACTGCCAAAATTCCTTCTCATAGATTGATAACTTTTGATTGTTCACCCCCCAAGCTTTACTTAAATAGGCAATTGGATGTCCATTTTGCATAAGGACTGCTCCCACACCTGTGTCACACGCACCAGTTTTGACAGCAAAGGGAAGACGAAAATCTAGCAATGCTAGAACCGGTGCACTGACCATTGCTTGTTTCAATCTCTCAAAAGTTTGAGCGGCTAGAGGAGTCCACTCAAAACCTTTCTTCTTCAGCAAATTAGTCAGAGGTTTCACAAGAATACCATAATGCTTGACAAACTTCCGGTAATACCCCGTAAGACCCAAAAATCCACGCAATTCGGTTACTGTAGTAGGTTGTGGCCAATTATCCATTACTGAGGTCTTATCAGGATCTATTGCGACTCCCTCAGCTGAGATGATATGTCCCAAATAATCAACACGCTCTCTAGCAAAGGAACATTTGTATAGCTTCGCATACAAATGGTGATTGCACAGTGTGTCCAGCACCAATTGTAAATGGTGCAAATCCCGACTGTAAACAAGAATATCGTCCAAAAATACAATCACAAACTTACGGATGTATTGTGCAAATATTGAATTCATCAAGCATTGGAAAGTGGCCAGCGCATTAGAGAGCCCAAATGGCATCACTTTGAACCGAAAATGTTCGTGATGGGTCTTGAATGTTGTCTTCTCCTCATCTTTAGGACGCATCCGTATCTGATGATAACCAGCGTGTAGATCTAATTTGGAAAAGAACTTGGTACCAGCCAATTCATCAAGAAGTTCATCAATGACAAGAAGAGGAAACT
The DNA here is from genome assembly GCA_036346405.1 of Phyllostachys edulis. Taxonomy (NCBI): domain Eukaryota; kingdom Viridiplantae; phylum Streptophyta; class Magnoliopsida; order Poales; family Poaceae; genus Phyllostachys; species Phyllostachys edulis. The sequence goes on along the minus strand of CM070560.1, from coordinate 60,810,865 downwards.
TGTTCTTCACTATAACAGAGTTCATACTGTGGTAATCAATACAGAAATGCTAGCTGCCATCCTTGTTCTATACTAAAAGCATCGGAGAGGCGTACAGACTCATACTTGGTTGAATCAGCCCAGATTTCAGCATTTCGGTCACCTGATGCTCAATCTCATCCTTTTGGAGGGGAAAGTAACGATATGGTCAAGAATTCATGGGATTTGCACCAGCTTGCAAGGTAATGGCATGATCATACTGACGATGAGGTGGTAGTGCTTTTGGTTCAGCAAACACATCAGGGTATTTATCAAGCAACTTTTGAATTGCTACAGTGGACTTGTCTGAACTGTCTGTTGGTTCGGCCTCTGAATGATTATGCACAATAGCAAAAGCCCACACATCATTGCCCTTGTACCATTTGTGTAATTGATCCATTGATATTTCCGACAATTCGGTTGTTTGGCGAGGGCAAACTCCCTGTAAACAAACCTGACGTCCTTCATACTCAAATGCCATTGTTTTGTTTGTCCAGTGATAGTGCATAGGACTGAATTGTTCCAACCAATCCATACTGAGAATAGCGTCATAAGCCCCTAACTCCAAAATCTGCATATCTGTTTGAAATGTCACCCCTTGTATCCACCAATTCAGTTTGGGTACTCTACTCGAGCAGCTCATAGTGTCCCATTGGCAATTCTGACAAAAAGCAAGAGGATGGTTTTGGTGCAGCGATTAACGGTGGGTGACAAAATCTTTGTTGACAAAACTGTGAGTGTTGCCCGAATCTACCAACAACAGCATTATTTGATTTCCCATCAATGCTCGCAGACGCACTGATTCTATGCCATCTGTTCCTGACACAACATGAACAGATATCTTGCAACATTCTTGCTGAGTATGTAGTTGTGTGGCTAACTCAACATCTTGCAAAGCCTGCAAAGTATCTTCTGATAACATTTCACCGAACTCCCCCATTTTAATTGTCAATAATCACTACCACAAAAAGGCTAATACTAGACGCCTCATCACAAACGGTTCACCAAGACCGTCTATATTAACTACAATCAATACGATTTTGGTTTAGCGACCGTCTATGTTACTAGCTGCGCTAAAAACCGTCTGTGAAGAAGTAATATCACAGACGGTTCGTGTTGAAAACCCTATGTGAAGTATCACGAGGCGGTTACGAACAAGAACCGTCGTGATATTAATCCTGAGCATTCTTGTTGAGCGAAATGCGTGATACTTCCTGACGGTTTTCAACACGAATCTATCTATGACTTCTGATCCTCATCACGCAGGCGGTTTGTATAAAAACCGTCTGTGATAAGTATTTCTGATTTTACCATGTCTTGAAATCACTAATACTCTGATTTTACCATGCTTGAAATCACTAACACTCTGATTTTTCTGCCCACCTCCTTCTTTATAGTCTTTTCGAATCTCGGGGTCGAGATTCCCTTAAGGGGGGTAGATCTGTAACACCCTGATTTTCAGAGCCTTTTTGAAAATTTTCAAAAATAAAAAGAACCATTTGGTTTTGATGAGAATTCAAAGCTTAACCTGAGGATTTCGGAATTTGAAGTGTTTAAAATGACTAAACTAAACTTCAACTAATCCAAAGCTTAGTTCTTCGGGTGTTGCTCTAGCTCGCTAGAGCTATCTCTCCTTTTCTTGATCAGGGTTTCTTATCCTCTATCCTACATTTGGACATTCTTATATGTCCAGACCGTCCCTCTTGTTTGACCTCTGCTGTGGTCATCTCCTTCTTGTCTTTTCGGGTCTTTCCTCTCCCCTGGAAATCTCTCTCTATTGAGACCTTTTGTCTAGTCTACCTCTTTGGTCCAGACCACCTTTGGGTCGGGACCTCTCTCTTAGTCTCTCTTTTGTAGTTTAGACCTCCCTTGAGGTTTAGGCTTTCTTTGTAGCTAGACCTCCTCTGAGGTCTAGATCATCCTTGTGGCTTTAAACCACTTTCCTTTTTATTTGGGTATTTTCTAAGTCTAGACCTCTTTTCTGTTCAGACCCTCTATGTGTCCAGACATTTCCCTTTGGTTTGGATCGCTTGGATCTCTTTGTTGGTTTGAATCTCTTTGGTTGAGACCTCCTTCCCGTGTTCGACTTTTTTCTAAGTCTAGACCTCCTGATGATTAGACCCTTTTGTATGCCCAAACCTCCTTACCACTTGGACCTCACCTATGGTGCGGATCTCTTCTTTGTCTTGATCTAATTGATGTCTGTATCTCTTTTTGATCTTAGACCTCATTCTTTGTTTGGGTATACTCTTATGCTAGACCTCCCCTCAAGTCTTTTGCTTGAGTCTCCCTCAAGCTCACTGGAACGCCCAGTAATTCACTTGAACCCACTCGTGTCCAATTAGACCTTCTTTGCATTTAATTGAACCACCTTTGTGCTCAAATTGGACCTTCCTTGGTCCAGATTTTCTTCTCTGGCTTAGACCTCCTCAGGGTCTAGGTATCCCCTCATAACCACTTTAGTTCCTTTATGCTCTTGTGAACCTCTCGATGATCACTTCGACTCTTGCTCGCCCTGATCCTTGTAAACCTTCTCATTGGAAAAGTCCTCCTAGTACAATCGGGTATTACCGCCCCAACTCGCGGTATTACCATTTTCTAGGACCTTCTTCTCATTTATCAGGACCTTCTCATCCTTTAGACCTCCCGGTCTACGGGACCTTTTAGTCCTTTGGAGATCCTAGCCAATAAGACCTCCTTCTTGTTCATTCGGACCTCCCGTGAGTAGGTCGTTGGACTTCCTGTTCAGAGGACCTCCTCCTGGTTGTGTCTGTTGGACCTCCCTATCCTTTGATCATCTCCGAGCCGCTCAGATCTCCTTTACTTATTTTCTTGATCGTCAGGACCTCTCCTGACTTTTGATCTTGACCGTCATACCTCCTCCTTATGAGATCTGACCGTCAGGACCAGTCTTTTGTGGGTCCTGTCCACAGGACCATCTCGTGGGTGTCTTTCGGACCTCCTGTCCATGAGACCTCCCCTGAGTTGATCTCACTCGCTAAGGACCTCCTAGACCAAATCTTGACCGCAATTTCATTTCAATCCTTTAAACCTCCGTTGTCCTTCAAGACCTCCTTAAGTCCTTTGGGACATCCTCCTTGTTTAGTTGGATCTTCCCATGTCCTTCAGGACCTCTTCGTGTTCTCTAGGACCTCCCCCTTGTTTGGACCCCAACCGTCCAGACCTCCCTTGCAGAGATCTCAACAGTCAGGACCTCCCCTTTGACCCAGTTGTTTCTAAGTTTGACTGGCCCCACTTGCCAGACTCGACCATTCTCATTTCCTCCGCCACGTTAATATCTTGGGCATTTAATGCATGTCTTGTCACATTAAATACATCCATATACGTGGCGTTTACTCTGAATTTGGTCACTTAGCTGTACTCTGACATCCTTCTTTGTTCCTTCCCATAGCAACATGCGTTGTCCTTCCTCGTACCTTTTACCCAGGGTGGTAGTGACACCTGCCCTGCCACTCACCTAACTTTGACCCATTTCTATACTTATCCCTGGTACGTATGTTTCTAGTATTCTTCACCCACTTTGACTATAATCAGTCCAGGGGACTCTGCCATATTATCTTCTTCACATTCATCATCTTGACTCTCGTTCAGTGGCTCCCAGGGAAGACTTTGTTGCCCACGACCTCCCCTCCATCCACTGTTCCTTCTTGTCCCTGGTAAGTCCCTTGGTGATATGCTCCACTCTTGTTTTCGCCACTGCACTGAGCTGGTCGTGTCCTTCTCATGACCTCCCCTGGTGGACTCCTTTTTCTGATTTCTATGGCCTTTGTATGAGGACCTCCTCCCTGGTCTTTGCGCAAGAGCCATCTCTCAGGACCTCCTGTTCTGTTGCTTAAATCACTCCCTTGGGGTCTTTTGCTAAAGACCACCTCCTCCTGGTAAGCTTAGACCTCCTCCAAAAGAACCTATTCTAAGTACAGTACTCTTCTGTTAATTGGGTTTTGAGGTTCCGTTGGAGTTCTTTTGGTTCTTTGCTTGAGTCTCTGTTGGTTCTTTATTTGGAGCTTGGTCTGAATATGTTCTTTTGACCGTATAGATCTTGACGTTTCCAGAGAGCCAGAGCTGTGAGAGAGAGTAGATCCTTAAGCTGTCAAGCAAAAGGCAAGTTACACTCTTGATCATATTGCACCCAATAATTCAATTTATTTATGTTCAGTTTCAAAGTATTATGCATGCCTATTTTTACCAAGCTATTTCAATACCTGTTTTAAATTCATAGTTATGCCTATTTCCTTTGTATGGCCACTGTTGACTTTGAACTGAACATGTTGTCACCTTTAGATCAAACTTGGGTCATGCAATAGTGTGAGCCAAGACCATTTGAAAAACATATGCTTAGTCATGCCTAGACCAAAAGCATTGATTTGGGGAAATCTTTACCATCATGACCAAACATTGTTTTGAATGTTTTCACCATGACAATGGGTTGTCATGGAAGGGTGAAAATGTTGCTGGGGAAGCAAGAAAAATGGAAATGGATTTAGACTGGGGCGAATTGGTTGGCTTGGTGGTGCAATGTTTGTGCACCTGACTCTATCCTGCTAAGGTGGAGGTCCAGGGTTTGTGGAAATCGCCCTAGTCATGTGAGGACCGGTCTTTGAGCGACCAATGCCATGCCTATAATGGGCTATGCCACAATCGTGCAACCACATGTCTCCAGAGTGGGGCGTGGGACCTGGCTGAGTAATTTGCAAAGTTCTACCATAAGCTACTCCATTGGAGGTGTGGGAGGTCTTATATGGCCAATGGTCTATTATAACCTACTGTTCCCACTGGTGCAAGAAGGGCTTTCACGGATTGCGATCCATAGGAAGGTGAAACCTTAGCCAGAAAGGTCGGTGGAACAATGCATTGTAAAAGCCTTGTCATGAACTCTAGACCTCTTACCTTCGGCAGTGAGAGGTGGCACCCGCGCATGCCAAACAAACTAGAGTACTCATGTCGTGTGGGTAAAGTGCACAACCTCTGCAGAGTTAAATCTATTCGAATAGCCGTGTCCACAGTCATGGACGTGCTGGCAAAGGCTACTCAGTGTTAGATGTTGGTTTTGGGTTTTTCAGAAATATTTATTGAACTGTTTTTGGGATTGATATCCCATGGTTGGGCGGGGAGCCTTGCAACAGGAGGGTATCCTTCACCACTTGTGATGAATGAATATCCAACTGAAAATCAAGTTTAGAAAATGAATTTTATCTATCAAGTACCTGCTTTGGAACTTAGTATTTGTATTTGAAAGAAACTTGGCTATACGCAAATTAACCATAATAAGCCTTCCATTGTGATGTCCATTTATGCATGTCATTTTGTTATCTAACGGGTGTAACTTGCGAGCACGGTTGTTGTGCTCACTCTTGCTTGATGCTGTCTTTAGCAGGAATGAGAGCTTCTGGGTGATCTGCACGGTGGACCTAGTGGTACTGTTCGACTAGGATTGCGCCCTGCAGCCGGTTGCCTGTGGTGTATCGGGTGGCCCATGTGTTTATTTTTACTATGTTTTGCCTACTAGCTTGTAAGCTCTCTTGTAAACAACTCCTTTGGTTATTAATAAAGTTTGTGTGGTTGCTATGTTACCACTGTTGTTGCTGTGAAGAGCTAACCATGATCCTTGGGACTAGCTCGGGATTCACAGGGAACCCTGGAGCTTGCCCAGTCCTCCACGTCCACCCAATGGCCGGGTTGTGTGTGGTTCTGTGGTGGCCTCAATCCTCCACGACCTCCTCTGGTGGTCGCAGGTGGACTTGAGTTGCCCACGAACCTCCCGCGATCTCCCCTGGTCTGGCCGTGGCAGGACTTCGGGTGCTCCCTGGCTTCAAGACCCTCTCGGGTCATGTTCTCCTGGACTTCCAGGAGGTCCTGCTGGACCTCCTGGGAGGTCTTGGTGGACTGTCTGAGAGGTCCTTTGTGGACCTCTTGGGAGGTCCTGATGGACTTTCCAGAAGGTCTTGGAGGACCTCTCTGGTGCCCTAGAGTTGGGTCATTACAAAAGTGGTATCAGAGCATCACGACTGCAGGTCGCAACCTAGTAGAATGGACGTTAATGAGATTTCAAAACTTATTTTACAACAAAAGAAATAATTTGTTCTTTCCTTATCTGAGTCATCTTTCTATTCTTATCCCCTTCTCTGTATCTTCTTACCCTATTTCCCTCTTATCATTTTGCTTGCCTCAACGTTTTATAGAGGTAAATGGATTCTCTTTCCTCTGGAAAATTCTATAGGATCGAGCCTTTGCGTTCTAGCGCTGGATGCCCCGAGAAGGATGTTGCGAATGGTTCAAGACCTGGAGCACATCAGGCTCTTCGGAGCTATGTTTGTGAAGAATAACCAGTGTGTAGGATGTCAAGCCGGGAAGCTTTAGAGAAACCTTGACGAATCTAATCTTGAGGATTAAAGATTTTAGGTTTTGCTGTCGATTGCTTGAAGCTCTAACAGATATTGGAATGTGTTGCTGGATTATGTCTTGATTGTGAATGGGATAAAGAGGAACCACTTGGTGGATTATGTAAATTGTGCAAGTAGAATATGATCTTGGAGAGTAATTTGATGGATCACCAAGAATATAGGATTGTGAGATCCTGATCCGATTATTAGACCATATTGGATTGCTCTTGAAGCTGGAGATGGATTGTAATGGATGATAAGGAGCTTAAATCAAGTAAGTGTAGTATATTGGATTTAATTAGATATGATTAAAATAGAGAATCTGGATTTGAAAGGAATCCTGATTTGAATTATAGAGATAAATCTTGAATCAGATGGTGTAATTCATATATAATTGTTGGGTATTGGAAGGTATGTATGAAGGAATACCTTGTTGGTTTTGGAATAGGTCAAAACCTTTGCTGGATAGATAGTAATAAAATGGTTGGATAAATCAAACTTGAACTGTTTGGTTGCAGGAAGTCTTTGGGAAGTTCTACAATGGAGACTTGTGGATTGGTGGATTGTGACATCTATCTAGTTAAGGGTGATCCTGATTGAATCATCGTAATCCTGTAATTGGATAATACTAAGGTATGTAGATCTGGGGATCAATCTGAACCTGGGGAATTATGATAAGTCTTCTGGGAGAACTTTTGCTTCTAGATGGATTTAAAGATTGGGTAGTGATCTTGAAGTTACCAGATGGAAGGATATGATTGTTGCTACTAGATTCTCATGGATGGGTGCAGAAGAGTAGTAAGCAATCAAGCAATGAATTTGTGAGATTATCTAAATCCAGGCCCAAAAGGAGTTTATTAATTGTGTGGTCTCACCAACAGAATGTGAGATTGATTAAGGGCTCGAATTTCTAAACGGGATGACTCTAAGACTTGTAGATCGGTGGATTCCAATGATAACAAGTTGGATCTAGTAAAAATAGGAAGGCAGATCCTTGGCCTCGGCAACCACCCAGCACTGGGTTATGACAAGTAGCTCCTGAAGAGAGCCATGAAGAAAGATTGGAAGCCTCGTCGTCTCTACCATCTGGGACAACCTGCAAGGCTCATTGAAGACCGAGGATCGAAGATCGTTTCGCCAAACCCAACCCTATAGCCTCAGTTGTCCAAACTCCTTCTATAAAGGGAGCCCTTTAACTGGTTTAGTATGCTGATCGTTAGAGCATTGCTAGTTGTTTAGCTCTTTAGAGCAAGCTATTGATTTGGTTCTTTGTTGGGTTGTTTCTTGCTCTGTCTCCTTTGGATCTCTTTTGTCCCTTCCTTACGGAGCACCCAGCAGATGGACTCTAAGAATGGGAGCAATGTCAGCCGAGAAGCTTCTCAGAATGTTAGTGCCAGAGAGAACCAAGGGTTGTCTGCAGAAGTCCTTCAGAACCTAAATCAGTTTCTCATCATGCAGACCCAGCTGATGCAACAATTAATGTAGTGTTTGGATGGCATCAATGTTCCCTCAGCTCCTGTCCCTGCCGCACCTGAAGGGCGTGTCTGCGAAGAGCTGTCAAAGGGCAAGTCACCAGAAGTCCCTCATAATGAGGTAGTAAGCCATTTTCCCCATGAAGACCGCCATCCATGGAAGTATGTGCACTGCTATAGATGTGGGGGACAAGGGCATTATGCTTATGGATGTCCCCAGAGAGGAAAGCCAGAGCGAGAGATTCTCTGTGCTAGCTGCAGCGACACTGGACACTATTTCATTAGGTGTTCCAGAAGAAAGGAAATTCGGTATCAAGTTTGCTACAACTGTGGCAAGGAGGGCCACTTTGCCCAGCAATGCCCATTGTAAACAAATTTGGCGCCACAAGTAGCCTCGCTTAAAAACAAATAAAGAACTTGGGGCCCCATCTCAGCGATTATAAATTGCTCCAAAGAAGGAGGACCAGGAGCATTCAGGACATCTTTGACCCTCGCATTTCGACCAATGTGGCAGTGGTCACAAGAGGAAGATGAAAGCCCAAGTACAAGACATTGTGAAGATCTCCAAAACTCGTGTGAAGGTTGGGCCATCTCTCCAGAACAAGACAACAAAGACAAAAGTTCAGTGCTGCAAATGTGCAGATGTAGGGCATTATGCCAATCGATGCCCTAGAAGACGGCGAGCCATTACTCCGGACAACCTTCCAGAAGTTGCTCTCATAGCAACAATAACCCCAGCGGCCGGAAGAAAGGCCAATGCAAGAATTATGTCACAAGTACAAGAGTATAGAAGCTTAGGCTTGCCAATACCCCAAGCTGAGGCAGTGAAACGTCAAGGCAGCTCTAGCACCTCCAAGTTATCTGCTCTAGACCAACCCCAGAAGAAGTTTCCTCCGATTACAAGTGTCACGTGCTTCTACTGCAAAGAGTTGGGACATTACACCAATAAATGTCCAAAGAAGCAGCAGGCAGTGGAATTGGCAAGTAAGTAGCAGCTCTAGTTGCCCTTTTTCTGCCCACCTCCTTCTTTCTAGTCTTTTCGAATCTCGGGGTCGAGATTCCCTTAAGGGGGGTAGATCTGTAACACCCTGATTTTCAGAGCCTTTTTGAAAATTTTCAAAAATAAAAAGAACCATTTGGTTTTGATGAGAATTCAAAGCTTAACCTGAGGATTTCGGAATTTGAAGTGTTTAAAATGACTAAACTAAACTTCAACTAATCCAAAGCTTAGTTCTTCGGGTGTTGCTCTAGCTCCCTAGAGCTATCTCTCCTTTTCTTGATCGTGGTTTCCTATCCTCTATCCTACATTTGGACATTCTTATATGTCCGCATCATCCCTCTTGTTTGACCTCTCGCCGTGGTCATCTCCTTCTTGTCTTTTCTGCCTTTCCTCTCCTCGAAATCTCTCTCTATTGAGACCTTTTGTCTAGTCTACCTCTTTGGTCCGCACCACCTTTGGGTGGGACCTCTCTCTAGTCTCTCTTTTGTAGTTTAGACCTCCTTGAGGTTTAGGCTTTTTTGTAGCTAGACCTCCTCCGAGGTCTAGATCATCCTTGTGGCTTTAAACCACTTTCCTTTTTATTTGGGTATTTTCTAAGTCTAGACCTCTTTTCTGTTCAGACCCTCTATGTGTCCAGACCTTTCCCTTTGGTTTGGATCGCTTGGATCTCTTTGTTGGTTTGAATCTCTTTGGTTCAGACCTCCTTCCTGTGTTCGACTTTTTTCTAAGTCTAGACCTCCTGATGATTAGACCCTTTTGTATGCCCAAACCTCCTTACCACTTGGACCTCACCTATGGTGCGGATCTCTTCTTTGTCTTGATCTAATTGATGTCTGTATCTCTTTTTGATCTTAGACCTTATTCTTTGTTTGGGTATACTCTTATGCTAGACCTCCCCTAAAGTCTTTTGCTTGAGTCTCCCTCAAGCTCACTGGAACGCCCAGTAATTCACTTGAACCCACTCGTGTCCAATTAGACCTTCTTTGCATTTAATTGAACCACCTTTGTGCTCAAATTGGACCTTCCTTGGTCCAGATTTTCTTCTCGGCTTAGACCTCCTCGGGGTCTAGGTCTCCCTCATAACCACTTTAGTTCCTTTATGCTCTTGTGAACCTCTCGGTGATCACTTGGACTCTTGCTCATACGATCCTTGTAAACCTTCTCATTGGAAAAGTCCTCCTAGTACAATCGGGTATTACCCCCAACTCATGGTATTACCATTTTCTAGGACCTTCTTCTCATTTATCAGACCTTCTCATCCTTTAGACCTCCGCCCACGGGACCTTTAGTCCTTTGGAGATCCTAGCCAATAAGATCTCCTTCTTGTTCATTCGGACCTCCCATGAGTAGGTCGTTGGACTTCTGCTCGAGGACCTCCTCCGGGTTGTGTCTGTTGGACCTCCTGTCCTTTGATCATCTCCGAGCCGCCAGATCTCCTTTACTTATTTTTCTTGATCGTCAGACCTCTCGACTTTTGATCTTGACCGCCATACCTCCTCCTTATGAGATCGGACCGTCAGACCCGGTCTTTTGTGGTCCTGTCCTCAGACCATCTCGTGGGTGTCTTCGGACCTCCCGTCCATGAGACCTCCCCGAGTTGATCTCACTCGCTAAGGACCTCCTAGACCAAATCTTGACCGCAATTTCATTTCAATCCTTTAAACCTCTGTTGTCCTTCAAGACCTCCTTAAGTCCTTTGGGACATCCTCCTTGTTTAGTTGGATCTTCCCATGTCCTTGAGACCTCTTCGTGTTCTCTAGGACCTCCCCCTTGTTTGGACCCCAACCGTCCAGACCTCCCTTGCAGAGATCTCAACAACGGACCTCCCTTTGACCCAGCTTGTTTCTAAGTTTGATCGCCCCACTTGCCGACTCGACCATTCTCATTTCCTCCACGCTAATATCTTGGGCATTTAATGCATGTCTTGTCACATTAAATACATCCATATACGTGGCGTTTACTCAATTTGGTCACTTAGTCGTACTCGACATCCTTCTTTGTTCCTTCCCATAGCAACATGCGTTGTCCTTCCTCGTACCTTTTACCCAGGGTGGTAGTGACACCTGCCCTGCCACTCACCTAACTTTGACCCATTTCTATACTTATCCCTGGTACGTATGTTTCTAGTATTCTTCACCCACTTTGACTATAATCAGTCCAGGGGACTCTGCCATATTATCTTCTTCACATTCATCATCTTGACTCTCGCTCGGTGGCTCCTGTGGAAGACTTTGTTGCCCACGACCTCCCTCCATCCACTGCTCCTTCTTATCCTCGTAAGTCCATTGGTGATATGCTCCACTCTTGTTTTCGCCATCAAGATCGAAATGGTCGTGTCCTTCTCGGGACCTCCCAGTGGACTCCTTTTTCGATTTCTATGGCCTTTGTATGAGGACCTCCTCCTGGTCTTTCTTGCAAGAGCCATCTCTCAGACCTCTGCTCATTGCTTAAATCACTCCTTGGGGTCTTTGCTAAAGACCACCTCCTCCGGTAAGCTTAGACCTCCTCCAAAAGAACCTATTCTAAGTACAGTACTTTTCTGTTAATTGGGTTTTGAGGTTCCGTTGGAGTTCTTTTGGTTCTTTGCTTGAGTCTCTGTTGGTTCTTTATTTGGAGCTTGGTCTGAATATGTTCTTTTGACCGTATAGATCTTGACGTTTCCAGAGAGTCGAGTCGTGAGAGAGAGTAGATCCTGTCAAGCAAAAGGCAAGTTACACTCTTGATCATATTGCACCCAATAATTCAATTTATTTATGTTCGGTTTCAAAGTATTATGCATGCCTATTTTTACCAAGCTATTTCAATACTGCTTTAAATTCATAGTTATGCCTATTTCCTTTGTATGGCCACTGTTGACTTTGAACTGAACATGTTGTCACCTTTAGATCAAACTTGGGTCATGCAATAGTGTGAGCCAAGACCATTTGAAAAACATATGCTTAGTCATGCCTAGACCAAAAGCATTGATTTGGGGAAATCTTTACCATCATGACCAAACATTGTTTTGAATGTTTTCACCATGACAATGGGTTGTTATGGAAGGGTGAAAATGTTGCTGGGGAAGCAAGAAAAATGGAAATGGATTTAGACTGGGGCGAATTGGTTGGCTTGGCTGGTGCAATGTTTGTGCACGGACTCTATCCTGGCTAAGGTGGAGGTCCAGGGGTTTGTGGAAGTCGCCCTAGTCATGTGAGGACCGGTCTTTGAGCGACCAATGCCATGCCTATAATGGGCTATGCCACAATCGTGCAACCACATGTCTCCAGAGTGGGGCGTGGGACCTGGCTGAGTAATTTGCAAAGTTCTACCATAAGCTACTCCATTGGAGGTGTGGGAGGTCTTATATGGCCAATGGTCTATTATAACCTACTGTTCCCACTGGTGCAAGAGGGGGCTTTCCGCCGGATTGCGATCCATAGGAAGGTGAAACCTTAGCCAGGAAAGGCTGTGGTGGAACAATGCATTGTAAAAGCCTTGTCATGAACTCTAGACCTCTTACCTTCTAAGTGAGAGGTGGCACCACAAGATGCCAAACAAACTAGAGTACTCATGTCGTGTGGGTAAAGTGCACAACCTCTGCAGAGTTAAATCTATTCTAATAGCCGTGTCCACAGTCATGGACGTGCTGGCAAAGGCTACTCAGAGTTAGATGTTGGTTTTGGGTTTTTCAGAAATATTTATTGAACTGTTTTTGGGATTGATATCCCATGGTTGGGCGGGAAGCCTTGCAACAGGAGGGTATCCTTCACCACTTGTGATGAATGAATATCCAACTGAAAATCAAGTTTAGAAAATGAATTTTATCTATCAAGTACCTGCTTTGGAACTTAGTATTTGTATTTGAAAGAAACTTGGCTATACGCAAATTAACCATAATAAGCCTTCCATTGTGATGTCCATTTATGCATGTCATTTTGTTATCTAACGGGTGTAACTTGCGAGCACGGTTGTTGTGCTCACTCTTGCTTGATGCTGTCTTTAGCAGGAATGAGAGCTTCTGGGTGATCTGCACGGTGGACCTAGTGGTACTGTTCGACTAGGATTGCGCCCTCCAACCGGTTGCCTGTGGTGTATCGGGTGGCCCATGTGTTTATTTTTACTATTTTTTGCTTACTAGCTTGTAAGCTCTCTTGTAAACAACTCCTTTGGTTATTAATAAAGTTTGTGTGGTTGCTATGTTACCACTGTTGCTGCTGTGAAGAGCTAGCCATGATCCTTGGGACTAGCTCGGGATTCACAGGGAACCCTGGAGCTTGCCCAGTCCTCCACGTCCACCCAATGGCCGGGTTGTGTGTGGTTCTGTGGTGGCCTCAATCCTCCACGACCTCCTCTGGTGGTCGCAGGTGGACTTGAGTTGCCCACGGACCTCCCGCGATCTCCCCTGGTCTGGCCGTGGCAGGACTTTGGGTGCTCCCTGGCTTCAAGACCCTCTCGGGTCATGTTCTCCTGGACTTCCAGAGGTCTGCCGCAGACCTCTTGGGAGGTCTTAGGATCGTCCGAGAGGTCCTTTGTGGACCTCCTGGGAGGTCCTGATGGACTTTCCAGAAGGTCTTGGAGGACCTCTCGGGTGCCCTAGAGTTGGGTCGTTACATCTTCGATGAGCCAGAGGACCTCCAAGACGACTAGGCTGCGACCTCCATATGATTGCCTGTGGCGAATCGTGTGGACCACTCCGCTTTTGTTCCGCTATATTTGTTTCTTGTCGGCTGTATACCCCTTTTGTAATCAACTCTGTTGTTATTTTAATAAAGATGTGTTGATGGATGTTACTACTTTTGTTCACTATGTGAGCTAGTTGTTGGTCCTTGGGACTAGCTTGGTTGTGCACAGAGGGTTCGGGACCTCCCGGGTCCGACTGTGTGGTCGTGCCTTTGGGTGATCCCGGGTCCGGTCGTGACTTTGGGACCTCCCAAAGGTCTGGGCCGTCATAGGACCCCCCTTCGAGGTTCTCCTGGGACTGCCCGCGACCTCCCTGAGGTCCGGGTCGTGACACTTTCCTATAATGTGTTTGCCATCAGAATTTTTATTGGATTTTAGTTGTCTTGCTAGAGGTTGCATATGGAAACTACTATCCAGCAATTGATTGGTTTGTCTCAAAATTCGATTTTTTTGCAATAGAAAAAACTATCACAGACGATTCTTGTTCAGAACCGTTTGTGAAAATAGACTATCACAGATGATTCTGAACAAGAACCGTCTGTGTTAGCTTTTTTCACAGACGGTTCAAAAATTATCTGTGATGATCTCATGTCATCACTGACCCATAAACTCAGACGGCTTACGAAATCGTCTGTGATGATGTTTTGCAACCGTCTGTGAAGACCTTTTCTGTAGTAGTGAATTGAATTAGTTTCTTACAGACGTGTTCTTTACTGTATTTGTCCCCACATTTAAAACATAAACTATTTGAACATCGGTACTCCTTTAATTGACACTCATGCCCCAGATCATCAAGCACTAGGCGTTTTGGGCCCTCTGGTCGCCCTGCCTGGTTTGGGATCGTCGAAGATGTATGAAGTGGTGGATGATACGCCTTCGCCATTGAGCTGGCTCGAGGTCGTGGCTGGGATACCTCAATCTCTTCTTCTTGGATGCACTCCAGGACTGCGGCTCGAGTCACGCTAGTAGGTGCTTGCAACCGCACTGCCACTCTGATGTCATCCTGCAAGCTAATTAAGAATTGGGTAACAAAAAATTTGCTGTTCAATGTCGCATCCAAAGCCAGCAGGTGATACATACATGATTCAAATGTCACACGGTATTCAGCTACCGTTCCTGTCTATTTGAGTAGCAACAATCGATTCATCTAGGCATCATATTCATCCAAACGAAATTCCTCCTCCACAGCTCGACCAAACATTTCCCATCCCATGAGCACATGATGCCTCTTGTAAGCTTGCAGCCAGAGAGCAGCGTGACCCTCCATGTGTAGAGTTGTTGTGGAGACCCACTGTGTTATCGGCACGCGATACATCTTGAAATAAGTCCGGCAACGATCCAGCCACAGTAAAGGATTCTCTCCTTGAAACTTCGGAAAATCATGCCGAGGCGGTCTGAAATACCGTTCCTCATCCGTGATGATGGTGGCAGTCACCATCACTGGATGTGTGTGATTCGGAGCAGGAGGTAGAGCAAGGAGCGGTGGTTGATGATTTGTTAGTATACCCGAGGTGGGTATAGTGGGCACCATGTCTGCGCCAACTGGTATGTTGGTGTGCGATGCCGATGTCCGAGGCAGCGGCAACGGAGGTGGAGGTGGTAGATGTGGCGCCAGATTCCACTCCGACTGTTTTTTCTTCACTTCATCCATCGCCTCCTGAGTCATCTCCACTTGTTGCCCAAGTTGCTTCACGTCTTGCCCCAATTTCTCAATTAGCGTCGCTTAGTGGTCGAACCGCGCCAGAATCTCGGATAGTTTCCTGTGCATCTATTTTGCTTGATCTTCCATCGCGGTGAACAACTGGCGAGTCTGAACGTTAGGCTTCTGCGGCGCCGTCTTGTACGCCTTTCTCCTCCGATCAACCTTGGGTTGGTATTACGATCTCTTTGTGAGCACCAACCTTCTCTCGGAACGACTGATCGTGCGGCGGAGACGAGGAAAATGGCTCTGATACCAGATTGTGATGACCCGAACCTGACGAACAATCCTCACAAGCTTTGATAGAGTGCGGTAATGGAGATTGGAAGTTTTGGGTAAAGCAGGAGATGAGAGACCAGAGAAAGAGATTAGCAAACTGAATTCATTTATCTTTTTTTAAGTTTGTCGTATTCGCTACCGTGCCTTTTAAACCATCACGGAAAAGCAAAAGCTCACAACTCAACTCAACGCACGCACCCTTGCACCCTTACAACTGGGCCTCGTGCCCTCACCTTGCCATGTCGTGATTCCCCGTGGTCGCCTACACCTTGGTCCTCTGATCCGGTGGAGGCGTGACATGTGCCCGCGCCACCTCCCTCCCCCCGCCGCGCCCCACTTCTCTCCTCCGCCCATTCGCCTCTTTTCCCCTAAATCAATTTCGGTATTACGTAGTTCCGTGTCGAAATCGAGTTGTCTTCTCCAACTCTGGCCATCCTCGCTGCCGCGCCATTATCCGAGCATCCTCGACCTTCCCTTGAGCTAACCATTTGCTGTGTTGAAGACCCAATCGCCGTGGAGCTCCAGCACCGAGCGCCGCCTGCTGCCGCTGCTGCACGCCGTTGCCCGGCCACCTCGGTGCCCCTCCGTTCTCAACAGACAACAGTCGTGTGGGTGAGCTCCTGGAGTCCACGGCAAGCTCGTGCGCTATTTTATTGGGTCTTCCATCGCTGTTCAAGTCGTCGCCCCGTGGCCGTCCATGGCGCCACCGCAAAAGCCCGCTGCCGACGCCCTCCGGCGATCTTATAGTCCCAATAGTCACCGCGCTTAGCTTCTCCCGGCTCCCTCGATCTGTTTTGCCGCAACCCAGGGCCTCACAGGGGCCGCGCCCGTCGCACGCGTGCTCTCCAGGAAACGAGCTGCTCGGCTCTGCCCCGTGCTCTGCTTCTGGCCTCTGTGCCTTGCCCCCTGAGCCACTGCCAAGCCAGCCCCACCGTGGGGTTAGTTCAACCCTAATTAATAATGACTTTTGGAATCAGATTAACCTAAGTAATCATGTTTCAAAGCAACTAGTGACACCCTAGGGCAAAGGGCATATGCGACATTTAGCGTAGGCTGAAATAGCAAATGTAAATGCAAAATACGAAAATAACAAAAGATCAATCAATAAATTAAAAGCGGAGCTTTTAATTAACCTACTTCAAGATATATGCAAATAATAGAAGGCTGATTAAAGGCGGGGCAAATAATTGAATTTCTAATTTTTTTTTCTTCTGAGAAAATAAAGTCAGGTGTTTAACGTGTATCATGAGCGAAAACTTAGACAGGCCGGTCTGTATGGTGGGCTTCAGTCTACCGCTGTACCGCGTTGCCTCCACATGTCCAGATTACAAGGGACGGACTATACGACTCTATTTTGAGACACGGAATTTTTTCTTTATTTATGTGGGAATTGATGTTTTTAAAAGAAATTATGTGAAATTTTCAAACGGGATCTAAATCCGTTTGTTGTACATGCTACATATCTCTCTTTGCACATAATATTTGTTGTACTGTACATATCAAAATAATTCCATCAAAAATTTTCATGTTTTGCTTTTGTTCGTCCGTCCATCCACTAGTACATATGTAGTATAAATCAAATCTGATCATTGATTTATTAAGGATGTAATAGACTTTTCTTTGTAATTTAAGATGTTTAACCTGTTGTTCAGAGCCTACTCCTTCGGAATCTAAGGTGTGTAATAACTATAGTTAACGTTGCATCTTCCTTGACCCTATTACAATCAAGGGACCAAAATTAGTAGACTCGCTGTGTTAACGAAGGCAAACAAGTATGTAACTGTCGGTTTCACTGGTCCATGGTCAGGCAGAGGCAAATGCACCAGTCCGTTGACGATAGGCAATATTTCAGGGTTCAGGCTGTTGCATGATGATTGAGCTATGTTCATACACATACAATAATTCAGCGTTTCAACCTGGTTAGCATCTTAAAGATCTTTCAAACATCTACATCATACAGTTTATGATGAATGAAATTCAGTTAATTTCATAACATGGGTCAAGTGAAACAATCAATAAAATATAACTTTGATAATAAATTCCCTGTTGTTCAGATTAGCCTCAAATTCCATCTCTGTAGCAAGGTGGGCAGTGTTATGGGGACCAAAAAGCTACTACGTACACTAGTTCTCTTCTAGGAGTGGTTTGATTTCATTGGTACCGCCCCACTTTTGCTCACGACTTAAAGCTGGCGCAGCCTGCAGTTGTGGAATAGGAACCTCATAGTTCGATTCTCTGTTCGAAATAGCAGTTCATCTCAGTGTTATACCATTCGCCTTTTGTCATGTTACAAATGTGTGATATGATGTGTAGTAGCAAATGCAACACTGTATAAGCTCATTTGTTTCTTCTAGTCAGGCATGTGTAAACTGAACACCAAATGTAGTGCTACATCCTCTTGGTATTTTTTTTGTTTTAGTTACATATCTGAGATATTTTAATAATATGATTGCAATGCCTTTTTAATAGCTGTTATACGTCATGGATGGTAAAAGACACGTTAGCCTGGAGGAAATGGAAGAATATAATATGGTGATAAATCAGATGTTTAGAAATGGGGAAGATGGTTACAAGTTCTACAATGCATATGCAAAGTCCAAATGATTTGGTATTAGAAAGGCTGATGTCAACGCAAGAGAGGAACCAACATGGTGATCTAGAGTCGATTATGTTGCTCTAATGAAGGATACAGGATCATGAAATACTTCAAAAGAACCAATCAAAATAGAAAGCCACAACCACTGAGGGTCTGGAAGTGTTTTATTGAATAAAAGTGCAATGCTTGAATAAAAGTGCCTCAAGGACATATGCAATGCTTGAATAAAAGTGCGATTTTCAATTTCTGAGGGTCTGGAAGTGTTTTATTGAAGTGTAGCATCTTACTTGTATTGTATATGCATGAATGAACTCGTACTGGATGTATTCCTGATGCTTGATGTATAAAAAGTGATGTATTAACTGCCCAGAATGTTCGTGGTCCACAATTAATAGTGTTCTTTGTACGCTCTGATTCAGACTTGCCTGACATTAATGCTGACAAAGCAAATTCAAGTTGGGTAATCCAATCTGCTACTAAGATTGTTGTTGCTGCAGTAAAGTGCTATTTCTATAAAAAAAAAATCTACTGTGAGTTTCTGTAGTGCCTTACCTAATCGAAGTCCATATCATTAGTGGCTTCTTCTACAAGAACAAAAAAGCATTTCCTCTTCGTTTACAGTGTAGTTACTAGTAAGCATTTGTCTTAGTTTCTGACTATATGTAGATTTGACCTGAATATCAAAATAGATTTTTCTCAGCTAATACAATGTTCTTTCGTTGTATGCAGGCTGAACTTTTAAGAGGGAGAATTGGGAACTTTGGAAGACTGATTCAATTACTGGAGTTCATGCTTCCCTAGTCAGTTTCTGTAATGGCTAATTTGAGGTCATTAATGAATATCAGACCATACTTTTGTATTGGCTTGTGATGGAAATAATGGAGGGGGTCATATTAAAAATTCTGAAAAGGAGTATCATGGCCCTTGTATTTTTATTTTATTTTATGGAAAACCCTTGTATTTTGTAGCTGCGAGTGACTGGCAGTAAAAGCTATTTTTCCAATACCGTTTTTCCATTTCTGCTGATAACATAACTGTGTGGAGATATGATTTTCGTGTATTTTCGTTCATTTTTACATTTTTAAAAATAATAATCTCGCTGTTCTGAACTTCTATTTTTGAGGTCACAGAGCTCAAAATTGCAAAATTCTCCCAATGCTAGGACATGTTCAGATGCTTCTGCTACTTATTGGAAAAACTACAGTAACAGTGACTTGCAATTTTTTAAAATAGAATAGTATCAGGTCGATCCACCTATGTCAACATGTTAACATGTTTCAGTTGCTTGTAATGGGAATAGCATCATGTGCTTGCACTTCAACAGTATCAGCTCAGCTCAATTATGCGAGTGAATTTGCTTACAAAGAGTAATATTATTTGGCAGCATAACAAAAATTACATAGCAGTGTCATAATTCATTACTTAGTTATACCTCCATCAGTTAGCATTGAGGTGTACATGACCATTGGCATAAACCAGTCAGGTTATTTGGTTCTTTAGGGTCTGTTTGGTTGGAAGTAGCAAGTTGAACCGGATGGTTCAGTACAAGAAACGAGGTGATTCAGGCATTTGGTTGGAGGTGTTGTACCAAACCATCCACATTCGGCGAATATTCTTCTTGGATGTTGCATCGGTCCGTTCGAAAAATTTGGATGAACCACGACGTTCACTCGCGCTCCTCTCGTCTTCCTCAGTGGGCTCAATCCACACACAGCACCTTCACCATGTTCATGCATGAACCATAAGCAACAACATCAAAAAAAGAAATCAAATCAAAATCAATAGAACAAAAATAACAAGAGGCAGGAGGCGCCGCCAAGCAAGGGGGAAGCCGGGTGCGGACGAGTGGCCAAGTAGGGGCGGCCGGAGGCCACGCCACGGGCGGCAAGGCAGCAGAGCCATAGGTGCAAGCGTGTGAAAGCGGCGGTCCAAGGCGGCGCAGGCGCAACCAAGAGGGAGCAGATGGGCAGACCACTGGAGCGGAGGAGGAGCAATGAGGGGGCCAGGCGGCGGCGGTGGCGCCATGGGTTCTGTCAGCCAAGATGAAGCACCACGAGGAGCAAGTATCAGAGAGATAAATGGGGGGAGGTGAGAGTAGAGAAGAAGCAAAAGGATGGTGGCCTGATGCTTTGCCGTGGGGAGGGAGCGCCGTGGGGAGCCTCGAGCCGGAGGAGGAGCACCGTGGGGAGCCTCAGCAAGAAGCAATGGAAAAGAAAGAGAATGGGAAAGAAGAACGGAGGATTCAGTGAAACGGAGAGAGAAATAGAGAATATTAGGTGAAAGGGGGATTAGAGCAGGAGATTAGAAAATTTTGGGTATCATCTCATACAACTAACCAAACATAATCTCGTACCACTCCATCCCACCAACCAAACAGACTGCTTGAACGATCCCATTCAGGACAATCCCATCCAGGATGATCCTATCCATACCATTCAACCACATCCCACCAACCAAACGCACCATATCATTGTGCTTGTTTAGGAGCATATAACAGTCAACACAATGACATTTGTAATTGCATGCAATAAATCTGACATGGGTTTTGCATTCAACAATCACTGAAATTTGCAGTTGCATCCACTACAGAAAAAAAATTCAGTCACCTGACCACTGGATAATAGGATTTTTACACCAAAAGTTTATTTCAATTGTGCACACTCGTACATCCATTTGCAGATCCTAGTAGAACAAGCAATCTTCGTGATTCCAACAAATAGGAATCATGCCAAATTGCTAGCTTGGCCTCCTTTGCATTGGATCGTTTCACATCAAGTTCTTCCATTTTGTCCAATTCCAGCAATCAAAACTCACCTCCTTAGCTCACAAAATTAAAAACAACTAGAGAAGCACTCTACTTTCACGGCTACCAAAGAATATAAACACCAAAATATTGTCACAGCCCCAATTTCACAAAATTAAATTAGGATGCATTTCATGAGCATACATTGATTTCTAGAGCATTTGCACAAATTATTGCATTTGAATATGTTTCAAATCAAAGTTAAACTTGAAACTCAAACAGAAGCTCCAAATGAAAACAACAAAAAATACTTGTGAAGATCCCGGGGAAATAGTTTAAATAATTTATTTAAACGTCATAATATTTATCATGAATAAATATGAATTTTATTAAATTTTTAGAAACCAACTTAACACTGAGAAAATTCAAACTCAATTCCAAAACCCCCTACTGTAAATGAATTAAAACAAGCAAATAAAACATGAGCAGTAAGGATAGAAAATTTTTATGTGTTCTAGGTCACCCTAGGAACCTCTCTGTAAAATCTTAGAATTTTTGAAATTTTCTTGCTATTTTAAGTCGCCAGGACAAAGTGGAAGGGTTTTGAATTTTTAAACCATTTTAGTAAATCGGGTTTTGACTTGGGTCCGAACCAGACCTACCAACCCACTCGCTTACCTGTGTCACTGGCATGCTGGCCCTACCCGTCAGGAGCATCTTCTAGCTCGGCTGGTGAGTGAGCAGAAGACGAGCGCCACGTGACCGAGCGTGCTGTCCATGCAAATGGTGCTCCGTCATCCTCGGACTCCGCTCTCTCACTACAACGCTCCGCCCATTCACGTTGTCGCTATTCCCATCCGTTGCCCGCATTTAACCCCCTTCCTGCTCTCTCTCTCTCTCTCTTTCTCTCTCTCTCTCTCTCTCTCACTCACTTTTCCTCTCGGTGACTGAGAAGGAGGAAGCTCTCGCGTGCATTCCTCTCGGGTAAGCTCCTGTCCGCCGTGCCCCTCTTCTTCTCCATTCCTCGCCGCATCCATTTTTGCTAATACGAGCTCTTGTCGTTGCTTATAGCATTCGGAACGCGATAGGCATCTTCATCGCTGGTGGCCGCGCACCGAGTGCCGCCGCCGTGTTAACTTCCTCTCCGGTGAGTCGCGCCATGCAACACCTTGTTCGGTGAGTTTGCCACTCCCCAATGAGCTCACCGTAGCGTTTAATTGAATTTTTATGCAGCCGGGAGCTAGAGCTGGGATGTCTTCTCCATCTCCGACTGAAGCTCTGCCGCATTGCGATTCTCCGTCGTTCAGTAGGTCTCTAGTCCTCTCCTATGTCTCGTAGGCTTGCATGCAACCCCTAATTCACCACGGGTCACTCATTGAAGCCCCAGGTTGTGTAGCTCGGGTTGGCGCCTGAAGCCGTGCCGCCGCCGTCGCCATTACCGCTGCCCAGGAGCTCCGCTGCCGCATCTTCGTCAACTCCTCAACCGACGTGTTCGTGGTGAGCCCCAGAACACCATGCACCCCTCCGTGGGCCTTGCCGCGGTCCCTAGCGCTAGATCCCTGTTCGCCGAGCCTTCTCTGCCACTCGCCGCCGTCGCGTTTGCTCCTCCGGTGACCTTTGGGCCTCGCGTTTGCGCCATTGAGTTCGGCAAGGTCCTGGCTACCAGATGCGGAGCCTCACAATCCCAGGAAGTTGCCACCGCGTCAGTAGCCACACCACCACGTGCGCGTGCGCACGGCCAGTGTTGAACCAAGCCAGTGGCTCGCCGACATGTGGGCCTTGCTCGTCAGGTTTTATGTTAAGTGTTAAGCCGTCATTAGCTCTAAGAACTTTGTTAAACAGTGTATGACATGCGGGCCCGTTGCATTAAGTGCACAGTAAACCACCCGGTCCATGGACCATACACTGTGCTGTGGACCTTCGGTACATGCACTATTCGTATGAGACTAGCCTATGACACGTAGGACCCAAATGTCAGTAGAGAATTATCTGAGAATTTAAAATAAAAATAAAACATTGTTTAATGGACCCCACTTGTCACTGACAGAGGCTAGGTTAGCCTACGTATAAAAAGTATTTAATGCGATAGAAAATTCAGACAAGAATTATTTTCACACTGAAAATTCAATTAACTTTGAAAATTTATATGAACTCCAAATAAGATTAATCCAATGGGGTTGTTCATAAAATTTTATTCTTTAGTAGACTATGTAGTTTTTGTCTCCACCACTATTCTGGAAATTTTCATGAAAATAATGAATTTCGGACTAAAGCAACAACAAGTCTATTTTTCAACATTTTTCTCCCGGCAGATTTTTGGAAGGGTACAACTTTCTCATACAAACTCCAATTAAACTAATTCTTTCACCTAAATTTATATAAAATCATAATATCACTACTGTGTAAATTTCATGCATTTTTTAGCATTTTGATTTTTTCGGCTTTCTCGATGTTTATTCGATATCGTTCTTTCTCTCTAGATTCCGAGTTGCCGCAAGTGAGCGAGTACGTGCCTGAGAGTGAGCAAGTGGATTACTAGCAAGGCAATCATCATCCTGCATCCATATTGATCCTAGATTTTCAACTCAGTTATTTTGAGTTGCAAATATATGTGCATGCATGCTATTTGAAGTATCGATATTTTGGGAGTTTAGTTAGCTATGTCCTAACTCTTACAAAGTTATCCTTGATATTCCCACTTTTATACAAATATGCTTAATGTAGATGTCTTGTGATGGTGTATCTATATATATATATATATATATATATATATATATATATATATATATATATATATATATATATATATATATATATTAATAGCCATGCAAGTCAAGTAGATACTGTAGTTCGGTTGACCGGGTTAGCCCGTCAATCGTGGGAAACACCAATCACTTTACTTCTATGTTTTCTGTCCAGATCTTTGAATCTGGTTGTTGAGTTTAAATTTGTCAAATTAAAAATGTTTTAGGTCTGGACAAGTGGCTAGTAGTGTGGGTGTCTTCGTACGCGAGATTAGGTGCAAGTGGTAGACTTGTCCGGATCATTAAGGATCGAACTTTGGGCTATCATTCCAAGTAAAACTCATACTTCCACACGCTGGTTATGGAGCTGGCTTGGTCAAGTAAGGGGGGAGGTCTTATTGGGTTGAAACACAAGTGGTGTGAGGACATAATGTGTTGTGATCATATGTTCGTAGGAATCCGATGCAATTTTATTATAACGTGCAGGTGAGCACTATTTTTCTTTATGTACATTGTATCGGCATCTCCAACACAACTTGTGTGCCCACTGAGCAAGTTCTATAAATATCTTATACTGAGTTTGGGGTTTCATCTCGTATGGGTGATTCAACTCAATAGGGTCATTTTGCTGAAAAATATTGAGTCTTGATCTCCCCGGCCGACATACCTTAGGAAGTGTGTCCTTTTCTGGAGGCTTACGGGCTGGTCAAGTCGTGTGGGTAAAGTTGTACTCCCTTGCAGGGATTAATCTATTCGAATAGCCGTGTCCACGGTTACGGACGATCACTTGGTTTGGGAGACATCATCGTTAGACTTTAAGTTAAAATTGACATGGGTTACTACTTGGTATCGGTATGAAGGGTGATTCATGCAATTTAGTTTATCAAAGTGGGATGCTACTTTGGTATTGTTTGATATACTATCATTCGTATTTCTTTTGCTAAAATTTTGTTTGCTAAATGGCAGTTACAAACTAGTATGTGTAGGGCTGAAAAATTGTGTGTTTTATGCAAAACTAAGCCATTTCGGCCTCTACTTTGGACAACCACTAGCATGTATAATTTTTATTTTGTGTAATTATTATGAGTGTATTTTTGTACTCAACCGGATTGTCCACTTGCTGCAGGTGAGGAAGATTATTCGCTTGATCAGTTTGTTAGCGTCGATTTCGGTGACACTAACAAATGATGTTGTTTCTAACCCCCTTTTTGTTGCCTATGGGCATGGGTACACCTAGCTGGTGCTTTTGGTTTATATTACGTTGTTTCTTTTGCGTACTTGTTGCTAATCTTTTGAATTTGGCCGGTCGGCCACTTATGTAAAAGTTATGAACATAAGTCCTATGTTTGTATGCACCTTGTTATATTATGGTAGGTCTCGTGGATTGGTTTTGCATGACGTTGTTGAGGATATGTTTGTGTTAGTCGCTGATCTTGGGAGCTAACACGTGACACATATCCAAGGTTTTTTAAATCCTTTTTGATTCATTTAAGTGTGGACTTGGGATGTTGGGGAACCGGTCACCATGTAGCACGCGCAGAGGTGCGGTATGCATGGTAACCGTGGCTCTAGCTCAGTCGGGTCCTCTTACTTAAATCGAATTAAATTGGATTTCAGTTCTTGGAGGCTCAGAGTTATTTTTGTAAGACCAGGACGGTCATTCCCATGGGTGTTCTTTTATCTTGCCCGTGGGAAGGTCTAGGTCTTATGAAATTAACCCAGGGTCCTGATAGCATTGGTATCAGAGCCATACCGACTGTAGGTTAGAAATAGCACGGTCGTTAACTTTAGTAAGTCTTCAATCAAATTATATTCAAATTAGCAAAATAATTTCAGAAAATTTAAGTCATGAAAATATTTTATTTCTTATCCATTTTAGTATCATTTTTTACCCCCTACGTTCATTTGGATTTGCAAACTAACTTTTCTACTCACCTTGTCTTTCTTATGATTAGATGAGCCGCCAGTATTTGGTTAAGGAAATCCAGGATGAGGATGTTGAGGGGTACCCGGCGCTGCTACGAGATATGCTATGGAGGGCTAATTTCACCTATCAACCGGAGTACACTATCTACTGCCGTGATTGAGGACCGGGGATGGAAGAATACCTTGCCGTGATCAACTTCATCGCAAGGCGGGTGACGGGGTTGCGTCCCATATCGCTTCCAAGCGTGTGGCACCTCTGAAACCATGGCAGTCCAGGAGGTGGCCAGTGTGGCCATGAGCTATCTCCGACACAACGTCATAACATCTTTTATTGATAAATCACAATTTCTACTGACTATTTTTGAGCACATATTTTGTCGAAAAATCACACTGATATTACATAACATTCAGCACAATGTCATAATATCTTTTGTCGACAAATCACAATGACATTACATAACATTCAGCACAACGTCGTCACATATTTTGTCGACAAATCACAATGACATTACATAATATTCAACACAATGTCGTCACAAATTTTGTTGACAAATCACACTGACATTACAGACCATTCAGCACAACGTCATCACCTAGTTTTTGACAAATCAAAGTGATATTACAAAGCATTGGGCACCACATATTTCAATAGGACAAACCTTTCCTGTGGCCGCAACCTCAACATCCGTCATGTGGACCACCTCGAGTGGGGCGGTCAGATAAGGTCCCCATGGCGACATCCAGATTGCCGGATGTACCCTTTGTCCTGTGGATTTCTTGTAGGGCATTTCTTGAAGGTGTGCCCAGAATCCCTACAAATGGAGCACTTCTTCGTACGACGTTCAGCTTCTACTTCGTCCATGTCATTCCTGATGCGTCGTACCTGTCATCGGCCCACCTTTCTCTTCAGCTTATCAATCTCCGCAGCCCAGATAAGTTGTTCCCAGGTCAGATGGCCAGTGAAATGTCCAACCACACTGTAACCATACATCTCTGCACTCCAAGTTTGCATCACCTCCTCCTTGTTGAAATAGTCAAAGGGGTACTGGCTGGCATGCTACTGTAATATCCCGTTCAAATATAAAACATATAAGTGACTAGTACTAAAATTAAATATAATTAGAAAGGGAAAATTCAGAATTTTGGAGGAGTTTTAGAATTCGGGCCTTTGGCCCATAGTTCTTTGGGTCCATGTGGGGGGAACTAAACCCTAGCACCCCAAGCACTGTGTGCCTTGAGGCATCAGAAGGCTTCTTTGCCATCCTTGTGTACGACGCCTCTTGTAGCACGCCCCTCTCCTCCATGGTGGTGCCCCCTCTCCTCTGGTGCTTCTCCATTGTTGCCGGCCATAAGGAAGAGGAAGGAGAGGGAAGAAGAGAGGAGAAGGAAGAGGAAGAAGGAGTTCTTTATGGGGGATCTCCAGCGAGTCATTCGTGTCTTCTAGGGTAATATATCTAATCCTCGCTGTTAGTTTAGGTATTTTCGAGGAGATGATGTCGTTTAGTGATTCGTTGATACTGCTGAGATTGAGTCGGTATTCTGTAGTTGTCTTATTCGGCAGATTAGGTCTTGTTCAGTGCAAAATTAGAGGTTTGGACCTCCTAGAGTTATGTGGGGAATTTTGTGGAATTTCTAGAAAGTATTAATTCACAATTTTTTGTTGGATAATGAATTAGTTATTATTTTTGCAAGTCTGGGTGCTTATTCAGTCTCTGGATTCGGGCAGCGAGCGTAGTTATGTGAATTAGGGTCTAGAGATGGACGAATTTGGTCAGTTGATCTACATGAGTTATGTAGATAACTTTATGATGTTTCCAAGGAGATCAAGTTCATAATTGTTGGACATTTAGAACGAAAGATATGAATTTTTGAAGTTAATGTTGTAGTCTGTCCTTCTGTTGTGGACAGTAGAGAAAAACTAGTCTGTTAGCAACCTTTGTTGCACAATGACAAAAATTGTAATAAATTTATTGAGGAAGCTAGTTCTCTGTAGTTTCCAGATTGTCTTAGAACAGTGGGTTTGGATGTACCAATTAAAAGATACGAAATTCCTGAATCGGTAGTACCAAAGATGACAGAACTGTCTTCGGAGTTAAAAACAAAGACTTAGATGGAATAATTTGATCTTTTGGTCACCTGAAGAGTTGTAGATATGTATATTTAGATTCTAGGGAATTTGGGTTCATGACTTTTGGAGTTTTGACTCAAAAGTTATGGTTTTTCTTTGATGGCTGTCTGTTTGGATAGACAAGTATTTGGAGTGTATTGGTAAAGTTTCGGGTTGCGAATAGGAGCGATTGATTTCATTTTGTTTCATTGCTATGCTGAGTAATTTTGAATGGTATTCTTAGTATACTTTACGGTTGCCAGGTGGTGGTGAGAACCGGGGTTAGAGTCTTCCCGTCGTTGTCGTCCGTCTCGCGGTTGAGGCAAGTGCAAGCAGTGTAGGGTGAATTGTGATGCTATATTCATGATAATTGTCATGGTTTACTTATGAAAGTATATCTATGATGTTGCCAATGATTATTATTCTTTCATGTTGAATTGAGAATATGAAGTTCTTTGCATCATGGCATTCATTCCTGAATCTTGGACTACGTGGTAGCCAAGCATTGTTTCTTTTGAGGTCCTCGTCATACATTGGACGGGCATGAGATCCCCGTCGTGTATTGGACGGGCATGGGTCCCCACACTCGTAGAGTGTGGGCTTGAGGTCCCTGTGCCTGAGGGCATAGGCTTGAGTATACATCGACGGATGGCACTACTCCACATTACCGGTAATTGCAAAAAAGGAAGAAAGAACATTTTTGACATATGCATTGCATGCAAGCATAAGAAATTTATTTATGGTTCCTTGCTGATGTTCATATGAGGTTTTGGTATCTTCATTGGCTGGTCATGAGGTTTTGTCTATTATCACTGTTGTACTTTGCTAAGTCGTGGACTCACGCTTGTTGTTGTTGTTCTTTTTAGGTACCTCTCGAGGTAGCGACATGCATGGGAAGGGGTAGTTTTGATGCACTTCACACTTAACCACTCATGGAAAATAAATTAGCTTATTTATCTAAAACCTCATGTTCATGCTATTTCCTTTAGTTTCAGTCCGTGTCCATCATTCGTGGTGGTTGATTCACTTATAATCGTGGTAGCCAAGGTTTATCGTGGATGTTTCTATTATGCTTTTAAGACTCAGTTATTAATTCATTTAGTTCCATTTGATAGAATAAATTGAATGATTTGATTAGTCTTACATCTTCGTGATTTTGGATGAATATTGATGATTTAGACGTAACTGTTAAAGAACTGCTCTCATTGTGTAACATAGTCGTTTGTTTTGGTTTTGGTTGAGAAATAGCAAGATTCATGCCTAGATTATTATTAATTGGTAGGTAGTATTATTTAACTTGTCTATACTGTAACTTGTGCTAGTTCCTGTGATTAGAATTAAATCATTCATTGTGTATGTCTTGCTGAATTTGTATTATTAAATTGAAGTAAAGTGTTTCTGTAAGGTGGTTTAGTAGCATCCTAGGCTCTATGTTGGGCTGGGGTGTTACAGCTACGTCACTGTCGAACATGTGCCCTTTACACGGGAGCAGAGCCTATGCAGAAGAAAGGGCTTGTTGTAAGTGCATACGCAACTAGCGTGGCATAACGTGCACTCGTGGGTGATCTTCTCGTGGTTTGTCCCATTGCGTCATTTATTCCTGCACATTATTATCTCGAAGCAAAGCTCCCTTGTGCCCATCTTGAATGCCAGATGCATCTCACCCTTCTTGCTCTTCTTCTCCATGTACTTGGTGATCATGGTGGAGTAGAGTACTCTGTTATTTATCATGGCGAGCGACGCGTTATTGCTTCTGTCAACAAAGTAATTTATGGTACCGCGGAGAATTGCCTCCACAATACCAACCAAAGGGAGGAACCTAGCGCCGCGTATGACCCAATTGTACACCTTAGCTAGATTGGCTGTCATGACAACATACCGTGCACCACCCCTATTATGTAGCAGCAGCCACTTCTCCTTAAGCTCGTACCCAATCAAGTCCGAGAAGCATTTCACCTGTGCCCCCGTCTTCCTTGTCACACTAGGACAATGTGTGGGTAGTTATGGCAATGCTTCGGGGGCCTGGTCAGCGCTTGGGGCCTTTTTTGCTGCCGCCCTTCTGTGCGTGTAGGTCTGCTCATCCAGAATCTTCCAAAGTGCTTCAAACTTTCGCTGCTAGTTCTGGTTGCACAACCGCTTGAACATGTTCATCAAGTCCTTGTTGCGGAATTGCTTGTAGAAGTTTGTACACAAGTGCCTCATGTATTACCTGCTCTACAGATCCGCCCATGGAAGTGGTTCGTTCTCTCCTTGTTGTAGCTGAGTTATTACACTCAGCGGGCCCGCATGCCGATCATATATGATGCATACGTTAGGACGACCCTGTAAAACAGAAATCCTTAAATTCCTTAGGAACCACAACCAACTGTCCGTGTTCTCACTTTCAACGAAAGCGAATGCCACAGGAAGAACTTGATTGTTTCCGTCCGTCACTATTCTAGTCAGTATCTGGTCCTTGTACTTTCTAGTCAGGAATGTGCCATCCACACACAAGATTAGACGGTAGTGCCCAGGGGCGGATCCAGGATATTCAAGATGGGTGTTCGAAGTTACAAAAATATTGATCAATATAGAACATAAAGATCCACAATAGTAATAATAGATAATGAAAGTACTAATTATTTGTACGGGAGATAACATCTCAATTGGAAGGACATTTTATCTGGTTCTGAACATTGCTTTCAATAGATTTCAATTTTGGCATCGAGGTGGATGGTTTCTTATGTCTCTTAACGGCTCTGGACCACAAAGATTTCAAATCGACGGACTTCTTCTCCATTTTTCAAAGCTCTAATATCTAGTTATCTACAATACACATAAATACAAGATTGAAGATTCAGGACCACAATTCAGTTTAATTCGTTTATCAATTATCATTCAACACGGTTCTGCCAATTTAGCGATTTGGGAGTTGGGATTCAGAGATTGGGTATTTGGGTTATACCTGCCTCGCTGGCTCGGGGATTTGGCGATTGAAGAGCTCAAGAGCAGCAGAGCCCGGGGATTTGGCGATTGAAGAGCTCAAGAGCAGCAGAGCCCGAGGAACTGAGGGTCGTCGCTTGTCGGGAGGCACTCGGGCTCGGAGCTTGGAGAATGGAGAGCTCTGTCTGCCTCGGCCGATCGGCGCCAGCCACCGCCCGCCTCGGCCTCGCTTAGCCCCAAATACCGCCTGCCTCCCGTGCCTCGATGCCTCGCCCGATCGCCAGTGCCTCCCCTCCACAGGCGCCCTCCGGTGGCCCGGCGCCTCGCCGTCTCGCCCTCCCAGGCGCCCACCTCGGCCTCGCCAGCCAGCCAAGCCCAATAGCCCCATCGCGGCGTCGCCCGCCTCGGCGCCTCGCCCGATCGCCCGGCGCCTCGCCGCCTCCCCTCGCCCGTGGCCATCGCCGCCGTGGCTGCTGATGGCCTCACCCGAGCAATGAGCAGCGGAGCGGTCAGTGAGCAAGCGATGAAGGATGGACTGATGGAGTACTGGAGATTTGGAGTGGTCACTGCGCAGTGCTGGTTGCCTGGATCGAGTTATTAGCTCAGCTGCTTGATTGAGGATTTAGGGTTTGAGGTCTTGAGGAAATGGTCAAATGGGCTTGGGAGTTGGGCCGGCTTGGGAGTTGGGCTTTGTGTGATGCGCTGGGCGCCTCGATTTGGCCTGGGCAATTTCTTGTGCACGACGCGGTGATGCCCGACGAACGAATGAATGAACTCAATTTTCAGTGTGTGTATATATATATATATATTAATTATACCTCATATATACTTATTTTTTGCTCAAAATTTTTGGGTGTTCAGCTGAACACCCATGAACCATGGAGGATCCGCCCCTGGTAGTGCCGGAATGCATTGATGCATGGATCAAAGGTGAAGAATGCTCGCTTCAATACTGTCTTATTACTCCACTTCGGATGCGTGGAATCTTGAATGTCGGCATGAGTGCTGGGATTACTCTCTTGTATGACTCTGAGTAGCCTGGGGAGGTTGTGATAGGAGTCCTTGAACGTACAGAACCTTGATTTCAATGCGTTCTATTTTGCCCTCCACGCCTTGGCATAGATGACTGTGTACTGGAACCTTGTCTCAATCGTCCGAATGATGGATCGTGGCTCAAAATCTAGATTATCCCCGATCTTATCGTACATGAGGTTTGCGATGAAGCTTGATGATAGGTTCTTGTGGGACTGCACTGACTCAGCGATGACACATGTATGAGGCACCACTATAGCGTATTTTCAGTAGGTGTCCCACTTAAGCTGAAATACGTGCACTCGCTATGGACATCCCTCTATATCGCATTTCATGTCGTAGCATCTTGGGTTAGACTTGACGACTGTGAATATACGCCGCACCGACAAGGCCCAGAATTTGACCGCCTCCTGCACGGCCTCCTTGCATTTGTACATAGATCCTTGCTTTACCTCGCTCTGATCGTACTCCCACGGTATACAAGAGCATTCGTTAACGACGAGGTTATCGAACTGGTATGTGTTCCACTCGGATGGAACCACCTACTGGTCCGCAGCATCCTCATCGTCGGATCCTTCATCTTTTGGTAATATCATGTAGTCTCGGTCTTTGAGATCTATCCTTTGCGCTATGGCTTCCGGCTCCTCACCCTCGTCAGCAAGCTCACTAGCTTGCCTGACTAAAGGAGCTCTTTCCGCAGGGTCTTCATCGACAGCATTAGCAACTCCGGGACCTTCGGCCATTGTGTTCGCCGCGCTATGGCTGGAGTCTTCGACTTCTTCTTCGGTATCACCACCCCCTTCTTGTTCAGTCGTCGATACAGGAGTGGGCTTGACATATGCTTGGGCTAGAAGGACCAAATCTCATCATTCCTCCCCCACCCTACATATATATGTCTGCCATGATCTTGTTCCCTTGAGCTGCACTAATTCCCAATATGTGCCACGTATTGCTCGGGGGCAAGGCAACTTAATCTCATATTATACACAACATGGTCCAAATCGAATAAGTGAAACAACCACCGCATCATAGCTCCCCATGTACGCTGCTCTGGTCTTGTTAGGGCATGGTCGCCAATTGAAAATACGCAAATCAATCCCCTTGGGTCCCTTAAGAATAGTCCACTGACCGTAGTAAATTTTAAAGTTGGTGGCGTCCAACATATTTGACGTACTGTACCGTAAACAAGATTTCCATGATTAACCACATATCTAAAACTAAACTACCCACCGAAACGGATTATGTACAACATACTACACTAGGTACATCTAAAACTATGTAATCTATTCGGTTAAAAAAAATTACCTGAAAGGTGGGCGACCGGACGGGCAGCGCTTCGCTAGCTTCTCTCCTCCCCTCTACTCCTCTCTGCTCCTCTCCCTTCCCTCTATTCTTTCTATTTTTCTGAATAAAAGTGAGTTTTTCCCGAATTTTAGGGTTTCGATGGTCTTTTATAGGGGGAGATTGTGTCACTATTTGGAATGGCGATAGGGACTTGCAGGATCCCTATCGGCAATTAAAATGATGGCTTTCCAAATTTTAATATTAAAAAATTTAGGATCCCTATCGCCGGTTGAATTGACGACAAATCCTTGTCGCCAATTCAACTAGCGACAGGAACCTCTTTGTACTGTTGAACCCCCTATCGCCAGTGCATAGGTCCCTATCACCAATTGGAATGACGACAGGAGCCTGTCACCATTCCAATTAGCGACAGACACCTAGTTTTGTAAAAAAAAAGTCAACTAT
Organism: Phyllostachys edulis; assembly: GCA_036346405.1. Taxonomy (NCBI): domain Eukaryota; kingdom Viridiplantae; phylum Streptophyta; class Magnoliopsida; order Poales; family Poaceae; genus Phyllostachys; species Phyllostachys edulis. Next base: position 60,777,518 of record CM070560.1, on the reverse strand, counting down.
TTATTTTTGTAATTATCTTTTAAATTAATATTGGTTTTTTAAAAAAATTCCAAACATCAACACCATCACTTCTAAACAATATGTGGGCCATAATGGCCCGAGCGTCCCGTCCCTATGATGGCCCAAAACATGTGCACTCTCCTGAGTGGCCCAAGTTGAGGACATCCCAATTTTTACGCAAATTGGGGTTGTGACCAGGGCACCAAGTGCCTGCACAAATTACTGGTATACCCATGCGTTGAAGTTAAAATAGATATGATCAATTACAATTTTGCCCATTGCGGGATTCCTACTACTTATACTATCCGGGGAAGTATAACTAGATACTAATCCTATCCATTGATCGAAAAGAATGGACTTTGAGTGTACCGTAAAAGAGCTCCTAATGCTGGCAGAGTTGAATGCTTTGTTCTTCAAGGAACCGGGTTTGATCAATACGAGTCTAGATTAGGCTGCTCGACATAGAGGCATGCATTTAGTAAGATTTATGTGACTTGATCAAAATGAGACACAATCTAGTGCAAAATATCAGATATGCATGCCTTCAGGAAGTTGAAGTAATGAGCAGCAGTGCCCTGAATATTAACTGAAACACAGGACACATGCAAACATTTGATGCACGCCTAGCTAGCTACCTACTCACTTGAAGAACGTTCAGTCAAGCGAGAGATCTCTTGATATGTTAACTTCAGACATCTGAATGTAGTTTAGACATATACAGAGATACTGCAAAGCAGTTGTACATCTTCAAGCCACGCCTTCTCATGCGGCGAAGTTTAGAGTACAAATGGTGACCCAAAATAAGACAACCGAAGTTGATGCTCCCAGAGAATATGGATGGATAGCAGCACCGTGATAACTGAGGATGTTATCTTTAGGTCCATTCTACGTTCTGCAGAAGAACCTAGATATGCAGATGGCTCGCAGCATCTGTCATCAGTTGATTCTGAAAATATCAAAAACTAATGTGATTATTCAAGCATACCGACGACTGTATCAGCAACAGTTTAAGTCAGCTTATGTTGAGCATTGCCATGGATATGGAGGATGCCACGGTCCATAACTTTTGCAGCGTTGCGGACGCCTCTATTCCTTGTGCTAAATATCAATTTCCATTGTAATGAGAGCTACTTTATTTTGCATTGCCCCCCTTCTATGATGTCCTGTAGTTTAGGAGAACAGTACCTTTCTTAGTTTTGTCAACCGTAGAGCATCTTTCAATAACCCTTCGAGCTTCTCTATTTCAGTGTCATCCATCAAATCAAGATTTTCTTCATAAGACCTGCAAATGATGATTGATTAGCTATGTGAAATCCATGGTGTTGGTTGTCTGGAAAGTATGGCCACTCCTGCATGTCTCTGCTGTACCATTCTGCAATATCTGCTAATTTAGAATTCAGACTCGGAGATGAACTTTCCATGTCATCACACTGCAACAAAGAAGTAATGTGAGCTTCATAATTACCATGTCCTGGATATAGAAATAACTTGTGCGTATCAAACTGACCGAACCAATTCACATCTAAGTGAAGGAATTTACTTAGATTTGTGACTACATAAGGTCATCATCACTTGCAAAATGTGAAGACATCATTATGCATGGCAATTTATGTTAGAAATATTTGAGGTGCATTTACAATGTTGAAAATATCATCTGACGGTATTTCTGCTATAAGGACCATTTTTGCAATCAAGCTAGTGCCCACACTGAAGGAGCTCAAACTGAGCCGAGCTTCCTCATAGCTGAAGTGCAGGTCATTGCGCAGCTAGACAACCCTAGTCTGTTGTTATTTTGGATTTCAGCTAGTGCAGGGGAGAACTGTGCATGTGCAGTAACGTCCCAACCAGAAGGGGCAAACATACCTCCAAAGCAGTGGATTTTGTAACTTCCTATATGAACTAGAACAAAAGGGTGACCTGTAACTGAATGATATCTATAGTGTGTGAAACTCATTGGGTCACAAATCAAGCCACACCATCCACTGTGTGCTTTTTCTTAAACCCCAGATTGTGTTGTTGTAGTGTTGAATAAGACGTAGATTATACAGAGTTCCAGTAGTAAGCAAAAGATAGAACACTCACGAGTGAATCCAAGACATCTAAGTGGGGTACTGAGAGGAGAATGGAGATGTGTAAAATGGATAGATCATTAGTGATAAAAAAAGGAGTATTGCCGTAAAACCGCAATCTTGAGATGCTCTTAGCTTAATAATTGTAGATCAAACATCATTACTCTAAACAGAGGAGGGATTTTCTGTCTTAACCTGTGAACTGCCGCTGCCTATACTTTTTGTCCCAGAATCTCTCTGCTTCGAAAATTGTTGGTATCGGCTGATTAACTGATCAATGCTGAAAGAGATAACAAACGCTCAGTTAGCTGACGGTTTGAATAATCAGTGATTGGAGTGCTACCAGTTCAACTTGGATAGTAAATTATTGAAATCATGCGTATGTTAAGGAAGATTAAGATATATCATGTCCCCAGTTAACATGATATTGCCCTTCCCTATAGATCATATCTTGAAGTCTTGGACTATTTATGGAGGTCTCAAAACAAAACCCTATCTATCTGATGGAATTGAAGCACATTCTGACGCTTTGTTTGTCTCTTCTCTTTCTGGTACTTTAAGGTGTCTAGGATGGTAGCTGTTGGGACACCGATGGTTTTTGTTGGGTTTTGATCTTTATACATATCTAATAAATAATTACAGGGCAGGTGCTAGATCTACATTGAGTATAATTTGTTGATTTCGGCTATAGTATTTGCTTCTTTTTTTTACTTATACCAAGATTACTTCCCAGTGCACTAACAAGGCAAAATTACACCGTAAGCTCTGAACTATTTAATTTTGTGCAATCAAACAACCCCTAGTCTCATGACGTTTATTACAGTCCCTCTGCTATTTTATTTTGTGCAATTAAACACTTCTAACTATTTTTTGTTAACATGAGCCCTTAAACTACTCAAAATTGTCTAATTATACATTTTTGTCCTTACGACCAATGGATTGATGGTGTGACTATAAACATGTGTCATAGCTAAAACATAACATTATAGCAAAATAATATTAAACCTCACTAATGTGTTTGAAAGGAAAAAATGTTTATATTACTTTTTTGAATTAGTCGAGGTATTGTTGTCCAAAACACATCAACGAGCCTAGACAGCAGCTAGTCTTGTTAAGTTGAGCCACAAGTCTCCATCAGCTCAAGTAAAATATACACATCAACAATCCATTAGATGGAAGGGTTACATTCATTAATTCTTAGTAGTAAAGGCCTTAACTCACATTAACAAAATTAGATTTTCAAGGGTTGATTGCATAAGCCAAATAGTTGGAGGTGGGTGAGTGGGGTGGTATATTACAACTTTGGTACACTACTATAACTACTATAGACAACATATGAATCAAATACTTGTTAGCATAGACCTGTTCGAAACACGAGAATAATTGGGTGTGAATTTTCAAGGATATACATTGTTTTCTACAAAATTCTGTGAAATTCCTACACTCCAGCATATAGGTCCTCAAATATTACAATTGCTCCTCATTGTTTGAGATCACAAGCGTCATTTCTAGCAGATGGCTTTCAGTTTTCACGGATTGAGTGGGCTTCGTATATAGGGTTTTCTTTTTCAGTCTTCTAGAAGATCGAGCTAGCGCTCTAGTGCACAACCATATATAGAAGTGCATAAGGTTTTGTTGGAAATTCCTTCAAATATTTCACCTTTTTCTTTTCTTTTACATATCAACTCCTAATAGTCTAGCACCATTATTGCCAAGCTCCCATATTCTGTCATCAATTAGTCCTTGCCACCTCCATATTAGTTTCCGCTCTTTTTTTTTGACATCCACAAACCAGCTCAAAGCTTATTACATGGCCACCATCAGAGCTAAGGGCATTCCCAAGAAATTATATCTATAACTTGTATCTATACCCTCTACTTCATTTAGATACAACACTAGAAACAAGATTTTTTTTTGCCGTATTGACGCATTTTCGCCTCGTATTTACAAGAATGTCTGTCGCCAAAAAATTTTTTTTGGCAAAAAAGACACCCTGCCGTATGGTCACCGTACGGCAGGCCCTCCCCTCATGACATGTGCCCTCCTCCCGCACGGCCACCGTGCGGTGGCGGCGTCACATCACCACCTCCAGCACAACCACCGTGCGGTGGCCTCTCCCGCACCTGCCTGTGCTACCTCGTCCGCACATCTGTCGCCCGTCGCGATTCCCCCCCCCTCTCGCAGTTCTGCGCGTAGACAATGCATCCAGATCTTCCCTGCACGGACTCAGCGGCTCCTCCTTCGCTCGGCCATAAATACTAAACTCTTGCAGTCGCTCATTGCTCATCTCAATTGTGTTTCGCTCTTCGTTCTCGTGCTCGTCGCTGAGAACTCAGAGAACGTAACATAATTAATTTTTTTTAGAGATTAAGTATTTGATTGCTTCTCGTCGCTTGCCCTTTTTTTATTGTTTCCCCCGAAGGGTAGGTAATTCGTCGGATGCTTTTGTCGTTATTACCGTAGTCGTAGTTAATCAGACTTAGTCAGCTAGTCGTAATTAAATAGTTTAGTGGTAATTAGTTAGTTTAGTGGTAATTAATTAGTCGTAATTAGTTTAGTGGTTATCAGTTCGGTATATTAAATTAGTGGAAATGAACTACTCGTAATTTATTTAGTGGTAATTAATCAGCCGTAATTAGCTAGTGGATCGACAGCCCGGAGATGTACGACAGGGCATTTATCCAGCAGAAGTACATGCTGAACTACTTGATGCGGGCCGAGACCTTCAAGCGGTGGAAACCTTACGTACCAGACCCTATTGAGGAGGCACCACAGGAGCCCAGGACTCACCCGACGGACAAGGGGAAAGCTCCTGCTACTAACACCGACGATCGTCATAGCTTCTCCCGTCACCCGGGAACACTCCATATCGAAGAGGTGAGTTACAAACAATTCGCGTCATGATTTTGTATTTTCCCTTTCGTTCTTCTAACAACAAGCAATCATCTAGCCCATATCGCAAAACTTGGAGGCCTTTGACACACGACACTGACGTTGGGAGTCCCGAGAAAAGGGGAAGGGGAGGCTCCTGCGACTGAGCCCGACCGCCATAGCTTATCCGGTCGCCCGGGTGCACTGCATATCGCCGACATGAGTTATGTACAATTTACATCCTTGTTACGCTTTTTTACCGTACGGTGCATTTACATCATGGAATCGTAGGACATAGACGACTTCGACATACAACACCGACGTTGGGAGTCCCGTGGCAAGGGGAAGGGGAAGGCTCTTTCGACTAAGACCGACTAACGTCGTAGCGTATCTAGTCGCCCAGGCGCGCTCCGTATCAAAGACATGAGTTATATACAATTTACATCCTTGTTACGTTTGCTATTGTATGATCCACTTACATCATAGAATCATGGGACATGGATGACTTCGACACTCGCCGCCACCGTGGGCAGCCCCGAGACAAGGGGCAGTGCCTATGGCGTCGCGGAGACTAGTTGCAGACATCATTGCATAGATGATAGATAGGATATTCTTTGTTAATTTATCGGTTCAATGTGGATGATATTGTTTAATATTGTATTGTACCACAGGCTAGATAGGCTTGTACATGAACCAACTGAGGGAAATGCGTGGAATGCAGATCATATAACAACATACCGTAGCCTTCAAAATGCACACGAATCGGAGGCTATATAACATTGTTATATGATCTGCATGCCACGTATTTCCCTCAGTTGGTTTATGTACAAGCATATCTAACTTGTGATACAATACATTATTTTATATAACTTTAAAGGGGCGGATACTCATACTAACTTCGTAGAATAATTTGGGCCTAGTCATGATTTCCATCAAGCACTACAACAAAATTACATTGTAGCTAATCATTTTTATATAGTAACCGCATCCTTTCCCACCTCTACACAATTATAGAGATGTTTTGGCACCCTCAATAGGTTTTTTTTAAAAAAACTCAACTTAATCGTTGATATGACCAAAAAGATTATTTGCTAAAATAAACATATATTTATTTGATGGAATAATTTATAGATCTAGGGGGTCTATATTGTGTTCTTATAGATTTTGGGACATTGGATAGATTGGAGAACAAAATTACTTTTGCAATATACGAAATACACAAGTGCTAATTAATCCCTAAACTCATGGTGCCATCATAAAGAGAAATTGTGTTTGTTGTCACTCTAAAGTTTAGTAAAGTGCTTTATAATTTGGAAATTTTGGTTTGGTGACACCTAAAAATCACCAGTTCAGTTTTATATCACTAAATCTCACTGGTATAGTTTATTACCACCGAAAGATCACATGTTCCATTTTTACCATTCCATCCAACTTGACCATTCCAGCCATCAAAACTGACCATTTTGCCCTCCACCTTGTATTGTAAAAATCCACTCCCCACGCTGTGCTTCGTTCACCATAGTTGGGCTCCCTACAGCATACACCACCATCGCTCTCATTAGCCGCCTCCTCCACCACCCGGGTGCTGGTGTTCAGGACAATGAGCACCCCCCGGCGCCGGCGGCAAGGAAGAGGGGCACACCGGTGATGGTGACCACAACGACCACCGTTGAACAGAGAGGAGGACGACAGCGAGCCGGTACGATGGCGCCAATGGCGGAAAGAGCGAGGTGCACAATGGTGGCCATCGTCCTCGTGTACACTCTAACGAGGAAGAGGTGCACACCAGCACCGGTGACTAGAGAGGAGGAAGACGAGGTGCACCTCCGAGGTGCATGCGACGACGGAGATGTATCAGCTAACGGCGCGTGGAGAGAACAGAGAGAAGGAGACAAGCGCGATAGAGGCGGCCGAGGAAAAGGGGGATGCCAGTGATGAGGAAGAGGGTGGAAGGCAGCATGCCCCCAGACGATGATGGAGGCAAAGAAGAAGCTCAGATCTGGCCAGATCTAGATGCCACCGGCCAGATCCGGAGCTTCATGGTGGTTTCTGTTGCCAGCGACAAGGAAGACACCCATATCCGGATCCCGTCATCGGCGACAACAATGATGCTACAATTTGGCGGCCGAAGGCGTTGAGAGGCCGAATCTGGTGGATCATGTCACCAACGACGAGGAAGATGTCCGGATCCACTGGATCCGGTCACCGACAACGAGGAAGAAACATCACGTCGCCTGACGTGCGTGTGCCTCATGATGGCGCACCGCCATCCATCGATGGACTCTGTCGCGTACCGTCGATCGCCTGCTTTGCCCGCTCGCCACTCTCCGCCGAGGCGCTCGCATCTTTGTCGCTCACCAATGGATAAGAGAGCGAGAAAGGGGAGGAGTAATGGGAATTAGTCAATGAGGAGAGAGAGGGAGAGAGATAGTTTAGGGCTGTTGTGGTAGGACCCACCCATGTGTAGGTATAAATTTCGTATTTAGGAATTTCCAATTAGTAACTTTTCTCTTGTACAGATCTTGGAGCAATCATGGACGGTGCAAATTTTTGGGGGGGAGGTCCATTGCGGTGGACCATATCATCATACAATTAAGGAGACACTTGACACAAGATTTTTTTCCCCAAGATCTTGGAGACACGATTGGCCCCCTACTCCTCATTGGAGCTCTTGCAAGAGTATCGCTCCTACTTCAATATGCACAATGATCAAATCACTCCACTCCTGGTAGTCCTTCTCCGCTCTGGATAGGTGGACTCCAAACCTTCACAACCTTCCCGATGCCTTCCACAAGCACTTTTAAGGAAGGTCACCAAGAACTCGCCTCCAAGCCGTCTAGGAGACTAGGAGATGCTGATCTTCAAGAGTAATAAGCCCAAAGCTGTCACTTGAACCTAACAAGGTCACACAACTAGGAGTAATGCACATTAAGGCCCAATCTACTCTCACACTCTTTCAAATCTTCACTCGGATGCCCATGAGTGCTCTTTATCTCCCCAAGGTGATGGCTAGTCCTATGAAGTGCCAAGAAACCTTCGAAGAAAGCTCAAATCTCAAATATATAGCCCCTTGAGAAAACTAGTCGTTACTCTTCACTTTCTAAAAAAAATAGCATGACTTCAATCATCCGACCTAGATTTGAATCATGTGACCAATAGAAACTCCAACAGTTAGAAAAGAAGTTGTGACATTGACTCGGATCGTCCGACTAGACCCGGATTGTCTGCTCCACTCAGATCATCTGTCTTGCCTGGATTATCCGTCATGTACAAACCTTACAATCAGCCCTTTTTGGAAAGTTGCTTTGAGTCATTTATCCAGTTCAACACGGATAATCCGCGATGTTTAAACCTCAATGGAACACACCTTTGTTCAATTGATCTAGGTCAATGATCTGACCTTACCCATACCATCTGCTTTGAATTCACTTCAAAATGCACTACCTGGATAATTGCTCTGAGTCAGAAGTCCAACCGACCCTGATTATCCACCAGTTGAAAGAAAAATCACCACCGCTCTGGGTTTATGCTCCGAGTCAATCGTCCAAGTGGCTTAAACGATCCAACTTGTTAAGACTTCAGAAAAAAAAACCTCTTGTAATATTGATCCGACCCATTGGTCTTACCACACGGATCATCTGACCCTGTTGAGATGTTTTTGACATAGCTCAATTTTGCATGTTCTTTGATATCGCTGCAAGCGTAACTGATCTAGGGTTTTCTCCTACTAGAATTGAGCTAGGCCTACCTAGTGTGCATCGCAAGCAGCACCCAACCTAAACCAGGCTCAAGCTACTAGCCTTTGACCTCCCTTAATGCTAGGGGCCAAAACAAAAGCAAAACCTATAAACTAAAATAATCCATATCCAACTCCTTGGATCACTTCTAGTCTCAAGGTCCTTAATCTTTGTAGAACTCCCTGCTTTTCCACCACTTTGAACACTTGGAGTCCTCACAAGCTCAAGAGCCAATCCAAGCCATCATCGGCACCTAGCCACTTCTCAAACTTGCTAAACATGTTAGTCCCGATAATTTAGGAGTCATTAATCACCACAACACAAAAATTAGGGCCTAAATGCTTACACATTTGCCTATGTAGGCGGCGCCGACCGGGATGGGGAGGTGATGGACAGAGTAGACACGACGGAGGAGGGTCAGCGGAGAGTTGGGGTGGTAGCGGGGCTAATTTTAGGTGGAGACATAGGAAGGACATGTGGAACAGGTGGATAGTATGGGTAATCAAGGGATTTCATAATGTCTTTATTGTGGAAAAAGAAATTGGAAATTAAAGGTGCTAACAGAAGCTAATGGAGTGGCAAAAAATGAATGATGGCATCTTTGGTTGGTATTAAAGTGTACCAGACTCTTTCGAATATATAAATTCGGTATCTTTTGGTGCTATCAAACCAATTTTTCCTTCAAAATTTATCTAGTTAAATGTCATTGTCAAAACAAATCACCCTACACTAGTTGTTTGCTGTTTCCTAAACATTTCCCCTGTTCAAAAACCACATTTTATCATGGTCGTTTTTTAACAGAAATAGCACAAGCTATCAGCTCAAAATTCAAAAAAATAACTTAATATAAAACTTACAAAACACTAGAGATCTCTAGGTAACCTTATTCCACTTCTCAGTATCTTGTGCAATCCTCGATCTTGCGGGATATATACGGAAGGTGGAGTACCGGTATCCCGATACATATCGGGTACGGGTATGGCCTCGATACGTATCGGGAAGTATCGAAAATGTTTACATTTGAAAAAAAATTAAATACCGACACGGCGAATCGCGGGATACGAATCGTCCCAAAATACTGCCAGTAAAAAAGAAAACGTACTTTTCACAGCCAACCGAACGGCCTATCACCCCTAACCCTAAATCGCTGCCTCGTGCGTGTGCGCCTCCATCCTCTCCATCCTCCTCACTGTGCCTCCAGCCCTTCGTGCGACTCCCGACGAGCAGCAGCCGGCGACGCTCCCTCCTTTGCACCCCTCCCGTGCGACTTCAATCCTCCAGCGGCCGGCGGCGTCCATCCTCTGCGCCACCAGTCCTCTAGGCTGCAACTAGCGCTCCTCCGTTCGCCTCCCGGCGGCCAGCGGCGCTCCATCCTCTCTACTCTCCAGCGACTGGTGCCTCCATCTTCCCCACAATACCCCAAGAAGTCACGTGCATTTTCTATAGAGTAATACATACATCAGTGGTCGAAGTTGTTTCTTGGAGATATTGAGAAGTCAAAAGAAAACTTATTTGGAGGAATGGATGGAGTAATTGGTAGTTGTAACAACACATAGTATACTGCAGTGAGATGACATTGCTTGTGTTTTAGTGATCGGGATTTTGGTAAACTACTTTGTAATAATTGCAAGTTAGGTTCTTTTCTATTACACAGCTTCATGAGTTGTATCTTTTTATTGTGGATTTGTAGATTTGTACTTCTACACATTTTTTGAGTTATTTTATTTCTCAAGAAACTGAGACCTTTTACTTTCGGTTTGCATGAAGGCCTAGACAAAGCATTGGCATGCTGTCTTATACCTTTCTGAGGGACTATAGGCTTCACCACTTCAGTGTTCCCAGTTACTCACCAATCACCATTACTGGCCGTAGGGCAAACTGGCAGAGAGATAGTCTGATAGAGGCATATAGTTGGATACTCAGTTACAGTTACTCTTAATATTGAGGTGTGCAGTGCTTTCTTCTTATCAAGACATCAACTCATCATCAAGATTAATCCTTGCCATGCAGAAGCTAAGTCTTCTATTGATCATTTCATCTTGACATTCATGCTGCCATAAGGAACCATAACTAATGATATTGTATTTCTATTTGCATGATACAATGATACATTGATAAATTTACATATATGCTGAAAATAGAGTAAAAGTCTATAATTTCCATTTGTTTATGCTCTCTAGCCTCTGGGACATTTCTATACCGTTGAAGTAAAGGTAAACCCTACTGAAACTTATCAAGTATCGTATTTTATATTTTTACTATTATATATATAAACACACATCCGTATCGCCGTATCGGGTTTTTTTTTTGAGAAATAGAGTATTACCGTATACGTACCGCCGTACCAGTATCACGTATCGCTGTGTCTGGCATAGGTGCAATCTCTTCGCCCATCAACAATATGTATGCGGCCAGCCACGTGAGGCCGCGACGAATAGGGTGGCAGGAAGTGCTTCCAGAGAGGAGCAAGGCAAGACGTCAGTGCTCTGGAGAGACTTGGACGTGCACGTACCATACATGACATGCATGCATATGTGCCATGCATGTAACACCAATTAATGGTCTTTAACTGAAGACGCAGGAATTAATGGCTTGTGTGCAGGGTTTTGTTTTTTTTTTAAAAAAAAAAACTCCCTCGCAAAAGCAAAAAAAAAAAAAGGAACTCTTAGCATTCATTTGTTTTGTTTTTTTAGTTTTGGATGTGAGTGGCTCCAGGTGAACATCCCGTGTTTGGCACGTATGACGATTAATTTAGCACATGTTTAGCTAGATCAACTTTAGCCTAAACACAAGGTTGTAGGGATCAGGATTCTAAATTAAATCTTTGGTAGGATCGAATGGTAGTATCCTACCTGATTATTCCAAATCAAAGATACATTTTTTAATCCATCATGTACTTTGATAGTGATATATTGTCCAAATGAAAGATCTATTGTAAGACTTTAAGACTCTGAATAAATATTTTGACAACGGTTGCTAAAACCATCGTAGACTGATAGACATAAACAACCCCAAATATAGTGTAGCATCTCGGGATTTTCATGAAAACTAAAGCCCATTTTGTACTAAGAATAAGCTAAAAAGTCCCTCTCCAACAGCATTTTGGATAAGCCATGTTCAAGGCAAGCCAGGGCCCCAGTAAACGGACGCATGCCATTATGCCAAAAACCAAGGTAGGACGATATAGCCAATGACTAATATGCAACTGACCAAAGGGGCCGGAGGCCAGGCATGGGAGCATGATGTCCAATTATTTCACAAGTTAAGATTATGTTGAGAGAATACTTTGAAAGTATTTTTGGAGCTAATTTCAAATTTGTTATGTGAAATTGTATGGACTATATTAAGCCTGCGGCCCCCTCTAGTAGTTGGCATGAAAAATTCATTCGAATTAACTTCAGTTCCATGCTGAGGTAACGCAGATTGTACTTTGCACATGCCCTGGCTTGCCTCGGTCAACTTATGTACTTTCACCTTTGTTTTCAGATTTGTCTCGATTGAAATATCTAAGTAATTTAGTTTTTTTTACCTTAATTTGTTACAAATAATTTTAATTGTTTAGTTGGATTATGTTGGTGATATGCCCTGAAGGCAATCATAGAGATGATTATATCACGTCTATATTTATGAGTTATTGAATAAATGTTATTCTGTTTCTTGAATGAATCATTGATTATAAAGATTAACAAGTATGTGACTTGTTTATGAAACTCTTTAGCTTATATGATGTCGTTCTAAATAAATCCCTGGTCGAATATCACTGGTCGAAACACCAGTTACTCTACGACCAACACATGTATTGATTGATGACCATGTTTTACCAGTCATAAATATAGGAATATCGAATCAATAATGTGAGCACATGTTGGAGAACATGGTGTTAGATTGACCCACCTTGAGACACTATTGAGATTGTTATGATTCTATGTGTCATTAGTTGGTCTAAAGCAATGATGATGTATAATCCTTAGACCTGAGATCAGCATGGTTCCCTACATGTGTAATAACACTCTTAGGGGGTTGCCAAACGCTACTCGTAACTGGGTAGTTATAAAGGTAGCTTTCGGGTATGCTATGAAACATGCGGAGGGATGTGACTGGTCAGATATGGGATTTGCCCCTCCTAACATAACAGGAGAGATATCTCTAGGCCCCTCGATGTGGTCGGATAAAGAAAGTGTATGGCCAAGCCACTAGTGGTCGAAGTGTTCGACCACGTGAAGTTATCCGATACTTGATCGAGAAAGTATTGAATAGTCCATGGATGACACAACATCTCACCTGGAGTTCAACCAGATATCGTGAGGCAAAGGGAGAATACACGAGTAGGTCGCTTAATTAGTTCGATCAGTTATGGACTGGTCGTATGGAGATACGAGCTGGTCGTAGACTTGTCGAACGTAATCACAGAGTGGTCGAAACCTGGTCGTAAGGAGTTACGAACTGGTTATGACCAAATACGAACTGGTCGTATAGAGATATGACCTGGTCGTAAGTCATGAGGACCTGGTCGTAGATCATATTGCATTAAGGTTCGTCTTATATAATTTGTGTGTATTCAGGAATCGTTATGTCTTACTAGGAATCGCTAATGACTCGTGATCAGAAAGGGTTTCCGAGTTACAGCCGAATACACATAAACTTAATGGGTCACACACTTAACGGGATGGAACAAAACTTTTTCGGATAGGATCTGTCATGAGCACTATATAAGGAGATGCTTGAGGCTATTGGGGGTTAGACGAGTTGACGTGAGTTGCTTTACTGAAACCTTAGCCGCCATCTTCCTGAGAGCTCTGTCGTGCGACTTGGTGCTAGCACACCAGCGTACGATTGTTCCTTCTCTAGACGTGTGGATACCGTAGAGGCGCTACTGCGGTTGCTGTTGCGCTTGAGGGCGATCCGCGATTTTCACAATTAACTGCAGACACTACTACAGAAGCCTCATCACGGACGGTTCAAACCGTCATCACGCATTTTTTGAATCGTCTATATTTGTTGATGCTGTAATAACAGCGATTATCACGAGCGGTTCAAAACCGTCGTGATACGCACTATCACGAGCGGTTTTTGTTGAAACCGCTCAGGAAGGCTATATCACGAGCGGTTTTCATCAAAAAGCGCTGCATGAAGGCTATATCCATGAGCGGTTCTTGTTGAGAACCGTCAGGATGATTCCTGAGCGGTTCTTGTTTAGAACCGTCTGTGATAGCCTTTTTTGGGCAAAAAAACAAAACGCTAAAACTTGGAGGCCGTTTAGAGGCCCTAAACGACCTTTTTTGGGGTTTTCACTTTTTCGAGACCTCGTGAAGAGAATTTGACCTTGAGATATTTTTGCCCAAACCAAATAACTCAACATGAACTACACACATCACAGTAGCATCACCCACATCACAGTAGCATCAACTCAGTAATCCACATCACAAAGCAAAGGGGGGAGTAGAGAGAGTGAGGTCGTGGGAGGCCAGTGACGACGAGGTCGGGGCGAGGTGGAGGAGGCCGGGGGTGATGGTTCGGATGAGGCCGGGACGAGTTGGAGGAGGCCACGGGCGACAAGCTCGGTGGAGGCCGCGGGCGACAAGCTCGGCGGAGGCCGCGAGCAACAAGCTCGGCGGAGGCCGGGGCGCAAGGTGTGAGGAGGAGAAATGGCAGAGGAGGAGATGGAGGTATGAGCTGTGAGGAGGAGAGACCGCAGAGGAGGAGATGGAGGTTATATAAAGCAAGTTTCGGTAGCCCGCCCATTATGTTCAAATTTTCGTTTCCCGCCCAACAATCAAAGACGGTTCTTGTTAAGAACCGTCTCTGATAGCACCTATCACAGACGGTTTTTAATAGAACCGTTTGTGATCATTCCTGACGGTTCTATTAAAGAACCGCTCAGTGACACAGGCCTCGAGCGGCGGTCGGGCGGCGGCAGATCTTGGCGGAGGATAGCGAGATATCACAAACGGTTCTTAATTAGAACCGTCGTATTATATCGCTGACGGTTCTTATTGAGAACCGTCAGTGATTGCTCGATTATCGCTGAGCGGTTTGTGAATATAACGTGCTCAGATAATTCCTGAGCAGTTCTAAATAAGAACTGCTCGTGATAAGTAGCGGCCACCGCAGTTCGAACAGACCCAACACAAACGGTTACAAAGGAACCGTCTGTGATGGGGCGTCTACTATAGCCTGTTTTGTAGTAGTGAGAGGTTGCTGGAGGAGACGATCGACTCGTGAGGACGCTGGCTGATCGACTACGACCACTACATCGACGCGCTCTACGTTGAACCAGGCTGCTCGAACTCTTCTTCCGCTGCTCTGCGCGTCTGGTGGTAACGATCTGTGATCATCTTCTTACTTGGCTTCCTGATTTATATGGTAGAATTTTTGAATTGTAGCTATCGTAGCCTATCCGCATCCCTTCAGATTAGCCTTCCGAAGCACACTAGGTGTTAGACTAAACATTTTTACGCGTTGTATGGGGCCACATTTGGAGGCACTAGGCATAATTTGTGGGTATAAACAGCTCACAATAACTCAGTTAGCTTTTACAAGGATCCACTTAATTAAGGCGAGAGTTTTCCTGCACGACAGAAGACTTCTGTTCATATTCTATTGAATTGAATTTGCTGAATTTAAGTCGAGCAAATTTTATTATCATTAATTGAAGGACATCTCATAAATAGCATAAGAATTACATAAGGCGGTGCCTAGGCATTCAAATCAAGAACCGTCTGGTTCACATGTATGATCTATGCGAATTTTGGAGCGTGTTTTCATACCCTTGATATATTTATGAGAAGTGATTTTGAACTCAGTTCAAACTAATTGGAGCTACTTTTGAATTTAGTGCAACTATAGTGATTATATAACATGAAACTAGTTCTAGTTAAACTGAAGTTGAATTTAATTTTCTTTTCGGTGTTTGATATCTCAACTACATTTTTTTTATGGTTATGTGAAGATACTCACTTCAAACTTCACGAATCTCAAATCACATAAATGGGTATTGATTTAGGTGCCTAGTCACCTAGGTGCATGAAACACATGTCCTAGTTTCATTTGCCCATTAGAATTTGGACACAAAAGGCACTAAAATGCGAGCAATGACATATGTTCCATACATGTTTAATTAGCTCAATTAATGTTGGAACATTGATTGAAGGACATATATGCCATTGAAGTTATAGCACATGTTGCATGGATGTAAGCAAGTAAACAACCACACCGTCTTATTTGTGACTCACGTGATCACGGCAGCTCTATAGCGTATGTTACTACATTTAAGCACTGTATATCGCCGCATGTTCGACCAACAGTTGAGACACATATTTTATCAGTAAAATCATATGATACCGTACTGAAGCCTATTCAATTTATAACATGGAGTGGGAAATTAAAGAGTGGCATGAAATGAGTATTAAAGTCGGTAATACACGTGTTAGCTTATTAAGTATTCCAGCATTCCAGGTACGGAGTACGTATATAGCAATTAAAGTGAGAGCACATTTTCCCCATATACTAGTGTAGTACTGTATGTAGCAGCAAATGAAATAAAAATTCAATTCCATCCCTATCCCCTTGCACGCACACCCACGATTTAACTAGGCGCGTTGCTCCTGTGTCAGGACTCAGGATGGTTAGAGAATTGACACGTAACTGTATTTGGATTAATTTAAACTATGAACTATCCAGAATCGGCTGGATTTGGTCGTTTTCCATCTCAAGGAAGTGACGAAAAGGGAAAGCAGACAGTTTCCATTAGAAGAAGCATAGGATTCATACCTTCGAGGTAAAGAAATACAACTAGTACTCCTATTTGTTTCGCTTCAGAGTTCAGATCAAAGGAAGGAAGAATCAAGAAATTAACAAAACAAGAAAACCCATGCCGTATGTAGTAGTAGCAAAATACTGCAGGAGCTTAGCACTGCTAGCTAACTGGCAGGAGCGAACCTGGAGGAGGCGAACTCGTAGAGGCGGCCGGCGGGGGAGAAGACGACGAGCGCGACCTCGGCCTCGCACAGCACGGACAGTTCGTAGGCCTTCTTGAAGAGCCCGCTCCGGCGCTTGGAGAAGCGCACCTGCCGGCTCGTTCGGTCCTCTATCCGCCTCAGCTCCACCCGCCCGCGCTTCCTCCTACGGCTCCCGCTCCCGTCGGCCTCTCTCCTCCTTTGCTCGGCCGCACCCTCCTCCATTATTAGTTCCCGAACCGGCCGGAACCCTAGCTCGCTCGCCCTCCCGCCAGCCACTAATAACTGAGAGGAGGAGGCGCGCGAGAGGAAAAGGAAATGCGATGGCGATGGGCGACGGGCCATGGGACCGAGCGATTGCGTTGCGAGGTGGAGGAGTGGCGTGTGAGCGCGGGGGACCGGCCGGGCGTACACTGGAGGGGACGGATTTGTGGAGCTAGGCGCTAGCTGCTGCTGCGATTATTGATTGATGTGATAGCCATGGGCCGGCCGGATGGGTGTGGACTTGGAGTGTGGTTAACTGCGCGCTTTGCCTTTGGACGCTACCGCAAGCAGCTGGGATAACAATGTTTTGAGGAGCGTCTCACCGAGAGACCCTTTCTTCTCACCGATCCTTTTTATCCCTTTGTCACTGTTTATGGATGGATGGTATTCGAGATGGGCTCTCGCTGAGGTCCCGTCCCATAGAATCTATTTTCAACCAGTTGGGTATGCATGTACGCAACAGTGCATGCATACAGGAAAGCACGTGACGGTCGATGTAGAGGTCAGAGGTGGTCATGCCAAGGGATAAGGACGCACAGTTCTGGCTGCGAGCCGGCGTCCGAGCCTATCGATTCGCTTCAGTTGAGGGCAGAGCTTACACCGGCTCAAGGTGAGTATTTGAGCTCCTGCTGCAGGTTTCCCAAATTTAATTGTGGGCAGGTACTGCAAATGAGAATTCTCTCAAATTTTCCATAGTATTAACAATTTACAGAAACAGTGGTGCTCAAATGTTTTTAGCAAAAATGGCATCCCGTCCGTATGGCCGCCATGCAGAGGCGCTATGCGCCCGCCACCTCGCCATCGCCAAGACGGCCAGGCGGCCCCCCCGCCCGCCACGTGCCCCCCTCGGTGCCCCCTCCGGTTCTCGATTAGAGTTAGGGTTTTCACGGATTTCGTAGCATTTTTAAAATGAGAGCAACGGTGCCCCCTCTCCGGTTCTCTGATTAGAGTTAGGGTTTTCACGGATTTCGTAGCATTTTTAAAATGAGAGCAACTAGAGCACGCTATACTGTTGGGAGCCCTTCCCAACGTATAGCATCCAGCCATCCACCGCAATGGAAGTCTCATGGAGTTTCATCATCATTGTTTCTTCATATTGTGTAGAGCAAGTTTCACCCAGTTTCATGCAGTTTCGTTAAGTTTCACGAAGTTTCATCAAGTATCATTGTTTCTACATATTTTGTAGAGCAAGTTTCAAGCAGTTTCATTAAGTTTCATGGGGTTTCATCCCAAGTCTCATGGAATTTCATCATGTTTCATCAAGTCTCATGCAGTATCATCGTGTTTCATCAAGTCTCATGGAGTTTCATCATGTTTCATCGAGTTTCATATAGTTTGATCCCAAAGTACCATTGTTTGATCCCAAGTCTCATAGAGTTTCATCGTGTTTCATCCCAAGTTTCATGGAGTGTCACCGTATTTTATCAATTTTCACTCAGATTCATGCTAATTTTTGAAGTGTTTCATGAAGTTTCATCCCAAGTCTCATCGAGTTTCATCGTGTTTCATCAAGTTTCATAAAGTTTCATCCCAAAGTACCATTGTTTCATCCCAGGTCTCATAGAGTTTCATCGTGTTTTATCAAGTCTCATGCAGTATCATCATGTTTCATCAAGTCTTATGGAGTTTCATCACAAAATACCATTGTTTCATCCCAAGTCTCATGGAGTTTCATCATGTTTCATCAAGTCTTACGGAGTTTCATCGTGTTTTACTCAGCTGCACGCTAATTTTTTAAGTGTTTCATGAATTTTTAATATTGATATCATCGTGTTTCAAGGAGTTTTCATCATGTTTCATCAAGTCTCATGGGGTATCATCGTGTTTCATCAAGTTTCATATGTTTCATCCCAAAGTACCATTGTTTCATCCCAAGTCTTATGGAGTTTTCAACGTGTTTCATCAAGTCCCATGGAGTATCATCGAGTTTTATCAAGTTTCATATAGTTTCATCCCAAAGTACCATTGTTTCATCCCAAGTTTCTTGGAGTTTCATCGTGTTTCATCAAGTCTCATGGAGTATCATCGTGTTTCATCCAATTTCACTCAGATTCATGCTAATTTTTGAAGTGTTTCATAAAGTTCCATCCCAAGTCTCATAGAGTATCATTGTGTTCCATCCCAAGTCTCATGGAGTATCATCGTGTTTCATCAAGTTTCATATAGTTTCATATGAAACAAGAATACTCCATGAGAACCAATATATCTACACATAGAACCAATAAATTAAGAAGCAGTAGACGGGGGCAGCCTAAATCTCTAGACAAAAGAGATTTTTTTTTTTACTTTTTCATGTAGGATGATGGGATAGACGAATAGAACAGTACTACTTATTAACAATGAATTTGGCCATTCTGCTATGCTCCAAGGCAAAAGGGGGAACAGGTAGTAGGCACACGCAAAGTGCCACGAGACACTAAATAAAATGCATCCAGATCGATCTTCCTTACATACACTACTACAAAAAGGCTAATACTAGACGCCTCATCACAAACGGTTGACCAAAACCGTCTGTATTACATGCAATCATAGATGGTTTTGGTTTAGAGACCGTCTGTGTTACTGGTTGTGCTAAAAACCGTTTGTGAAGAGGTAATATCATAGACGGTTCATGTTGAAAACCCTTCAGGAACTATCACGGGCGGTTACAACAAGAACTATGCGTGATATTACTAGTATCACGAGCGGTTTCAACAAACAACCGTGCGTGATACTTCACATATGGTTTTAATAACGAACTGCTCGTGATATGAGACCATATCATGGACGGTTCCATTGTGGAACCGCTCGTGATAAGTATCACCGACGGTTCTATAATAGAACCGACTATGATAAGTCTCTTTATTAGTAGGAGCCCGCTAGGGTTTGCGCCTAACTCGCCACTCCCGGCGCGCCCTTACTCTCGTCTCTTCCTCTCCCCACCCGAAAGTGAACCTGTCGCCGACGCCGCCATGCATTCTTCCCGTCATCGACGGTTGACACCTACGGTTCATCAGACAAGACACTCAATGCGATAAGAGTGTCTTTTGCGGTCACCGTTAAGTGCCTAACTCTGATGACAAGCTTGCCTTCTTCCCTCTTCCTCCTCCCCGGCGTCTGCGACCGGCTACCTCTCCACCGGCGATGTCAAGGTAAGACGATCTATCACCTATTGGTTTGTGCTTTGTTGGTATTCATGTGAATCGAGCTCCTCCTCCCTCGCCAGGCTCCCGCACCTCCGGATCAAGTTCCTCCTCTCTGCACCACGATCAAACTCCTAGTCCCCTCTCACAGATTTGTTAGCCTGGCTCCTCTTCCCTCACGCCGCAGCCTCCAGCTCCTCCTCCTCTCGCCACTCGCTCGCTTCGCCACTCGGACCTCCTCGCGCCTCCAACCTCTCCAGCTCTCCCACTAATGCGTAAGTCCCTTTCTTGTCTTCTTGATGTTGTCTGGTTGTTGGTTGATGCTAATGATGATGGCCATTGGCCAGAGCCCAAATGCTAAATGTGTAATACATACATACATGAAGAGAAGTGCATCATTGCAAATAAGTGTAAATGTGTAATACATACATGTAGAGAGAAGTAGAAATCATAAATATAAATGAATGCAATGATCATGCAGATGCTTGTTGGCTAGTGGCACCTTGCTAGTTGTTGAACTGCTCAATGATGTTAATAGTCTTATGCCAAAATTGAATTGATAATTAGTTCATATTAATAGTCCCCTTGCTCTGTGATGTAAACTAAGGGCTATTGGTGTATGTGCATTAATTCTGTGCATCTTGCTTAGTTCATGCTGTGGGTTCAGATTGACAAAAATGAATAGGGCAAAATGGTGGGTTTGGTTAATGCTCTCTGATGGGTACTGAGAGTAATTGATGCCGGTTCTTTGTGCTTGGTTAGCTTACATGGGATCGATGTGGTTCGGATGGGGCTTGGCTGCAATTAACTTTTCATATTTGTGTCCTGGTACAAATCGTCCTACCATTCTATTCCTCATCTCGTCTCTACAAACCTCCAAGCAAAGGTGCTTGTGCCTTTAAAATATATATATATATATATATATATATATATATATATATATATATATATATATATATATATATATATATATATATATATATATATATATATATATATATATATATATCTTGTTTGTAGTCCCCACCTTTCTTGGGTCGTGAGGAGGATGAGAGAGCTGCCACGGGCAACCTCTCATCAAGCCCTTGCAGATTCAAGAAGTAGGGCTGCAAGAGAAGGCACGTGACATTACAATTACCCTGGATGTCGTCGATAGGTAATTAGACTTGACATCAAGAAATGGTTGGTTGCTGATATATGAAGCCGGTTTTAAAGGCACAAGCATCCATTGCTTGGATGTTTTATGTACATATCACAAACGGTTCTGAACACGAATCGCTCATGATAGTCATATATCACGAGCGGTTACAACACGAACCGCCTATAGTAGATGCATCACGAGCGGTTCAAAAACGTCATGATGACCTCATGTCATCATCGACCCATAAACTCAAACGGCTCACGAAACTATCTGTGATGACGTTTTTGAACCGTCTGTGAAGACCTTTTCTGTAGTGGTGATATTACTGTGAATGTAAGAAGTAAGACTGTAATTCAACAAGAAATTTTGAGACAAAGGGGTTAGCACATACGGAGTGGGCGGTGTCCTGGGCGAGCCAGACGGTGGAGAAATGCCCCCAACCGAGCTTGGACTGCACGACGTAGGCGCCCTGCTTGAAGGAGTCACCGACGCGGACGACATGGTACCTGCCACGGCCGTAGTCCTTCGACATGTACTCGCTCGTCCACGCGATTGCCCCCGTCCTCGGTTTCACGTGCGCGGAGTGCACCTTGCGTGCCCATGGCAGCCATCCTTGCGCCCCAACATGCCCTCAAGGTGGGCTCATCAGGAGATTCACACGGGATGGCCTTCGTGGTGAGGGGATTGGAATGGAAGAGAGCATGTAGATGGAGAGTGAGGGAGCCTAAGAGAAAAATGAGTGGAAGGAGATCGCTCAAGTGGATAAAGATCTAAAGGTGCAAAGCGACCGGGAGAAGAACATTGGACGACGGATTGCTATCCCGTTGGTTCCGAAAGAAATGCTATATCATTCTTTAGCTTTTCCCTTTTAAAATATAGCAAATTAATTCAAAAAATTATGAAATTTTACCCAAATGCTCGTAACACGACGTACTTTCTTGTGTAATTTTTTCCATAATTTTCCTCATTCTGATTTTACCTCGCAATTTTTTTAAGTGTACTCATTTTATCCTGCCACGTGTCACCCCTTCCCCTTCCCACACGCATGGCTCCCCTCCCGCCGGCCCCGCTCTCCCCTCTCCCGCACGGTCCCTTCCGGTGGCCACATTTTGAACCGTCCATCCTTTCTCCTCTGCACATCTGTTGACTCCTCGCGGATGTCCCCCCTTGCCCGTAGTGTTGCGCGTAGACAACGTATCCGAAATTCTTAGCGCCAACACAGTGGCTCCTCCTTCTCTCGTCTACAAATACCAAAATCTCGCAGTTGCTCTTCACTCAACCCAATTGTGTTTCTCTTCTCGTTCTGGCGCTCGTCGCTAAGAACTCAGAGAACTTAACATAATTTTTTTTGGAGATCAAGTATTTACTTGCTGCTCGTCGCTCGCCTTTTTTGGATAACTTACCCCCGAAGGGCAGGTAATTTGTCGGATGCTTTTGTCGTTATTACCGTATTTAGTTAGTGTACTGGTTATTAATTAGTTAGTTTACTGGTAATTAGTTAGTTCGCTGGTAATTAATTAATTAGTCGTAATTAGTTTAGTGGTTATCAGTTCTGCATATTAAATTCGTGCGAACTAACTACTCGTAATTTATTTAGAGGTAATTAATCAGTTATAATTTGTTAGTTTAGTGGTAATTAAATAGTCGTAATTGGTTAGTTTAGTCTCTGTTAATTAGTTTAGTGGTAAATAATTAGTCGTATCTAATTACACATATGTACCGCAGATGGGGTTGTTGTGGCTTTAGGTAATGTCGAACATGCAAGACTTGTATGTATTTTATGACGATGGTCTTGTACAGACCGGACCCGGCGGGTTGGACTTGTTGAGATGCCAGTGCAAGGTGGTCCGGGTGAAAGGGTTCGACGCGATGAATATTCATGAACTTTGGAGTTGCATCCGGAGGGAGTTCATCACGGAGGTAACGAGGAAGAAAGTTGTGATCGAGAGGATTACCTGCACAAATGATGTGTGGGAGCTCGTCAAGGTGGTTGGAAGTGTAGCATGGAGCTAGTACATGCAGATTGCCTCCCAGCCCGAGGCGGCCATTTACGGGAAGACGATGGTGTACGTGAATTTTGTACCCAGGGCGTTGAGCCACTTTGATGATGTCGGGGCTCTACAAGCGAGCAAGCGTAGCCTGAGCCTGAAGATGGCAACACGGAATGTGCTGCCTCAAAGGATTGTCCCGCGTATAATTTTGTGCGAAATGAGGGGGTGGAATCGTGGTGGTCAGCCCGCATTGATTGCCATGAGTATCTACCGGATCAGGCTCTTAGGTAGTTTGACAAGGACACCGACCCAAGCTCGGATGGTAGCGACGATGACGCACACCAGGCCGGTGGTCCAACCGGGGGAATTGTGACATCGGAGGTGCCTTACGTGGCATCGAGACTTGATGATGTTGTAGTGTGTTTGCTCGTATTACCGCAAGAAGAAGGCTCCCACTGGGGGTTTGATGCCAAGACCCTCTTAGTAGGGCAGTGCTTTCCTAGCAAGGAGGCCGTGCAACAAGCTGTAGCACGGTACACCTTGTCCATCAGCCATGTGTACCGAGTGCACCGGTCCAACGCCAGACATTACGCAGTGAGGTGCGTAGTGGAAGGCTACCCTAGCAAGGTCAGCGCTCACTAAGCAAAGATCTTTGACTCGGTACTCGCGGTTAAGGCGGTGACCAACCACACTTGTGAGCTTAGCGGGCCCCTGTGGCAACATCGGAACGTGACTTCTGTATATGTGGTGAACCTCATCAAGCACCTAGTTGCAGTGGACGTGTTCGTCTCCTCCAAGCTACTGATGTCGGAAGTCGCCAATCAGGTTCGCTATCCAGTCAGCTACAGCAAGGTCCGACGAGCCAAGCAGAAGGTCATCGAGTCCATGTACGGGACATACGAAGAGGCGTATTACGTATAACCTTGTACCGAGATTGCTTCACCAGATTGCCGAATCAAACCCCGGCACGGACATAAACAATCTTGAGCATGAGGATACTGAAAAAGGGCCCAACTGCTTCATACTAGACTGGGTGTTCTGGGCTTTCGTTCAGGCCATCGGGGGCTTCTAGTTCTGTCATCCCGTGATGACGATGGATGGCATTTTCCTCACGGTGAGGTACAAGGGCACCATCCTCACCGCGGTGATGGCCGACACGAATGACCAGTTTCTCTCTGTGGCATTTGCCATTGTGGAGAGCGAGAACACATCTAGTTGGTTGTGGTTCCTGTCGAACGTGAAAATAGCGTTGGTGGAAGACCGGCCCAATGTATGTCTTATCACAGACCGCAATGCTGGGTTGTTGGCGGCTATCAACACCATGTAGCATGAGACAGCCCTCCCTTACCAGTGGAACGACGTGCATTCTAGGTGGTGCATGAGGCATCTTGCATCTAACTTGTTCAAGCGGTTCCGCAGTCAGGATGTCATGAAGATGTTTAAGGCATTGTGTCTGCAGAACCAAAGGCAGAAGTTTGACTCCATCTGGGGAGACCTCGAACACCGGACTACGAGGCATACAAGGGAGTCCACTCCGGAGGTACTAGAGGGAGAGCAACCCCATAGTGCTATAAGTTTCTCCGAGTAGATTAACGACTACGCTCCTGAATTGGAGAATGGTCCTTTCTATATGACACAGACGGTGTGAGGTATGGGATTATAATGACAAACATGTCCGAGGTGTACAACAGCGTCCTCAAAGGTGTACGGTGCCTCCCTATCACCGCGATCATCGAGGAGACAAGGACTCGCATTGTTGGTTATTTCATCAATAGAGCCACTGCAGCCAAGCGACAGATGGATGAAGGCAAGTACTGGTGTGAGTACATGCAGAGACACATGAACAAGAAGATGGAGAAGGCCCGGATGCACGACATCCGAGTGATCGATGGCATCAGGAGGAAGTACGAGATTAGGCTCCGGCAGAAACACATCAACATGTCAGGGGGAAAGAAAATAGGCATGCACCCTGAGTAATTTGGCGACATGCACCTGCAACAAGCCGAAGCTCCTGCACAAGCCATGCTCACACGTGTACAAGGCATGCACTACTACAAAAAGGCTAATACTAAACGCCTCATCACAGATGGTTGACCAAAACCGTCTATATTACATGCAATCATAGATGGATTTGGTTTAGAGACTGTCTGTGTTACTGGCTACGCTAAAAACCGTCTGTAAAGAGGCAATATCATAGAGGGTTCATATTGAAAACCGTCTGTAAAGAGGCAATATCATAGACGGTTCATATTGAAAACCATTTGTGAAGTATCACAAACGGTTCTGAATACGAACCGTCTGTGATAGTTGTAGGCTTCACAGACGGTTTTTAATTATAACCGTCTGTGATAATATTGCTACATCTCCCAGGTGAGTTTCTTCGTCGCCCGATGAGTTTTATCGTCGCTGATGCGTCTCTTCGTTGCATCAATGCCGCTTTGGCTTCCTAATGTGCCTCTTCATCTTACGCACCGAATTTATTCCTTGTTTTATAAAAAGGATCATCCGCCATCGAAGATGATCATCCCCACATATAACTCTACTATATATATTCTAAAGCAGAAATGGCTCTCCTTCGCTCCTTATCGCTTGGCATTGATGGCCTACCCGCCATCTCAGACGAAAGCACCTCTCGCCATATCGCTTGGCGCGTATGAAGCATACTATTTCAATAGTGTCCTCACTCCTCTGTCTGAGGATTTGCCGGAGCAGGTGACGGCCACCTTCCACTATCTTGACATCCTCCTCCGCCGTGTCTTCTGGGTGATCTCCCACTTCCGGCGAGTGTACCGTGTCATCGACGTGGTCCTCCAGAACGACATTGCACCTCTTCAGGAGGCTTGCTGTCACTTGGACTGCTTAATCGAGGCAACGGGTGATCGAGTCCACCATGTCGAGGCCCCTCAAGCAAGGGAAGAGAGCCTATGGGCTCAATTCTTCTTGATTCAATAGTCTGAGGGTCTTCGGGAGACACTTGAACGAGTGCGTCAGCGGGTGGATGCATTCCAGGCTTTGTTCGTCGATGATCATGAACCGTCTGATGTCGACGCAGCCGCCGACAAAGTTTTGAAGATGGAGATAGCAACCTCCTCCGCCACTAGAAAAACTTTGTTTATTTAGGTTTCTATTTTTTAAAAAAATCTTTGTAAGAAGCGACTGGCCACGCTGTTTGGCCATATGTAAATTCCAAAATGAAAAAAAACCTAGTTTGGAGGTGAAGTTACTATATTATATGTTGAACTATATATCACAGACGGTTTAGTGGAACAAATTAATTATATCCGTCTGTGATATGTATCATAGTTAAAGCAAATTTTCAGTAGTATTTAAATGACAAAATTGATATATAAACATGTAATTTCTTCATGTCATGTAAATGTATACATGATAATATGCTCAAAACATAGAACTTGAGAACAACCATATCACCGACGGTTCCATAACAGAACCGTCCGTGATATGGTCTCATGTCACAGACGATTCCATAATAGAACCGTCCGTGATATGAGACCATATCACGAACGGTTCTATTATGGAACCGTCAGTGATAAGTATCACTCTTTATTAGTAGGAGCCCGCTAGGTTTGCGTCCTAACTCGTCACTCCCCAACGCCCTTACTCTCATCCATTCCCCTCCCCACCTGAGTGCCCCCAACCTTGATGCCACCGCCCGACCCCATCACTGACGCCGCCCTTCTTCTCATCATCGCCGGTTGTGACACCACGGTTCACTGCACAAGACACTCGTTTGATAAGAGTATCTTGTGCAGTGTCACCGTCGTGCCACAACTACGGTGATGCTGCCTTCCCCTCTTCCTCCTCCCCTTGGTGTGCGCGACCTTGGCTACCTCTCCACCGACCTCCCCTAGTTACCTCTCCACCGACATCGACCTTGGCTACCTCACCACAGACACTGGCGATGTCGAGGTAAGACAGATCTATCACCTATTGGTTTGTGTTGTTGGTATTCGTGTGAACCGAGCTACAATATGGGCTACCTTGTCGGTTGATGGTCGGTTTGGACACCCTTGGCCTTGTTGTCTTGCCCTCTGTGACTGCTGGCTGGCTGGATGGATGGATGGATATGGAGGTGGGGAATGGAGTTGTGTTCGGGTGTGACTACTGGTGCTGCTAGTTGTGGATAGAAATATTTGTATGCTCCGTGTGATTTGTCTGTGCCTAGCACTGGGAGGTATTGCAAATTGGTATTTGTATGCTCTGTTGACCTGCTCATTGATGTTAATAGTCTTATGCTGAAATTGAATTGATAATTAGTTATTTGAGCTCTAATGAATTGCTAACTGCTGTCACTTTGATATTCAGTTTATCAGTTTAAGGCCCAGTAGTTTGGGGCTTCCTCCTCCCTGGACTCAATTTAGTTTCATACTTGAGCTTGTTTTGGTTTACTGATGTGAATTGATTATTTACTGATATGGGTTATTTTATTGATTAAGCATGGGAAATGAAATGGAGGTGGGTTAATGCATGGTGGAGGTGTTACCGCCGGTATTGTGTCGCACTAAGGTAACTACTCCCCTCTACTCTTTATCACTTTCCCTCCCCTTGCTCTATGATCTAAACTAAGGGCTATTAGTGTATGTGCATTCTGTACATCTTGCTTAGTTCATGCTGTGGGTTCGGATGGGCAAAACACCAGTCTATACACATACAACTTTTTATACATGCAACTAATCTTATGGTATGCTCCTATATGGTATTCTACTTTTGAAAGCTGCAATTAACTTTTCAGATTTGTAAAGGTTATGCTAATTTGTAAAGCTGCAATTAACATACAAATTTATGGAATTTTTACCAAGCATATGCCTCTGATCATCAATTATTTATTAATTGATTTGTATTCTATTCCAAAATAAGACCAAATGAGTCAAAAACTACTACAACACCTCTTCACCTGTCTCTCGCCATTCATTTCACCAGCAGCCACAGACAACCTCATCGAGCCTGCAAGTTTAAGAAGCATGGCCGCCAGGAGAGCGTGTGGACATCCAATTACCTGGATATCGTCGATATGTAATTGGACTTGACATCAAGGAATGGTTGGTTGTCGATACATGAATCCACTTACATATCGACGATATCCAAGTAATTGGATGTCCACGCCTCTCCGCATCTATGCTTCTTGAACTTGCGTGCTCGTTGAAGTTGCTCGTGGTTACAGCCTCATCCTCACGACCCCTCGAAAGTGGGAGGGGACTACGAATATATATATATATATATATATATATATATATATATATATATATATATATATATATAGGAACGATCTAGCGTTAATGGGCATTTCAGTGCTAAAGTGCTAATGGTAATCAGGAGCGTTAGATCTGGATTGAACAGCCAAGATTCGGGTGTTAATCCCACCTTCAACCCACTTAACCCTTTTTCACTTAACACCCTGGCGGTCACGTTTCTTTCGGAAAAAACCCCGCGGCTCCTCCCTCCCATACCCCCTTCGTCTTCGATCGCTAATGTGCGCACGCACGCACTGGCCTCCGCGCCTCCTCGCTGCCGCCTCCAATCTGCCTCTGCGCCTCCTCGCCGCCGCCTCCTCCCCCTTCCCCCCGTCACCACCTCCTCCTCCCCTCCTCTGCGTGCGCACAAGAGCTTGCAGGACACGAGCGCCGCCAACCAGAGGCACGGCCACGTCCACGCCGAGGAATCGCTCCCCCGAGCCAGTGAACCGGCATGCAAAGTTAATCAAACCTGATTTTCAGTCAAGAGCAGCGGGCAGGTGCCCACAAGTTCTGCCCCTTTGAAGTTTGATGAACTTGCCTTGCTGCTTGGCCTTGGAACTTGGGAGGAGTGGTGGATGGCGTCGCTCTGCAAGATGAACAGCTATGTTGTGGAGTTGTTCTGTAAAAACCTGCGTATATAGTCATGATGTTCCTTGGCAATCTGGCTTCGCGAGTCAAATTCTATGCAAAATTGATTTGCAAATCAGGAATTGACAATGCCTATCAAGACTACCTTATCAATCTATTTATTCAATTGATTTGTTCTATGCACATTGTCGATATCAGGCTGTGCCGATTTCTCATCGACCTTCGTTGTCATAAACAAAATCAGTATTGTGAAAACCAGTTTTTTTTTCAAGGCCAGTTTTATTCAAATCTTGAAAAAAAACTCGTTTGATACTAATAACAAACAAAGCATAACCTAAACCAGTTCTCTATGGACTCAGAATTTTCAGTTTTAACAAAATTTAGTGGGAGTTGTTTTAACAAAACCAGGAGGCCAATTCAGATTCTCTCCCTTATCAACAACAACAATAGTGTCAGCACAAACAAGTGCAGCAGAAATGGAGGTGCCAAGTGGATACTGCAGGCATTATGATATACAATCTTGCTATACTGAAACTTGGACAATATCATCGTCCTGGAGCCATCCAGCCATGAATCCATCTTGAGCATCAACCGATGAACTGACAACACTAGACAACATTTTCCACCTGACGCATCAGGCTATCCAGTCCTCACAAGCAA
Source organism: Phyllostachys edulis (assembly GCA_036346405.1). Taxonomy (NCBI): domain Eukaryota; kingdom Viridiplantae; phylum Streptophyta; class Magnoliopsida; order Poales; family Poaceae; genus Phyllostachys; species Phyllostachys edulis. The sequence goes on along the minus strand of CM070560.1, from coordinate 60,747,868 downwards.
CTGCTCATCAGGAGGCTTCCTTTCCCCTTTGATTGCTTGCAACATCTTCTTCTTTTTTCTCTTGTGGTAATTAAGTACATTTGATTGTGTTGTTCTTCTGCTGTGTGAATTGTATTGTTCTTCTGCTGTGTGATCATGCCATGTATCCTCTCAATGCTGCTCCCTTTTGCTTCCTGTCAAGAAGAATGAATTGGCAATTAGTATTAACCATGGCAGTTTCAGGAAATTACCTGCAGTATGCATCAACAAGGGGAGTATGGTATGGTCACCTTTGTGGAACCACAACCGGCGGCCGGCTCGCCAGATCTGCTGCTCGTGCTTCTGCAGGAGCTCGTCGACGTGCCAGGACTGTGACAGCAGGGGCCCGGAGAGCTCCACTCTCTCCCCCTTGACCTTGTGCTTCTGAAATTCCAGTTTCAAACGACGAAAATAATCAGTGTGATATGATGTGAAACAAAACACTGCAATGCAACGCAACGTAGTTATAGGGTCCGTTTGGAACATAGGAATTTCACAAGAAAACAGTTCAATTCGAATTCGGAAAAATTCTTGCATTCTAAACGAGGCCATATATGAAATGGAATATCACTGTGGTGTGAAATTGTGAGTGGTGAGACCTTGCCGCTCTTGAGCTGCTTGACATCCACTGGCTCCGTGATGAACCTGTTGTTGTAATCTTCAAAGTGCTGAACGCCTCCGCGACCTGCGCCCACTGCTTGATCATCTCCTGCTTCTCCACCTCGTATGAAGTAGCTGTAGTTGTTGTCCTTGCAGGATCACTTCCATTGTTGTTGGTTCTGACCCCTTGGAGTAGCTCCGCTTCGTTGTCACCGTCGTCTTTGCAGCGTCGGGTCTGGGCTTTGGCCCAGGCGAAGCCGGTGGAGGCGGTGAGCTGCACCGGGCCGGAGAGAGGTAGGTGTTCGGCAAACCGGGGTGCCTCCTGGTAGCTGCGGGACATCTGCCTGGCGCATGGCTGCGCGTCGGTGTCGTGGCGCTTGCTTATCACCGGCACGGGCTGTAGGTCGACGAACAGACTCGCCTTGCCGCCGTCCTTCCTCGCCGCGCCGTCTGCTCGGGGGAGCGATTCCTCGGCGTGGACGTGGCCGTGCCTCTGGTTGGCGGCGCTCGTGTCCTGCAAGCTCTTGTGCGCACGCAGAGGAGGGGAGGAGGAGGTGGTGACGGGGGGAAGGGGGAGGAGGCGGCGGCGAGGAGGCGCAGAGGCAGATTGGAGGCGGCAGCGAGGAGGCGCGGAGGCCAGTGCGTGCGTGCGCACATTAGCGATCGAAGACGAAGGGGTACGGAGGGAGGAGCCGCGGGGTTTTTCCGAAAGAAACGTGACCGCCAGGGTGTTAAGTGAAAAGGGTTAAGGGGTTGAAGGTGGATTAGCACCCGAATCTTGGCTGCTCAATCCAGATCTAACGCCTCCTGATTACCATTAGCACTTTAGCACTAAAATACTCATTAGCACTAGATACATTCCCATATATATATATATATATATATATATATATATATATATATATATATATATATATATATATATATATAAAATATGAAGCCGATTTTAAAGGCATATATACCACTACTTGGAGACTTTATAGAGAATATATATCACTACTTGGAAGTGTTTCATCTACAACCGCCTCATGATACATCAACTATCACATGCATTTATTTCATTTACAAACTGTCTATGCTAGTGAGATATCACAGACGGTTTCATCTACAAACCGTCTATGCTAGTTAGATATCACAGACGGTTTCATCTACAAATCGTTTGTGATAGTCAGCTATCACAGATGGTTCTGAGTTAATAACCATCTAAGATAGTATGCATTACAGATGGTTCAAAAACTGTCTGTGATGACCTCATGTCATTGCTGACCCATAAACTCAGATGACTCACGAAACCATTTGTGATGACATTTTTTAACCGTCTGTGAAGTCCTTTTCTGTAGTAGTGGTGTGCACAAATGCAGCAAATGTGTACGCCGTACATCTCCGAGTACTACGACATGCAACACCTTTTCGGTACATGGAGTGCGAAGTTTCACTCGTACGGTCTGGAAATAAAATACAAGGATCTTTGGCCGGACATGGTGCAATGGCGCCCGAACAAGGGCTTGAAGACAACAGCAAAGGGGCGACGGCAGACGGCAGACGTGGCGCTTCCAAAATGACATGGATGCCAGCCAACGTACCAGTATTAGCCTTACAAGCAAGTGCAGGATATGCAAGACCGCTGGGCACTTAGCGAAGGATTGTCATAACAGACCGAACTCGTCTGGTCATTAGTCGGTGTCGTAATGTAATGTTTTCTCTGCCTTGTTTTCTTTTGTACAGCGAAACTTGTACGGGTTATGCATAATTTGTATCCTTGCTACGTTCTTCGCTGTACGGTGCACTGACATCCTTGCTACGTTTTTGCTATGTCACAATAAGACAATGAAGGTGCTACTGGCTTGAAGGGACTGCAAACACCAATCAACTTATTTGAAGATGAATGTGCTTTCTGCCATTCATTTAGAATCAATTAGGTATCGAATCATTTGCATCTATCAAGTTACAGGTGATCTGTTGAAGTCTTCTTAGTTCTTACTGTTATGAACTTAGAGTCAGAAATCAATCGTGCTTCAAAATTGCCTATTTCTCATCACCATTGTAATGTTCTAACATGCCTATTTTTTTATGCTATAGGATAATGGTCATGTTTTGTGCCCTGAACATGCATCGAAGGTGCTACTATGTGATGAGGTGAGCTCAGTAAGAAAAGAGATTGCCGCAGAGAGTAGTTGCACACGCCTATTGTTTTATGCTATAGGACGCTCTTTGTTAATTTATCAGTTTTTTTTAATATTGTATTGTACCACAGGCTAGATAACATTGCGCATGAACCAACTGAGGGAAATGTGTGGCATGCATATCATATAGCAATGTACCGTAGCCTTCGAAACACACACGAGTCGGAGGTTACGGTACATATCATTATATGATCTGCATGACACGTATTTTCCTTAGTTGGTTCATGCACAACCTTATCTAGCCTGTCATACTCCTGTCATACAATATGGTATTAAAGAACATTATCCACATTAAACCGATAAATAAACAAAGAGTGTCCTATTTGATCGGGTTACATGTGATAATACCCCTCCTCCTTCATCCCGATTGTAATAAACCCGCCGTGTTTCATGTAATGCTTGCAACACTTGAAATATCGACAATTATCTGTATGAAAACGTACATTGCAACTTCATTGTAAACCCTAATTCATGAAACCCTAATTAGGATGTGACCTCTCTCTGCAAACCCTAATTCACGTGGACCTCATCATACATTGCGGTCCTACCCGCCATCAAAATCACTATTGGCTATCTCATCGGCCAAAGACCGTTTTCCAGAAGTAGGGAAAAGTATATCATATTTGGAATATCCCACAACCTTCTCTAGACCGCTAATATGCCATGCTGTCAAGACATGTATATCACCAAAATATGATAGATCCTTGTCGCCAATTCAACTAGCGACAGGAACCTCTTTGTACTATTGAACCCCCTGTCGCTAGTGCATAGGTCCCTGTCGCCAATTGGAATGGCGACAGGAGCCTGTCACCATACCAATTGGCGACAGGCACCTAATTTTGTAAAAAAAGATCGACTATTTATTTTTGTAATTATCTTTTAAATTAATATTATTTTTTAAAAAATTTCCAAACATCAACACCATCACTTCTAAACAGTATATGGGCCATAATGGCTCCAGCGTCCCGTCCCTACGATGGCCCAAAACATGCGCACTCTCCTGAGCGGCCCAAGCCGAGGACATCCCGATTTTTACGCATATTGGGGTTGTGACCAGGGCACCAAGTGTCTGCACAAATTACTGGTATACCCATGTGTTGAAGTTAAAATAGATATGATCAATTACAATTTTGCCCCTTGCGGGATTCCTACTACTCATACTATCCGGGGAAGTATAACTAGATACTAATCCTATCCATTGGATCGAAAAGAATGGACAGCTCATATTGATTTGAGTGTACCGTAAAAGAGCTCCCTATGCTGGCAAAGTTGAATTCTTTCTTCTTCAAGGAACCGGGTTTGATCAATACGAGTCTAGATTAGGCTACTCGACATAGAGGCATGCATTGAGTAAGATTTATGTGACTTGATCAAAATGAGACACAATCTAGTGCAAAATATCGATATGCATGCCTTCAGAAGTTGAAGTAATGAGCAAGAAGGTTCTAATATTAATCAAACACAGACACATGCAAACATTTGATGGACACCTAGCTAGCTTACCTACTCACTTGAAGAACGTTCAGTAAAGCGAGTGATCTCTTGATATGTTTGTTGACTATTTTTTTTGGGTATTATTGTAATTTCTCATTGCTAAATAGCATTAAAGAAAAGGTGAAAAGGACTTTGCGTGGGGCCCTTTGTCAAAAGAAGAGGATGGGTGGATTTGGTCTCTGTGTCTTCGGCCGTTTCATTTCTTGCGTTGGTCACTTGGCCTTCGGTCCTCTCTTACGAGAATGGCGGCGACTGGAGCGAGGGGTGGAGATCGTGGAGGCACCTCAACGGCCCATGCGCTTCGGCCGTCTGGGTGCAGCCACCAATTCATTCACCCCATCCTCTCTCTTAAAAAGTGGCCGGCAGCTCTTCCTGAAGGTACCCGAGAGCAGAAATAATACCCTAGTTTTCTTTTTGCTTTGTGCGTCCACTCCCGATCTGATTTGGGGTCATCCCTTTCACTCATGGTGACACCTTGGATCTTGACTCCGGGTGGTGGTTCGGTTCTGAGCTCTACTCCCTTGCACATTCTGGTTTAATTCTCCGGGGCAAAAGGCCCGGAGGAGATTTAGACTTTGTGTTAGGAGTCTGGTTCCTAACTAATCTAGAGTGAGTTTCAGCGGTGAAGATCATCTAGTTTGTTTGTTTGTTTGGTGCTGATTAGTGCTTTTGGCTGAAGCACTTTATTGAGTGGACTTGTGCGGCATCCACCCGATTCTCGACTTCTTTCTTTGGTCGATTCCAAAGGAGGAGTGTGGCATTGTATCTCCGATTGCTTCACTTTTGCTCGTGATTGCAGGCTTATAGTTTTTCTAGGTCGGTCGAGACACGCCTTTGCCGCTTGTCTCGCTTGTTTTGAGTACCACCGCTTTAGTGAGTATTGACCTCTCAGATATTTATTTACCGATTCTTGCATATATAGTTGCAAAAGCTAGTTGATACCTTGATCCGTGTTAGTCCTCGTTATCCGATTCTAGCTCGAGATATTGCAAATTAATCAAGGTGTTGTAAATGCTCTATGATGAAATCAATATATATCGAATTGACTTTGCAATCCAGCTTTAGACTTGAGCTCTAAAAGTATTGTTCAAATCACAATTGATCTTGAAATAGTAGTCTGTTACTTTTGGATTCTTATAGACCTACATGGTCTTTACTCTTTTAATGTGTTCCTATTAAGCGTGTTGCTCATGCTATTCTATTAGTCCTGAAAACTTGTTGTTGACCTTACTTTAATTATGGTTGTTCACCGTCGCTGAATCAATATTGTTAAATCAAGGTTGTTGGCTTTTTCAATTGTCAATTGGTGTTATGTTAACAAAGGAACATTGGTGGCCAAAAGTTGTTCTTGCTGCTATCGCTTTCTAGGATCTTTGGCGATTAGGAGAAGTGTTTAGAGCTCAAGGCTTATATTGTTTTGTCAAAGTCAATTAGTGAAGAGTATAGACATTAGGGTTGAGATGGCAAAGACTTGTTGTTTTGCAACTCTCCTTCTGAGAGCACACACTATCATCAATCTTCTGTGCTTTATGCTGTTTATTGATGATTTTCTACTGTTAATGTTGAGCATAATATTGTCTTTAAATGACTTGAAAGAATTTCATGGTCACATGTTATTATGGTCATTTTTTACATGTTGGTGTTATGCTTTATTAATAATGAATGCTGGGTTTCATTTTGATTATTTGCTAAAACTGCATGTTTTACAACAATCCAGAAAAACTATATTTGAAGAAATGGCTTTATCGTCAGATGTCGTTAAGTCGGAAGTGTTTGATGGTGCTAACTTTAAGCGTTGGTAAGCTAAACCAAACTTTGGCTGACCGACCTCAGACTTTTCTGGGTCATGTCAAATCCTCCGATGTTCCCTTTGGAAACCGCTGAGATGACGTGGTGGGAGGATGCGAACAATTCAGCCCTAGCTAGGTTGTTAGCAGTCTTATCCAAACAGCTGTTTGACGTATATGTTAACTTCACTAATGCCAAACAACTCTAGGATGAATTAGATGAGAAGTATTCCGAAGGGGATAATGGTAATAAGTCCTTTATTACTACTGCATACTTGAACTACAAGATTGTAGAGGGACGGTCGGTGATAGAGCAGCTCCATGAGCTACAACTCCATGTACGTGATCTTAATCAGTACTATTGTCTCCTACCTGAGAGTTTCTAAGTTAATGTCATCTTGGCTAAGTTACCGCCCTCGTGGCGTGACTTTGTGACCGCCTGACGACATATGAAGGAGCACTTGACACTCAATGAGTTGTCAGCAGCTATCAATGTTGAGGAACAGGCAAGAGCCGGTGACAGCAAAGCTAAGGCTCAAGTCCAAACTCATCTAGTAGAGGTCAAGAGTGTTGGTGGCTCTGGGATTCAGAAATTCAAGAATCAGCTCAAAATCAAGCTTCAAGGAAAGAATATGAAGAAGAAGAAGAAGCAGAAAGAGGACATTGTCTGCTTTGTGTGCGGAGTGTCTAGCCCTAAAGCCAACCATTGCCACAATCGTAAAGGCAAGGGTCCTTCTCTTGCTAGCATAAGGGTCGAAAGGCCGAGGTGAATGTCGTTCTAGATAATACTAGTTCTAAAGGGTATGTACCTAAGGCCTTTATGGTAAGTCCATCTATTGATTGGTGGATTGATACAGGGTGCTACTAGACATATTTATGCTGATCGATCATATTTCTCTTCTTTTCAGGGTGAAGGTGGTGGATCCATCCTAATGGGGAACGGAGCCACTGCTACAGTACGTGGGATTGGATAGGTTTGCTTGAAGCTTACTTCTGGCAAAACACTCATTCTGAGAGACGTACTGTATGTGCCTGTAATGACTCACAATCTCATCAGTGGGTCGATGCTTTGTAGGCAAGGAATAAAGCTTGTTTTTGAGTCTAATAAGGTCGTGTTGACCAATAGTGCTTTTGTGGGCAAAGGCTATGATAGCGGAGGCATGTTCCGCTTATCTATTCTTGATTCGAATAATGTAAACATTTTTAATGTTTCCCATTACAATAAATTACATGATGTTTGGCATTCACATTTGTGTCATGTTAACTTTGAAGCTATTATGCAGTTAAGCAAAATGGATTTAATTCCCAGCTATAATTATGAGAAGGGTTCAAAGTGCGAAGTGTGTGCAAGCTAAGCAACCCCGAAAACCTTTTCATAGCGTTAAAGGGCGAAGCACCTCTCTGCTTGAGCTAATCCATTCTGATCTTTGTGAGATGAATGGAATATTAACTAAAGGTGGCAAAAGATATTTCTTAACTCTCATAGATGATACGACTAAGTATTGTTATATCTACCTACATAAGTCGAAAGATGAAGCACTAGAACACTTTAAAATCTTTAAAGCTGAAGTGGAAAACCAACTAGAAAAGAAAATCAAACGGTTAAGGTCGGATCGAGACAGTGGATACGTCTCTTATGATTTCTCTCAATTTTGTGAAGAAAGTGGAATATTTCATGAAGTTACTCCACCATACTCACCCTAATCGAATGGAATAGCCGAAAGGAAGAACCAAACTCTATGTGACCTGGTTAATGCCATGTTACAAAGTTCAGGTATATTGGACTATTGGTGGGGTGAAGCAGTTCTCACAGCTAATTATGTCCTAAATAGGGTGCCATCTCGCAATCAAGAGGAATCACCTTATGAAGGATAGAAGAGGGGAAAACCTAACTTGTCATTTCTTCGAACTTGAGGATGCCTTGCAAAAGTGCATGTGCCATTACCGAAGAAAAGGAAGCTTGGTCCTAAGACTGTTGATTGTGTCTTTCTAGGGTATGCTAAAAATAGCACGACTTATAGATTTTTAGTGGTCAAATCCGAGGTAAGTGACATCGCTATGAATATAGTGATGGAATCTCGTGATGCGACATTCTTTGAGCATGTGTTTCCTATGAGACCAAATGAAGTCATTGATCCTATTGGCTCAAGTGAACACTCTATTCTTCCTAGTGTGGATAACACCGCTCCAGAATTGGAGTTGAGGAGTAAGAGGCAGATGACTGAAAAGTCTTTAGGCAATGACTTTGTCACCTATGTCGTGAACGATGAACCACGAACCCTTTCAGGGGCATACATATCCCCAGATGTGGATTACTAGAAGTAAGCTGTCCGTAGTAAGATGGATTCCATCATAGCTAACAGAACGTGGAAGGTTATGGACCTCCCATGTGGATTCAAGCCAGTGGGCTGCAAATGGATCTTTAAAAGAAAGCGTAGACCTGATGGTACTGTTGAAAAGTACAAGGCCCGTTTAGTGGCTAAGGGTTTTGCGCAAAAACAGGGTGAAGACTATTTTGATACATACTCTCATGTAGCTCGTTTACCCATAATTCGGGTGCTTTTAGCACTAGCTGCTGCATATAAACTCCAAGTACATCAAATGGATGTAAAGACCTCTTTCCTAAATGGAGAGTTGGATGAGGAGATTTATATGCAATAGCCCAATGGTTTTGTGGTTGAAGGGCAAGAGAAGAAAGTATGTCGATTGATTAAATCTTTGTATGGTCTAAAGCAAGCTCCCAACCAATGGCATGAGAAATTTGATAGTACAATGACCTCGGTCTGCTTTTGTGTGAACGAAGCCGATAAATGTGTCCACTATCGGTTTAGTGGCAGCGAAGGTGTCATTCTATGTCTTTACATAGATGACATATTGCTTTTTGGGACCAACATAGATGCAATCAATAGAACAAAGTCTTTTCTCTCCCAGAATTTTGATATGAAAGATCTAGGTGAAGCTGATGTTATTTTAAACATCAAGCTTATAAAGGGTGAGAATGGGATTACTCTTTCACAATCCCATTATGTGGACAAATTCCTATCCAGATTTGGATTCATGGACAGTAAATCAGCAGCCACACCTTATGATCCAAATGCTAAGCTTCATAAAAACACTGGACATGGAAAAGACCAGCTTAAATATTCTCAAATCATAGGATCCTTAATGTATCAAACTAGTGCAACGAGGCCTGACATCTCATATGTTGTAAGCAGATTGAGTCGTTATACGTCCAATCGAGGAGATGATCATTGGATAGCACTAGAGAGGGTACTTAGGTACCTAAAGGGGACTTCTAACTTGGGAATACATTATTATGGCCATCTGGTTGTCTTGGAAGGATTCAGTGATTCTAACTAGATCAGTGACTCGGATGACATGAAGGCTACGAGTGGCTATATATTCACTCTAGCAGGTGGGGCTATTTCGTGGAAGTCTTCTAAATAGACTATCCTTACACGATCCACCATGGAGGCTGAGCTGGTAGCTCTGGACTCAATAGCTGTTGAGGTAGAATAGATTAGAGAACTCCTTTCTGACCCACCGGCCGAAAAGCCAATTTCACCAGATAACTCATCGCGATAACCAAACCGCTCGTTAAGACGAAGAGTAGGAAGGACAATATGAAGTCCTCAAACATATTAAAAGACGACTTAAGTCGGTAAGGCATGCCAGAGACAGTGTTATTATCAGATAATACATCCAGTCTGAAAGGAACTTGGCAGAACCTTTCACTAAAGGATTGACGCGGAAGGCCATCCTTGCAGCATCAAAGGGAATGGGGCTCATACCCGTGTAAAGGCTTACATTGGTGGTAACCTATCCTAGGAGATCGGAGATCCCGTGAACTAGGCTCTAGGACAACAAACTGTGTGAGATTTTAGAGCACATAAAAGGGTCCCATTAGCTGCAGTGCTCTTTTTGTATGAAGGTTGAGCAATAGCTCTTAATGGATTCAAGACCTATATAGTATTGGGAATTGTCCTATAGGGTTCCCTGAAGAATTCACCTACTTGAGTATGATCATGAGGTCACTATTAAAGGAATATAAGGGTATACTATCTTGAGTACTCATGAGCTAGATACGGGGACATGACCGTAACGTCCCAACCCGAGAGGATTTAGGGCAAGCCGCCCGATATAGAATGTAACTTGGGCAAAAATTCTCACCCCAAGGCATTGGATCAAGGCGTAGTCCCCCTTTGTCTGTGCAGAGTCGTAGTCCTTGTTACTAGGCTTTGGGTTCAAACCCGCAAGGTACCCATTGTCGAACATCTGTATTTTAAACAAGTCTTTGAGCATCGTTTATCAAATTGAGAAATTGGTGGGGATTGCTGACTGTTTTTTTTGGGTATTCTTGTAATTTCTCAATGCTAAATAGCATTAAAGAAAAGGTGAAAAGGACTTTGCGTGGGGCCCTTTGTCAAAAGAAGAGGAGGGGTGGATTTGGTCTCTGTGTCTTCGGACGTTTCATTTCTCGCATTGGTCGCTTGGCCTTCGGTCCTCTCTCCTGAGAATGGCGGCGACTGGAGCAAGGGGTAGAGATTCTGGAGGCACCTCAACGGCCCGTGCGCTTCGGCCGTCTGGGTGCAGCCACCAGTTCGTCCACCCCATCCTCTCTCTTAAAAAGTGGCCGGCAGCTCTTCCTGAAGGTACCTGAGAACAGAAATAATTCCCCAGTTTTGTTTTTGCTTTGTGCGTCCACTCCCGATCTGATTTGGGGTCATCCCTTTCACTCATGGTGACACCTTGGATCTTGACTCCGGGTGGTGGTTCGGTTCTGAGCTCTACTCCCTTGCACATCTGGTTTAATCCCCTCTGGGGCAAAAGGCCTGGAGGGAGATTTAGACTTTTGTGTTAGGAGTCCGGTTCCTAATTGATCTGGAGTGAGTTTCAGCGGTGAAGATCATCTAGTTTGTTTGTTGAGCTAATTCCTTATTTGCCATTGAAGTTGGCGAGCTCCCTAAAATGCCATCGAAAAATTGCTCATCCTTTGTATGCCACTGTTCAACTTTAATCCCTTCTTGCCACTCGGTCCTTGATTTGATTTGACCGTTGACTTGGACGCAAAAGACCATTTTGCCCCTATATGTTGAGATCTTTAGAATTGTTTGACATAGTAATATAGTTCCAAAAATTATGAAATTTTTAGAAGAAGTTTTAAATAGTGTAGATTATTCTGTATTTTTATAGATTTTATTTCTAACATGTTTTTCTCTAAAATCTTTCAAGTTACAACCGAAAATTTAAAGATTTTAGAGCAAAACATGTTGCAAATAAAACCCTATAAAATTAAAAAATAATCTACACTAAGTCAGGAATTTTCCATAAAAATTTTGTAATTTTTGGAACTATATTACTATGTCAAACAATTCCCTAAAGATCTCAGCCCTAAATAATGCACTTAGGGGCAAAATCGTCTTTTTGCGTCCAAGTCAACGGTCAAATCCACGGTCAACTGACCGGAGTGGCAAAGAAGGGATTAAAGTTGAGAACGAGTGGCATACAAGGGGTGAGCAATTTTTCGATGGCATTTTAGGGAGCTTGTCAACTTCCAATGGTAAATAAGGAATTAACTCTTGTTTGTTTGGTGCTGATTAGTGCTTTTGGCCGAAGCACTTTATTGAGTGGACTTGTGCGGCATCCACCCGATTCCTCGGCTTCTTTCTTTGGTTGATTCCACAGGAGGGAGTGTGGCATTGTATCTCTGATTGCTTCATCTTTTGCTCGGGATTGCAGGGCGATAGTTTTTCGGGTCAAGGTCGAGACACGCCTTTGCCGCTTCGCCTCGGGTTTTGAGTACCACCGCTTCAAAGGAGTATTGACCTCTCAGATACTTATTTACCGATTCTTCCATGTATAGTTGCAAAGGCTAGTTGATACCTTGATCTCGTGTTAGTCCCGTTATCCGATTCTAGCTCGAGATATTGTAAATTAATCATGGGTGTTGTAAATGCTCGTGATGAAATCAATATATATCGAATTGACTTTGCAATCCAGCTTTAGACTTGAGCTCTAAAAGTATTGTTCAAATATGTCAATTGATCTTTAAATAGTAGTCTCGTTACTTTTGGATTCTTATAGACCCGCATGCTCTTTACTCTTTTAATGTGTTCCTCAAGTTTATTGCTCATGCTATTCTCATTAGTCCCGAAAACTTGATGTTGACCTTACTTTAATTATGGTTATTCACCGCCGCTGAATCAATATTGTTAAATCAAGGTTGTTGGCTTTTTTCAATTGTCAATTGGTGTTATGTTAACAAAGGAACATTGGTACAAAAGTTGTTCTTACTATTATCGCTTTCTAGGATCTTTGGCGATTAGGAGAAGTGTTTAGAGCTCAAGGCTTATATTGTTTTGTCGAAGTCAATTAGTGAAGAGTATAGACATTAGGGTTGAGATGGCAAAGACTTGTTCTTTTGCAACTCTCCTTCTGAGTGCACACACTATCATCAATCTTCTGTGCTTTTATGCTGTTTATTGATGATTTCTTACTGTTAATGTTGAGCATAATATTGTCTTCAAATGACTTGAAAAAATTTCATGGTCACATGTTATTATGGTCATTTTTTACATGCTGGTATTATGCTTTATTAATAATGACTGCTGGGTTTCATTTTGATTATTTGCTAAAACTGCACGTTTTACAACAATGTTAACTTCAGACATCTGAATGTAGTTTAGACATATACAGAGATACTGCAAAGCAGTTGTACATCTTCAAGCCACGCCTTCTCATGCGGTGAAGTTTAGAGTACAAATGATGATCCAAAATAAGACAACCGAAGTTGACGCTCCCAGAGAATATGGATGGATAGCAGCACCGTGATAACTGAGGATGTTATCTTTAGGTTCATTCTACGTTCTGCAGAAGAACCTAGATATGCAGATGGCTCGCAGCATCTGTCATCAGTTGATTCTGAAAATATCAAAAACTAATGTGATTATTCAAGCATACCGACGACTGTATCAGCAACAGTTTAAGTCAGCTTATGTTGAGCATTGCCATGGATATGGAGGATGCCACGGTCCATAACTTTTGCAGCGTTGCGTACGCCTCTATTCCTTGTGCTAAATATCAATTTCCATTGTAATGAGAGGTACCATGCTATGTTATCCCTACTTTATTTTGCATTGCCCCCCTTCTATGATGTCCTGTAGTTTAGGAGAACAGTACCTTTCTTAGTTTTGTCAACCGTAGAGCATCTTTCAGTAACCCTTCGAGCTTCTCTATTTCAGTGTCATCCGTCAAATCAAGATTTTCTTCATAAGACCTGCAAATGATGATTGATTAGCTATGTGAAATCCATGGTGTTGGTTGTCTGGAAAGTATGGCCACTCCTGCATGTCTCTGCTGTACCATTCTGCAATATCTGCTAATTTAGAATTCAGACTCGGAGATGAACTTTCCATGTCATCACACTGCAACAAAGAAGTAATGTGAGCTTCATAATTACCATGTCCTGGATATAGAAATAACTTGTGCGTATCAAACTGACCGAACCAATTCACATCTAAGTGAAGGAATTTACTTAGATTTGTGACTACATAAGGTCATCATCACTTGCAAAATGTGAAGACATCATTATGCATGGCAATTTATGTTAGAAATATTTGAGGTGCATTTACAATGTTGAAAATATCATCTGACGGTATTTCTGCTAAGGACCATTTTTGCAATCAAGCTAGTGCCCACACTGAAGGAGCTCAAACTGAGCCGAGCTTCCTCATAGCTCAAGTGCAGGTCATTGCGCAGCTAGACAACCCTAGTCTGTTGTTATTTTGGATTTCAGCTAGTGCAGGGGAGAACTGTGCATGTGCAGTAACGTGCCAACCAGAAGGGGCAAGCATACCTCCAACGCAGTGGATTTTGTAACTTCCAATATGAACTAGAACAAAAGGGTGACCTGTAACTGAATGATATCTATAGTGTGTGAAACTCATTCGGTCACAAATCAAGCCACACCATCCACTGTGTGCTTTTTCTTAAACCCCAGATTGTGTTGTTGTAGTGTTGAATAAGACGTAGTTTATACAGAGTTCCAGTGGTAAGCAAAAGATAGAACACTCACGAGTGAATCCAAGACATCTAAGTGGGGTACTGAGAGGAGAATGGAGATGTGTAAAATGGATAGACCATTAGTGATAAAAAAAGGAGTATTGCCGTAAAACCGCAATCTTGAGATGCTCTTAGCTTAATAAACAGAGGAGGGATTTTCTGTCTTAACCTGTGAACTGCCGCTACCTATACTTTTTGTCCCAGAATCTCTCTGCTTCGAAAATTGTTGGTATCGGCTGATTAACTGATCAATGCTGAAAGAGATAACAAACGCTCAGTTAGCTGACGGTTTGAATAATCAGTGATTGGAGTGCTACCAGTTCAACTTGGATAGTAAATTATTGAAATCATGCGTATATTAAGGAAGATTAAGATATATCATGTCCCCAGTTAACATGATATTGCCCTTCCCTATAGATCATATCTTGAAGTCTTGGACTATTTATGGAGGTCTCAAAACAATACCCTATCTATCTGATGGAATTGAAGCACATTCTGACGCTTTGTTTGTCTCTTCTCTTTCTGGTACTTTAAGGTGTCTAGGATGGTAGCTGTTGGGACACCGATGGTTTTTGTTGGGTTTTGATCTTTATAATTATACATATCTAATAAATAATTACAGGGCAGGTGCTAGATCTACATTGAGTATAATTTGTTGATTTCGGCTATAGTATTTGCTTCTTTTTTGTACTTATACCAAGATTACTTCCCAGTGCACTAACAAGGCAAAATTACAATTGCTCCTCATTGTTTGAGATCACAAGCGTCATTTCTAGCAGATGGCTTTCAGTTTTCACGGATTGAGTGGGCTTCGTATATAGGGTTTTCTTTTTCAGTCTTCTAGAAGATCGAGCTAGCGCTCTAGTGCACAACCATATATAGAAGTGCATAAGGTTTTGTTGGAAATTCCTTCAAATATTTCACCTTTTTCTTTTCTTTTACATATCAACTCCTAATAGTCTAGCACCATTATTGCCTCGCTCCCATATTCTGTCATCAATTAGTCCTTGCCACCTCCATATTAGTTTCCGCTCTTTTTTTTTTTGACATCCACAAACCAGCTCAAAGCTTATTACATGGCCACCATCAGAGCTAAGGGCATTCCCAAGAAATTATATCTATAACTTGTATCTATACCCTCTACTTCATTTAGATACAACACTAGAAATGCCCGTCGCCGTTGTTTTTTTTTCTTTTTTGCAAAAATGACACCCTGTCGTATGGTCACCGTATGGCAGGCCCTCCCCTCCTAACATGTGCCCTCCTCCCGCACGGCCACCGTGTGGTGGCGGCGCCACGTCACCACCTCCAGCACAACCACCATGCGGTGGCCTCTCCCGCACCCGCCCGTGCTACCTCGTCCGCATATCTGATATCTGCCCCCTGTCATGACATTCTCGCAGCTTAGAGATAATGCATCCGACTCCACAATGCGGATGCAATGGCTCCTCCTTCGCTAAATATAAATACCGAACTCTTGCAGTCACTCATTGCTCATCTCAATTGTGTTTCGCTTCTCGTTCTCGTGCCCGTCACTGAAAACTCAAAGAACGTAACATAATTAATTTTTTGGAGATTAAGTATTTGATTGTTTCTCGTCACTCGCCCTTTTTTATTGCTTTCCCCCAAAGGGCAGGTAATTCGTCAGATGCTTTTGTCGT
This sequence comes from Phyllostachys edulis, assembly GCA_036346405.1. Classification (NCBI taxonomy): domain Eukaryota; kingdom Viridiplantae; phylum Streptophyta; class Magnoliopsida; order Poales; family Poaceae; genus Phyllostachys; species Phyllostachys edulis. The sequence goes on along the minus strand of CM070560.1, from coordinate 60,732,064 downwards.
TATTACCGTAGTCGTAGTTAATCAGACTTAGTCAGCTAGTCGTAATTAAATAGTTTAGTGGTAATTAGTTAGTTTAGTGGTAATTAATTAGTCGTAATTAGTTTCGTGGTTATCAGTTCGGTATATTAAATTAGTGGAAATGAACTACTCGTAATTTATTTAGTGGTAATTAATCAGCCGTAATTAGCTAGTGGATCGATAGCCTGGAGATGTACGACAGGGCGTTTATTCAGCAGAAGTACATGCTGAACTACTTGATGCGGGCCGAGACCTTCAAGCGGTGGAAACCTTACGCATTGCACTTATTGAGGAGGCACCACAGGAGCCCAGGACTCACCCGACGGACAAGGGGAAGGCTTCTGCTACTAACACCGACGATCGTCATAGCTTCTCCCGTCACCCGGGAACACTCCATATCGAAGAGGTGAGTTACAAACAATTCGCGTCATGATTTTGTATTTTCCCTTTCGTTCTTCTAACAACAAGCAATCATCTAGCCCGTATCGCAAAACTTGGAGGCCTTTGACACACGACACCGACGTTGGGAGTCCCGAGAAAAGGGGAAGGGGAGGCTCCTGCGACTGAGCCCGGTCGCCATAGCTTATCCGGTCGCCCGGGTGCACTGCATATCGCTGACGTGAGTTATGTACAATTTACATCCTTGTTACGCTTTTTTACTGTACGGTGCATTTACATCATAGAATCGTAGGACATAGACGACTTCGACATACAACACCGACGTTGGGAGTCCCGTGGCAAGGGGAAGGTGAAGGGGAAGGCTCTTTCGACTAAGACCGACTAACGTCGTAGCGTATCTGGTCGCCCGGGCGCGCTCCGTATCAAAGACATGAGTTACATACAATTTACATCCTTGTTACGTTTGCTATTGTACGATCCACTTACATCATGGAATCGCAGGACATGGATGACTTCGACACTCGCCGCCACCGTGGGCAGCCCTGAGACAAGGGGCAGCGCCTATGGCGTCGCGGAGACTAGTTGCAGACATCATTGCATAGATGATAGATAGGATATTCTTTGTTAATTTATCGGTTCAATGTGGATGATCTTCTTTAATATTGTATTGTACCACAGGCTAGATAGGCTTGTACATGAACCAACTGAGGGAAATACGTGGCATGCAGATCATATAACAACATACCGTAGCCTTCAAAATGCACACGAATCGGAGGCTACGTTACATTGTTATATGATCTGCAAGCCACGTATTTCCCTCAGTTGGTTTATGTACAAGCATATCTAACCTGTGGTACAATACATCATTTTATATAACTTGAAAGGGGCGGATACTCATACTAACTTCGTAGAATAATTTGGGCCTAGTCATGATTTCCATCAAGCACTAAAACAAAATTACATTGTAGCTATTCATTTTTATATAGTAACCGCATCCTTTCCCATCTCTACACAATTATAGAGATGTTTTGGCACCCTCAATAGGTTTTTTTTTAAAAAAAACTCACCCTCAATCGTTGATATGACCAAAAAGATGATTTGTTAAAATAAACATATATTTATTTGATGGAATAATTTATAGATCTAGGGGGTCTATATTGTGTTCTTATAGATTTTGGGACATTGGATAGATTGGAGAGCAAAATTACTTTTGCAATATACGAAATACACAAGTGCTAATTAATCCCTAAACTCATGGTGCCATCATAAAGAGAAATTATGTTTGTTGTCACTCTAAAGTTTAGTAAAGTGCTTTAAAATTTGGAAATTTTGGTTTGGTGACACCTAAAAATCACCAGCTTAGTTTTATATCACTAAATCTCACTGGTACAGTTTATTACCACCGAAAGATCGCATGTTCCATTTTTACCATTCCATCCAACTTGACCATTCCAACCGTCAAAACTGACCATTTTGCCCTCCACCTTGTATTGTAAAAATCCACTCCCCACGCTGTGCTTCGTTCACCATAGTTGGGCTCCTTGCAGCGTACACCACCATCGCTCTCATTAGCCACCTCCTCCACCACCCAGGTGCTGGTGTTTAGGACAATGAGCACCCCCCGGCGCCGGCGGCAAGGAAGAGGGGCACACCGGCGATGGTGAGATGCACAACCACAACGGCCACCATTGAACAGAGAGGAGGACGACGGCGAGCCGGTACGATGGCGCCAATGGCGAAAAGAGAGAGGTGCACAATGGTGTCCATCGTCCTCGTGTACACTCTGACGAGGAAGAGGTGCACACCGGCACAAGTGACTAGAGAGGAGGAAGACGAGGTGCACCTTCGAGGTGCATGCGACGGCGGAGATGTATCGGCTAACGGCGCGTGGAGAGAACAGGGAGAAGGAGACAACCACGGTAGAGGCGATCGAGGAAAAGGGGGATGCCAGCGATGAGGAAGAGGGTGGAAGGCGGCATGCCCCCAGACGATGATGGAGGCAAAGAAGAAGCTCAGATCTGGCCAGATCTAGATGCCACTGGCCAGATCCGGAGCTTCATGGTGGTTTCTGTTGCCAGCGACGAGGAAGACACCCATATCCGGATCCTGTCGCCGGCGACAACAATGATGCTACAATTTGGCGGCCGGAGGCGTTGAGAGGCCGGATCTGGTGGATCATGTCACCAACGACGAGGAAGACGTCCGGATCCACTGGATCCGGTCGCCGACAACGAGGAAGAAACATCCCGTCGCACGACACACAGGTGCCTCCGCGGTCGGTGCACCGCCATCCATCGATGGCCTCCGTGCAACCGCCGATCGCTGGGACTGCTCCGCTCGCCACTCTTCGTCGAGACTGCTCCGCACGCTGTCGCTCACCAGTGGATAAGAGAGCGAGAGAGGGGAGGAGTAATGGGAACGAGTCAATGAGGAGAGAGAGAGGGAGAGAGATAGTTTAGGGCTGTTGTGGTAGGACCCACCCATGTGTAGGTATAAATTTCGTATTTAGGAATTTCCAATTTGTAACTTTTCTCTTGTACAGATCTTGGAGCAATCATGGATGGTGCAAATTTGGGGGGAGGTCCATTCCTGTGGACCATATCATCATACGATTAAGGAGACAATTGACACAAGATTTTTTCCCCAAGATCTTGGAGACACGATTGGCCCCCTACTCCTCATTGGAGCTCTTGCAAGATCAAATCACTCCACTTGTGGTAGTCCTTCTTCGCTCTGGATAGGTGGACTTCAAACCTTCACAACCTTCCCGATGCCTTCCACAAGCACTTTTAAGGAAGGTCACCAGGAACTCGCCTCCAAGCCGTCTAGGAGACTAGGAGATGCCGATCTTCAAGAGTAATAAGCCCAAAGCTGTCACTTGAACCTAACAAGGTCACACAACTAGGAGTAATGCACATTAAGGCCCAATCTACTCTCACACTCTTCCAAATCTTCACTCGGATGCCCATGAGTGCTCTTTATCTCCCCAAGGTGATGGCTAGTCCTATGAAGTGCCAAGAGACCTTCGAAGAAAGCTCAAATCTCAAATATATAGCCCTTGAGAAAACTAGTCGTTACTCTTCACTTTCTAAAAAAATAGCATGACTTCGATCATCCGACCTAGATTTGAATCATGTGACCAATAGAAACTCCAACAGTCAGAAAAGAAGCTGTCACATTGACTCGAATCATCCGACTAGACCCGGATTGTCTGCTCCACTTAGATCATCTGTCTTGCCTGGATTATCCGTCATGTACAAACCTTACAATCAGCCCTTTCTGGAAAGTTGCTTTGAGTCATTTATCCAGTTCAACATGGATAATCCGCGATGTTTAAACCTCAATAGAACATACCTTTGTTCAATTGATCAAGGTCAATGATCCGACCTTACCCATACCATCTGCTTTGAATTCACTTCAAAATGCACTACCTGGATAATTGCTCTGAGTCAGAAGTCCAACCGACCCTGATTATCCACCAGTTGAAAGAAAAATCACCACCGCTCTGGGTTTATGCTCCGAGTCAATCGTCCAAGTGGCTTAAACGATCCAACTTGTTAAGACTTCAGAAAAAAAAACCTCTTGTAATATTGATCCGACCCATTGGTCTTACCACACGGATCATCTGACCCTGTTGAGATGTTTTTGACATAGTTCAATTTTGCATGTTCTTTGATATCGCTGCAAGCGTAACTTGATCCAGGGTTTTCTCCTACTAGAATTGAGCTAGGCCTACCTAGTGTGCATCGCAAGTAGCACCCAACCTAAACCAGGCTCAAGCTACTAGCCTTTGACCTCCCTTAATGCTAGGGGCCAAAACAAAAGCAAAACCTATAAACTAAAGTAATCCATATCCAACTCCTGGGATCATTTCTAGTCTCAAGGTCCTTAATCTTTGTAGAACTCCCTGCTTTTCCACCACTTTGAACACTTGGAGTCCTCACAAGCTCAAGAGCCAATCCAAGCCATCATCGGCACCTAGCCACTTTTCAAACTTGCTAAACATGTTAGTCCCGATAATTTAGGAGTCATTAATCACCACAACACGAAAATTAGGGCCTAAATGCTTACACATTTGCCTATGTAGGCGGCGCCGACCGGGATGGGGGAGGTGATGGACAGAGTAGGCACGATGGAGGAGGGTCGGCGGAGAGTTGGGGTGGTAGCGGGGCTAATTTTAGGTGGAGACATAGGGAGGACATGTGGAAGAGGTGGATAGTATGGGTAATCAAGGGATTTCATAATGTCTTTATTGTGGAAAAAGAAATTGGAAATTAAAGGTGCTAACAGAAGCTAATGGAGTGGCAAAAAATGAACGATGGCATCTTTGGTTGGTATTAAAGTGTACCAGACTCTTTCGAATATATAAATTCGGTATCTTTCGGTGCTATCAAACCAATTTTTCCTTCAAAATTTATCTAGTTAAATGTCATTGTCAAAACAAATCACCCTACACCAGTTGTTTGTTGTTTCCTAAACATTTCCCCTGTTCAAAAACCACATTTTATCATGGTTTTTGAACAGAAATAGCACAAGCTATCAGCTCAAAATTCAAAAAATAACTTAATATAAAACTTACAAAACACTAGAGATCTCTAGGTAACCTTATTCCACTTCTCAGTATCTTGTGCAATCCTCTGATGCGCCGATACGTCTGGAAGGTGGAGTACCGGTACCCCGATACGTATCGGGTACGGATATGGCCTCGATACATATCGGGAAGTATTGGAAATGTTTACATTTGAAAAAAAAAAGAAATTAAATACCCGATACGGCCGGATACGCCCGGATACGCAGATACGTCCCAAAATACAGCCCAAAAAAAAAAAGAAAATGTACTTTTCACAGCCAACTGAACGGCCCATCACCCCTAACCCTAAATCGCTGCCTCGTGCATGTGCGCCTCCATCGTCCTCACTGCGCCTCTCCTCTCCATCCTCCTCACTGTGCCTCCAGCCCTTCGTGCGACTCCCGACGAGCAGCAGCCGGCGACGCTCCCTCCTTTGCACCCCTCCCGTGCGCCTCCAATCCTCCAGCGACCGGCGGCGTCCATCCTCTGCGCCACCAGTCCTCTAGGCTGCAACTAGCGCTCCTCCGTTCGCCTCCCGGCGGCCAGCGGCGCTCCATCCTCTCTACTCTCCAGCGACTGGTGCCTCCATCTTCCCCAATACCCCAAGAAGTCACGTGCATTTTGTATAGAGTAATACATACATCAGTGGTCGAAGTTGTTTCTTGGAGATATTGAGAAGTCAAAAGAAGACTTATTTGGAGGAATGGATGGAGTAATTGGTAATTGTAACAACAAATAGTATACTGCAGTGAGATGACATTGCTTGTGTTTTAGTGATCGGGATTTTGGTAAACTACTTTGTAATAATTGCAAGTTAGGTTCTTTTCTATTACACAGCTTCATGAGTTGTATCTTTTTATTGTGGATTTGTAGATTTGTACTTCTATACATTTTTTGAGTTATTTTATTTCTCAAGAAATTGAGACCTTTTACTTTCGGTTTGCATGAAGGCCTAGACAAAGCATTGGCATGCTATCTTATACCTTTCTGAGGGACTATAGGCTTCACCACTTCAGTGTTCTCAGTTACTCACCAATCACCATTACTGGCAGTAGGGCAAACTGGCAGAGATAGTCTGATAGAGGCATATAGTTGGATACTCAGTTACAGTTACTCTTAATATTGAGGTGTGCAGTGCTTTCTTCTTATCAAGACATCAACTCATCATCAAGATTATCCTTGCCATGCAGAAGCTAAGTCTTCTATTGATCATTTCATCTTGATATTCATGCTGCCATAAGGAACCATAACTAATGATATTGCATTTCTATTTGCATGATACAATGATACACTGATAAATTTACATATATACTGGACAAATAGAGTAAAAGTCTATAATTTCCATTTGCATATACTCTCTAGCCTCTGGGACATTTCTATACAGTTGAAGCAAACGTAAACCCTGACTGAAACTTATCAAGTATCGTATTTTATAATTTTACTATTATATATATACACACACATCCGTATCGTCGTATCGGGTTTTTTTTTAGAAATAGAGTATCACCGTATATGTACCACCGTACCAGTATCGTGTATCGGTGCATGGTGCAATCTCTTCGCCCATCAACAATATGCATGCGGCCAGCCACGTGAGGCCGCGACGAATAGGGTGACAGGAAGTGCTTCCAGAGAGGAGCAAGGCAAGACGTCAGTGCTCTGGAGAGACTTGGACGTGCACGTACCATACATGACATGCATGCATATGTGCCATGCATGTAACACCAATTAATGGTCCTTAACTGAAGACGCAGGAATTAATGGCTTGTGTGCAGGGTTTTGTTTTTTGTTTTTTTTTAAAACTCCCTCGCAAAAGCAAAAAAAAGGAACTCTTAGCATTCATTTGTTTTGTTTTTTTAGTTTTGGATGTGAGTGGCTCCAGGTGAACATCCCGTGTTTGGCACGTATGACGATTTAGCACATGTTTAGCTAGATCAACTTTAGCCTAAACACAAGGTTGTGGGGATCAGGATTCTAAATTAAATCAAAGATGCTTTGGTAGGATCGAATGGTAGTATCCTACCTGATTATTCCAAATCAAAGATACATTTTTTAATCCATCATGTACTTTGATAGTGATATATTGTCCAAATGAAAGATCTATTGTAAGACTTTAAGACTCTGAATAAATATTTTGACAACGGTTGCTAAAACCATCGTAGACTGATAGACATAAACAACCCCAAATATAGTGTAGCATCTCGGGATTTTCATGAAAACTAAAGCCCATTTTGTACTAAGAATAAGCTAATTAAAGTCCCTCTCCACCAGCATTTTGGATAAGCCATGTTCAAGGGAAGCCATATTCAAGGGAAGCCAGGCCCTAGTAAACGGACGCATGCCATTATGCCAAAAACCAAGGTAGGACGATATGGCCAATGACTAATATGCAACTGACCAAAGGGGTCGGAGGCAGGCATGGGAGCATGATGTCCAATTATTTCACAAGTTCAGATTATGCTGAGAGAATACTTTGAAAGTATATTTTAAGCTAATTTCAAATTTGTTATGTGAAATTGTATGGACTATATTAAGCCTGCGGCCCCCTCTAGTAGTCGGCATGAAAAATTCATTCGAATTAACTTCAGTTCCATGCTGAGGTAACGCAGATTGTACTTTGCACATGCCCTGGCTTGCCTCGATCAACTTATGTAATTTCACCTTTGTTTTCAGATTTGTCTCGATTGAAATATTTAAGTTTAGTTTTTTACCTTAATTTGTTACAAATAATTTTAATTGTTTAGTTGGATTAGCCTTCCGAAGCACACTAAGTGTTAGACTAAACATTTTTACGCGTTGTATGGGGCCACATTTGGAGGCACCAGGCATAATTTGTGGGTATAAACAGCTCACAATAACTCAGCTAGCTTTTACAAGGATACACTCAATTAAGGTGAGAGTTTTCTGCACGACAGAAGACTTCTGTTCATATTCTATTGAATTGAATTTACTGAATTTAAGTCGAGCAAATTTTATTATCATTAATTGAAGGACATCTCATAAATAGCATAAGAATTACATAAGGTTGTGCCTAGGCTGAAGAATCTAGGCCTCATTTGCGGTGTTTTGGTAATTATAGACAACCATGTGTTTTATACTAACTCGCTTTATCAAGAAGTTACTAGGTTTTTCTTGGACTATGACGGAAGAGCGCTAAAGGATCTCATCTCACTGAAGGTAAAGGTATCTAGTTGATAAGACCTTTCTTAGTTTTACCGGTCTAGAAGAATGAAGGATAAAAGACCAGATTGTTAGCGTAGATAGCCGTACTATGAAGAGGGTTCAAAAATCTAGTAGCTTGAAAGCGAATGATGCCATAAATGCTCAATCTTACTTGGTTTAAATCTTGGATTAAATTGATTTAGTTTGGCCTTAATTTAAATTTGCTGAGAAATTTGAAGGCCAGACTAACCGGCGTTGCTTGGCCGGACTGACCGGCCTCCCGGACAAAAGGGGCGGTCAGCTTTTTCCATAAGGGTCTCTTTTCTTGATTTGCCGAGAATCTTCAAGGCCGGATTGACCGGCGGTTTCAGTCCGGACTGACCGGCCTCCCGGGTCAAAGGCCCGGTCAGCTTTTTCCAGAGAGGTGCATTTTTTGAGCATGCTGCTATTTTTCCAAAGCCGGACTGACCGGCGGTTCAATCCCGGACTAACCGCACCCCCGGGTTCGAAGTACAGTCAGCTTTTTCCAGTAGCATCATTTTTCTCTGGTTTGGATTTTTTGGTAGGCCGGTCTGACCGGGCGTTCTACTGCGGTCTGACCGAACTTCTTGTAACGGCTAGTTTCTCAGTGCATTTATGTGTTTCAGAGAGGAACTACGATCATTCTTGCAGTCGGACTAACTGCCACATGCTCATGACCGACCGCACCCACTGGAAAATTAGGGATTCCGTGCCCCAACGGCTAGTACAGTGGGTGGAGACTATAAATACCTCACCCTTGCATTGTCTTCTACTCTTTGAGAGCATTTAAATCCTTTTGCAAAGGTTGTTGAGGGTTCCTCCAAGGACATTAACTAGGGTTTGATCATTGTGGCATTTGAGCATCTTCAAGCGAGGAATCTTTGTTCTATTACTTTTGGAGATTGCCGTCTCCTAGACGGCTTGGAGTTGTATCGGTGATCTTCTCAAAGGAGATTGTGAGATGACCCGGGCATTTGTGAAGGTTGGAGCTTGCCTATCCGGAGTGGAGAAGAGCTACCATTAGTGATTGAGGGAAGTGCTTGTGTGAAGCCAGCTTGAGTTGATCAAGCTTCCTCAATGTGGATTAGTGGAAACCGGCAAGTCTCCGAGACCACGGGAAAAACATCGCTTGTCTCCCTAGTGTGGTTTATTCTCTCGCTCTTTACTTTGTGCATTTATGATTATGAGCCAGTTGTTTATCTTGTTTAGATTATTAAGCTTGTCTTGATAGTGTAGTACTCTTAGATAGCCTTAGACATTTTAGGCTTTAAATTGTGAAATCGTTTTTCATAAGCTTTAATTTTGGTAAAATTAGTATTTAGCCAAAAGAATTTAAAAACCGCCTATTTACCCCCCCCCTCTAGTCGTTTATCCTTAATCCTACAAGTGGTATCAGAGCTTGGTTTCTCATCTATTAGGTTTTACCGCTTAGAGATAAAAGCATGGCTAGTGAGGGATTCTCCATAGGTAAAGCACCACAATTTGATGGCACAAATTATGCTTATTGGAAGGTCTGTATGACTGTTTATCTTAAAGCAATGAGTTCTAGCATTTGGAAAATTGTAGGAGATGGTTTCGTTATGCCTATTGATCCAAACAATCTTACTCCATTAGATAAACGAAATGCTCTCTTAAATGCTCAAGCAATGAATGCTCTTTCTGGAACCTTAAACGTAGATGAATTCAATAGAGTGAGTTCACTTGAGATGGCTCATGATATTTGGAAAACTCTCTCCGAAATTCATGAGGGAACATCCGCGGTTAAGGAGGCCAAATTGCATATGCTCAAAATTAAATATGAGACATTTTTTATGTTGCCACATGAAAACATAAATGAAATATATTCAGGATTGAATAATTTAGTTAATGAACTTAAAGGCCTTGGTTCATCACTAACTGATCTTGATATTGTGAGAAAAATACTTAGGGCTCTTCCGGACAAGTATGAGACATTGGTGACTTTATTTCTTAATTCTTCCAAATTGCCAAGAATGACTCCTACCGGTCTTTTGGGTAATTTAATCACCAATGAGCTCTACAAGAAAGACAAAGAAGAGCTATTAGAACAAGTTGTATCCAAGAAGAAAAATATTGTTTTCAAGGCTAAGGCGGAATCAATTGATGAAAAGGTTGAAAGTGATGATGATTATGATTCCGATGAAGAGATGGCTCTATTTGTGAAAAGAATGAGCAAGTTCATGAGAAGATGCTCAAACAGGAGTTCAAACTTCAACAAAGGTCAATCCTCAAGCAAAAATCATTACTCCAATATTATATGCTATGAGTGTGAGAAGAAGGGTCATATTGTTTCTCATTGTCCAAAGAAGAAGGAAGAAAAATCCAAGTCATTCAAGAAAAATGACTACAATGGCAAGAAGAAGCTCCACAAGAATGGCAAGGGTGAAGCACACATTAGGGAATGGAACTCTGATGAAGACTCCTCGGACTCCGACTCCGAAGAAGATGAGTCCCCAAGAAAGAGAGAGCTTGCAGGAATCGCCATCAAGGAGGCTCCATCATTATTCTCTACACCCCATTGTCTCATGGCAAAAGAGGAACAAAAGGTAACAAACGATATAAATAATGATCCTACTTATGATGAGCTAATGGATATGCTAGAGGACTTGAATGCATATCTTGGCAAGGGGAAATCAAAATCTAAATTCTTGAAGAAGGAATTTCTTTCTCTCAAAGACTCTTATGAGGAGCTAAAGGAAGCTCATGAGATTCTCCTTATCAAGGATCATTCAAAGTCTCACATGAATGTAGGCATTACTTGTGATATTCTTGATGACATAAATGGCTTGAATGTTGCATCTAAGACTAGCATATCTACTTCATGTGATGATTTGATTGCCATGCCATGTAGCTCTAAAATTGATTATATTGCTTGCATGGATTTGAAAAATGATCACCTCTTGTTGTTGAGAATCATGAGTTCAAAGAACAAGTGACTAAGCTAAGTAAGAGTTTGGATAGATGCTTCAAAGGTAAAGCCACTATTGACAAAATCTTGAGTGAGCAAAGGTGTTCTTACAACAAGGAGGGACTTGGTTTTATTCCTAGAAAAGGAAAAAAGTCAATTTACAACGCGACAAGGTTTGTAAAGGAAAATGACACTTTGTGCTACAAATGTCATGGTGTGGGGCATTTAGCCAAAGATTGCACAATTCATAGCTCATCTAAATCCTTTGTATTTGAATCTTGTTATATGCTTAAGAAATCAAAGGATGGTAGAATTGCAACTAAATTTATTGAGACTCATATATTTGGAAATAAAAAGAATGGCATTTGGGTGCCCAAAACCTTGGTATTTAACCTCCAAGGACCCAAACAAATTTGGGTATGTAAAAGAGTATAACTTTATTTTGTAGTTAAACTACAAGACCGGTGAAAGACATTGTGTATTTGATAGTGGGTGTACCTAACACATGATCGGAGACCGAAAAATGTTCACCTCATTTGAAAACGGAAAATGAGAAAATGAAAGGATCACATTCGGTGACAATAGTAAGGGAAATGTAATAGGATTAGGTAAAATCGCGATATCTAATGATCTTTCTATTTCTAATGTTTCATTAGTTGAATCTCTTAATTTTAACTTGCTATCGATTTCACAAATTTGTGATCTTGGTTTCTTGCACTTTCTCTCAAAGAGTTTCTATTTCAAATGAAAAAGATAACTCTTTAGTATTCAAAGGTTTTCGATTTGGCAATCTTTATTTGGTAGATTTTTCGTCTAGTGATTCTTGCCTCAAAACTTGTTTAATTGCAAAAACCTCCTTGGGTTGGCTTTGGCATCGAAGGCTTGCTCCTGTAGGAATGATTCAACTTAAAAAGCTTTTCAAACATGATTTAATTGTGGGTTTGAAAGATGTGAAGTTTGAGAAAGATAAGCTATGTAGTGCTTGTCAAGCCAGCAAGCAAGTAGCTAGCTCTCATCCATCAAAAAGTATCATGTCCACATCTAGACCATTGGAGCTCTTACATATGGATTTGTTTGGGCCAACAACCTATAAGAGCATTGGAGGAAATAGTTATTGTCTTGTGATTGTGGATGATCACTCAAGGTATACTTGGGTTTTCTTTTTGCATGATAAAAGTGAAACCTTTGGTATCTTTAAAAGCTTTTCAAAAAGGACCAAAAATGAATTTGATTTTATGTTGAAGAAAATTTGAAGTGACAATGGTTCCGAATTAAAAAATACCAAGATTGAGGACTATTATGATGAACTTGGAATAAAGCATGAATTATCCACTACCTACACTCCGGAACAAAATGGTTTTGTAGAAAGAAAAAATCGAACATTGATTGAGATGGCTAGGACAATGCTTGATGAGTATAATACTTCCAATAATTTTTTAGCGGAAGCCATCAACACCGCATGTCATGCCATCAACCATCTTTATTTGCATCGCCTTCTTAAAAGGACATCTTATGAACTCCTTGTTGGAAGAAAACCAAATATTTCTTATTTCCAATTTTTTGGTTGCAAATGTTTTATCTTAAGAAAAGGAGTTCGTCTCTCAAAATTTCAAAGTCATTGTCATGTTGGTTTTGTCCTTGGTTATTCGTTAAATAGTAAAGCTTATCGCGTCTTCAATTAAACAACCGGTATAGTTGAGGAGACGTGTGATGTCCAATTTGATGAGACTAATGGCTCTCAAGAAGAGCAAGAAAACTTAGATGATGTAGGTGATGAATACTTGAGACAAGCAATAAAGAATATGACTTTAGGGTACATCAAGCCAAAAGAAGACAATGATGATCCATCCTCTTCTATTCAAATTGAACCTCCTACTCCGCTACGCCAAGTCAAGGTAAAGTTGAAGAAGTAGAAGATGGACAAGCACCGGTCATTCATCCAAAGATTCACAACACCATTGCAAAAGATCACCCCATTGATCAAATTTTGGGTGATGTTAGTAAGGGTGTTCTAACTCGATCTCATGTTACTTCATTTTGTGAATATTACTCGTTTGTTTCTTCCATTGAGCCAAAGTATGTAGATGAAGCTCTAGATGATCCGGATCCTACATAAGCACCCAAATCAAGAACCGTCTAATTCACGTGTATGATCTATGCGAATTTTGGAGCGTATTTTCATACCCTTGATATATTTATGAGAAGTGAGTTTTGAACTCAGTTCAAACTATTTGGAGCTACTTTTGAATTTAGTTCAACTATAGTGATTATATAACATGAAACAAGTTCTAGTTAAACTGAAATTGAATTTAGTTTTCTTTTTGGTGTTTGATATCTCAAATACATTTTTTTATGGTTATGTGAAGATACTCACTTCAAACTTCATGAATCTCAAAGCACATCAATGGGTATTGATTTAGGTGCCTAGTCACCTAGGTACACGAAACACATGTCCTAGTTTCATTTGCCCATTAGAATTTGGACACAAAAGGCACGAAAATGCGAGCAATGACATATGTTTCATACATGTTTAATTAGCTCAATACTAGTGCGCAATGTTGGAACTAGGGGCGAATCCAACGGGGGGCTTCATCAGGCTAAAGCCCACCTCCACCAAGAAATGAACCCCCCGTTGACCACGGCAAGTCGGCAACGACCACCGGCGGCTAGCCGGCAAGCGACCTCGCTTGTCCCGCGCGCACCTCCTCCCGTCTAGGTACGGCTCCTCCACCCCTTACCCTAACCTCCCCTGCCACCTTTAACTCTAATCTCTGTCGCCGCCCTGTGCTAAGTTCGTTGGCCTCTCCCTCCTCGGACTCCCTCTCAGCGCCAGACGAATATGAAGCACGCGGCGGCGAAAAGCGACACCCCTTCTCAGACTCAGAGCGTGGCCACTACTATGGCGCCGGAGGATGCGGTGCTGTAGCCGTCCGCCGCCAAGGGAGCCAAAGGTGAGCGATCACGCGATCACGCCCCTCCCCTCTCCTCCCTTTTAGCTTCTCGCAAAATATGCGAATCGTAGCTCTGCACACCAGCACACGATCACCAGTTGTTTGATGAAATGCTTCACTAGCGATCGCGGTGTTTGTGGGATTGGGGTGGGTTGGTAAGGTTGGGGTGCTTAATTGGAAGAGGTTGGAGCTTTTGCTTAGGATGTGCCCCCTAGCTGTTTGATGAAATGCTTTCGAGGTCTGATAGGTTGCGGCGTTGATTTGTGTCCAGAATTTGCAGTGGAGCGTGTAGTTTTGGGGGCAGGTCTTGTGCTTCCAAAGCTAGTGAGAGGAAGTTGCAAAGAGATGCATGGGGTGATGCTGTTTACTGGTTTGTTTGGTTGTAATTTGCAGAAGACCAAAATAGGCACTATTTGTTGGGGGGCACGTAGATATTCAAATTAAAGTTTCTCCTCCGTAGTCTTAGTTCACCATTTTGTGGCTAATCAGTATTTACTTTGTTGGGTATGCAAGTCAACAACAAATTTCAGGAAACAAAATTATCTCGTATACTTTAATCCCAGATTTAGTAAAAACAGAGGATTGCTAATTGTAAGTGCTCCCCACGTCCAGGGTGTTGCTAATACAGCTGGTGGGGAGGGAAGGAGTAAAGGAGTAGCGAGCCTAGTTACATGTAGTTGTTTCCATAAAATTTGCCAATGCCAAATAGACCATATAATGCCTTGTGCCAAGGAAGGAGATAGGAGGAAGGAGGGATAGTGGAGTTGAAACTTTACTTTTCTATGTTGTGCGTGATAATTCTCTTCCTACAATCCAAAGCCTTCTCAAATGGCCAGATACACCAAGCCTCGTCTGAGCTGATAAATTATATCTTCTAATGTCCAGGCCTCATCTTAGCTGACAATAAATTCTATCTTTTAATATTCTACAGATTGATCGTAATGTTGGTGAAGATCCTCGTCTTGAGATATTCAAGAGGGAGTGGTTTGAAGGCAAGGATTGCCTCGATATTGGATGCAACCAGGGTTTGGTAACGATCGGTCTAGGTAATGTTCTGGGTACAATAATTGGGTTCTATTTTGTTTGGTTGATGATCTGTCTAATCTAACTTATGCCTATTTCTTTCACGTTTCAACTTAGTTACAATTGTCAGGTTTCTGTTCTTGTACAGTTACATTGTTGTAGCTCTTATAAATAGAAAAGCCTTATCAAGGTTAACATAAACATTGCTTTAACAAGTTATAGCAAACCTTGTTTGACATGTTCATATGGTTACTTTACGAAAATTTCAATATACTGTATGCTTTCTATTTTAGACTGTAACTAGTAAAACTGTTGAGATGACCCTACATAGACATGTCTGCTTTCTTTGTAACTAGTATAATCTGCACTAGCGTGGTTTTCATGTGGTAGCATTCATATCATGTATGAATTTGATTGCACAAAAGTATAAGACTATATTTGTTACAAATTAGTTTAGTCATTAGAGATTTTAAGCTCACCCTCGTTTTTCATCCTAAATTCGTCACTAGTTGGAACATTGATTGAAGGACATATATGCCATTGAAGTTATAGCACATGTTACATGGATGTAAGCAAGTAAACAACCACACCGTCTTATTTGTGACTCACGTAATCACGGCAGCTCTATAGCGTATGTTACTACATTTAAGCACTGTATATTGCCGCATGTTCGACCAACAGTTGAGACACATATTTTATCAGTAAAATCATATGATACCGTACTGAAGCCTATTCAATTTATAACAAGGAGTGGGAAAATTAAAGAGTGGCATGAAATGAGTATTAAAGTCGGTAACACACGTGTTAGCTTATTAAGTATTCCAGCATTCCAGGTACGGAGTACGTATATAGCAATTAAAGTGAGAGCACATTTTCCCCATATACTAGTGTAGTACTGTATGTAGCAGCAAATGAACAATGAAATTAAAATCCAACTCCATCCCGGCCTATCCCCTTGCACGAACACCCACGATTTAACTAGGCGCGTTGCTCCTGTGTCAGGACTCAGGATGGTTCGAGAATTGGCACGTAACTGTATTTGGATTAATTTAAACTATGAACTATCCAGAACCGGCTGGATTTGGTCGTTTTCCATCTTAAGAAAGTGACGAAAAGGGAAGGCAGACAGCTTCCATTAGAAGCAGCATAGGATTCATCCCTTCGAGGTAAAGAAATACAACTAGTACTCCTACTTGTTTTTCAGAGTTCAGATCAAAGGAAGGAAGAATCAAGAAATTAACAAAACAAGAAAACCCATGCCGTATGTAGTAGTAGCAAAATACTGCAGGAGCTTAGCACTGCTAGCTAACTGGCAGGAGCGAACCTGGAGGAGGCGAACTCGTAGAGGCGGCCGGCGGGGGAGAAGACGACGAGCGCGACCTCGGCCTCGCACAGCACGGACAGTTCGTAGGCCTTCTTGAAGAGCCCGCTCCGGCGCTTGGAGAAGCGCACCTGCCGGCTCGTCCGGTCCTCTATCCGCCTCAGCTCCACCCGCCCGCGCTTCCTCCTACGGCTCCCGCTCCCGTCGGCCTCTCTCCTCCTTTGCTCGGCCGCACCCTCCTCCATTATTAGTTCCCGAACCGGCCGGAACCCTAGCTCGCTCGCCCTCCCGCCAGCCACTAATAACTGAGAGGAGGAGGCGCGCGAGAGGAAAAGGAAATGCGATGGCGATGGGCGACGGGCCATGGGACCGAGCGATTGCGTTGCGAGGTGGAGGAGTGGCGTGTGAGCGCGGGGGACCGGCCGGGCGTACACTGGAGGGGACGGATTTGTGGAGCTAGGCGCTAGCTGCTGCTGCGATTATTGATTGATGTGATAGCCATGGGCCGGCCGGATGGGTGTGGACTTGGAGTGTGGTTAACTGCGCGCTTTGCCTTTGGACGCTACCGCAAGCAGCTGGGTATGCATGTGCGCAACAGTGCATGCATACAGGAAAGCACGTGGCGGCCGGTGTAGAGGTGGTCATGCCAGCCTCATGTACCCGCGCGCGCACGCAGACGGAGGGCGTGTCTCGGTCGCGCGCGACGCACCTGCAGCCGTACGTACGCGCGCGAGCTACGGCCCTGCACGTTGGAGCCGTCCCGTTCCCGTATGCCTCCGTTCCAGCACACTAGTAGCCCTTGTTGCGCCGGCCGGTGGCGGGGTGGGCGCGGCGCTGTTTCTTTACGCCCGGTCGCGCGAAGCTACGTAGATTAACTTTGTGGCTGTGGTGCGGCCGTACGTACCGCCTGCGCAGCCGAGGCGGATCATGATTAATTTTTAGATACGACGATATTGTAAACACAAATCAAAGCGTATTACTTAAATGCAAAATAACTCATATGCAATGCAAATTATATTGTAATCGCACCAATACGAGCATATGACACTAAATGGTATCAACAAGCGAAGATCAACAAGCGAAGATAAAGATAGGACATCGAGAAATACCTTACTAATGAAACATAATTAACAACTTGTGTTTGTGCCATTGTCGCGCCGTCGTCTGCTTGTACGGCAATACTACTACCACCGGTACTTGGGGAAGAAACATCGCCAAAGTATCTCTCCAAATTCATTTCTAACCAATTAAAAAAAACAAACATTTAAAATTCATACCATCTAATATTCTAATTATGTGATTATGTCCAAGTCAATTTTAACAATCATTCATAACATCTTTCTGTGATTCTGTCCAAATCAATTTTAACAGCCAATTCATTATACAATATTCATATCATCTAATATTCTAATTCATACCATTTTACGGTTATGAGTTCCAATGTTCTGATGACAGATGACTGATCTGATGCAGACATTCACAAATTCATACCATAATCAATTTTAACAACCAATTCATTCTAATTCATCTAATATCTGATGACAGATGACTGATCTGATATTCTTATGCAGACATTCACAAATCATAAGTTCACAACCACAGAACCACTGATTACTAAACCACAAGAACCACTTACTGTTAAATTTTGACATTGAGCTAGGGAGCAAAGAGCCATGAAAGCAAATGAAAGGGCAGACCGACCGGCGATCAGTAGCACGGTAGCAGGCAAGAACAAAGCAAGCGGCGCAACAAGACTTCGCCGCCGCTGGGACTCTGGGAGGCTGGGAGCCGGAGGTGGGAGCCTAGGAGCAAGCGCAGCGTCGCTCACCGCTTTGCCTCGCCTGGCGTGGCGCTTGGAGAGAGGAGCCCTCAGCGATCGTCGCCTGCCTTGCCTGGGTGCTCGAACAGCTAAGCGTCGCCCGCCTCGGCCGCCGCCTCGGCCTCGCTCGGTCTCCCCACTGCTTGCGCAATGCTCACCGCCGCCTATGGCTAGGGTTGGGAGGAGTTGGGAGTTGGGAGAGAGAGAGAGAGAGAGACAGAGTCAAGTTGGGATCGAGACTTGGGCGATTGGCGATATGGCGAAGGCGAAGACGTCCGAAGTGGCGATTGGTGGCGATCTCCCGAGTGGCCGAGTGGAGTGACTGATGGTTGGGCTAGGTCGCTGGGCACTTGGGCTGGATGATTGGGCCGCGTCCGAGCGAAGAAAAGAAGTGAAGAATAGACCTTGCAGGTGTTGCAGGTTCTTCTCCGACTCCGGAGTAGGGGGGTTCAGCAGTCGACAGAATCAAGCTTTGACGGATGCTAGATCTTGCCATAATGGCAGGTCCGCCTCTACTACGCAGGCCGACTAGCCGAGTACGGTTGTTTCTCTGTCGGCTTGTCGTTTTGGTCACAATAACCGATTCGTTCGGTGATCCGACCTATCCAGCTCCGATGTACCACAGGTCGCTCAAGGGTGTACAGTAGATTGGGGACGGACCCAGCATGTTTGCGCGCGAGAGGGTTCGGCCAGCATCTTTCCTAGGTTAGAACCAATTGCTAACAAGGCCATTTTTTGAGAGTTCTTTGAGCAATATATGTACTGTATTGTTTGTCTAGAAAACAAGTGAAGAGCGCAACTAGGAAACTAGTAGCTCTCTGTATATAAGTTGTAAACTTTCCTCTACCCTGCTCTCTCTCCCTCTGCTCTTTATGTGACTTTGGCTTCTGGTTAATAAAGCTGGGAACGAACCTGTTGTCTTAAGAAAACCAACTAGTAACGAACCAAGGTCACGTTTCTGCGCAACTGACCATAAAACCACGACGCCCCACCTCGTTGTGTTTTCTTTACTGCATCACTACAAGAGGTTTACTGCCACTCTGAGTGCAGTGGGATGGGCGGAAAGAGAAGCATGTGTTAATTGCAAAATTTGAACGATAATATCTCATAAACTATTTATCTTATTTACAATCCGTTTGAAGCGTTTTGCTAGAAATATGTGTTTAACCAAAATAGATCCATGATGAGTATGTTTTAACGTTATAGATTTTTTTACTGCACCGAAAGTTTGGATTTACTGTAACTAAGCCAATCAATTACTGCATCGTATGAGTACAGCGCGACCAACTATAAAACCGCGCGCGCCCTCGATCCACTACCCCACCCCCCTCTTTCGGCGCTCCCTTTTATTGCAGCACTACAAGAGATTTATTGCGATCTCATTGTGTCTTTTACTAGAAATATACTTGTGCTTTACTGCATCACTAAAAGAGGGTTATTGCTATATCATTATGACTTTTATTGCAGCACTACAAAAGATTTACTGCGACCTCATTATGTCTTTTACTGCAACCTCCTTTTCTTTTTTACTGTAGCACTACAAAAAGCGATTTACTGCGATCTCACTATGCCTTTTACTACAACACTACAAGAGATTTTACTCCGATCTCGTTGTGTCTTTTACTGTAGCACTACAAAGAAATTTACTACCACACTAAACGCAGAGGGCATGTGATCGTGACATGAGGAAAAAAGTTCGCTCAAGTGCGATGGGCAGTAAAAAAGGGTATCACAATTACTTTTCTCACCGTTGACAATTACTATGTCGCGTGTGCAGATTGTGGGACCGTGTCAAAAAAGTACGCTATGAGATAGTCCAACAATAAAAATGATATCATAATTACTGTCACATACACTACCTATTACTAGGGCAGCAGGGTTCCTGGCTCATATCTGTTCGAATTGGGCCGCTCGGATTGGGTGGGCTGACTAGCGTGTAGAATAGCTTTTCTATGCTTAGCTATATAATAGTGCACGTATATATATATAACCAAATTACTAAAGGGTATACACTATATGTACGGTCTATAAAGCGAGCTCATGATGTACAACTCTGCCGCAGTGGTGCAGTACTGTGCTGAGTATAGTAGAAACTAGATGTGTGTGAGAGAGAGAATTGAATTTTTTTTTGTAGGATTAACACCTTTTCACATTGTATTTACAGTAATGGTGGTGCTAAAAAAATTGGCACATGGCCCGTCCTTGACGTCATCTTGGGCGCTCAGACTCGCCACCTCGCCCACAGTCAGACCCGACGTGCGGTGGCCCTGCCGCCTGCCACGTGCTCCCCTCGGTGCCCCCTCTCCAATTCTCCGATTAGGGTTAGGGTTTCCATAAATTTTATAGTATTTTTAAAATATAGCAAATTAGTTCAAAAATTTATGAAATTTTACGTGAATGCTCGTAACACGGTGTACTTTCTTGTGTAATCTTTTTCATAATTTTCCTTATTCTAATTTTATGTTAATGCTCCTAACACCAATTAGGGTTTCAGTTTCGACTGTGGTGGTGGGATTTTTTAAATATAGCAATTGAGTTTAAAAAAATTATAAAATTTTACGTGGAGCCTCCCGACACAATGTACTTATTTGTGTAAATTTTTCATAATTTTATTCTTTCAGATTTTTGTCCCAATTTCATATAAGTGTACTGTTTACACGAATTTATAAATGTAGAAATGATGTCCAAAAACTATGATTTTTTTAGGCTCCTCACGTAGTGGACTTGATTGCGTACTGTTTCGATAATTTTATATATCCAAAAAATGAAGGATTTAGGTCGCGAAGATTAGGAATTTAGGTTTTGAAAATTAGGGTTTCATGATTTCATGTGACTTGGACTGTATGGAAAAAACTGCATTGCAACTCCATTGGAGACATCAATATACGATATGTTTCTTTCTAGAGACGTGCTTGTATGTAAACATCCTGGGTTACATTTTGGTGATATACATGTCTTGACAGTAGGGCATATTAGCGGTTTAGAGAATGTTGTGGGATATTCCAAATATGATATACTTTTTCCTACTTCTGGAAAACGATCTTTGGCCGATGAAATAGCCAATAGTGATTTTGACAGCGGGTAGGACTGCAATGTATGAATGAGGTCCACGTGAATTAGGGTTTGCAGAGCGAGGTCACGTCCTAATTAGGGTTTCATGAATTAGGGTTTGCAATGAAGTTGCAATGTACATTTTCATACAGATAATTGTCGACATTTCAAGCATTACATGAAACACACGTGGGTTTATTACAATCGGGATGAAGGAGGAGGGGTATTATCACATGTAACCCTATCAAATAGGACATTATTTGTTTTTCGGTTTAAGGTGGATGATGTTCTTTAATACTGTATTGTAAGAAAGGAGTACAACATGCTAGATAAGGTTGTGCAAGAACCAACTGAGGGAAATACGTGGTATGCAGATCATATAACGATGTACCATAACCTCCGGCTCGTGTGCATTTCGAAGGCTATGGTACATCGATATATGATCTGCATGCCACAAAAGCATCTGACAAAATACTTGCCCTTCGGGGGTAAGTTATCAAAAAAAAGGCGAGCGACGAGCGACGAGCAGCAAGCAAATACTTGATCTCCAAAAAAAATAATTATGTTATGTTCTCTGAGTTCTCAGCGACGAGCGCCAAAACGAGAAGAGAAACGCAATTGTGATGAGCGAAGAATGACTGCGAGATTTCAGTATTTGTAGTCGAGCGAAGGAGGAGCCACTGCGTTGGCGCCGCGAATTTCAGATGCGCTGTCTACGCGCAGCACTACGGACAAGGGGGGACAACCATGAGAGTCGACAGATGTGCGGAGGAGGAAGGATGGACGGTTCAAAATGTGGCAACCGGAGGGGGCCGTGTGGGAGGGGGAAGAGCAGGGCTGGTGGGAGGGGGCCATGTGTGTGGGAGGGGGAAGGGGTGACACGTGACGGGACAAAATGAGTACAATTAAATGAAATTACGAGATAAAATCAGAATGAGAAAATTTATGGAAAAATACACAAGAAACTACACCGTGTTACGAGCATTCGCGTAAAATTTCATAATTTTTTGAACTAATTTGCTATATTTTAAAAATTCTACGAAATCCGCGGAAACCCTAACCCTAATCAGAGAACCAGAGAGAGGGCACCGAGGGGGGCACGTGGAAGGTGGTGGGGCCACCACACGGCGGCCTCACCGTACGGTGGCCGTGCGGCAGCAGCGAGGTGGTGGGCGTAGAGCGCCTCCGCATGGCGGCCATGCAGACGAGATGCCATTTTTGCCAAAAAAATTCGAGCACCACTATTTCTGTAAATACGATGTCAAAAGGTGTTAATACTGTAAAACAATTCGAGAGAATTCCCATTTGCAGTACCTGCCCACAATTAAATTTGGGAAACCTGCAGCGGGAGCTCAAATAATCACCTTGAGCCGGTGTATGCTCTGCTCTCAACTGAAGCGAATCGATAGGCTCGGACGCCGACTCGCAGCTAGAATTGTGCATCCTTATCCCCTGGCAATACATGATGTTGAGGAACCATCGCTGGCGAGTCGAGTCCGAGCTATTACCTCGTAGACAAACTCATAATCGTAAGAATAATGCAAGAACACAAGAACAAAATAGTAGATTGAACACAGAGATATGAGGGGACTTCGGGATTCTCTTTATTGCTCGTCTGAAAATGACGTTACAATGGTTGGGGTCCTCCTCCTTTATATAGGCTACTGGATGGATGAGGAGGCCACCGTGGGTCTAGGACTGCCGGCCTAGGCTTAGTTTCTTAACACTCCTCCTTGGGCACTCATCCGTCATGTTCATGTCTCATCAAAACTCTATAAAAACCCAGTGAGAAAATTTTTGGAGAAAGAGTACATGAAACATGTTCTGCTGCTCTGCACAAATTGCCTCATTAAAAACCTTAGACGAGAAACTTCAAGAAAAACCACTACTACAAAACAAGCTATAGAAGACATCTATCACAAACGGTTCTTTTGGAACCGTCTATGATATGTAACTATCACAGACGGTTTTTAAATAGAACCGTCTGTGATAATCTCAGTCATGACAGACGGTTTATATTATGAACCGCTCAGGATATCATCACGACGGTTTTTGTCCGAAACCGCTCGTGATTCGCAATAGGAGTTCAAAAATTTTGAACGCTTGCGGAGGCAACATTTTTGGGGTCAGGCTTATATATTTCCTACCGACGCTACCAAGCGAGGCTAACTCGGAGTTCAAGCATACTTTCATCGAGCCGCATCATCTGCTCCATTTTCGGCCGATGTCGTCATTTCCACTGTCTCTCCCCGTCCGGTGAGTTATCGTTTGATTCGTTGGCTTTATGTCATCTCTAGATCCTCTAGATACTTATACTCGCCTCTCGTTGCCTAGTTCTGCCTCAAGCTCGCAGTTATCGTGAACCATGCTACTGGAAGGCCACTGACACCGACAAGCCCATCACCCTCTCCTCCACCAGCACCGAGATGATCGGCGTCAAGAAGGTGCTCGTGTTCTACAAGGGGTGCCCACCCAAGGGCACCAAGTCCAACTGAATCATGCACGAGTACTGCCTCGCCGACGCCCTCACCTCCGCCGTTGCCAACACCTACATCCCTATGAGGTTCAAGGCCGACTAATTTCTTCTTGTTGTTGTTGCATGTTTACTATTACGTACTCACCGCATCTGCATATATACGATCTTCTTCTCTCTCTTTTTCAACTACGTGCGCACGTGCAGCTGGACAAGTAATGAGGAAGCTGCTTAGTTCTCATGCAGGTTTGAGCAGTAGAAGCAATCCGATTTTTTTTTTGCAATACAAAAAACTATCACAGATGGTTCTGAACAAGAACCGTCTGTGAAAATTACTATCACTGAGCGGTTCTTATTCAGAATCGTCAGGAAATAGACTATCACGCATTTGTTACAACAAGAACCGCTCGTGATAGTCTATTTTCACAGACAGTTTGAAAACCGTCTATGATGAGCGCGTATTATCACAGACACATAAATACAGACGGTTCACAAAACCGTCTGTGATGACGGTTTAGAACCGTCTCTGATGACGTTTTGTGTAGTACTGAACTCGACAAGGGAAAAAGAGTACAATCCACCCAATTTTATTTAATCTCTAGGATTTATTATTTGGGTACTCGATCTTCGTGATCAAGCTTTAATAAAGAGTTCGTGAAGATTCTCCCCCTGAATTCTGCACTTCTCTAAGTCTCGTCATTCCAATTCCACGTATGCATCTTTTAAAGTTAGATGCTGCAAGTAACTTAGTGAATAAATCTGCAAGATTTTCACATGACTTAGTATGTAGTACTTTCATTTCGTCCATCTTTTGCAATTCATGAGCATAGAAGAACTTTGGGGTCGATATTCTTTGTGAGATGACTCTTCACATAATCCATCTGCACTTGTGCAACACAAGCTGCATTATCTTCATAGATAATAGTGGGGGTTTGCGCGGTATTCAATCCACACGATTGCTGGATATGGTGAATCATTCGCCGAAGCCAAGCACATTCTCGTGAGGCCTCGTATAGTGTTATTCACTACTACAAAACAGGCTATAGTAGACGCCCCATCACAGACGATTCCTTTGGAACCGTCTGTGTTGGGTCTGTCCGGACCTGCGTTTGGCGCGGGCAGCCTATCACAAACGGTATTTATTTAGAACCGTCTATGATAGTCATCTATCACAGACGGTTCATTAATAGAGTCGTCAGGAATTATCACGAGCAGTTCTATTCACAAACCGTCTGTGATAATCAGTTAATCATGAGCGGTTCTCATTTAGAACTGTCGTATACTATCACGACGGTTACGAATAAGAACCGCTGCAGGATATCAGATTATCGCGCATGCTTTTGAATAAGAACCGCTCAGGATAGTACACGATGGTTACGAATGAGAACCGCTCGTGATATTAGTTATCACAGCGGTTCTAATTCGAACCGCTCGTGATATCCTCCATCATATAAATTGCGCCCGACACATCCTCTCGCCGCACTACCGCTACCTCTGCCGCCTTCGCCGCTCGAGGCCTCAGGTCCATCGCCGCACCGCCACGCCATCCTTTCGCTCTACCGCTTGAGCAACCTCGCCGCTGGCTCCACTTAGATCTGCTCTCCTCTCCCATGCGCCACTTCCCTGCCCTAGCTCCTCCAACCTGCTCCTTCTTGTTCTAACTGGGAGCTGCTTGTTTGTCCGGCTCAGGTGAAAATTCAAAAAGATAGTGAGGTGCGGTTGAAGATTATTGGCACAAAAAATTCCAACTTGGATTTTCTCAATCTTTGTTTAGAATTTTGAGGCATAGCGCTATAAATACTAAATAACTGCCATATGTTATTACCATTATACTTGGTAATGAAATTTGATATGCAGTACCACTAGGTGATTGCATATGATTATTTTCTTTATAAAGTCTATGAAAAGGCATATGTGGTTTTGTAGGAAAATAACAACCTTGGTGTAGGTCAAATTAATTAGTCCAAAGTAATATCAGCATATCACTATAAATTCAGGTAGATGGGATGCAAATAGGGTCGTTCTTTTGTCATGTGAAACGTCCTGTCTTCTACCATACATTGCAGCTAATTGAGGATTAGATGCTCAGTACTCTAGTCCTATTTGGTATGGTCTTAGATGTTTGCCGTATGCAATAGTTATCTATGACTAGATGTTTTGTAAAAATGTTGAAATTTGGAGTTGGTACAATTCTCTCTTCCTGGAGGCATATCAGATGCCTAAAACAAGAAAGAAAACTTCGTTATGAAGCTTCACTTGCATATTTAAATTCATGTTTGCTATAAATTAATCGCTAATCAATTTGACACTAATTTGTTACATGCGTAGTGTAGATGGATCGAAACTGGATGTACGGTGTGAACCGTGTGAGTCAAGAGTACATTAATGGCATGGTTGCTTTTAGAAGAGCCACCGAAAGGTGATATGTTGAAGAAGGGGATAAATTTTATGTACTATCCATACATTGATTACGTGTCTCAAGATGTTTAACAACGCTGCGCAGATCGAAGCGCACTTGATTCGAAGGGGTTTCAAAAAAGGGTATACATGTTGGACCAATCACGGTGAAGAGCAGATTATACCAAAAGTTAATAATGATGACATCGCCGAGGAAGTCAACGATTTGCCGGATGTGGATTGTGCTTTTGATGAGGATAGGTGGCATGATGACAATTTGGATCAGATGCTACGCGATGCAGAAGAGAACTACAGTGAGAGAGAGTTTTGTAAATTCGAGGGCTTAAGGAGGACTCAAGTGAGACCTTTGTTCCTGGCCGCAGCCGAATACACAAGGTTGTCAATCGTGCTTGAACTGCTGAAATTGAAGGCAAGCAATGGTTGGTCCGATAAGAGTTTCACGGCGTTGTTAGGTCTCCTAGTGGACATCCTTCCGGAGGGAAACGTGTTGCCCAGCACCACCTATCAAGCAAAGAAGGTTATTTGTCCATTGGGAATGGAAGTAGAAAGAATACATGTATGTCTGAACGATTGTATCCTCTACCGTAAAGAGTATGCAGACATGCATGTATGTCCCGTGTGCAAAGCATCCCGATACAAGCGTCAGAATACTGCTAAGGTGAAGCAAGGACCTCCTGCTAAGATGTTGTGGTATGTGCATGTGATCCCACATTTGAAGCATTTATTTGCAAACCCAAAGGAGGCAAGATTGCTGCGTTGGCACTCAGAGGAGCGTAAGAGAGATGGAAAGCTAAGACACCCTGTTGATTCTGCCCAGTGGAGAAACTTCGATCGGAGCTTCAAAGAGTTCGGTGCTGAACCGAGGAACATAAGGTTAGGGTTGAGTACGGATGAAATGAATCCTTTCGGTAACATGAGCAGCCGACATAGCATCTGGCCCGTGAATCTATGTATGTACAACTTTCCTCCTTGGCTGTGTATGAAGCGGAAGTACATTTTGATGTCACTACTTATCCAAGGGCCGAAGCAACCTGGGAATGATATTGATGTGTACCTAGCACCATTGCTGGAAGATCTTGTGACACTTGTGGAACGAAGGGTGCAGTATGGGATGCGTACAAACAAGAGAACTTCACTTTACGCGCCATGTTGTTCTCGCACCATCAATGATTTTCGTGCCCTTGGTAACTGGCTTCAAGCCAAGACAAAAGGAGCCAAAGCTCATCCAAGACCGCTAGATGCTACAGAGAGTGTATGGTCAACAACTCGCAGAAATCGTATATATCGCCACCATAGGTTCCTTCCCAGGAGTCACCCATACCGCAAGATGAAAAAACAATTTGACGGAAATAAGGAGAACGATTCAACTCCAAGGGCTTTTAGAGGGAAAGTGGTCTATGATATGGTTAAGGATATCGATGTTGTGCTTGGGAAGGGCGAAATTAAGAACCCGTGAGAAGAACATCCGGAAGAAGCGGTCAATTTTTAGGACTTGCCTTATTGGGAGCACTTAGAAGTTCACCACTGCATCGACATCATGCACGTAGAGAAGAATGTATGTGATAGCTTTATTGGTCTCTTGCTGAACATTAGTAGCAAAACAAAGGATGGTGTTAACACACGGCGTGACTTGGTTGATATGAACATAAGGACCGAGTTAGCACCGAAAGAGACCGATCTGGAGACGAACGTATTTTCCCCAACTTGCTACACTCTGGCCAAGGCCGAGAAGAAATGACCTATGCCGAGCTTGCATGGTGTGAAAGTCCCGTCTGGTTACTCCGCTAACATTAAGAAACTTGTTTCTATGCAAGATTTGAAATTAATTGGTATGAAGTCTCATGATTGTCATGTGTCGATGACACAAATGCTTCCTTGTAATTAAAAGTATCTTGCGAACAAGGTCCTAATGGCAATCTTGAGGTCGTGTTATTTTTCAACTCAATTGCTCGTAAGATCATTGATCCCCAAGGACTAGATGCTCTGCAGGCCAAGTTGGTGACGACTCTATGTCATCTTGAGATGTATTTCCCTCCGTCATTTTTCGATATCATGGTCCATCTCATTGTTCACCTTGTGAAAGAGATAAAGATATGTGGCCTGTGTTCTTGCGTCATATGTACCTGTTCGAGAGGTACATGGGAATTCTCAAGTCCTACGTACGGAATTGATCTCGACCAGAGGGCAGCACCATCGAAGGTTATGCAACCGAAGAGGTCATTGAGTTCTGCGTCGACTACATGGCTCAAGTGGAACCGATAGGTGTGCCTCTATCTTGCCATGAGGGGAAACTGGATGGTATCGGGACCATCGGAAGGAAATCAATCACTCCGATCCGATCGTGACGCTCAAGCCCATTTCACGGTCTTGCAACACATGACTCAAGTGTCCTCAGACATCGACGAGCACAAAGACATGGTATGCCAATGTAATCCGAGACCGGTCGGAGGTTTGGATCACGAGAGAGCACAACCGCGGTTCAACAAATGGTTAAAGGTGCGAATCACTAGGAGGTCATCAAGTGATGATACGCTATGGTTGGCACGAGGCCACAATTTACAATTATCGCATGGCAAGGATCGACATAAATGGGTACACATTTTATACGGCAACTCAGATAGGAAGAGCACATCCCGAAACAAATGTGTCCGTATAGATGCATTCAAGACCGATGGGGTGAGGAGCTCCTACTATGGGCAAATAGAGGAGACATGGGAGCTCGACTCGTGCTTTTCAAGATCCCCTATTTCGATGCCGTTGGGTCCATCTCCCACGTGAAGGTCGACAAGCACGCTGGCGTCACTACCGTGGACCTCGAGCGTGTCGGATACAAAGACGAACCATTCGTCTCAAGCAACCAAGTTGTTCAAGTCTTCTATGTAACCGACCGGCAAATAAGAAGCGCCACGTTGTTGTTCATGGAAAAGGAGGATTGTCGGAGTTAAGAATGTAGTGGACGAGGAAGAATACAATCAATTTAACGAGTTGCCTCCTTTCGGAAACGGCATTAGGCTCGAGGAAGAACCCAGTGAGGAAGCTAGCTATATGCGCGTCGATCATCAGGAAGGCCTATATTTTAATTAAGAATTTACTCCAATGTAATTAATTTATTCCATAACATCATGTGTTATGGACTTGTAATCTCTCATATATTTTGATGTCAACGTGAAATTGTCATGTGTTGATGTGTTATGGACTTGTCATCTTTGATATTGATAGCCAATATAAAGGATCTTTCTCACCGATACATTTGTAATAATACATTTCAAAGTTCAGCGGCAAGATTAAACGTGAATAACAAGAGAAGACCAACCGAGCCAGGCAGATATATATTATGCGCTTGTAATAAGCGAGACGATAAAGACCATATCCTTTTTACATCACGCATTTATAAAAAAGGATTAGTGATCTATCTTAGCCTTCAACATATAATTAATTAATTTGTTCCACTAAACCGCTCTCGATATATATATTTCAACATATAATTAATATAGTAACTTCACCTCCAAACTTTTTTTTATTTTGGAATTTTTAGATATATGGCCAAACAAATGGCGATTAAACATAAAAAAGATTAAAAACTAGAAACCTATAAATAAAGAAAGTTTTTCTAGTGGCGGAGGTAGGTCGCTATCTCCGCTTTCAATACTTCGTGGCGCAAGGCGTGTGGGCGACGGTTCATGATCGAACGGCTCGAATGCGTCTACCACTACGCGCTCGCTTGAGTGTCTCCAAGACCCTCGGATCGTTGAACTAAGAAGAATTGAGCCCATAGGCTCTCTTCTCTTGCTTGAGGGTCTCGGCCCGTCGACTTTGATGCTTCGTTGCCTCGATTATGCAGTCAAGTGACGGCAAGACTCACGAGACGTGCAACGTCGTTTTGGAGGACCACGTCGACGACGCGGTAAACTCGCTAAAAGTGGGAGATCACCCGGAAGACACGGTGGAGGAGGATGTCAAGACGGCAGAAGGTGGCCGTCACCCGCTCTGGCAAATTCTCGGACAGAGGAGTGAAGACATTGTTGAAATAGTGTTCTTCCGCAGCACGGTTCAACGTACAGCGAGAGAGGTGCGTGTATAGTGCGGCCAGGTAGGCCATCAATGCCGGCGACAAGGAAACAGAAGAGGCAACCATTTCTGTTTTTGTGGAGAAAGGGGGTCAAGGAGGTTGTGTGAAATACATTGTAGAAGGGGACATCTATTTATAGAACAAGTTCTAAAGCCGGAGCGGGAGACGAAGAGATATTTGGGGAGCTGTAGTGACGTTGGAAAATGAAGAGACGAAGCCGAGATGAAGAGACACACGTGGAAAAATGAAGAGACTTGTTGTTCATTTCTCACCAGGAGATATATCACAGACGGTTTTCAAATAGAACCGTCTGTCATAAGGATATCACAGACGGTTTCCTACGAGAACCATCTGTGATATGAAACATATCACAGATGGTTCTATTAGGGAACCGTCTGTGATATCCTTATCACAGACGGTTCTTTAATAGAAGATATCACAGACGGTTCCCTAATAGAACCGTCTGTGATATACTTTTTATAAGGCGGGAACCACTAGGGTTTTGCTCTCACTCGTCACTTCCTCTCCCGCGCCCCTTAGGCTCTCGCGCGCTCGTTCACCTCCTCTAGGGTTTAGGGCTCGCTCGTTCACCGCCGACTACGACCTCGGCGCCGCCGCCCCCGACCTTAGCGCCCCCGACCTCGACGCCCCCGTTCACCTCCCCGGCCGTAAGCCCCGACGTCGTCGCCTCCGACCTCGACGCCGCCGCCCCCGACATCGACGACACTACACCGTTCTCCTCCCCTGTCGGCGTTCTGCTCTGCAGACCCTCCTCCCTTGCACCGCCCTCCTCCTCAGGTCGGCCTCCTCCCTCTGCATCGGCCTTCTCCCCGCGCCGTCCTCCTCCCCGCGTCGGCCTCCTCCCCTGCACCGGCCTCCTCCTTGCACCGTGAGTTCTTGTGCGGTATCCTCTCTGTGAGTATTGCTCCTCTGTGGCAGTTCGGTTGATCTTTGCATATATATATTTGCAAGTGCTAGTTGATACCTTGATCGTAGATTAATTCGATTTCAATCTAGTAATCAAGATATTGCAAATTGATCGATGGGCTTTGTTGACATGATCTGTGATGAACTCGCCTTATAATGAGATTGAATGTGATAGTTAGTTCATACTTGAGCTCTATTGTATTACTTACTACCGTCAATATGATGTACTGTTAATTGGTTACTTTCGCTGAAAGCTAGTTATTCGATTCTTCCGGTTCATTTGATCTCAGTAGCATTTGAAGTGGATATCGTTATGTCGCCAATCGGCTTTTATCAACGAACCTGTGTCTTCATGTTCGATTCTATTGAGAGTATTCAGCTTTTTGTTGGTAATCTAATGACTAGTTTGTGATTCTTCTAGTAGTCTGTATGAGCTCATTCAACTTTTCATTTGCCATCTTGATCTCTATAGCCAACCTCTGTAGTTCTTCCTGAGATTAATTATGTTCATATTTATGCTGGAATTAGTTATGATTATTTGCCAATATTGCACATGTTGAGCATATTATTAAGTTTAAATGTATATGTTAATTTGGGACACTTGCAATCCATTTTATTGCATATGTAACTTATATAGATAGCAAGTAAGCGAGATGACAGAGGCACCGTCTTCGCCACCGTCACCGACGCCGCAGATGGAAGAGGTGCCGACGAGGCCGCCGTCACCGACGCCGATAATGACACGGAAGCGAGATGGCAAAGGACAATCAAAAATGCCTGCGGGCCGATTAGTCATCATGGAGGTCAGTGACTTTGGGGTCCCTCTGAGTCCCAAGAGATCAGCGGTGAGATTCTGGACCATCTGCGGGATACTTGGAAGGGAACGGGTCCCCATCACCACACCAAGGTGGAAGGACCTGACGAAACAAGCGAAAGACGCTACTGGGACGTAACTTTCGAGAGAAGTTCACTATTCCGTAAGCGGGCGTGGCACACGTGCGACGGACGGCGATGCTCACGATGGATAAATCGTGGAGGACCTTCAAGAGCATTCTTGTCACGAAGTACATGAACACGGGTCAGATGCCCTTCGCGAAGTATAGATTCTTGACGCGAGAAGCATGGGACACCTTTGTGGCTATGAAAACGACGGCGAATTTAAGGAGCAAAGTGCGGCGCACAAAGCTCTCGCACACCTAAACACTCACCCGCATGACTCTGCAGACCGCTGGCACCGGGTAAATACGAGGAATGGGCAGCAGAGGAGGAGAACGCAACCGGGCCATTTCTTGATATCACAGACCCGCGTTCCCTAAGCTGGTTAAAAGCGAGGGCAAAAGTCTCGTCTTCGGGCAGCATCTCTTTCGCAAACCCGACAGACCAGGAAGTGTCCCAACGTGTGGTAAATATGTCGAACTACCTAGTTGTTAATAAGTCCATAACTTCATAGTGTCTATAATAATATAATGACCTCTTGCAGTGTGACTTGACTGCCCAAGCTTCCCAAGGCTCCTTCCATGCAGACAGAGAGAAGGATATACTATCTACGGCCTTGGGAAACAAGGAGCACTTGGGTCGCACGCGAGGCCTTGGGGTTAACGTACCTTGGAGTCATGGATTCGCGGACGACTACTGCACGTATAGGAGTAGGAAGAGATCCAAGGCCAAGCATGACGACCGGTTGGTACAGATGATTACTGACAAATTTGAAGAAAAGATAGCAGCATTGCAGGATCAAATGAATCAACTCCTGAGCCAACAGTCGCAAGCCGCCCCCGTTAATTTGGGAGCCAATCTCGCCGACATCGAGTAGCGTCGGCGTCACAAGATAATTCTAAACATGACGACGTCCGACACCGATA
Source organism: Phyllostachys edulis (assembly GCA_036346405.1). Classification (NCBI taxonomy): domain Eukaryota; kingdom Viridiplantae; phylum Streptophyta; class Magnoliopsida; order Poales; family Poaceae; genus Phyllostachys; species Phyllostachys edulis. The sequence goes on along the minus strand of CM070560.1, from coordinate 60,699,054 downwards.
GAGCGACATCAAGGTAACGTACATCTATGGAATGCACCAAAGATAGACCTATAGGACGCCTTAGCTAATTGCGATCGCTTTGTAGGAGCCGACGCCTCGCAAGCTCCAAGTGAGGATGGATGCGCCCTTTCTATTGAGATCAGCGGGGATGGTGTATCCATACGAGGAAGGGCAAGCTGACGACGCCAGCCAACGCGCGCAGGTTACGCTAGGGTCCAAGTGGATATGGTACATAGCAATTTCCTAGCCGTCCCACTGAAGATTCGCCCGAACGAAGAGATCATAACACTAGGGGATGCCGTCCACTCTTTTATCCAGTGGCCCAAGAAGGACATCGCCCTGGACCTAGCAGTGGCGCGATCTGGACACGACCATTCCTCTCCAACGGGACCCTCGATGACTCCACCTCATGTTTCGCCTCAGAAGGCCACCTCTTCGATTCCCATGGAGAAGATGTCGAAGGAACAGCAAAAGTGTGCCGCCGTATCGGTTCCCGAGTCATCTCACAAGAAGACGCTGCCAATCTCTAAGGCCAAATCGAAATCGACGAACGTCAAGGCGCCTCCCAAGTCCGGGAAGTCCGCGATATCCGGGAACTACATTATCGGAAAACCGTTGTGCTCCGACGCAATATTAATGCACGCCGGATATGCTTGTCAGGCTTTGCATGCCTGGTACTTGGAGAAGACCCAAAAGAAGGGGTGCGATACTGGAATCACCGTCAGATACGAGGAGAAGCATTTCTTCAACGGGACGAGGTACTTCGTCGTGGGCTTCAACGATTTATATGACCTATTCAACCTCGTTGGCCTCGACGTCTTGCTTCTATGATGTTGGACACTGGAAGTGCGTACAATCAAATTCTACATTCACGTAATACCGATAAATATCACAACTCATTGCTTATGTATAGATACATGATGAAAAATATCCGGGAATAGAAAGAATCGGTGGGTTTCCTCGACCCACATGTGGTATCGTTGCAAACCATCCAAGCAGACTCATCCTTCGTCGAGAAATACATAACGAGGTCATTGCTTCGTCAGAAGAACATGAAGTACATAGTGGTGCCCTACAACCAGGGGTAAGTGTCACTACTTGCTATACAAATTTCATTTGTACTTTATACGCAAAGACTAACTTAGGTTTAATGACTATAGCGACATACATGAGTAGGTACCACTGGATCCTTTTAGTTATTATACCCAAGAGGAACCATGTGATATACCTTGATTCCCTAATCTGCAACAAGCACGACTTCAGTGTTCTAAGAGGAATACTCGAGAGGTATGCTCATTTCCTCCTTACATAACTTTATTGTAGTCTTCATTCGTTTGAAATGGCCGAGGATAACTTTTTGGAATCATGTAGGTCGTTCATCGATTATGTTGCCAACAAAGGAATATACAATGAAAAGAGCGCCCAACTAACACACAGGATGGATTTTCCAGTACGCGCTACAACACGATAATCCTATATCATACTTCATAATAACGCGTCTCGAACTAACTATACCTATATATGTAATTCTATTTTTACAGTGCCGCCAGCAAAAAGATGATGAGTTATGTGCAATCTACGCCGCTATCATATGCGCCTAATCCTTAGAGCTAGGAAGAAGGATCCCGAGGTTTGTCAATCTTGAAATAATTATTTCCTAATTATAAATTTAAATATATATAGCTTACCACTTTACTCTTGCTAGCGGCATGTGCCTTGGATATACAATGTGATGGACTCGCTATGAAGAGATCAAGGACATTCGAGGAAGCTCGACCTTTGTCAACTCGTAAATCATTAACGACAATGGAGAGTTTCACTCGTCGCCAACCCGAGTATCACCCCACCGACACCTCTCAACGCAAACAATTGACTCAATTGTAATCCAGCTTGTAACTATAGCGACAATACTTGAACAAATGCGATCTTTTGTAATTTATTTTGAGTAATGATCACTTTGAGTTGTCAACAATTGATTATCTCGATGAATCTGCTTTTGTGCATGCTTGTTTTCAGAGGGCATGGCTAGCAATTCCCGAGGCTAGCCAAAAAACAAAGAAAAATGTTGTCGAGTGTGAACTATCACGAGCGGTTTTTTGTTAAAGCCGCTCAGGAAGGCATAGTATCACGAGACGGTTTCCACTAAAACCGCTCAGGATACGCCAATATCACTGAGCGGTTCTCAAGGAAAATCGTCTGTGATACGTCAACATCACAGACGGTTCTAAATAAAAACCGTCTGTGATATTCGCGTATCACATACGGTTTTTATTTAGAACTGTCTGTGATATTGGCATATCACAGACGGTTTTTAGTGGAAACCGTCTGTGATACTAGCCTTCACAGACGGTTTTAATAAAAACCGCTCGTGATATTGCGTATCACGATGATTTTGAACCGTCTATGATAATCGCACATATCACGCATCAACAAATATAGACGGTTAAACTGCTCGTGATAACGGTTCCGAACCGTCTGTGATGTGGCTTCCTGTAGTAGTGATTATTTCTGAGTGGTTCATCGAAGTCGATACAAGACTCTGCTTAGATGATTTCTATGAAATTGTAGTTCAACCACATAGGAGTTCGTAGTTTGCTTATGATTTAGGCGTATCTTGGTCCGATGTGCAGTTCACATCTTCATAGCCTTTCATAGTTAAGTCTTAGTTCTTTCTGTAGAACAGACCAAGTTCTTTGCTTCCTTGGAGGTATCGAAAGATGTCCTTCAGTCCCTACCAATGCCTTTAGTAGGTTCTGCACTATACCTTACTAATAGGTTCACAGCAAATGCAATGTCCAATCTAATACAGTTTGCTTAGTACATTAGTGCTTCTATTGCACTTAAGTATGGGAATTCCGGTCTCAGGACTTCCTCCCCCTCTTCTTTTGGTCTGTATGAGTCCTTGCCTTGCAATAAGAATCTCCCGACCATTGGCACTTTCTAAGGGTATGCCTTTTCAAAGTCGGACCTTTCTAACACCTTCTAAGTGTAGGTTGACTGATGAACTAATATCCCTTAAGGGGCATGCTCAAGCTGCAAGCCTAGACAATATTTGGTTTTACCCAAATATTTCATTTCGAACTCCGACTCCAGGTAAGAGCTTGTTTTCTTATACCTTCCAGGGTTCCAATGATATTCAGATCATCTTCATACACTGAGATTATAAAAAATTCATCTTGGGATCGTCGTATAAATACACATGGATTATTCTCATTTTTCATGTAGCCTTTCTTGCATAGAAAGTCGCATCAAACGATTATACAACATCCTACCTGATTGCTTCGGTCCATACAGTGACTTTCTGAGTTGCACACTATACAGATTTCTATTTACTCTGTCTTGGTTCGGGACAGGGATATATTCAGGTATCTTCATATAAATATTCGAATCCAATATTCCATAAAGGTATACTATTACCATATCCATCAATTTCACTTTTAACTTCAAGTGTACTCCCATTGAGATTAAATATCTAAAGGGTGGTTCTGCCCATGACCGGAGAATAGATTTCTTCATAATCATCTTCTGGACGTTAAGTGAAACCTTGTGCAACGAGCCTTGCTTATTTTCATTTCTCGTTCAAACAAATACCCACTTATGCCCTACAGGGTGCACATGGGGAGGTGTGCGGCTTACAGACCCAAACATCTCTCTTTTATTCAGAGAGAATAATTCAGTTTCTATTGCCTTCTTCCAATCTTCACAATCTAATCTTTTCTTTTATTCAGCGAGCGATACGGGCTCTGGATCAAAATCAATGATTGTGGCAATTTTCTTTGCAAAGTAAATGTCAACATAGGTTGTTGTCTTATTTATAAATTCTCCCGTGGTCACAAATTTTATAGCTATTTCTTCAAGGGGCGATTCTTCTAATACTTCTAATGCTTCTACTTGCTCGCCGCTGCTTCCATGTACGGGGGCAAGTCTCTTTAGTTTTTCAGTTCCGATGTGTGCGCACACATCCATGTTGATGTCTCCCTTTATGGGGATGTTCAATTGTAGTATGCCTTATTCTAAAGGTTCCATACTAGTGCCAAATCTCAACTGGCTCCCCTTCTGGTTCTAGGGAACTTCGGTGATCGGCTGTGTCAAGTCCTTCTTATCTTTTTTTTCACTAGGCGTCCCCGGTTACTTCGAATTCGATGGGCCGGAGTTCTCATCCTTTCCGAAGCCTTAGGACGAGATTAGGGATACCTTCATCAGTATTTCAACCCTCTCCGGTGCATTGCGTGCAGGCACATGCGACTTGGTCACGCTCTTCAAATCACTAAAGTGGTCAGGCAGTTGATTCGTTAGTGCTTGCAAATCAAATATCTTCTGGACTTCAATTATTTGCTTTACCAGTGCGCGGGTCATGTGCATAGATTTCAATTATCTTCTGGACTTCTCTATTTCCCGATATTTTTTATCAAGGGATTGATTTCTTCCCCCTAATGATGGGAAATTATCCTCATCTAATATACTATCAGCGAATCGAGCAGTATGCAAATCTCCAATCATAGGGTCCAAATACTTGATTATGGATGTTGTCTCATCAATAACGTATATCCTAGACTTTCGGAAAGGACCCATTGCAGTTTGCTACGGTGGCGGTATAGGTACATTAACCTTGCAACGAAATCTGCGAAGATGGGAAATTTTTGGTGCTGACCCTTGCGCTAGTTGTATAGGTGAATGGATGTTATATGTCGACAGTCTAACATTGATGAGAGTTGCTGCGAGTAGGACTACGTGTCCCCAACATGTAGTCAGAAATTACAATTCTTCAAAGTAATCAGGCAAAAATTAATCCTTTTAATTAATGCCTTTGCCAATCCATTTTGGGTGTGGACATGCGGTACGGAATGCTCAACTTTTAGTTCCAATTTCCTATGCAATAATCATCAAGTGGCTTCGAAATAAATTCTCCGGCGTTGTCCATTCTGATGGACTTCACATGATGATCGGAAAAATTATTCTTAATCTTAATTATCTGTGACATTAGCTTTGCAAAAGCGTGGTTTTTCGTAGACAATAAACATACATGCGACCATTTCGAGGAAGCATCGATGAGCACTATAAAATACCTAAAGGGCCCTTACAGGGGCTGTATAGAACCGCAAAAGCCTCCTTGGATACAGTCCAGGAATGCAGAGACTTCATCCTTCGCTTTCAGAGCAGAAGGTTTAGTAATTAAATTCCCGGTGGCACATGTGGGGCACACAAAATCTTCCTGATTCGGGGAATTCTTTACATTGACATTATATCCCTGCGAATTGTTAATTATATTTCTCATCATCCTAAGACCTGGGTGGCATAATCTATCATGCCAGAGACATAAAAGTTTAGAGGTTCTAAATACGATTTTCAGGGCAGTATAGGCTGCAGGTGCCTTAATATTAGTGTAGTATAGCCCAGTTTCATATGAAGGAAGTCGTTCTAATTCTCTTTTCCACTTTCTCCACGCTTTGTAATGAGCAGGTATTCATTACGATACTCTTGTTCAGTCTCTACGTGGAAACCGTTAGCGCGGATATCTTTGAGAGTTCTAGTCGATTCTAGGCACAACAGGACTTCTTTAATGACCAAAGTTGTACCCATCGGGAGTATAATTGTGGCCCTTCCTGAGCCTATTATGCAAGTATCGCTGTTGCGATTGTCGTAAGACTACTAGCATTCTTATTAATCGACTGAAAGATTTCGTCTCTCTCAAGGTGGTTTTCGTTGTGCTGCTACCTTCTAAGCACACTTCCTTCATAGGGCGCCACACACGTTCTAATATAATGTACTTTATTAATATGCAGCAAAAAGCAAGCAACACATAAATAAAATACTTCAGATATCAGAACATAACTTGCTATTATTAATACGGGAAAATAAGCCTTGCAGGACTCATCATGAGAATTTAATGTTTTGCTCTCCTAGAGTTTACAACCATTATTCAAAGAATAAACTAATTCAATGTTCTGCTTCAATTACAAACTGCAAGTTACTATAAAAGATCCAAGTGCAATACGTGCACTAGATCGAATCAACGAAGTATTCAGAAACTTCTACCTCAATCTGCTTCATGGTGAGCTTATCCTCTTCGGCAACTACGGCTGTGGCCGCTGCGATATCCAAAGGAGGGATGATGAGGGCTGCTACTAGACTACCTACATCCGTGAGTGCAACTAATGGATGTGGATCCTCCGTGCCTGCAATGGCGAGGTGTGCCCCCATACTGTTCTTTGCCCTTCTTTGTAGGCTGGAAAGCATCAATAACGTGCGACCCACGACCTTACCCTTCTTGCCCCTTATCTTCGTGAGAGGTTTCATCACCTTGTGGTTGGTAGCATTGGCTTCATGGCCAACATTGCTACTAGGTGGCTGTGAGATATAGTTCTTCTTGATAACATCATCTTGAGCTTTCGCAACTTGTATGGTGTCAATTAATACGGCATACTCCTTGTAGATGTCTTGACGATAGTTGCGTGTGGATTGCATCGCATTTGGGTGAAAGGTAGAGATAGTCTTCTCAATCTTCTGCTCATCCATGATTACATTATCATAGAGTTGAATACTTGTACAAATTCTGGCTATGTTGGATCAGTTCTTCGAACTCCTGGTTCGTGATGCCAGTCATCTTCATATTTATACAAAGAGTTCATAAGATTACTGCTAGTAATTTACATAAAATGGTTGCAAAATTCTCATAATGCTCTTCAATCTCTTGGTTCGTGTTCTCGTACTTTTCTATGTATTTTTCATGATTTACTGCTATTTTCAGTGATTAAAAGTAATATAAACAATCACAGATAATCAAAACAGTAAATATAATAAATAAATTGCATGGAAATAATAATAACAAAGTTAAACAAGCTTCAAATGCAAAAATTGATTCAAAAATTGAATTCTAGAGGTCCTTTTCTGCTAGAAAATGAATTTTCGGCGAATTCTGCAATTTTTATGGGTTAAAACGTGAACTTTTAGTTCTGAGAAAAAATATCACATAATTTTCCAATTTTTAGGAGGGTTTTCGTAAAATTTCCTTATTTGCGAAAAAATTCTCATAATTTTCAGAATTCCGAGGTCCTATTTACAAAACCGGGATTTTCTTTCCTTCTTTTTCTTTCGGTTTTTTCTCGTACGAGCATTTTTCTTTTGTTTTTGGGCCATGCTTTTTCTTTTGGCCCGTGCCCGAGCTTTCTTCTATTTGGCTCGTGCCCTACAGCCATGCATGCTTTGTTGCGGCTGCGGGTGTTCTTCACGCGCACAGCGTAGCGGGCACGCAGCGGCTGGAGCGGCGCTAGGCGGCCGCGTGCAGGCGCGGCTGGTGCGGCGCTAGGCACGGGTGCGCGTGGTGCGGCTTCGGATGGCCGGCACGCGCACGGGGTAACGTGGCGGTGCGGCTTCGGGCGGACAGCCAGCGCATGCACGGGCGGCGCGGCTTCAGGCCGACGGCCGGCACAGGCTTGGGATGCATCCATGCACGCCTTTCGGAGCATGGCGCGGCGGCGCAACAGGAGGCCGTTCGGGGCCGGTCAGCAGCGCGTGCGGCGTGGCTCCAGGCGGAGCGGGCGCGTGCGACGCGATTGGGCTTCAGGCCTACCGTGGTGCGCGCGTGCAGGTCCATGCATAGACTATTACCCCGTGACGTGCTTTAGGCCGGCCGTGGAACATTGGTCAACCAAATCGGCTGCAGTTTTTGGCCGAGAAAAATTGTGCTTGGTGCGGTGCTGGAACTGAGCTGCCGTGCGTGCACGCAGGTCCGAACGACGGCGCGGCTATGCAAGCCCGGTGGCCGTGCGTGGTCGGCTCAGGCGGCTGGCAGGGCCGCACGGTGGCAGGGCAGGGCCATAGGCGCAGCGCGATGGCCGCGGCATGGTGCGGCTGTGGAGGCCAGCGATGTTCCGGCGGCAATGTGGAGGGTGGAAGCCCGCGCGGGGGCAGCGGTAGGCCATCGGATTTTCTGTGTGTACTGTTTATACGATGCATGTACTGTTCATGTGAGTTATTGCTCATGCAATTATCATTTGTGCAATTACCAATCGGTTTGGCCGGCGACTTTAAGTCGGCTCGCGGTAGATTGGAACGTATTGCGATTTCCAATCTATGGTACAATCGATATCCACTTTTCCATGCAATCTACCGATCGATATTGGCCGACGACTTCAAGTCAGCTCGCGGTAGATTAAAGCGGATTTGCACCGTATGTTACAATCTAGAAAGCCAAATTTGCAGAATTGAAAAGCAATCTAGAAAAACGACTCGATCTACGAGTGTCGTTTTTCGACGGTTACCTTTCGATCCAAGGAGAGTCGATTGTGCTGATAACGTGTTGAGGAATCGTCATTTGGCGAATCAAATCGAACGACACTGCCGTAGACAAACTCAGAATCGTAAAAACAATGCAAGAACACAAGAACAAAATAGTAAATTGAACATAGAGATACGAGGGGACTTCAGACTTCTCTCTATTGCTTTTTTGAAAGCGGTGTTACAATGGTTAGGGTCCCCTCTCTTTTATATAGACTATTAGATAGATGAGAAGGCCCAGTACTATAGACTTAGACCCGGTTTTTTAACACATGACACGGGGTGGCGCCGTGCGCGCGTGCAAGCACGCGGCAGACGAGACATGCCCGCCGACTCCCACGGCCCGCGTGGAAGAGACGAGACAGGGCGCGTTTTTGTCCCATTTTCCGTGCGTTGCGCGGGCGCGGTTCGGCGGTTTACGTACGCCGCAAGCGCCGGTACACAGAGGTAGGGGTGGAGGACGAGGTAACTAAGGACGGCTGGATTCGATGGGCTGTAAGAGGCGGTGGGCTGCCAGTGTCCGATGGGTGAGGTTGACTCCGGGTTGGATGAGCTGGAGACTCGGCTGTGCACGCTTTTTCTTTCGGCTCTGATGCCATTCAAAGGAGGAGCGGAGGTGGCCCAAATCAACTCTGCCCGGGCGAGACGTGCGAGCTTCTTATGGGCCAGGCTACGGCACCAACTCTCTGGCGAGTTTCATGCACGCCTTCTCTTTTGGTTTGGTTTTGGTTGATTTCCTCTCTTTTCCCCCCTCATGATATATGAATAGTTGAATACAGACTTCCAAAAAGAAAAAAACTTGTTCCAGCTGCCCTGCTGGGTGATGGCAATACGAAACCCAAAACCAACACGAAATCTAACGGTTTCCTCGAACTGCTTTGTGCTTTCTACCGTATCTCGCAAGCTCCGAGAGGCTGTGATCACCAGGACTACCGGGAGCTAGCTAAGCACACCTGACCTAAAGATTGCAAGGATTATACGTATAAGTTCGGTCACAGTTATATAATAGCCATCCAACTACGAACTAGCACATCAATTGTGATGCCCGTGTCATTGTTCCAGAGGATAATTATACTTAAGCAAATGGATTACTATTTATTTGCCTGGTAGAACACCGTTTCAACGAATAGTAAGTCTTACCAGGGTTGACGTAGCAGAACAATAAGGTAGAAACTGTTCTTTATTTCAACAGTTAGTCACACAGGGCTAAGGTCTTACGTTACACATAATAATTTACATTCCAAAATAGGACTATGTCCCTCTCTTGCCTGCCATGCCCATTCGGCCCTCTAGTCATCCCAAATGTCGAATGGGGCGTCCACCTCGCCCTGCTCCTCGCTGTAAGGATTCTTGTTTCCTGCGACCTCATCTGTACCTGCACGTCCCTCGTCCCACTCGGGATAATTCCCGGCCGGACTAGGATCTAACAAAGGAGAATACTAACAGGGTTGAGTACAAAAGTACTCAGCAAGCATTAATAGCAAAAGACTGTATGACACTATCTCTGTTTGTTATTACAATTTCTATATCATCTCTTTTCTGAAAATAACTCATTAAAACATTAGGTGGTAGCTTTTTGTTGGGGTACAGGTAGGCTACGATAGCAACAATTCAAAATTTTCTACCACGTAAACCAGGAAGCCAAGCAAGAAGATGATCACAGATCGTTACCACCAGACACGCAGAGCAGCGGAAGAAGAGTTGGAGCAGCCTGGTCCAACGCAGAGCGCGTCGATGCAGTGGTCGTAGTCGATCGTCCAGAGTCGAGCACGTCAATGCAGTGGTCGTAGTCGGTCGACCAGCGTCCTCACGAGTCGATCGTCTCCTCTAGCAATCTCTGCAGTTCCTTATGAAGATCGCGGATCGTCCTCAAGAGCAACAACAACCGCAGTAGCACCTCTACGGTATCCACACGTCCAAGGAAGGAACAACGTACGTCGGTGTGCTAGCACCAAGTCGCACGGCTGAACTCTCAGGAAGATAGCGGCTAGGGTTTCGATAGAGCAACTCACGTCAACTCATCTCATTCCCAATAGCCTCAAGCATCTCCTTATATAGTGCCCATGACAGATCCTATCCGAACATGTTTCACAAATCGTATCCGTATTGGTTTGTTCCAACCCGTTAAGTGTGTGACCCATTAGGTTTATGCGTATTCGGTTGTGACTCGGAAACACCTTTCCGACCACGAGTCGTTAGCAGTACCTAGCAGGACATAATGATTCCTGAATACACAGAAATTATATCGGATGAACCTTATTGCAATATGATCTACGACCAGGTCCTCATCACTTACGACCAGGTCCTATCTCTATACGACCAGTTCGTATTTGATCACGACCAGTTCATGACTCCTTACGACCAAGTAATGACCATTATGTGATTACGTTTGACCAGTCCACGACCAGCTTGTATCTCTATACGACCAGTCCGTAACTGATCGAACTAAGCGACCTACTCGTGTATTCTCTCTTTGCCTCACGATATCTGGTTGAACTCCATGTGAGATGTTGTGTCATCCATGGACTGTTCAATACTTTTGACGAGGATTAAAACATCTATGTATTAATTTAATACATAGAAGACCATATGTCTTCATGGTCGTAACCCCTAAGGCTAACGACCTCACTGGTCGTGATGATTCCAGAGGTTACACGATGGGTACCCTGGTCGGACAAGGCTTTGTGCCTAGGCTCGACGGATAGTCGCTTTAAAAGCTATGAACTGGCATTTCTTACCGTATGATGAATGGAACACGTGCTATATGTTTCAAACCGTGTGATGATATAATCCTAAGACACTGACAATTAATTGTGCTACGGTTAAGCATCTCACAGACAACCGCAAGGTAGTTGGCACATTGTTAATCGCTTTACCGCTCCGACCAACCGAACGCTTTCACCAGGGACGCCTTCTCCAGGAGTAACTGCCACCTCTTCGGAAGTTATTTAAGGGTGGAGCGCAGAAGACAAAGGGACAAACAACAACAGAACACGAGACGACAAACACAGAAGCCTGAGCAGTGGAATGAGAAGCAAGGCATTCAGTCTTAGACTCAGATTCTAAGCCTGATTACTTAGTTTAACATTCCTCACATTCAGTGTATTTAGGGGTAGTCACTAGTCAGGTCTTGTAATTCCAGTTCATATCAATAAAGAGTGGCCCCCATTCTATCCCATGATACTTCACGTCATTTTCCTCTTTTATTTCATAAGATTGATGATTCGATCGTCGACAGCTGGCGCCGTCCGTAGGGACGAAGACGCAAGTTTCCTAAAGAAAACTCTCCGCTCATCAAATCCTCACTCATTCTCCGTAATCGCTGATGCGACTATGCCCGGGGTTTGGAATGAGGAGAATTGGTTCGACTTGGCGGACTACGCCGACCTCGACTTGGAAGGATGCATCCGTGCCATGGAAGAAAATGTCATGTCATCCTCATCTTCCTCCTCCGCCGGCTCGCACGTCGCCAACGTTAGCGAGGTCGACCGGATGGACGAGGATGCGCCACCACAATCAATGGCGTAGCCAGAGGAACCAGCCATTCCGATTAGCTCGGAATGTCAGGGGACCTCCTTAAGCCCGGCTTTTCGACCAAATAAACAGTGACGAAATTTCAAAGACCACAATCCGAGAATCTCTATACTCGGCGGGATTATGGCCGAAAGATACTCACCTACGCCTTCAGTAATTCCAGAGCAAACCGACACCGTGACGGTGTCGATGAAACCTCCATCGGTCGAGGCCAAGTGATGATACGACTTCAAAGATACGATCGGCGGTTCGTCGGATCAGGCTGAGAAGACCTCAGGAAGTGCTCATCACCGACCGCTCTCCGACGTGAAAACTTCTAACAGAAGTCTTGAAAAGCTCTCCATTAGTTACGATGGAAGCTCATCGGAAGATCAATGCTGGAGGCACGAGGTCAATGCGATCGGAGATGCAAATCAAGATACCCTGCACGGTCCTACACTCTCTACCACGCCATCACGTGTTGTTAGAAATGATCCGGGCCATCAGGCACCAACTTCCGGAGGCAACAAAATTGATCGACGTCAATCAGTTAACTCGCCTGGCATTGCCCCACCAAGAGTAACTGATAGGACAGAACAAATCCGAAGGTCAGGGGAAGGTTCAGATCTGCGTACACCTACAACCAGTATGAACCCCCTGAAACCTTCAGAATCGCGACAAAACTTGCGACGCTGCTCAAGATATGTTAAATAATTCGATCCTATTTTAGTAGAAACTCCGTGCTTTGTACAACCAGAGGCCAAGTATCCAAATTCTCCAACAGACTATGCAACGCACGGAGCGCATCGAACAAAGGGTTTCAAGGAGTCAAACTATGACTTCGTCCCAACGTTCCTCCCTCAGCAGGGGGCAACATGATCATGCTAGGGAACAATCGATACCAAGACCTCCTCGACGATTCTGACCAAGGAATCACGAGGGACGAAGGCTATTCCAGGTAGCCACTCCCTCATCGCATCGAGAAGAATCACCGCTCGGATCTGACGATCTCCGATATCGTCTGAATCAAGTAGGCGGTCGAAGGCATCATATCAATGTCCACGACCGGATCGGCACACCGGAGTTCCAGCGTTCCAATCTTAGGAACCGGTCTCCGATCGACATAATCCGCACCTTCCCAGAGAAGGCGCCATGAATCGATCACGGGTTGTTGAGTCTTCTCTCTGTGGCTCCAAGTCAGGCGTTAGCCTAACCGTTCCGACCGCCAACTTGGACAAGTTCAACGGACTCAAAACCCTTGAATTTCTCCAATATATACCACCGCCATCGAGTCAGCCGGTGGCGATGAATATGATGGCCAACTATCTGCCCACCGTGCTCGAAGGGTCTACCCGGTTGTGGTTATTAAACCTACCGGTCGGATCAATATATACTTGGGAGCAGCTCTGTGATCTTTTAATTGCAAACTTCCAGGGTACGTACGATCGCCCTAGAAAAAAAGGATGATCTCCACCGAATCCGCAGGGCTCTGATGAGGCTTTACGTCAATACATCAAGAGGTTCAGCCAGGTTCGCAATTCTATACCCGAGGTCGTAGAGTCATCTGTTATTCAGGCTTTTAAAACAGGTCTGAGGAATCGGCGGTTTACGGAGGACATAGCAATGAACCCTCCAAGAACAACCGTTGAGCTTTTTAACATGGCCGACAAGTATGCCAAGGCTAGCGAAGCAATCGAGTGGTGTGAAGCCATTGATCGGAAAGACAAGATTCCCCAGCCCGACCTGGGCAAACTAGAGAAAAAGAATAAGAAGTCTCTCAAGAAGAAAAAGAACCGCAGACCCGACGACAAGGAAGTCCTAGCGATTCCTGAAAAGTTCACGAAGGGTAAGAAGGACTACACCGATCGAAGCAAAACAAAAGCTCCAACCGAAGGATTCCAGAAGAATAAGAAGTGGTGTCCACTTCACCAGCAAGCAGGGCATGATCTGCGCACATGTCGAGTCTGACAAAAGAAACTGGAGGATTATTATGCATGTAAAGGACCATTTCCCGCAATACAGGAACCCAGAGAGACGAGTTCCAAAAAGGACAAGGATGACGACGAAGAGATGGAGTACCAGGATCCCCAACACATGGTCAACATGATCTTTGGAGGATCTTCTTCATACGAGTCGAAGCGTCATCTGAAGGCCATAGAGCGGGAGGTCAACCTCGTCGAATCTCCGACCATCATCAAGCCATCAAAGTGGTCGGACATGACAATCTTCTTCAGCAAAGACGACTGCCCCATCCCTTCGACTCGACCAGGTAGGTTTCCTATTGTTGTTGAACCAACTATTAATAATTGTAGGGTTAATCGAGTCTAAATAGCAAGGTTGTATGGTAGCGCTAAGTCGTTTCATAGCAAGGTTAGGGCAAAAAGGATTACCTTTCTTTAAGCTTCTTTGGAAACATGAAAGTTTAGAGTGGACTAAAGAGGCAAACGATGCCTTTGAAGAACTTAAAAAGTACCTTACGAAAACCCCAGTTTTAGTCTCTCTGAGATCAGGGGAAACATTGCTAATTTACGTGGCAACAACACCACAGACAGTTAGCGGTGTACTGGTCGTAGAATGGAATAACATCCAACGGCCTGTTTATTACGTAAGCGAAGTCTTACATGGACCAAAGGAAAGATACCACAGGTGCAAAAGTTGCTCTATGGTCTCCTTATGTCTTCAAGGAAGCTAAAGCATTACTTTCAGACCCACAAAGTGGTCGTAGCAACCGGGTGTCCCCTTGGTCAAGTCCTTGGAAACAAAGAATCATCAGGACAAATAGCAAAATGGGCGGTTGAGCTAGGGGCGTTCGACCTCCATTTCATCTCACGAACAGCAATCAAGTCCCAAGCAATAGCAGAATTCATTGCCGAATGGACAAACCCTGAACCCACCCAAGGACCCGAGTACGAACACCACGATGAGTGGACAATGTACTTTGACGGCTCCTTGATACTAAAAGGCTCGAAATTTGAGTTGTCTTGATATCCCTCTCGGCGAACACATCAAGTATGCCATCCAAGTTAAATTTTTCTCGCCACAAACAACATGGCGTAATATGAAGGTTTATCGGTAGGACTCGAAGCGACCGCTCGCTCGGATTCGCAGACATTAGTGAAAGGCGATTCTCAACTAGTAGCGAATCAAGTAGGGAAAGAGTATCAATGCTCGAGTACCAAGATGTCATCTTATCTGGCGGAAGTACGGAAACTCGAAAAGCACTTCTTCGGTTTTTAGATCCAACATATTCCTAGAAAGGAAAACTTTCTGGTAGACCAGTTGGCATGGATGGCCTCCATGAGGACAACCGCCCCGTCCGGAGTTTTTCTCGAGCAACTCAATTCACCCTCGGTGGTCGAACCTTCCGAGATCATGCATGATTCCTTACAGCTCATACATACCGATCATGAGAACATAGATGCTCCACAGGTCGTTGACGGTTGGCGCTGTCACGATCAAGGTAGAGACTAGATGACATCGATCTACAATTATCTTCAAAGATGACATAATTCCAGAAGATGATGTAGAGGCGATCGATAGCACGAAAAGCCAAATCATACACTCTTATTGAACGTACCTTGTATAAACGAGGATCTCACGGAGTGTTGATGAGATGCATATCTCAACCGGATGGCATTAAGTTGCTAATCGAAATCCATGGAGTCTGTGGAGCACATCATTTCTACAGAACACTGGTCGGTAAAGCCTTCAGGCAAGGATATTACTGGCCAACTGCCCTTCATGATGCAAAAGAGCTCGTGACGGCGCGTATAATGTCGATTTATAGCCGACAAGTACATCAGTCGGCGCAAGCTTTACAAACAATTCCTCTTTCTTGGCCTTTTGCAACCTAGGGACTGGACATTCTGGGACCTTTCCCAAGAGCACCCGGGGGCTTCGAATTCCTTCTTATCATGATTGACACGTTTACAAAATGGATTGAAGCCGAGCTTTGTTGAAAACTACAACCGAGGCCGCTAAGAGATTTCGACAAAAATATGATCACACAATTTGGTGTACCCAATCGATAATCACGGATAACGGTGCCCGTTCTCAAGCGGTCAATTGCAAGAATTTCGGCGAACTTGGTATCAAGGTTCATTTTGCTTCGCTGCTCATCCACGAGCAACGGAGCGCTTTAGCGAGCCAATGGTATCATCATGCGAGGATCAAACGCCGAGTATTCACCGCTTAATCAACCGTCGAGAGCTTGGGTTCAAGAACTTCCGCTTGTATTATGGGCGTTCGAACCACGACTAGTCGTGCGGCCGTGAAACGCCATTTTTCTTGGTTTATGGTGCCAAGCCATGCTTTCTCCGTAACTAAAACTTGGCTCTACTCGAACTGATTGTTTCAACGAAGCGTCGTAATGAACAACGACTTCGACGATATCAATCTCCTTGAAGAACAATGAAACCAAGCCTGCACGATCGAAGATATCAACAAGCCATGCGAAGGTACCATAGTCGTAAGGTGCAACCTTGCGGCCTTTCATCAGGGTGATCCGTTCTCGAGAAAAATTCGAGAATCGGGCAAATCGCAACAAACTTTCTCCCAAGTGGGAAGCTCCTTACACTGTGGTCGAAGTTACCCGACCTGGTTCTGTACAACTAGCCATGTCGGACGGGCAAGTTTTGTCAAAATCTTGGAACATTGATCAATTGCGTAAGTTCTATGTCTAATTCTTTTTTACATTATTTCAATTCTTTTTGTTTCATTAGTGCATTCATTCATTTATTTTCAACGAGTGATATGGTTTATATAACTATACCTATATTATGGTCACCTATTATTGTTGTTTAAGATGGTCGGAGAAGACAATTTTTTCTCTCCGATATCATTTACCAGGATCTCTGTTACTCTTTAGCAACGACATATGTGTCATACGCTATATAGGTCCTAGTCGTGATCATTCCATGAATGATTCCACGCGCGACCATACGAGTAAACAGAGCATAATGCAAAAACTTCATGTAGTGCTTTATACTATTAAGATTATGAAGACTATATTTTTCATTTCAAAAATCTTCTTCTACTCGTTTGGCTCTTGGTCAGACATGGAAAACCTCCTAGTCGAAGTCTCTCCTTTTTACAAGACGTGGTCACCTTGCCTAAGGAGCTTCCTAGCGACGGTTCTTTTCTTCGATCCTCATTGCCGATCAACGGATAAAAAGATGATTGTTGATGACACAAAGGTAAGTTTTATTTACAATTCTTATATTACAATGTCTTACTCTTGAATATCTCGGACTAATTATCGCTTCATGGAGATCCGACCTCCATCTCCTCTACAATTTTGTCTCCAAGTGGCCTAAGTTCTTAGTAAGCTTGGTCGCCTCATCGGCAACGCTTGAAATCATCCTCAACAACTTGGAGATTAATAGAGGGTCGGAAGCCTTGATTTTGCCAACATAAAACTAACTCCAAGAGCAACGCCTTCTTTCATAGTTTGGGCATAATTCTCTCAAGTAGTTTTGAGCAGACCACTGAGATCTCCTAGAAGTTGGCCCATGTAGTTCATTTTCTCTATTGGATCTCTTAAATTAGGCATGCTTGATTCTGATCCCATATCAAATATCATCTTGTTCAAAGCATGAATATTTTTATCAAGATTCTTCACAAGAGCTACCTCCTTTCCCTGCTCAAATTCTAGAGCCTTCTCGGTTCTGTTCAGCGCTTGCGTTTGCTCTACACGAGTAAAACAAATAGTAAAGCACAACATGATTAGAGGGAGATAATAAGTCAAGTCTACGACCTATTACCTTCAATTCTCTTGTTCAGTGTCTCATTTCTGGTCGATGCCTCTACAATCGACCGGTCCTTAGCTTGATTCTCTTCTTCAAGCAGAGTTATTCTTGCTTTATCGCCCACAATTTCTTCTTTTATTTTCTCCAAATCTATCGAATACGATGAGGGAGAATAATTAGAGAATGACAAAGTATTGAAGAAAGAAAAAGGTTAAGTGGAAAGTTCTTACTTTCCAATTTGGAGTGTTTCTGCTCCAAATCTTTAATCTGCTGGGTTAGTCTCTGACCACAGCAAAGTTCTCGACCAGATGCTACACAAATAGCATTTCCTCTTTAAGTTCCCTGTAAAACTTTTAAGAGATACTATGAAACTAGTCGTAGATACTTACCCGGATTGCCAAATCATTATAACCGCCAAATATTGAATCAGGATGCATTTTAATTTGATGATCCGATATTTTTCCGCATGCCTCGTCAAGCTCCTTATCCTTGATAAATCGGGGGTGAAAAGGGAACTTGTCAGGTTGAGAAGGATTACCAACATTGGTTGGAACCTGTTGAGGGCCTTTAGGGGCATCTACCTCTGCAGAAGGAGTTAGAACCACCAATGGATCCAACTCGACCGTTGGCTTTGACACCTGCTCGGGGGACTTCTTCGACCACTGTTTCCTCAGAAACTTTGTCCTGGGAAGTGCTTTGGTCAATAACTTCCACAGGTGACGGGTCCTCAGGAAGATTCTGATCGGAATCAACCGGAACACCAGAAGACCTATACAAAACGAAGAAGGGAAGTTCAAAATATCAAATCATCAAGGAACTATTAAAGGTATGCACTTATACGACCTCTTTCATTTGTACATACCTAGTTAATCTCCGGGATTTGACTTTGAAGCGCGGAAGAGTAAATTCTGTACCGCCAGCTTTCCTTTTCTTCTCAACCAAATTCGTCGGTTCCGAACCGGCAGGGTTGATTAAACCACTCACATCCTCCAACAAGATGTCGGAAGCAATGTCCTCGATCAGTTCATCAAGGATTGCATTCTTGACCATCGGCCGGAGGGAGTAGTTTCATCAACCTCCAGATCGCTTGTTTCAAGAATAAGCTGTAAGGTCATGAACGACCAAATTTAGAGTCTCAAACCTCATGCTTACACTCTGCGGACCTTCAGCCTTATCGACCTAAATCAAAAAAATGAATTTGATTGGGTGATGAAATCTTTTATCTAAATTACATATAAAAACGCTCTATTACCTCGGCAGATTCATCTTCTTCCAGTGCATCCAGGCATGAGTCGGTCGGAACCACAGTGGGATGTTTATCCTCACCAGTTTGTGTGATTTGCAATCCGACCGACTACAAAAATAGAGCATGATAAAAAATTTGATTGGAGAATATGTATACATGATAAAAGAAATTTTGATTGTCTACCTTAAGCCTTGCCAGTTTTTCTTGGCGAAACTATTGCCAAGATCTCGGGAATGTAGCCTTTTCACTGAGCTCTCCAAATACAGATCACCGATCCGCTCTCTGACTTCCTCAGGAGAAAGGGCTTTACAAGAAAAGGAAATAATGGCGGATTTTAAGGCATCACGATAATAAAATAAAATATACTGATCAGAGCTTTTCTCAAAGACTTACCACCTCCTGAGATAGCTTCATCGCGACCAATGGACCAAAGCAGGGAATGAGTCCGGAGCTTCAGAGGGCTAATATGACGCTTGGTGAAATCCCTTACCACATGCCAGGAAGTCAAGCCCTTGACTCGCAGGTCGTAGATGGCATCCACCCATCTTCCGACCACCCCTGCCTTCTCCATGGTCTTCCTCCACTTGGGATTTTCATTTGCTCTAATTCCGGCAAAGTAGAGGCCATTGTCTCTCATAACCGTCATGTAGAACCAGTTCTTCTTCCATGACGACCACGAGGATTTCGAGTACATGTGAATGTACTCGTCGACCTTCCGATCGTGAAGACGCAATGTACATTCTCCGGGAG
Organism: Phyllostachys edulis; assembly: GCA_036346405.1. Classification (NCBI taxonomy): domain Eukaryota; kingdom Viridiplantae; phylum Streptophyta; class Magnoliopsida; order Poales; family Poaceae; genus Phyllostachys; species Phyllostachys edulis. The sequence continues at coordinate 60,679,521 of CM070560.1, read as the reverse complement.
TTGCCGTGGATCTCCCCATCACCATTCGGTAGAAATACCTGAAGAGCCTCAAATTCGGTGGCACTCCCAGGTATGCCTCACACAAATAAGTGAAAATACTGAATTGGCGATGGAATTCGAAGCCAAATTTACCAGTTACACCCCGTAATACTCAAGAACGCGGAGGAGGAATTTGTGTGCTGGCAACCTCAGCCCACATTCGATGTAGGCGAGGAAAACAGGGATTTCCCCATCTTTGCGGCTCAAAAAGTGCTCTCCGATCGCCGATCTCCATTTGATCAGATTCTTGTCTTGGAGCATCCCGATTTTCTCCAACGCCTCAAGCTTTTTCTTGCTCAATCCGAAGGCAACCACTATGTGATTTGCTCCGACATGATGAAAATCCTCAAGGATGAGTAGTGGTTGTAGGAGGCTTTGTGGTCGGAAGAACAAGAAAGAGGTCTAAAGGATTTTTCTTGGCAAGAAGCTGAAGGGGGTCAAAAGGGGATATGGAAGCGTAAAAATTCTAAAAGCCTGGCGATGGGGATTTTATAGTTTCAGATCTTTAAATTACGATCGGAAGTTTTTCACAAAAGTCCAACGGGCAAAAGCTTCTTTTTTGTTCAACGGACAGAAAAACTCTTTGGTTCCCAAGGCAAGTTCTCAACTTTAAAGTGAACACAGACCACCTCGTATATCATGACATTAAATGGGGGTCTGCCCGATACAACTTTATCGGAAGAAGGTATACACACGACCTGTTCATTTAAAGTTCGGGGGCTAGCTGACGAGGATTAAAACATCTATGTATTAATTTAATACATAGAAGACCATACGTCTTCATGGTCGTAACCCCTAAGGTTAACGACCTCACTGGTCGTGAGGATTCCAGAGGTTACACGATGGGTACCCTGGTCGGACAAGGCTTTGTGCCTGAGCTCAGGTTCACCGATAGTCGCTTCGGAAAAGCTATGAACTGGCATTTCTTACCGTATGATAAATGGAACACGTGTTATATGTTTCAAACCGTGCGATGATATAATCCTAAGACACTGACAATTAACTGCCCTACGGTTAAACCTCTCACAGACAACCGCAAGGTAGTTGGCACATTGTTAATCGCTTTACCGTTCGACCGACCGTAACGCTTTCACCGAGGACGCCTTCTCCAGGAGTAACTGCCACCTCTTCGGAAGTTATTTAAGGGTGGAGCGCAGAAGACAAAGGGATGGGGGGAACAACAACAACAGAACACGAGACGATAAACACAGAAGTCTAAGCAGTGGAATGAGAAGCAAAGCATTCAGTCTTAGACTCAGATTCTAAGCCTGATTACTTAGTTTAACATTCCTCACATTTAGTGTATTTAGGTAGTCACTAGTCAGGTCTTGTAATTCCAGTTCATATCAATAAAGAGCGGCCCCCATTTTATCCCAGGATACTTTACGTCATTTTCCTCTTTTATTTCATAAGATCGGCGATTCGATCGTCGACAACTTTCTCGATCGAGTGTCGGATAACTTCATGTGGTTGAACACTTCAACCACTAGTGACATGGCCATGCACTTACTTTATCCGACCACAACGAGGGGCCCAGAGACATCTCTCCTGCTATGTTAGGAGGTGCAAATCCCATATCCGACCAGTCACATTCCTCCGCATGTTTCAGATCATACCCGAAAGCTACCTTTATAACTACCCAGTTACGAGTAGCGATTGGCAACCCCTAAGAGTGATATTACACATGTAGGAAACCATGCTGATCTCAGGTCTAAGGATTATACATCATCATTGCTTGAGACCAACTAACAACACATAGAATCATAACAATCTCAATAGTGCCTCAAGGTGGGTCTTATCCAACCTCATGTTCTCTAACATGTGTTCACATTATTGATTCGATATCCCTATATCCATGACCGGTGAAACATGGTCATTAATCAATGCAATGTGCTGGTCGATAGAGTCACTAGTGTTCCGACCATTGACATCCGACCAGGGATTCATTTAGAATGACATCATATAAGTTAAAATAGCTTTATCAACAAGTCACATACTTGTTAATCTTCATAACCAATGATTCATTCAAGGAATAGGATAACATATTATCAAATATTATGAACATAATAAAATATAATCATCTCTATGATTGCCTTTAGGGCATATTTCCAACACTTTTAGTACTGAAAACTCTACTTGTCACTCGGAGAGAAGATAGACCCCCAGTGGTTCCCGTAGACTCCAATCCAGGAGATTGACATAAATTCATGATTTTATTTAGCACTGCGCAGGCATTGTACGACTTTACCCATAGCTATTCTGAACTCTTTGTGAACTGGGTCCACCGCATTTCCTTTGATGCGGGTTTGATATCAGAATACAGAATATTTTTCAGGTTACGTGAATTAATTTCTGCACCCATTACTTTTCGTCGGTGCTGACCTCGTCACCCACCGAGTTCTGGTAATGTTGGTTGAGGCAGCTTCTATCCTGCACTCAACACTCCACCTTAGCGCTATAGCGCCTTGGATCCCCCACTTCCGGACTTCTCCTACCGGTCCTGGGTTCCTCCATCACACTCACATATTACTTACCCATTGTGGAGAGCATAATCACGTAACAAGGTAACATTTTCTGCCCACCGAAACAAAAAAATGGTTGGTACTGAATTTACGGCCTCTGACCAAGTAAGAGTTTTGTTGGTCCTTATATTTTAATCATATGTAAAGGGCCCCACCTCCTGCCTCATTTTTTACCTGCCACGGGCCCCCTTTACCAGCCATATAATTCTCTTTATCACTTTCCTTTCATCCTTCTCAATTCTTTCATATTCATCTCAATTATTTGATTTGAATTTTGAGAAACATTTTTTGATGCAATACATATAATACAACAATAGACGGTTTATGTTCAAGAGGATAGCCTACCTTCGTAATTGCAGAAAAGGTTGGCATCGATGAATCTCTGATCAATTACTCCTGTCGGTACTGGTTCGTCCTCTGTAGCAATGCGGCAGCACAAATAATATATAAATAAATACATAGTTGAGTTTGAGTGATATTACACGTACATAAGTTAGTAGATTCTATTTTGTTAGCATGTTTTAATTTAATAACATTTTTCGAGTCCTCAGCTAAGTTAGCTCTCCCTTAACTACGATCGTTCTACGGCCTTTCGACTTTTGGATTGCTAGCGTCTAACCTCAGGTTTTTACCGCATGACAACAAAAATTACTACACGCGCCTACATGCAACTAAGTTTGATCAGCTTTACGCATTCAACTAACTGCCTAACTGATTTTATGCCGGTGCTGCTTAATTTAATTAATCTAACACGAATAATTTATTTTCTAAAGCATCCGACTATTTATTTAATCCAATGGTTTCTAAAGGCGATTAATTGCATCAGTTAACCTTGGATAAATATTACAGCTTTTTCATGCATTTATTTTATATAGGCTAGTACTATTCTTCGGTCCAATAACTACAAAATACTAACAATTATTAATTTTATTGGTAACTTTTATTGCTACATACTTTAATTATCACAATTTTGTGGAATTTACACCTTTACCCTAATTCTCCTATATCCCTAATCCTAATTATCTACTCCTAATTCCACCTACCCCCTCTCTTTCTCATCCCTAATCCTCCTAAACCAGCCGACTCCCACACGCACAACCCCTCTCCATCTTTCTCTTCCTCTCCACACCTTCCACTCGGTCTTGCTCCTTCGGCACCGCCTCCCCTCCGCCTGTCACCGCCTCCGGCTCCTCCTCCTACCTCCAGCGCAGCCTGGCGCCTCCTCCTCTGGCCTCTGGACTCACCTCGGCTTCCTGCGCCGCCACCACTGTCGCCGCCACCGCCCGGCTCCTCCCTGGTTGCGCCCTACTCCATTGGTCACAGCCCCGGCCCGGCACACACGGCTTCCCCCTGGTGCCTTGAGCCCGCTCCCGGCTCGATCTGGCGCCCAGCGCCTCCGGCTCCCTCTCATGGCTCGGGCTCCCCACGGTGCCTCCTCCTTCTGCTCTCGGCGCGGCCGGATGGCCAGCGCCACCTCGGCCGGGTCCCTGGCTCGGTGCACTCTGGCCCAGCCGGCTTGGCCTCTCGACCACCGGCCGCCTCAGCTCGATATCCCCCACTTCCATTTTGTTCTCTATTAACTTGATTCTTAGTATTCACGGTTGAGTCCAGTATTAATGCTAGTTGGGTTTTCATGTATGCAAGATCATGATGGTTGATTGGAGGTGAAAGTGGCTACTAGAGGAGGTGTGCTACTGAGGTATGTACTCGCCTTAATCTCCCTCTCTACTCCTCCCCTACTGCTCTGTGATGACAAAAGACATCTATCTTGCTACTAAGGGGTGTTCCAAATGCATGAGTAGTTTACCTGATGGGTTGAGATGGTGTCGGTTTTGGAGTCGATGGTTGGCAGTGGTGGCAGGTGGTGTTCGAGATGGGGCTAGCTACCGGCAGTGGGGGTTGGTCGTCCTCCTGCTAGTCCTGGCGTCGTCCTTGCTCTCCGATCTTCCTCCCTGGCTCCCTTCTTCCTATAAGCTCCGGGTGCAAGGGGATGGACTAGGTGTAAGCGATGAAATGGGGTTTGTGAAGGGAGGGGGAATGGATATGGGTGAAGGAAAGCTTTGGAAATGCTGTGCTGCTTGTGAGGTGAGATGAGGAGGCTCTGGGAACAGAGGAGGGGAATGTAGACTCTTTGCAAGGGGGGCTGGCTTTGGCAGTTCGGCTGCTGGCACAAAGGCTGTGCCACCTTGTGATGTGGCTGTGAGGAACAGCAGGGGGCATGAAGATGGTGCAAGGGGATGGCTCGGCTGTGCTGGGGCTATGCTGCTCGTGCTATGCAGTGAAGAATAGAGGGGAGGGGGAAATGCAGAGATGTAGATTGGGCTACAAATTAACTGATGTAATTTTTGTATTTTGATTGGTTGTAGAATGTTCTTGTAAGAATTCGGTTATTGTACTATTGTTTTAATTTTTGCTTGCGAAGAAATTCCTTGTATGTTGATCTGATGGAAACAATTATTGTAATATAATTCCAGTTTTGATTTTACTGCTTTGCGGGTGATTGTAACATATTCTTGAATTGGATGTTAAGATTGAATGGATGATGGAATATTGATTCCGAAGATCTTTATTGTAATGTTTGAGAAGGGAACCCCGAATATACTAACAAGTTGATAAAGTTCGGTTTGCTTAATAACGATCTGACACTACGGTTAGCTCACTGTTAAGACGAAAGTGATTACCGCTAAATACCGATTACTGTTATTTGATTAGGTCTAGTAATTCAGGTTCTCACATCAATTTCTTCAACAGAATCGCTTCATGTCTCAGTGAAATGCAAATGGTAACAGAGTAGTTGATGTACCGCTCGATGCCGGACCATCATATCACATCTGTAATCCTGCACGACTCGCTCATGTATGTTTGCACGATATGGCGTCAAATTCATTACTGGAGTGATTTTCGTCGAAATAAGAATAACATCGACTGAAAAATAACAACATAAATCATGAGAAGAAATCGACCATTATCTTATTTTTAGGCTTTGTTTGGGTAGGCCAAAATCCTAGTCTATCCATGTGGATGAACATGGAATTTAGTTTAAATTCCTGGCCTATTTATGGAGATGGGCCGGGATTTTGGATCATCCAAACAAAGTTTTATGGAGGAAAATATCTCTAGTAAGTGTATTTTTATTTTTGGCCAAGTAAGTGTATTTTATTTGGACAAACAAAAACAAAAATATGATCGAAAGAAAGATGTTTATGTTACCGATCCAGTTTATCAAGATTTGTCTACCTTTTCATAAATGCATGCTTAATTATCTGTAGTTTCGGATTTACTACCTTCTCATACATACTTTATCTGTGTGGTTTCCAAACAAAGGATCATATTTGTATGTAAAATATCATTAAAACCAACATATATATTGTTCAGTACTCAAACATACTATATATGATACTGCAAGTCTGCAACACTCGAGTAATGTAGGCAGCCTCCAAACTGTCACTGTTTTACACGCAGTGCAATATTTTGTAGCATCAAATAGATAGTTTAATGTTCTCACAAAGGTTGCACACAATTAAAAAACTGAGAATCTTGACTGGAATCCATCACTCAAAGTAGTGTATATATATGCGGCTGCAGCGCGCATCCTTATTATTTCACAATTCACTTTCTTCATAGTAACCACGGGGTCATGTAGGTGGTCATGCATGAGCTATTCAGCGTTTCAGGAGGGTACCTGCAAACATATATCCATGGTTCACATTACCGGTTGAAAAAAAAATCAAAGGGTAGCGATAACTCCGGTTACCGCCTATTTCGGCCAAAATTTCCAACAAAAAAAACTCAAATTTTCGGATTTTAACTTTTAAAAAATCAAATTCAAACAAAATTCAAGCAAATTCGTTTTTTTTTACAAAATTCATCAAAACCAAATTTTTTAGGGCTGGTTTGAATTTTATCGGCCCCCACCAGTAACATCGGTTACCGCCAGTAACTGCAGAAATTTCGACGAGATTTTTTTCAGTGCATATATCACATTTAGAGGATTAACAATCAATTAGAATAGCCACTAAGAAAAAATAAATCCTCATAATTAAGTTTGAACCTACACTAACTTAACTCAATATTTCCATACAAAAAAATTATGAAATTTTATCAATATGTTGTCACGTGAAAATCCGAACAGAGTCCAAGTATATCACAGAATTATCCCGAACCAGATTGCTCCATAGGTTAAAAATAAGAGGTGTCCTCTAGAAAATAAAAGTATCCTAGCTACGAACCGGATTGCTCCATATATATGTTAAAAGTAAGACATCAAACTTCAAAGGTAGAAAGAGATCGTACTCCATCTGAAGGGTGGGTTCACCAGCAGCACTGAGGGGATGGAAGAATCCATTACGGCCGTGCAACGGCAGCTGCACTTCGGACTGACATTCATAGCCAAGTAAGTCGTTGCCGTGCTCCCACAGTTGCTGCCCATGAATCTGGTTGCTCTCCTCCAACTGCATCTCCCAAAACAATTGAAGATCAACAATCTTGTGACTCTTTTCTCACTATGCGCTATATGATTAATTAGGGTTACGATGCTGTATTGATTATCAGTAATGTACGTACTAACTAGCTATGTACGTAATTAAGGTTGCAAAGAACACCATATAGTACACGAGATAAGTAAGTGTTTGTTTTATTTACAACTCTTTTGAGATCAAGTACATCTTGTAATGCTTTTACGTATGATACTATTACAATTATAGAACTTACTTTTCTTCGAAGACATTTATTTGCTTCAGAAAACATTTGTTCCTGCAAATTGAATAAATGGGGGTCATTCACTAAGGAAATGGTCAAATTTCCAATGTTGACTTTGTTGAGAGCATACCCTTCTCTGGAGTTCCGTCAGTTGATCAACCATATGTTGTGTCTATAATAAGAGGATTAGAATTTGGTCAGTATGCTCCGAAACATCTTTCATGCACGAGTTCTGTAAATTGTATGCAGGAAGCTCATAATTGTATGAGATAGACAACGTCCACACTAATCAACAAAAGGGGTAACATAACGTCATTTAAGAAAAGATTAAAACCCCACTCAAAGCAGAAAATCGCCCTTGCTTGTGATATAATAAAGAACTTCCAGTACCCTTGTAGTTCTGATGTGCTTCACGGACGAATCAAGTTGCTTCTCAAGGCTCTCGAGCTCCTTTATGCCTAATGAATCAAGATCTTCACCGAGCAAATTCCTATGTCCACAAAAGATGCAAAAGTGGTCATGTATACAGATGAATTGAAATTAGCACTACCTTTTTTTACACTGAAGAAAAAAAATCAAATTGAAGTTATTAGCAAATCTCTCTCTCTCTCTCTCTCTCTCTCTCTCTCAAGAAATGTTATATTACATGTCTAACAAGCTAGATCAATCGTATATGCAAAAACTATCGCACGGTCTGTACACTTCTATAGCATTTGGAGCACTCAAGTAGAGATGGCATGTGGCATGTATATTTGCAACATCCAGTTATAGATCTCACCAAGCACACGTGTGCCTGTTTAGTTTCATAGGGAAGCTAATATCATAAACCAGCATGCTCAACTAAGATTAAAGTAAAATTCAGGTTTGGTGGATTTGAGAGGATTACTGTTTAAGAGCATAGTGACTAAAATTCTTTGAGCTTGCTTTTTTTTCTCTGAAATACTAGTTAAGGTTTTCTAACCTGACAAACATGTAAACAATTGAAACAGATAAGTTAATGTTACAATTTTGTGGGTCAATTGCAAAACAGCGCTATACCTGTACTTTCAGATATGTTTTGCAAAATAAAAGCATTTTTGCATTAGAAATTGCTCTTGATTTTGTTTTATCTACAAGATGGAAAGCGAAGCAAAACATCCAGAAGTGGGCAAGTAACTAAATGAAAACACAACTTGCCTTTGTGTTCGCTGTAAATTGTCAACCCGTGCCTTTAGTTTCAGGTACTCATTGCGGCTGCATTTCAATTGCTGAAAAAAATATCACAGCTTCACTTTACTAATAATCATAAAAAAAGCATTTCATTCAACATTTTGTATTATAAAATAAAATAAAATAAAATACACCAGAAGAATTATTGATGTGCAAATTTAATTGTGAGTTTCACTAGGAAATACACAGTTTAAGTTGTAATTGCAGAGTGAATAGATCATTGTGACTACTGTTATGAATATTGTGTATGTATTTAAGAGGCCTAATAAGCAATATATATATAGGGTACAAAAGGGACACAAAACTAAATTCTAGTATAAGGGAAATACTACAAATACCCTTAACACCCCCCTCAAATGCAAGGCGTATGTAATAACATTGCATTTGGAAAGTGCTGACACTACAATAGGGAAAATCCGAAGTCCGAGTCTTGATAATGTCGTCGTAGCGTGCAGCTCTTGAAAAATATGTTGAGTATCAAAAGATCTTATCCCATTCAGGGTCGTGCGATAGCCCATAAAGCACAAGGTGCAAGGGCTGAGAAAGTAGAGGCAAGCGGGAGTAAAGTCGACCGTGGCAACACGACGAAGAAGATGATAAAATCGATAGGAATAGAAAAAACTGTCAAATCAAGCCGAAGGGAAATAGATAGAAGCATGGCGGCGCAGATCAAAGCCCAAGACGTCGGCGACGCAGTGCACAAGAAGCGCAACGGAGGCGCAGTGCAGAAGAAGCGCAACGGCCTTAGAAGTTCTGGGCGGTGGCTCAGAGAGAGCAGCGATATCATAACGACTTCTACGATCTGCAATGGCTCAAAGAATAGAGCGGTGATTGCTGCCATGCAAAAGGGAAGGCGCGAGCTAGAAAACAATTGGATGACTGACATATTTGTGGACTTGCACGGTTTAGACGAACTCAAAGATTGGTACGAACTTGAATGGACGCAACGGAAAAAAACTCAAAGAAAGAACACGGTTTAGACGAACTCAAAGATTGGTACGAACTTGAATGGACGCAACGGAAAAAAAAACTCAAAGAAAGAAAAAAAACTAATTAGCAACAGCATAGCCATGCGACCAGGCACATAGCGGCAGCATAACCATGCGTCCAAGCACAGCCGAGCCATCCCTGTCGGGCCAACGCTAACTCCAACCATCACAATCTTCTCTCCCTTTCCTCTCCTTCCCAAGCAGAAGTAGCGCAGCCAACTCCTCCTCTCCTCTATTAATTCTCCACCCGGAGGGAGGCGCTCCTCCTTTGTTGGGACAGGACCGCTGTGGGCGTCATCCTCATCGTCGTGGACGACGACAGTGGAGTAAACATCTGTCTTCCTCAACCGCGACCACGGCGAGCACAGGGTGAAGGCCATGGCGTGTCATGCAAGGTGGGCGGAGGAGGATGGGATGTTGGGGTCAACGCCTGAGACGAAGAAGATGGCAGCCGCCACGGATCTGCCATCTCCGAGCATGCTAACGGCAGATCCGTTGTCACCAAGGTCATCGCCGTCAGATCCGCCTTTCACGAGCTCGAAGGCACCAGATCCACCGTCCTTGAGCCCATCGCCAGCGGCCATGCGGCAGTCGTAGGACATCGGCGATGTGGCGATGTAGGTGGCGAGCAGCGACCGCGACTGGAGCTCGGATCCGCAGTGGATCTGGAGGCGATGTCCCTCGATGGAAGAGAATGCAGCATCGGGCGTCGGGCGATGAAGACGAGGCGACGGCGACAATCTCGACCTCCAGGCGACGTAGGGCAGAGCCGGCATGGATGTAGTCGGTCCACAGATTCTACAAAGAAAGACTAAAACTAAAACTAATGTGGCCGCCCCTGGGAGTGGAGATTGCTTCTCCCGGGAGCAGCGGCAGCGGAAGATGAGATGAGTAGGCAGCGGCTACAGTTTCGCAACCCGCTCTGATACCATGTTAAATATTGTGTATGTATTCAAGAGGCCCAATGAGCAATATATATGGTACAAAGGGACACAAGACTAAACACTAGTACAAGGGAGGTACCATAAATACCCTTAACAACTACTTCATATACAAAACTAGTAGAAATATTGTAGTTTCTTACATGAAAACATCACAGAGCTAGCAGAACATTGACGACACAGCAACAATTGTAACTAAAAGCTCAAGTATTGGCAAATCATTTGCTGTCAGACTGTCACTCTGATGGTATGTCCGCTTCATCTTATTGTAGTGCACCATTATTTTTAAAGATGAACTACGAGAGTTTAGTTAATGGACAAGTAATTCTGAGTGAAAAATGTAATATAGTAGCGAGCGAGCTATGGTCTGGGCAAATAAATGCTCAAGGCAAGAAATATATGTTAGCACAAGAAATTGTGCTAAAGTTGATCATAATTTGGATACCCTAGTTTGTTTTAAAGGGTTAGTTACTAATATTTTCTCCTGGGTCTAATATTAGTAAATAGCTTATGAATTGTTCAATTTAAAAGTATGACTCGGGCTAGATAACTTTTACAGATTACAGGTACATTAATTTATATATGATATGCACAGGTTCCAGCTGGCTACGTAGCATATCATTCACATATATATAAGAAGACCTAACAATACACTTGCTGAATTAATGTATAGACTTTGTATCATCAAATGCGATTAACTCAAAATCAACTTTGTAGCTCATGAGTATACAGAACACAATTTTACCTCGTTTTCTCTGTTTTGTAGAGCTGTTTCAGGTCCTGCATAACTGCATTTCTGATACTTTTCAAGTGTTTTTGGCATGCTACAAGTTCAAAGACATGGAAACAAATGAGAGAGAGAGAGAGAGAGGAGGGAGGGAGGGAGGTGTTATGAATAGTGCTTGTATTCAATATGAGGCCAATGGGCCAATATATATACACAAATACAGGTGGTGAATATGCACAAAACCCCTCATAACAATGGGGAATAACATACTTAGACATATATCTCTAACACCCCCCCTCAAACTCATGGTGGATCAACAACATTGAGTTTGGAGAGGCAGAAGCCATGCTGTGCTCGAGTCTGGGCCTTCGTGAAGAAATCCGCTATCTGAAGCTCGGAAGGCACATATTGAAGAGCAATCACCGATCATGCACACAAGACCGCATGAAGGAAGCATCAACACCAATATGCTTGGTGAGCTCATGCTTCACAGATCACGGCACATCTTGATAGCACTCAGATCTTGTCGACAAGAGAGGAGTTGGTGTAATGACGAAACACCAAAATCCTCAAGTAACCACCGTAGCCAAGTAATCTCTGCCATCAAGAGAGCCATAGCTCGCAACTCGGCCTCTGACTTGAACGGACACATGATTGCTTTTGTCTTCCGTGCAATGAGAGAACCACCAAGAAAAACACAAGAAGCAGAGATAGACCGCGATCGAGGGATCGCTGCCCAAGTAAGCGTCCGAATAAGCTGAAGTCAGAACGAGCCGGAGCGTGGAAAGAAGAGACGGCGAGAGATAGTCCCACGAAGGTATCGCAGAACTCAAGAAGGTGGTCAGAAGGACTGAGTGGGAGCAGAAACGAATCGACTCGAATGTGAATGGATAAGTGATATCCGGACGAGTAACAGCAAGGTAGACAAGACTCCCAACAAGATGACGATAGCGAGTCGGATCAGAAAGAGGCTCGCCATCAAAGGGTCGGAGGTGAACATTGAGCTCCATGGGAGTCTCAACAGTACGCTGATCAGTGAGAGAGGCGCGATCAAGAAGATCCTGAATATACTTCTCTTAGGACATAAAGAAACCATCGGAAGTGGAAGTAACTTCAATCCCAAGGAAGTAACGAAGAGGACCAAGATCTGACATAAGGAACTGCTCACTAAGACGAGCCTTGACAAAGGCAATGTACTCAGAATCATCTCCGGTAATGATCATATCATCAACATACAGAAGAAGAAGAGTCCGACCACGAGACGAAGTGTGGACAAAGAGCGCAGGATCATGATCACTTGCTAAAAAGCCAGCAGCAGTGACCATAGAGGAGAAGCGCTCAAACCAAGCACGAGGGGCTTGCTTAAGGCCATAGAGAGAGCGACGGCGGCGATGCACCATGCCCTCGAGAATGAATACCTGGTGGCGGATGCATGTAGACCTCCTCACGCAACTCGCCATTAAGAAAGGCATTCTTGACATCAAGCCGAGAATGACATCGATGGCAAGCAGACGCCACCAAAAGAAGAGTGCGACACGGTGGTCATGTGGGCCATAGGAGCAAAAGTCTCGTCGTAGTCACGACCATGCTCTTGCTGAAGCCACGAGCAACAAGACGCGCCTTATAGCGTTCAAGAGAGCCATCAGAGCGAGTCTTAATCTTATAGACCCACTTACACGTGATAGGACGAGAGTGAGATGGAAAAGGAACAAGATCCCAAGTACTAGTACGCTCAAGGGCAGCAATCTCCTCGGCCATGGCATGCTGCCACTCAGGATGAGCAACAGCATCCCGGTAGGAGATAGGCTCGCAAGTAGTCAAGGCCAAAGAAAGGCAAAAGCAGGCAGAGGCCGAATCGACTGGCGATCGCGAAGAGCGTAGCGAGGAGAAGATGACCCATCAGAGGAAGATGGGGCATCAGAAGAAGAGGGAACATCAGAAGAAAATGGCTCATCTGGAAGATCCTCAATACGAGGTCGACAAGTGTAGACGAGTGTAGTGGGGGGAGCCTGAGGAGCCGCAGGAGACGAAGCAGGCGGCGACAACGGCGGAGAGGATACAAGAGGAATATGTGGAGACTCAGTGGGACGGGTGGACGAGGGCAAAACAGATATAGGTGTATTTGGAAAGGTCAAAAAGGACAGAGACTCCACAGAGGAAGCCGAAGGAGAGACAGGACGTGGGTAGAAAGGACGAGACTCGTCGAAAGTCACATCCCGAGAAATCCGCATCCGTCGACCAACAGGATCCCAAAGACCGATAGCCCTTGTGCTCGCACCTTTGATCCCGTAAAAACACACTCAACAGATCGAAGTCGGTTTGGTACGTTCTCAAGGGCGAGAAGAACGAGCAAACGCAGCCAAAAAGACGAATGGCGAGTAGTCGAAGGAGACCACAGAGACGCTCAAAGGAATTGCATACAAGAGCGTAAGAAGGCTGGATGTTGACGAGATAGGTGGCAGTGGAAACAGCCCTTGGCCCAAAAGTGAGGTGGAATAGAGGCGGCAATCATCGAGCACGAGCCGACTCAAGGAGGTGACGATGCTTACGCTCAGCAACACCATTCTGAGCATGAGCACCAGGACAAGAGAATCGAAGCGAGAGTGCCCTCCTTTCGAAGGAAATCTAGCAGTGACGAGAGAGGTACTCGCCGGCAGAGTCAGCACGAAAGACACGAATAGGAGTGGAGAACTGTGTGCGAACCATAGTAGCAAATTGTTTATAGATAGACAAGGCCTCACTACGAGAAGACATGAAATATATCCAAGTGTGGCGAGAGAAATAATCTATAAATATGATATAATATCGATGACCCCCTTTCGAAACGAAGGGAGCCGGACCCCAAACATCTGAATGAACAAGATCAAAAGGGCGTTGAGATACTGACTCACTATGAGGATAAGGATGTCAAGTTGCTTGCCTAACTTACGTACTCGACAATCTAAAGACACGCTCTGAGATGCACTCCGAAGACCACGACGAATCAAGACGAGGCAGACGAGATCCACATAGATGGCCAAGACGGTGATGCCACTGCTGGAAAGAGCCGGTGGACGGAGTGGCAGAAGCGGAGAGACTGGCGGCGACGGTGGCAGCAGAAGGAAGGTGAAGCCAGTCAAGCTCCCAGAGACGCTGTGAGTCAAGGCGCCGAGGGCCGAACCAACCAGAGCTCCGTGTGGCGGTCCCAACACAACAAGAGTCGAGTCGAGAATGACCCGACAACCAAGATCAAGATGTCCCAGTGAAAAGAAGTCAGATGATAAGGCGAGGAACATGAGCAATGTGACGGTACATGAAAGGATGAGTTGCTAAGAGTTCCTCGACCAGAGACAGAGAGAGAGGTACCATCGCAGTAAGAACACTAACAGAGAATCGGGAGGTGTAATGAAGGACAGAGTGGAAGCATCGAAGTCATGTGAAAAGATGCTCGTAATCAAGAATCCACGGGAGGTACTGACCGTAGAGGGTGGTTTCTCGGTGCTCAAGAATCGATGAGTGAGCTGCGAGAACTGCCGAGGAGAACTCAAGCGGCAAAGCGCCGAAGTCCGCTATCTCTGCTCCGTGAGAGAAATCACCAAGGAGTCGATCAGACGTCGATGTAGAAGACCGAGTCGAGCTAGTAGAAGAACGACGTGAAAGATGCCGTTTCTTCTTATAGCACTGGGACTCAATGTGGCCGACCTTGTCGCAGTAGGAGCAGTGAGGACGGCCACCTCCAGATGGAGGGCGGCCACCACCGCCTGTGGCAGCCGCTGGAGGAGGCAGTGTCCTGAAGCGTGGAGCAGACGGTGTAGCAGGTGGACAAGCGGCGAGCACAGAGGGGAGTGGCATCGCATCAAGACCACTCAAAGTAGTCTCCTCCGCCAGATCTCGGTAAGGGCCTCTAGGAGAGTGACACGAGGGTGACGTGCAAGAAGCCGGGCACGCCTCGCCGAACTCAGACGAAGGCGAGTAAGGAACTCAGAGACCCGCCAAACTCCAGTCAAGATGTACAGCTAGGCAAAGATGGATAGGAGCGACAACGGCGGTCGCGGAGAGAGTCCAACGGACGCCAGACAAGCAGAGCTCGAGCGTAAAAGCGTCAACAAGAGCATCACCTGCCAAGAGAGTGCTTCATGGACCACTGACAGTACAAGGCATCACCAGAGGGCTCAGAAGCGCCGACGAAGGTGAGTCAACATCCGAAAGCCGAGGAGAGTCCCACAACCTCGAAGAGAACCGAGGCCGGACATCGGCAATGAGGACAAAGAAGCGGCTCGAAGTCGTCGTCGTACTCATCGAGTATAGACGGTCGATCGATCCTTGTAGGAATCGAGCCTCTTGGTAGGCGAGAGGCACCGCATCATCGGCAAAGTGGCGGCCTTAGCAAAGAAACCTTGTTTTGTCGAAGCGGCCTGCGAACAGTAGGCTCCGTCGGAGGAGTAGGGCAAGGCGGGCAGATGACATCGCCAGAGAGGATGCCCCAGAGACGAAGACCACGCATATGAATGCGCATGTGAGACGCGAAGTCGGTGTAATTAACACCATCGAAGATCACCGGGCAACGAGGGAGAGAAACAGTACCCATTGGTAGGCGGTGCTGGACGGCACGGCGACCAATGGCAATGAAGTCTAACAGGCGGCGCTGGACGGCGCGGCGGTTAGAACGACGTTTTTTTTTCGGCCGACTTAAATAAAAAACCGGCCTGCTCGAAGCAAAACAGGCCCAGCCTGTTAGCCGAGCGGGGGAACCCTAGTTCCCCCGAGTCTTCTCGATGTGGCGGCGGAGGACACGCGACGATCGTGAGAGAGAGGGCGGCGGCGGCTTACTGCCGAGGCGCCATGTCGGGAGGCGCGGCGGCTGGGAGGAGGCGGTCGGGACGGAGGCGCTGCGGCGAGAGGCGCGACGGCCGTGGAGGCGCGAGCACGCGGCGGTGACCGGCACTCAAGCGGCGGCGGTGATCAAGCAATGGCGAAGTTCGAAAGGCCTAACGGCGGATGCACGCGTCTGGCGGCGGGGGGCACTCAAGCGGCAATGGAGGCCTGGCGACTTCTGGCGCAGCGTCGGCGGCCTGAAGCGGCTCTGCGGCAGCGTCGTGAACGCGCGCGATGGATCCGGGGTGTCGCGGCGACCGACGATGGAGCAATGGCCCGATTCGTCGAGAGCGACCGAGTAGACGGATCGGGCGGAGAGGCCGATTTAATCGACCAGAAGACGGCAAGCCAGAGCAGAGGCAACGGGCAAATGAAGCGGCAACCGGCAGCTGAGGAGGCCGGCGCCTGTCTCACGTGAGAAACCCTAACCCTAGTTTTGGCTCTGATACCATGTTATGAATAGTGCTTGTATTCAATATGAGGCCAATAGGCCAGTATATATACACAAATACAGGTGGTGACTATGCACAAAACCCCTCATAACAATGGGGAATAACATACTTAGACATATATCTCTAACAGGAGGGAGGGAGTATACAGGGGTAAATTAGTGCTCCTACCTTTTGTCTTATTTCTTAATTTGTATGCAGAATTTCTGAATGTTGATTATTTTCTACTAGCGAAAAGTTACATTTCAGTCCTAGGTCTCTCTATATATATAAACACAAAGATTTCAGTCCTAGGTTTCCATATATAAACACGAAGTATGAATACTGAAGTTATATTATTTCTTTACGGAAATTTAATGGACCCGGTGGGGATAAGAGTAGGTAGGCCGTAGGCGCAATCTAGAGTAGAATTGGTGCGAAGTTAAGATTTTCATTGTCAGCTGCCAGTTTATCTTCACTGTTCAGTAAGCCACAACTTAATTTTCCTGTAAAATTTACAGTACCGACGAATCAAAAACATGCGCAGTGACGACATGAGATGAGATACAGTTTGGTATAACTCTGAAAGAACACCTGATGAGATAACGGCTTCAAAACAAAAGTACAGGAGGTGTCGAGATGATAAAAGATGGAGCCACTATTCAATAGTCATGATTCTCATGAAAGAGTAGAGAGAAATGATGCAAAGAGGACATGCAGGGGTACTATGTTGCACTGATTTCAAGGTTGTTGCTGATTCTTTCGGATGCACATAATCTATTCTTCCAGATCGCTTCTAGGAATCCTCAGTTTGAGTGGATGACTGTTCTCAGATCCCAATTCAAAGTGCAACCAGGACACGGATTTTTTTTTGTAGGAATTTATGTGTGGTAAATGGCCTACGCCTCCATCACTACCAGAAACAGGATTTTTTTCGAGTGCCAAAAACACTTAGGAAAGAGAGAGACACACTTGGGAAATATATTTCTCGAGTGTCACACTCGGGAAAAAGCACTCGGGATAGATTAGTCGGGATAAAAACGGTTTCCGAGTGTTACACTCGGGAACTATACCTTTACCGAGTGCATCTGAGACACTCGGGAAAGTTAGACACTCGGGAACAAACCCTGCTGACATCTGAGTGGATGGGAGGACTGTGGGGCCGAAGTTTAATTTCTTACTTGTTAGAGAAAACTAATTCTATCTAGCTGTTTAATTAAAATTGTTAAGAAAAAAAAATACACATGAGGACAACTTATATGTGCAATGCAAGACACAAAGAGAGCTAACAACACTCCAGAGGCATGTTTGGAATGTGGCCCTACTCCTCCACGAAAATCTGACATTCCAAACAGGCCCTCGGTGTTTCAACTACAGTTTTTAGTTGGCAATAATATAGGCGATTATACTATATGACATCTTAGGCAAACATTTCCAAAGTTTGAATCAACTCATCTTGCATCAATTCATACTATCCTCCCAAGCAAAATAAATTAATGCACACTCATCTTTTCATCATCCCACACAAGGATGATATGACACTGCCATCCCAACACTACCTCAACTCTGCATGCATGGAGCTTCGAACATAAGTATATATCCAGATCAATCTCTGTAAATTTATATAAGAATGATGTCACATATCGACCTATACGGGAGAAATGAATGGCTCTTACAAGCCTGCAGAAATTTTGGAGTTGATAGTCTAAAAAGGTGGAATTGCTGAGTTTATATGGACACTGTTGGATATATAGGTGAAAATAGGCCAAGTTCTTTTTTTAGGCGAGTCCTTTTCAAAGCATCACACATGCACGGGCTTCTTCTCTTTGTGACTTCATTTTGCTTCTCAAAGCACAGTTCGGACTACATTGGGCAACAAAGAATAAGAAAACTTTTTAAGGAAGACGACCAGATCCACGAGAAATAGCTGTAAATAAGTCACCTAAATTTCTCATCTCTAGACCACCGATCATGAAATTGCACGATATGAACTTCAACACGCACAGATTAGTTCACTACAATCTTAAGATCGAGATCAGCGCAGGTCCCGGCCTTCAAAAGTACGATCTACCGAACGGACCAGGAAGAAAAACCCTAAACCCAAGATATTGGCCAGATACCGGCCTGGGAAGCCATCGAAACCCAGCTCCTACCCTCAATCCGTCGAAGCGTACGTATCCCCTAACCTCAACACGGTTGATTGCTCAGATCCCCACAAAACACAGCCACTTAGAGACATCTCAAATATGTAGCTCGAGATCTCGACATGAAACCTCAGGAAAATTGCACCCCGGAGCTTCGCCGTGGGCAAGGGACGCCATTTCGTGGGCAGATCTGGAGAGATCCATAGACTGGCCGGGCCTTGGGTCACTGCGTACGTGCGAGCGCGCGTACATGTGCGCGATTCAGGTAAGTATATATACCTCTGGGTGCTGCAGAACTCGTAGAGCTTGCCGCGGTTGGAGAAGATGATGAGCGCGACCTCGGCGTCGCAGAGGACGGAGAGCTCGTAGGCCTTCTTGAGCAGGCCATTGCGGCGCTTGGCGAACGTCACCTGCCGGTTGATCTTGTTCTCGATCCGCTTCAGCTCCACCCGGCCCCTCCCCATGGCCGCCACCGCCTCGGCTCGCTTCTGCAACCTTCAATTCTGGCTAGATCTCACCACCAGCAGCAGCACACCAAGTAGTACCAACCAGCAAAGAGCTCTAGCTAAGCTAGATAAGGTGGGAGGGAGCAGAGGGGCAAAGAAAGCCAGAGATTAATAAAAGAAGCTGCAAGAGATGGATGGGGCTAGCTGAGTTGAAAGAACCAGTGGATGCAAGGGGGCTGTTCAGGCTGCCATTTTTGGCAAAGGATAAATAGGGGGGAACCCTAGAGGCCCAGCACCGTAGCGCATTTGTGGAAGCTAGGATGGGTCATGGGTCGCGTCCATGTCCACCTCTCAACTCCTGCTTTATTCGCTTCTGGTGGCCTGCCCTCCGGCCGACCATGACCCTAATCAGTGGCTAGTTCACGTACTAGTGAATTAATAGCTACTATCTTCCTAATTAGGCGCGTTAGAAAACGTCATAACCATCGGCGACCATGTTTAAGCAACCATAGCATTGTCAACAAGCTAAACAAACATTAATCACATAATTAACATACAACATGTATGCGAAAAAAATTACCTCTTCTCGAAAATCTTCGCTTGATCTAGAACTTTACCAGCTAATACAACTGCTAAACACCACTCTAAACTCTCTCAAATTAGCAGCGAATTCAGAAATTCTCGCTACCGCGCGCTTTGTCTCGCTCGCGACGGCCGCGCGGTTTTAATGGCGCGCAAGAGCTACCACCCACACTCCGGGTTAGCAGCAAGGACAGTACTGACACGACGCGGGGGACAGCGACGGGATGCAAAATAAGTGATGGTTGATTTGACAAGGCCTGCGGCACGCGCAACAACCCGGTTACAGTGCCTCGGGTTAGCGACAGGCAGCCTACCGATAAACGAGTTTGCGGCAGGGAGACAACGAGACGCGACGGTGATCGGACCGCGCGACGGCGGCGTGGTAGCTCGTCCAAAGGTTTCGCTAGCGGCAGTGGTCGATACTAATCGGTGCACAACAGGATCGAGCGTTTCGTATGCGCGACACATGACTTGCAGTGCACCAGGTTAGCGGCAGGAAACTGCAACGGTCCGGGAGCTCGCTAGGTGCCCTGTTGCGCGCTCTCTCTCTCTCTCTATCCAGCTTTCATGGCCGTGCAGCGGAGTCGTCGCATTCTGCCCTTTTGATCAGCTGATTGGTTGGCCCCGCGCGATGCGAGGATCGGAGGAGTTGTTTACGGCCGTCCGATCCGCGCAGCCGATTCCTCCGCTGTCGACACGTGCGCTGCCGGGCCTGGCTTGATGATTCGGTATCGGTCCCAGGGTCCCAGCCGGTCGGGCAGCACCATGCAGCATAACCGCGCGCCAATCATGTCACGGCGCCGTGCCCCCACTCGGCACTGGGTTGTGCGTGAGCGCGCACAGGGGAGATCGATCAGAGATTCAGATCAGATGTCTCCCGGCCGGGGCCCGGGCCGCGCGATCGATCAATCAGCCGAGCGACCGTTGGCTCTTGCGGTGCGCCGTGCGCCGTGCGCGTGCGTGGTCGGCCGTGTTGAGGGACGGGTGACTGTTCGATGATCTGCCGCTGCCCGCTGGTCGGCCGCATGCATGGACGCTTACTATTGTGCATGGCGTGGGTAACTGGTTGGCCGCGTCTCTGTTTTGGGAGGGGGAGAACTTGTGCGTTGGCAGGCAGTACTGTGCAAATTGATTACTAAATTTAAGCGCGACGGTATCCGGTAGTGGTACATCGTCTCAAGTACTCCTCGACTTTACGTGCTTTTTTATTCTAGCTAATCGAGTGAGCCCATAATTTTACGTGCCTATCCAATACGTCTGCATTGTTGAATCAGCTGATAGGAACAACAACAACCAAAAAAACGTATCAAAACCCTTTTTTTAATACCAACCTGCCCTTGTACGGTCGTCCGTCAAGAATGGCACATCGATCCCAGAACGCAGCAATGCAAGGCACGTACGCAAACGCAGAAAGCCACACGACTTCGCACCCTTCCACACAGGGATACGATCGGTTCCGTCTCAGCGTGCAGCTCTTCCAGTCGTCACTCTGCGCAGCGCACACTTGTTCGTGGAGGAGCCATGCATGCACTTGGCTAGTTGGCTAGCTGGCTAGCTGCCCTTCCTTCTCTCCGTTTCCTCTGCTACGCACCCGGCTAACCCCACGTCTATGATCACTGTTTGGCTGCCTGCATGTTTCTAGCTTGGTCTATATGAGTCATCTAGGTTAAAACTAGGTAGACTGGGTGGATGTAATGGGTGTTGTTTGGTTGCCTATTTTTATTGGGCTAGACAGTGATGAGATTTTGTTTGGTTGGTTACATCAGAATACTGAATGCATGAGTAGATGTAACGGAGCTGTTTGATTGCCTGCGTATGACAGGCTAGAAGTTTTTTAGCAGAAAATCTCAGCACTATGAATAATGTTCAGACTAATATTGACATCAAGCTTTTGAATCTTGTAATA
The DNA here is from genome assembly GCA_036346405.1 of Phyllostachys edulis. Taxonomy (NCBI): domain Eukaryota; kingdom Viridiplantae; phylum Streptophyta; class Magnoliopsida; order Poales; family Poaceae; genus Phyllostachys; species Phyllostachys edulis. Next base: position 60,658,036 of record CM070560.1, on the reverse strand, counting down.
TTCCAGTAACTGCGAATAACTATGAATGGACAGGCCATTTTGTTTTTTAATCAGAAGAATTTAGTATATTTGCAGCAAATCTCAGCACCATGAATAATATTCAGACTAATATTGACATCAAGCTTTTGAGTTTTGTAATACTCCAGTAACTACAAATAACTATGAATGGACATGCCAATTTGTTTTCTAATCAGAACAAACTTAGCATTCAAGAACAAACTTGTCACTGGCTATCTGCCTACGAGTTTGATGTATTACAATTCGGAAAATGCTTCACACACTACACATTTTTTAGTACATAAGTACTACAAGGTGATCTCCACCTTTGATTAAAACCACACAGAAAATTGTATCAATCACAAATGGTAAAACTAGGAAAATAAAAGATAAAGCTGCTGCTACCTCATGAGGTCCAGCCAAACTTCTTCATGACATCCTTGGTTCTCTTCCGGAGCCTCATGAACACAATGACTATGCAAGCCAGCACCCATGGTGGGAAGTTCACGTTGCCAAGCCTGGACGCCTTAAGCCACTCGGGCATCTTCGCCTTCTCTAATAACGCCGCAGCTACTACCGTCATAGCGGCGACGCCAATCATCACCTTGGTGATGGGCTTCAGCAAAGAATCCTAAACCACCAAAGAGGCAAATGCATCACATAAGACTTCATAATACTAACCTTGCAGATATCAAGATATGCTAAACAATTGCTAAATTAAGATGTAAACTGAGGGTGAGTTGATGTGCAATGGGGTTTGGGGTACTACAACTACCTTGGGCTCGCCGTCGATTTAAGATGGTGGAGCCCAGGCGAGGTGTGGAGGAGCGGCCGTTGTGGGGGTGGAAGCGGATGGCGGCGCTTGCTGGTGCGGGAGGTGGGGTTGAAGGCGAAGACGGACTTGAGGCCGTGCTGCTCTAGGATGTAGCCCACGTTTGGCTGGTCCTATGTCCACCCGCCTAGCCACGACCGGAACACGGCCCCTGGCCCCCGGCTCAGCTGGAACAGCTGCACCTCCACCTCAGGCGCAGCCGCCGCCTCTGATCCAGGTTTCTCGTTCTGGGTAGGGGACTCCTCTTGGATGGCGTTGTCGCTAGCCTCCGCGGCTGCGGCCGGTGCCGCGGCCTGTCGGCTTCTAGCTCCATTGGTTTCTTTGATTGGGTCCAGGGGAAGGGGAAGGAGGTGGAAGTGCTCAGGACTACTGCGTTTTCGCTTGCGAGGCTGCATCCCTCGGGCCTGGCTCACGAGCGAAGGTCGCGAGGAGTGTTTCCCTCGAGCCAGGCTCGGGGGAGCCATTTGCGCGCGTGTGGCCTGGCCCAGACCACGGTGCAGGCAACCAAACGTAGCAAAACATGCATGCACAAATGCGAGCCAACTGAATGCAGCGAACCAAACACACCCTTAGGCACCAACGGGGTGTCGCATGGGCGAGAGCGAGCAAGCGACCCGTTACGACCGTGTAATTAGAGATAATTCCTAGTCAGGTCTTGTAATCCCAGTTCATATTAATAAAGAGCAGCCCCTATTCTCTTCCAGGATACTCCACGTCATTTTTCTCTTTTTATTTTCGTAAGATCGGCGACTCGATCGTCGACAGCTGGCGCCGTCCGTAAGTTTCCTGAAGAAACTCTTCGCTCATACAAATCCTCGCCCAAGTTCCTGCAATCGCTAATGTGAATATGCCCGGAGTTTAGAATGAGGAGAATTGGTTCGACTTGGCGGACTACGCCGACCTCGATATGGAAGGATGCATTCGTGCCATTGAGGAAAATGGCAGATCTTCCTCCTCCGCCGGCTCGCACGTCGCCGACGATAGCGAGGTCGACCGGATGGACGAGGATGCGCCACCATTACCGGTGGCACAATCAGAGGAACCAGCCATTCCGATCAGCTCGGAATGTCAGGGGACCTCTTCAAGCCCGGTCTTTCCGACCGGCAAAACAGGTGAAGAAATTTCAGCACCACCACTTGAAAATCTCTATACCCTCGATGAAATCATGGCTGAAAGATATTCTCCTACGGATTCTGGCAATTCCAGGAATCAACCGACATCTGGTAACGGTGTCGATGAAGCCTCCACTGGTCGTAGGCCATGTGGGGATGATCACGCTCAGCATACGATCGGCAGTTCGCCGAATCAGGCTGAGGAGACCTCAGGAGGTGCTCATTTCCGACCGCTCTCCGTCGTGGAAACTTCTGGTAAAAGCACTTGACGAGGACTAAAACCTCTATGTATTATTTTAATACATAATAAAAGACCATACGTCTTCATAGTCGTAACCCCTAAGACTAACGACCTCCCTGGTCGTTAATATTCCGTAGATTACTTAATGGGTACCACAGTGGGATGAGACTTTGTGCCTAATCCCACCGATAACCGCTCGTAAAATTACCGAACTGGTATTTCTTATCGTATGATGAATGGAACACGTGCTATACGTTCCAAACCATGCGATCGGAAATCCTTTGCACTGGTTGATGAACTTCCGACCAGAGAGGTTAACCCGACTCCCATGCGAGTCAAGCACTCGAGGCCAAAGATGACACCCAAACCATCCGACTGCACAAAGGAGGTACCACTCGACAAAAGCGCTTCTCGCACAAATCAAGTCGTCACATGGGTCAGACATCCGCACCCAACCGCCAAGAAGATTCGGTCGGGCAAGACTCGACCCTAAATAGGAAGAGTCGCCGTCTCCTTCCTCCGAGCGAATCAGACGGTTTGCACCGGCAAGCGTCCGATATGCCCGAGTCCCCAGAGGTGATCGAGCACAGCTTGCTCTCCACCGACAAAAACCGATCAAGCGAAACTACGACGTTTACTTTGATCGGAAGGAAGCAATCCAATGGAGATTGACAAGCTTCTCAAAGTCGGATTTATTCGTGAAGTCGACCACCCACGGTGGCTTGCCAATCTGTAATGGTTAGAAAAACAATGGGAAATGGCGAATGTGTATCGACTTTACGATCTTAATAAGGCTTGTCCGAAGGATGACTTTCCCTTCCTCGCATTGATCAACCGATAGACTCTACTTACGGGTGCGAAGTTACTAAGTTTTTAGATGCGTATTCGTGGTACCACCAGATTAGTGTGTGTAAAGAAGATGAGGAGAAAACTTCCTTCATCACCCCATATGGCACTTCTTGTTATATTAAGATGCCATTTGGTCTCAAAACACTTGTGCAACTTTTCAAAGGTTGATGCAAAAACCTTTAGTCCACAAATCGGTCGGAATCTAGAAGCTTACGTTGACGATCTAGTCGTAAAGACCACCAACGCTGGCGACCACATTCCTGACTTACAAGAAACTTTTAATAACTTGAGAAGACATAACCTCAAGTTAAATCCTAAAAAGTGTGTTCGAGTTTCTGTTTGGAAAACCGCTTGCGGTTTCCTAGTTTCGCTAGAGGTATTGAAGCAAATCCAAAGAAAAATTGCGCCATCGACTGATCGCCCTCAGACCACGAAGAAGGAAGTCCAAAACTAACCGTCAGTATGGCAAAGATTAAGTCGTTTCATAGCAAGGTTAGGGAAAAAGGATTACCTTTCTTTAAACTTCTTCGAAACATGGGAGTTTTGAGTGGACTAAAGAGGCAAACGATGCCTTTGAGGAACTTAAAAGTACCTTACAAGTACCCGGTTTTAGTTTCTCCGAGATCGGAGAAACATTGCTAATTTACGTGGCAAAGAACACCACGCATAGCTTAGCGGTAATTGGTTGTAGAAAGGATAATATCCAACGACCGGTCTATTACGTAGCGAAGTCTTACATGGACCAAAGGAAAGATACCCACAGTACAAAAGTTGCTCTATAGCCTTCTTATGTCTTCAAGAAAGCTAAGGCACTACTTTCGTGCCCACAAAGTGGTCGTACCTCTGAGATATCCTCTTGGTCAAGTCCTTGGAAACAGGAATCATCGGACTAATAGCCAAATGGGCGGTCGAGCTAGGGCGTTCGATCTCCATTTTATTTCACTTAACAACAATAAAGTCCCGTGCAATAGCGTAATTCATTGCCGAATGGACAAACCCTGAACCCACCCAAGGACCCGAGTACGAACACCACGATGAGTGGACATTGTATTTCAACGGTTCCTTGATGTTACAAGGATCGGGGGTTGGAGTGGTCTTGATATCCCTTACTGGCGAACACATCAAGCACGCCATCCAAGAATTTTCCGCCACCAATAATGTGGCGTAATATGAAGATTTATCGGGACTCACAGCTCGTTCGCTCGGGATTCGCAGACATTAGTGAAAGGCGATTCTCAACTAGTAGCGAATCAAGTGGGGAAAGAGTATCAATGCTCTAGTACTAAGATGTCATCTTATCTGGCGGAAGTACGAAAACTCGAAAAGCACTTCTTCGGTTTTCGGATCCAACATATTCCTAGAAAGAAAAACTTTCTGGCGCACCAGGTTGGCACGGATGGCCTCCACGAGGTCGACCGTCCCCGCCGGAGTTTTTCTCGAGCAACTCAATTCACCCTCGGTAGTTGAGCCTTCCGAGAACATACATGATTCTTTGCAAGTTGAACAAACTAATCAAGGGAACATGGATGCTCCACAGTGTCGCTGACGGTTGGCGCTGCCACACGATCAAGGTAGAGATCGATGACATCGATCTACAATTATCTTCAAAGATGACACAATTCCAGAAGATGATGTAGAGGCCGATCGATAGCACGAAAAGCCAAATCATACACTCTAATCGAAAGTACCTTGTATAAACGAGGATCTCATGGAGTGTTGATGAGATGCATATCTCAAACGGATGGCATTAGATTGCTAATCGAAATCCATGAAGGTGTCTCAGGAGCACACCATTCCTACTGTAACCACAGTCGGTAAAGCCTTCCCAGCAAGGCTATTATCGCCAAGCGCCTTCGTGATGCAAAAGAGCTTGTGATGAAGTGTGTACAATGTCGGTTTATAGCCGACAAGTACACCACCAAGACAAGCCTTACAAACAATTCCTCTTTCTTGGCCTTTTGCAACCTTGGGATCGACATTCGGGACCTTTCCCAAGAGCACCGGGGCTTCATTCCTTTTCGTCATGATTGACACGCTTACAAAATGGATTGAAGCCGAGCCATCGTTAAAATAACAACCGAGGCCACTAAGAGATTTCTCCCAAAAATGTGATCACGCGATTTAGTGTACCCAATCGATCATCACAGACAATGGTTCCCGCCTCCAAAGAATCAATTCCGTGAATTCTGCGATGAACTTGGTGTCAAATTTCATTTTGCTTCTGTTGCTCATCCACAGAGCAACAGAGCAGTTGAGCGGGCCAATGGTATCCTTATGTAGGGGATCAAACGCCGAGTATTCGACCAGTTAATCAAACGGTCAGGAGCTTGGGTTAAAGAACTTCCTCTCGTGTTATGGGCCGTTCGAACCCGACGACCGATCGTCGCGACCGTGAAACTCCATTCTTTTTGGTTTATGGTGCCGAAGCCATGCTTCCTCCGTAACTCAAAATTGGCTCGCCGAATCGATCGTTTTGACGAAAATGATCGAATGAACGACGACTTCGACGACGCCGATTTCCTTGAAGAACGATTTAAACCAAGCCCTTGTACGATCGCTAGCCTACCAACAAGCCATGCGAAGGTACCATAGTCGTAAGGTGCGACCTCGCACCTTTTTGTCAGAGGTGATCCGTTCTCGAAAAATTCAGAGCCAAACAAATCGCAATAAACTTTCTCCTAAATGGGAAGGTCCTTACATCGTGGTTGAAGTCACCCGACCAGTGTTCCGTCGACTAGCTATGTCCGATGGGCAAATTTTGTCAAATTCTTGGAACATCGATCAATTGCGTAAGTTCTATGTTTAATTTTCATTCTTTCATTTCTTTCAATTTCAATTTCATTAAATTCATTAATTAATTAAGAAGTGCAACCTTGCTTATATATATACACCTACATTCTCGTCGCTTATTATTGTTAGTCCGGTGGGAGAAGACATTTTTCTCTCCGATATCCTTTTTAAGGATCTCGATACTCTATGGTCCTAGTCGTGAGCATTTTTCTTCAAATGATTCCCACGCGACTACACTCTTTTCTCAAAGAAAATGAGTAATCGAGCGCCACACAACTAACTATCTCATGAATGATATGCTTACGATTAGAAGATTATGCTTCATTATTTCAAGATTACGGTCTATTCTTGTCTCTCATCGGTCGGACACGGAAAGCCTCCTAGTCAAGTCTCTCCTTTTCGCACGTGGTCCCCCTAATCGAAGGAGCTTCCTAGCGACGGTTCTTTTCTTCGATCCTCGCTACCGATCGAATATAGAATTTGAACATGTTTCAAAAATATATATCGTATGCCTTCGTGTCTTAGCATTAGTTCCACTGCACTATGGGACAATAGATATAAACAAAGTTCACTTATAATCTGCTGCATACATATTTGCATTTCTTCTTATGTCAAGTTTGACAAAGTCTTTTTCCGACCATATATAGTGTTTTTGATTGGTATTTCCATTATGACAAACAAAGATCTATAACTAGTCGAAATCGTCTGTTGTCCCGACCACATTTGATTTCCTAGTCTCAAGCAACGATCGCTTTTGTCTTACATATCCAAACATACCTTCAAAAAGCTCACATACATGGTTATGACCTCTTTTTATTCTCTTTCTTGGCTCACCGCTTGTACAAGAACGCTTCTTCTACTATAAAGCGCCGGGGCTAGGAAATATACGAGAATTTTAAAAAGTCAAACAGATAAACAAAAGCTTTGTCAATGACATAAAAGGTAAGTTTTCATAGATATTCAAATATTTTTACACTTGTAGGAACCTACTCTAAGAAATATTCCCACCTAACTCTTGCTTGTCTCTGAGATTCGACCTCCATCTCCTCTACAACTATATCTCCGAGTGGCCCGAGTTCTTCCATGAACTTGGTCGCCTCTTCAGTGGGCGATTGAAGTCATGTTTAACAGCTTGGAGATCTATGGAGGGTCGGAAGCTTTCAGCTTTGCCAAAGCAAAACTAACTCCACTTGCAACGCCTGCTTTTAGGGCCCGGCATAATTCGTCCGAGTAGTTTTGAGCAGTAACTTTAAGGTCCTCTAGAAGTTGACCCAAATAGTTCATTTTCTCTATTGGATCTCCTAAGGAAGGCAAGCTTGATCCTGATCCCATATCAAAGATCATCTTGTTCAAAGCACGAATCTTTTCATCAATATTTTGAGCAAGAGCCGCCACCTTATCTGCTCAAATTTCGTAGTTTTTTTACTCTGCTCAAGATTTGCGCTTTGCTCTGCAAAAACAAATCGCTTAATGAACACAAGCATAAGTGAAGGAAAAATCAAGTTTACGACATATTACCTTCATTTGTTTTGCTAAGTGTTTCATATTTGGTCGTTGTTTCACGATCAACCTGTCTTTAGTCAACTTGCTTCAAAGAATGATCGGTCTTTAGCTTTTATTTCTTCTTCAAGAAGAGCTGTCTTGGCTTTCACCACAACCTCCTCTTTTATTTTCTCCGGATCTATCGAATACGATAAGGAAGAATAATTGTAGAGGAGCAAAGTATTGAAGAAGAAACAAAAGTTCAAAAGGAAAAGTTCTTACTTTCCAACTCGGAGTGCTTTTGCTCCAAGTCCTTAACTCATTGGGTCACCTCCGATCACAAAGAAAGTTCTCGACCAAATGCTACACAAATAGCGTTCTCTTTCTTAAGTTTCTTATAAACTTTTTAAAGAAGAGCTATGAAGTCGGTCGAGAATATTTACCCGAATTGCTCGGTCATTATAACTAGCAAAAATCAAATCAGGGTGCATCTTGAGTTGAGTATCCGATACTTTCGCCACGCCTCATCAAGCTCCTTATCCTCGATAAATCGGGACGAAAAGGAACTTGTTAGGTTGGGAAGGGTTATCAACAAAGATCGAACCTGTTGAGACCTCTCGAGGCATCTACCTCCACGTAGGGGTTTCAATCACCAAAGGATCCAACTCAACCGTTGTTCTTGTCACCGCCGGGGCTTCTTCGACCACTACTTCCTCAGAACTTTGTCCCGAGAAGTGCTCTGTCGAGAACTTCCACAAGTGCCGTGTCCTCAGAAGAACACAGTCTAAACGACTGTAACACCGAAGACCTATGCAAACCGAAGATGGGAAGTTCAAAGTATCAAATCATCAAGGAATTATTAAAGGTACATACTTATACGACCACTTTCATTTGTACATACCTTGTTAATCTCCGGATTTGACTCAAACGCGCAAGAGAGAAATCTGTGCCGCTTAGCCTTCCTTTTCTTCTCCTCCAATTTTGCCGGTTCTCGACCAAAGAAGGTTTGTTGAACCCTCACATCCTCCAACAAGATGTCGGAAGCTATGTCCTCGACCGGTTCATCAAGGTCCACATTCCCGACTATCCGGTCGAGGGAGTGGTTTCATCAATCTCGGATCGCTTGTTTCAAGAATAACCGTAAGGTCATGCATGACCACTCTGAGTCTCTGACCTCCGCAGCTACATTCTCATGGCCCTCGAGCTTATCCACCTAAATCAAAGAACAAATTTGATTGGGTGAAGAAATCCTTTATCAAAAAAAAATTCATACATATATGATTCCAAATGTTCTATTACCTCGAGGATTCATCTCCTTCAAGTGCCTCGAGGCACGACTCGGTCGGAACTAAGGTGGGGCGTTGATCCTCACCAGATTGTATGATTCGCAATCCGACCGATCGCAAATGTAGAGCACGATTGGAAATCTGGTCGGAATATATGTATATACATGGTAAAAGGAATTTTTATTAAACTACCTTAAGCCTTGCCAGTCTCCTTCAATAGGAGTTGCGGCTAAGATCTTGGGGCATTCACCTTTTCTCCGTGCTCCCCTTGCAGATTAGCCCGACTCGTTCTCTAATTTCCCATAGGAAAGAACTTTAATGTAGGAAGAATAGACAAATTTTAAGGTAACACATTAATCAAATCAAAATACCGATCGAATGTATCTCAAAGACTTACCACCTTCCGAGCAACTTCATCACGATCAAGGCACCAGAGCAGGAATGAGTCCGGAGCTTCAATGGACTAATCTGGCGAGAGGTAAAATCCTCACCACATGCCACGGTCGGGCCCTCGACTGCAAGTCATAGATGGCATCCGCCCATCTTTTGACTATCCTCGCCTTCTTTACTCTCCCTCCACTTGGGGTTTTCACTTGCTCTAGTTCCGCCAAGTAGAGGCCATCGTCTTCAGAACTGTCATGTAAAACCAAGATTTTTCCATGACGACCACGAAGATTTCGTGTACATGAGGATGTACTCATCGGCCTTCCCGCCATGAAGACGCAATGTGCATTCCCAAGAGTCGCTTCAGATTTTGCCGCAGATTTTGCCATCACCATGCGGTAGAAATAACTAAATAGCTTCAAGTTCGGTTGTATTCCAGTATGCCTCGCACAAATATGCGAAAATATCGATATTTGCGATCGAATTTGGGGCCAAATTCACCAATTCCACCCCATAATGTTCAAGAACACGGAGGAGGAATTTGTGTACCGGTAATCTTAGCCCACATTCGATGTAGGCGAGAAAAACAGGGATTTCCTCATCTTCACGGCTCGGAAAATGCTCTCCAGTCGCCGGTCTCCAATTAATCGATTCCTATCTCGGGAGCATTCCCATCTTCTCCAAAGCCTCAAGCTTTTCTTGCCCAATTCAAGGCAACCACTTCGTAATTTGCTCGACATGGCGAAAATCCTCAAGGATGAGTAGTGAAAGTTGAAGACTTTATGGTCAAGAACGTAAAAAGGCTCGAGGATTTCTTGGCGAGAAGCTAAAGGATCGAAAAGGATTTTGGAAGCATAAAATTCTAAGAGCCCAAATGAGAGAAGATTTTATAAACTTCCGATACTTTCAAGGATTCCACAAAAGTCCAACTCACAAAAGCTTCTTTTTGTTCAAACGACAGAGGAACTCTTCGCTTCCCAAGGCAAGTTCTCAACTTTAAAGTGAACACAGATCACTTCAGATACCACGACATTAAATGGGGTTCCGCCTCGACACGATTTCATCGGAAAAGGTATATACACGACCAGTTCATTTAAAGTTCGGGGGCTAGCTGACGAGGACTAAAACCTCTATGTATTATTTTAATACATAATAAAAGACCATACGTCTTCATGGTCGTAACCCCTAAGACTAACGACCTCCCTGGTCGTTAATATTCGAAGGTTACTTATGGGTACCACAGTGGGATGAGGCTTTGTGCCTAATCCCGACCGATAACCGCCGAAATTACCGAACTGGTATTTCTTATCGTATGATGAATGGAACACGTGCTATAATGCTCCAAACCATGCGATGGTACAACCACGAGACATCGACTATTAACCACCCTACGGTTAAGCTTTTCACAGCAACCGCAAGGAAGTTAGCACGTTGTTAATCGCTTCCACCGCTCCGACCCGTCGTAACGCTTTCACCAGGACGCCTTCTCTAGGAGTAATCGCCACCTCTTCGGAAGTTATTTAAAGGTGAAGCGCAGAAGACGAAGGGACACAACAGAGAGAGAACACAGATAGAGAGAACAAGGCCAAGACCAACAAAGATAAGAACTACGACAGTTCAACAGAATACACAGAAGCCTAAGCGGTGGAATTAGAAGCTAGATAATCAGACTTAGACCCATATTCTAAGTCTGATTACCCGATTAGACATTCCCCCATTCAGTGTAATTCAGGGTAGTACTTAGCCACATCTTGTAAAACCCAGTTCATATCAATAAAGAGCGACCCCCATTCCATTCCAGGATATTCCACATCATTTTCCTTGTTCATTTTTCGTAAGATCGGCGACTTGATCGTCGACAGCACTGAGAAGCTCTCCATTAGTTACGATGGAAGCTCATCGGAAGATCGGTGCTGGAGGCACGAAGTCAACGCTACCGGAGATGAAAATCAAGATACCCTGCACGGTCCTACATTCTCTACCACGCCATCACGTGTTGTTAGAGATGATCCGGGCCATCAGGCACCAACTTTCGGAGTCCACGGAGCTGATCGACATACATCAGTTAACTCGCCTAGCGTTGCCCCACCTAGAGTAACTGATAGGACAGATCAAATGCGGAGGTCGGGGGAAGGTTCAGTTCACGACACCTCGACCAAGATGAACCCCCGAGACCTTCTCAGCCTCGCACAAAACTTGCGACGTGTTCAAGATATGTTAAATAATTCTAATCCTACTTTAGCGGGAACTCCAGGTTTTGTATAGCTCATGGGTCAAGCATCCGAAATTCTCCAACAGACCATGCAGCGCACGGAAGCATACCGAGAACAAAGGGTTTCAGGGAGTCAAACTATGACTTCATCCCAGCGTTCCTCCCTCAGCAGGGGACAGCATGGTCATGCTCGGGAACAATCGATACCAAGGCCCCCTCGACGATTCCGACCAAGGAGTCACGAGGGGAGAAGGTTATTTCAAGAAGCCACTCCCCCATCACGTCGAGAAGAACCATCACTTGGACCTGACGATCTCCAACATCGTCTGAATCAAGTAGGCGGTCGAAGGCATCATACCAATGTCTACGACTGGATCGGCACACCGGAGTTCCAGTGTTCCAATCTTAGGAACCGATCTCCGACCGATTACAATCCGGCACCCTCCCAGAGAAGGCGCCATGAATCAATCACAGGTTGCCGAGCCTTCTCTGCAGGGCTCCAAGCTGTGCGTTGTCCTAACCGGTTCCGACCGGCCAACTTGGACAAATTTAATGGAACTCAAAATCCATTGGAATTTCTCCAAATCTATACCACCGCCATCAGAGCTGCTGGAGGCGATGAGAATGTGATGGCCAACTATTTACCCACCGTGCTCGAAGGGTCTGCCCGGTCGTGGTTGTTGAACCAACCTACGGATCAATCTATACTTGGGAGCAACTCTGTGATCTTCTAATTGCAAATTTCGAGGTACGCGTCGACCGCCTACAGGAAGGAGGATGATCTCCACCGAATCCAGCAGGGTTCTGATGAGACTTTACGTCAATACATCAAGAGGTTCAGCTAGGTTCACAATTCTATACCCGAGGTCGCAGAGTCATCTGTTATTCAGGCTTTCAAAACAGGTCTGAGAAATCGGTGGTTTACGGAGGACATAGCAATGAACCCTCCAAGAACAACCGTTGAGCTTTTTGACATGGTCGACAAGTATGCCACCACTAGCGAAGCAATCGAGTGGTGCGAAGCCATTGATCGAAAAGATAAGATTCCTCAGCCTGGCCTGGACAAACCAGAGAAAAAGAATAAGAAGTCTCTCAAGAAGAAAAAGAACCGCAAGCCCGACGACAAGGAGGTCCTAGCCATTCCTGATAAATTCATGAAGGGTAAGAAGGACTACACCGGTCGGGGCAAGACGAAAGCTCCGACCGAGGGATTCCAGAAAAAGAAGAAGTGGTGTCCACTTCACCAGCAAGCAGGGCATAATCTGCGCACCTGTCGAGTCTGGCAAAAGAAACTGGAGGATTATTATGCAGGTGAAGGACCATTTCCCGTAATACAAGAACCCGGAGAAACGAGCTCCAAAAAGGACAAGGATGGCGACGAAGAGATGGAGTATCAGGATCCCCAACACACAATCAACATGATTTTTGGAGGATCTTCTTCATACGAATCCAAACGTCATCTGAAGGCCATGGAGCGGGAGGTCAACCTCGTCGAATCTCCGACCATTATCAAGCAATCGAAGTGGTCGGACATCGTAATTTCTTCAAAGAAGATTGCCCCATTCCTTCGACTCGACCGTAGGTTCCCTATTGTTGTTGAACCAACCATTAATAATTGTAGGGTTAATCGAGTCTTAGTAAATGGAGGTAGTTCTTTGAATATATTATTTATGGAGCTTTAGAAGAAATCACAGTCCCCATGTCAAAGGTGAAACCAATGAAATATGCTTTTAATGGCATAGTTCCCTGCTCCACCGCTAAACCGATAGGGCAAGTTTCCCCGATTCGTTCGGAAGGCCCGATAACTTTCGAGCGGAAAAATTTCGTTTGATGTGGTAAACTTTGAATCCGCATACAACGGAATTCTTGGTCGACCGGCATTAGCAAAGTTCTTGATAGCCACGCATTACGGTTATCAAAGTTTGAAAATGCCGGTGCCAAAGGTAGTCATCACTATTTGGGGAGATCGAAAAATGGCTTATGTATGTGACCGAAAATCCTTTGAACTGGTCGATGAACTTCCGACCAGAGAGGCTAATCCATCTACCACGCAGGCCAAACCCTCGAGACCAAAGGTGACATCCAAACCCTCCGACCAGTCAAAAGAGGTATCACTCGACAAAGGCGCTTCTCCGAACAGCGCCAAGTCACTACCTGGGCCAGAAAATGCTGGCCCACCTACTCGCAAGGTTCTGGTCGGAGCAAGACTCGATCCTAAATAGGAAGAGTTGCTCGTCTCCTTCCTCCGAGCAAATCTGGGCGATTCGCCGGCGGCGGTCCGATATGCCCGGAGTCCCTCGGGAGGTGATCGAGCACCGTGCTAGCTCTCGGCTGATAAGAAACCGATCAGCGAAGCTACGGCGTTTGCACCTAATCGGAAGGAGGCAATCCATCGAGATTGACAAGCTTCTCAAAATTTGGATTCATCCGTGAAGTCAACACCTCGAGGGCTCGCCAACCTGTAATGGTTAGGAGGAATAATGGGAAATGGCGAATGTGTATCGACTTTACATATCTTAATAAAACTTATCCAAGGATGATTTTTCCGTCCACGCATTGATCAACCGGTAGATTCTACCTCACGAGTAATTACTAAGTTTTCTAGATGCGTATTCAGGGTACCACCAGATTAGTATGTGTAAAGAGGATGAGGAGAAAACTTCCTTCATCACTCCATATGGCACTTATTGTTATGTTAAGATGCCATTTGGTCTCAAAAACGCTGGTGCAACTTTTCAAAGGTTGATGCAAAAAACCTTTAGTCCACAAATAGGTCGGAATCTAGAAGCTTACGTTGACGATCCGTCGTAAAGACCACCAACGCCGCAATCACATCTCGACTTAAAAGAAACTTTCGACAACTTGAGAAGGCATAACCTCAAGTTGAATCCTAAAAGTGTGTGTTGAGTTTTTCACTGAAAATTGCTCGGTTTCCTAGTCTCGACTAGAGGTATTGAAGCAAACTCAGTAAAAATAGCGACCATCGACCAGATGCGTCCTCCGACCACGAAGAAGGAAGTCCAAAAACTAACCGGCTGTATAGTAGCGCTAAGTCGTTTCATAGCAAGGTTAGGGGAAGAAGGGTTACCTTTCTTTAAACTTCTTCGAAAACATGGGAGTTTCGAGTGGACTAGATAGGCAAACGATGCCTTTGAAGAACTTAAAAGTACCTTACAAGTGCCGGTCTTAGTCTCTCAGAGACCGGAGAAACATCTGCTAATGTGCGTGGCGAAGAACACCACAAGCAAGAAGCAATGTCTTCGGTCGTAGAAAGGGATAACATCCAACGATCGGTTTATTACGTGGTTTAAGTCTTACATGGACTAAAGGAAAGATACCCACAGTACAAAAGTTGCTATATGGTCTCCTTATGTCTTCAAGGAAGCTAAGGCACTACTTTCGAGCCCACAAAGTGGTCGTGCCCGATCGATATCCCTTGGTCAAGTCCTTGGAAATAGGGAATCATCAGGACGAATAGCAAAATGGGCAGTTGAGTTAGGGGCGTTTGACCTATATTTCATTTCACGAACAGCAATAAAGTCCCAGGCAATAACATAATTCATTGCCGAATGGACAAACCCTGAACCCACCCAAGGGCCCGAGTACGAACACCACGAGGAGTGGACAATGTACTTTGACGGTTCCTTGATGTTAAAAGGGTCGGGGGCTAGCTGGAGTGATCCTGATATCCCCTACTGGCGAACACATCAAGTACGCCATCCAGTTAAATTTTCCTACCACAAATAATGTGGCAGAATATGAAGGTTTACTAGCGGACTCGAGCGGCTCGTTAAGCTCGGGATTCGCAGACACTAGTTAAAGGCGATTCTCAAATAGTAGCGAATCAAGTAGGGAAAGAGTATCAATGCTCGAGTACCAAGATGTCATCTTATCTGGCGGAAGTACGGAAACTCGAAAAGCACTTCTTTGGTTTTCGGATCCAACATATTCCTAGAAAGGAAAACTTTCTGCGGAACCGGTTAGCACGGATGGCCTCCACGAGGTCAACCGTCCCGCCTGAGTTTTTCTCGAGCAACTCGATTCACCCTCGGTAGTCGAGCCTTCCGAGAACATACATGATTCTTCTGGTCGAACAAACCAATCAAAGGAACATGGATGCTCCACGTGTCGTTGACGGTTGGCGCCACACGATCAAGGTAGAGATTGGATGACATCGATCTACAATTATCTTGACATGACATAATTCGGAAGATGATGTAGAGGCCGATCGCATAGCACGAAAAGCCAAATCATACACTCTAATCGAGCGTACCTTGTATAAACGAGGATCTCATGGAGTGTTGATGAGATGCATATCTCAAGCGGATGGCATTAAGTTCTTGATCAAATCCATGAAGGAGTCTATGGAGCACATCATTCCTCTGAGAACACTTTGCTCGGTAAAGCCTTGAGCAAGGATACTCTTGCCAATCGCCTTCATGATGCAAAAGAACTTGTGACGTCGTATAATGTCAGTTTCATAGCCGACAAGTACATCAGCCGGCACAAGTCTTACAAACAATTCCTCTTTCTTGGTCTTTTGCAACCTGGGGACTGGACATTCTGGGACCTTCGAATTCCTTTTCATCATGATTGACACGTTTACAAAATGGATCGAGGCCGAGCCGGTTGTTAAAACAACAACTGAGGCCGCTAAGAGATTCCTCATGAAAAATGTGATCACACGATTTGGTGTACCCAGTCGTATAATCACAGATAATGGCGCCCAGTTCTCTAGCTGTCAATTCCAAGAATTCTGCAATGAACTTGGTGTCAAAGTTTATTTTGCTTCTGTTGCTCATCCGCAGAGCAATAGAGCAGTTGAGCGAGCTAATGGTATCATTATGCAAGGGATCAAACGCCGAGTATTCGACCAGTTAATCATACGGTCAGGAGCTTGGGCTCAAGAACTCCCGTCTGTATTATGGGTCGTTCGAACCACGACCAGTCGTGCGACCGGTGAAACACCATTCTTTTTGGTTTACGGGGCTGAAGCCATGCTTCCTCCAGAACTCAAAATTGGCTTTGCTCGAACTGATCGTTTTAACGAAAACGATCAGAATGAACGAAGACTCGACGATATCAATTTCCTTGGAGAGCGACAAAACTAAGCCCTTGTACGATCAGCAGTCTACCAACATGTCATGCGAAGGTACCATAGTCGTAAGGTGCAACCTCGCAGCCTTGCTATAGGTGATCTGGTTCTTAGAAAAATTCAGAACCAAGCAAATCGCAATAAACTTTCTCCCAAGTGGGAAGGTCCTTACACTGTGGTCGAAGTAACCCGACCAGGTTCCGTACGACTAGCTATGTCTGATGGGCAAATTTTGTCAAATTCTTGGAACATTGATCAATTGCGTAAGTTCTATGTTTAATTATTTTTTACATTCTTTCAATTTCAATAAATTCATTTATTCAAAAAAAAAGTAACCTTGCTTATATATATATATACCTATAGGCTGGTCGTTCATGATTGTTAATTTAAATTGGTCGGAGAAGACAATTTTCTCTCGGATATCCTTTCCAAGGATCTCTGTTACTCTATGGCAACGACTTCTAAGCCTTACGCCGTATTGGTCCTAGTCGTGAGCATTTTTTCCACGCGCGACAACATTCTTTTCTTAAGGAAATATATGAGTAATCAGAGCATCATACAAATAACTTTCTATACTGAATGATATGCCTAAGATTATGAAGATTATATTTCATTATTTCAAGATTCTGCTATGCTCTTGTCTGGCTACTAGTCGGGACACGGAAAGCCTCCTAGCCGAAGTCTCTCCTTTTTCGCACGTGGTCTTGCCCACTGGAAGGAGCTTCCTAACAACGGTTCTTTTCTTTCGATCCTCGCTACTAGTCGGATAGAGAGCTTGAACACATTTCACGAAATATGTTATATGATTTCAGATCTAAGCATTCCTTCCGACCAGACTTTAGGATAATAGATATAAACAAAGTTCACTTATAATTTGTTGCATTCATTTTTGCATTTCTTCTTATGTCAAATAACAAGGTCTTTTATCCGACCATGTATAACTTTTGATTGGTATTTCGATCATGACAAACAAAGATCTATAACTAGGCGAAGTCATAAGCTGGTTCCGACCACAATGATTTCCTAGTATTGCTACGATCAGTTTTGACTTCATATCGGCACATACCTTCAAAACGATGGTTTCGACTTTCATTCTCTTTCTTGGCTACCTGCTTGTATAGTAAAGTTCTTCTACTATAAAGCGTTCGAGAACTTCGGAAGTGTATGAGAATTTTTAAAAAAGAGTCAAACAGGATAAAAAAAGGCATTGTTAATGACATAAAAGGTAAGTTTTATACATATTCAATATTTTTACATTTTTTGCAGGAGCCTACTCTAGAAATATTCCTAGACTAATTACTGCTTGATGGAGATCCGACATCCATCTCCTCTACAACTTTATCTCCGAGTGGCTTGAGTTCTTCCATGAACTTGGTCGCCTCAGTGGGCGCTTGAAGTCATCTTCAACAACTTGGAGATCAATGTAGGGTCGGAGCTTTCAGTTTTGCCAAAGCAAAACTAACTCCACTAGCAACGCTTTGTTTTCATGGCTCGGGCATAGTTCTTCCGAGTAGTCTTGAGCGAGTATTAAGATCTTCTAGAAGTTGACCCAAGCGGTTCATTTTCTCTACTAGATCTCTTAAGCGAGCACGCTTGATCCTCGATCCCATATCAAAGATCATCTTGTTCAAAAATAGAGTCTTTTCATCTAGACTTTGAGCGAGAGCCGCCTCCTTGTCTTGCTCAAATTTCGAGTTTTTCTACTCGTCCAAAACTTGTTTTTGCTCTGCAAGAGTAAAACAGGTGATAAGCACAAAAATAATTGGAGGAAGATAATAAGTCAAGTTTACGACCTATTACCTTCAATTTTCTTGTAAAGTTCTTCCTTGCTGGTCGTCGCTTCGGCGATCGACCGGTCCTTAGCTTTGATTTCTTCTTCAAACAGAGCTGTCTTGTCTTTCTCAGCCAGGATCTCTTCTTTTATTTTCTCCAAATCTATCAAATACGATAAGGGAGAATAATTAGCAAAGGGCGAAGCGTTGAAGAAAGAAAAAGGTTAAGGGGAAAGTTTTTGCTTTCTAATTCAGAGTGTTTCTGCTCCAAGTCTTTAATCCGCTGGGTCAGTCCTCCGACCACAGCAAAATTCTCGACTATGTGCTGCTCAAATAGCATTTTCCTCTTTAAAAAAATTCTCTATAAAAGATTTTTTAGGAGAGACTATGGAACTAGTCGTAGATATTTACCCAGATCGCCAAATCATTATATCCGCCAAATATTGAATCAGGATGCATTTTGATTTGATGATCCGATATTTTTCCCCATGCCTCGTCAAGCTCCTTATACTCGATGAATCGGGGGTGAAAAGGGAACTTGTCGGGTTGAGGAGAATTACCAACAATGGTCGGAACTTTGTTGAGGGCCTTTAGGGCATCTACCTCGGCGAAGGAGTTAGAACCACCAATGGTTCCAACTCAACTGTTGGCCTGAAGCTTTGCTCGGGGCTTTTTCGCCACTCTTTCCTCGGGAATTACGTCCCGAGAAATGGTGCTGCTCATGAACCTCCACAAGGACTGGTCCTCGGAAGAATGCAGTGGGAAGCGACCGAACACCGGAGGACCTATACAAAGCAAAGAAGGAAGTTTAAAAACATCAAATCATCAAGAAATTATTAGAGGTATGCGCTTATCGACCACTTTCATTTGAGCATACCTAGTTAATTTCGAGATTTGACTTTAAAAGCGCGGAAGAGTAAAATCTGTGCCGTCACCCTTCCTTTTCTTTTCTTACGATCTTCTTGATTCGAACCGGCAGAATTGGCCAAATCCGTTGCATCATCCAACAGGATGTCGGAAGCGATGCCCTCGATCAGCTCGTCAAAGATTACGTCCTTGACCATCTGGTCAGGCGGAGTGGTTTCGCCACCTCGCACCAGCTTGTTCGAAGAACAAGCGTCCGGCGTCAATGACCGGTCTGAGGTTGGCGGCCTCTGTAGTTGTGCACCGGTGGCCTTCAGCCTTCTCCACCTAAACCAACAAATGAATTTGGTTAGGTGATGAAATCTTTTATCTAAACTACATATATATTCCTCTAAAATATTATGTTATCTCGGGAGATTCATCTTCTTCCAATGTGTCTGGGCACGAATCGGTCGGAACAATGGTGGGATGTTTAGCCTCACTAGTTTGTGCGATTCGCAACTAGACTAACTACAGACATAAAACATAATCAACAATCTGATCGGAGAATATGTATGCATGATAAAAGAAATTTTGATTGTTTACCTTAAGCCTTGTTAGTCTCTCTTCAGCAGGAACTATGGCCAAGATCTCGGGGAATCCAGCCTTCTCTCCAGGCTCCCCTGCACAGATCAGCCTAATCCGCTCTCTAATTTCCTCAGAGGAAAGAACTTTAAAAGGAAAGGAGAGAAAACAAAACATGAACAGGTTTTAAGGTAGTACATTAATCAAATGAAAATACTGATCGGAGTTTATCTCAAAGACTTACCACCTCCTGAGATAGCTTCGTCACGACCAATGGACCAGATCAGGGAGTGAGTCCGAAGCTTCAATGGACTAATCTGGCGCTTGGTGAAGTCCCTCACCACATGCCAAGAGGTCAAGCCCTTGACTCACAGGTCGTAGATGGCATCCACCCATCGTCCAACCACTCCTGTCTTCTCCACGGTCTTCCTCCACTTGAGATTTTCATTCGCTCTCATCCTGGCGAAGTAGAGGCCATCATCCTCAGAATCGTCATATAGAACCAGTTCTTCTTCCATGAGCGACCACGAGGATTTCGAGTACATATGAATGTACTCATCGGCCTTCTCGTCGTGAAGGCGCAATGTACATTCTCCGGGAGTCTCCGTGGTTCTCCCCATCACCATTCGGTAGAAATACCTGAAGAGCTTCAAACTTGGAGGCACTCCCAGGTATGCTTCACATAAATATGTGAAGATGCTGATATTGGCGAAAGAATTTAGGGCCAAATTCACCAATTCCACCCCGTAGAACTCAAGAACGTGGAGAAGAAATTTGTGTACCGGCAACCTCAGCCCGCATTCGATGTAGGCGAGGAAAACAGGGATTTCTCCATCTTCGCGGCTTGGAAAATGCTCTCCAAACGCCGGTCTCCATCTGATCAAATTCTTGTCCGGGAGCATCCCAATCTTCTCCAAAGCCTCAAGCTTTTTCTTGCTCAATTCCGAAGGCAACCACTTTGTGATTTGCTCCGACATGGTGAAAATCCTCAAGGATGAGTAGAGTTCGTAGGAGATTTTGTGGTCGGAAGAACAAAAAAAGAAGGATAAAGATTTTTTTCTCGGCAAAGGAGATCAGAAAAGGGATCTGGAAGCATAAAAACTCCAAAAGGTCTAGCGATGAGGATTTTATAGCCTCAAATCTTTAAAATCACGATCGGAGGTTATCCACAAAAGTCTAAACGGTAAAAAGCTTCTTTTTCGCCCAACGGACAGAGGAACTCTTCAGTTCCCAAGGCCAGTCCACAACTTTAAAATGAACACAAACCTTCTCGAATGTCACGACATTTAATGGGGGTCTGCCCGATACAAATTCATCGGAAGAAGGTATTCACATGACCTGTTCATTTAAAGTTCGGGGGCTAGCTGACGAGGATTAAAAACCTCTATGTATTAATTTAATACATAGAAGAACATACGTCTTCATGGTCGTAACCCCTAAGGCTAATAACCTCACTGGTCGTAAGGATTCCAGAGGTTACACGATGGGTACCTTGGTCGGACTAGGCTTCGACCAGGTAGCTGCTCGGAAAAGCTATGAACAGGCACCCTCAACCGTATGATGAATGGAACACGTGCAAAACGTTCCATACCATGCGATGATATACAAGACACTGACAATAAACCACCTTACGGTTAAGGTTCTCACAAGTACTTAACCGCAAGGTAGTTAGCACATTATTAACTACCTTAAACCTTCGACCAGTCGTAGCGTTTCATCAGGGACACCTTCTCCAGGAGTAACTGCCGCCTCTTCGGGAGTTATTTAATGGTAGAATGCAGAAGACGAGGAGACACACAAAAGAAAACAGCGAACAACAGAAGACACGCAAAGCAAGGCAACTCAGAAGCCAAAGCAGTAGCATTCAATACATTCAGTGTAATTAGAGATTCTCCCTAGTCAGGTCTTGTAATCCCAGTTCATATTAATAAAGAGCAGCCCCCATTCTCTTCTAGGATACTCCACGTCATTTTCCTCTTTTTATTTTCGTAAGATCAGCGACTCGATCGTCGATCTTGACACCACACTGTTATTTGCAGTTTTGTTGCACAAGTTGATCACAATTGTTGCACATGTTGGTTGTCGATGTTGCATCGGAGCGTACGATGGGAAGTTTCCCATCGTACGTCCGAACGCTAGTTGTACCCAACTTACAACTGATCGATCTATGCTAGTTGTACATACACTACGGGAATGACTACATATCATTCACATGATTATTGGGTTGAAGCCATTCAAATTATGGGGTGTTACATCTCAATCCAACCAACCACCTGCCTCCACCCAACCCATATTAAAATGAAGCACCTAACCCTAGGCTGCCTCCTCCCGAGTCCTAACTCACCCCCGCCGCCTCATGCGTTCCCTCAACCCCGCCGTCACCCTATGAGCCTTTCCCCTGCTGCTACTGCCTCCTGCGCCGTCGCCCCTCGCCTCTTCTTCCTCAACCGCATATCCACCTCTAGCTGCCCTCCTTCCCTGTCTTCGGTGGCTACCGCCGGATCCGCTATCGTCATCTATCGTCTCCTAATTGATAGTTGGTTCTCGTCGCCCCTGCCGACCTCCACCGCCCACCACCTTCCTCTGACCCGCGGCCAACGACGCCGCCACCACCCCGCCGCCCACCGTCATTCCTCCCGCTACCCTATCATCCCTCTATAGCCAAGCCCGGTGAACCCAAACCCAAATCTAGCAAACCCGAGCCCTAACTCGGCGTTGCCGTCGTCAGAGAAGACGAACCTGCCGAAGATAGAGACCATGGTGTGGGCAAGCGCACGAATCGTGATGTAGATCGCAAGGTCAAAAATTCGAATGATTTGCACCAAAAAAAAAAGATAATGCACATGATATATAGTAATTTTGATACACTATTCACTTTCAAAACATCCAAATAAAATTCCTACTTTTTTCCTACACCATCCAAACACTCAATTCAATGGTTTTCCTATGTTTTGCAATCCTCTATTTTACACCTGTATTTCTTTCCTATTCTTACATTTTTTTCACATTCCTGCGTTTTACGTTCCTGGGTTCCAAACGAACCCTTTTAGGGATTTCGCACACAAGAACACGAAAAAAATTCCCGCGAAACAAGAATAATGCCAGTCTGGTCCCTAGAGGGAACTAGGAGAAGGTACTATACATAGAGGTAGCAAGATTTATGCAAGAGAGGTAGTATACTAGTTAAGTATTTGCGATGACTGCCAAGTAACTTTTAATCGCACGGTGGATCTTGAGGATAGTGCGTGCGAAACTTGACAGCAAACCTGTTTCTCTGCCTGTTTTCGCTCACGAGGCGTTTGTATCATTCTTAGTCTTACTTCTGTGACATCGTACTTCAATTTTCCCTAGAGACTAGATAGGAGCTGGTATATAGCTCTTGGATATGATGGTTTTGGGGACCAATTCGGGAACCAACAAGGCCTTTGGGAGGTTGCCAGTTTGGGCAGTACGACACTAACGTGGTCACAAACTTGCAACTTCCAGCCAAGGATCAAAGAACCGTTACCGAGCAAAATCCCGCTCGGGGCCCGGTAACGGTTCCCAGCCGGTTACCGGGCGGTAACCAGAAAAACCGACTAAAAACCGGCCAAAATTCACAGCGCCCAATTTGAATTCGAAATTTTCCTAGCCGATTACCGGGCGGTAACTGGGAAAACCGGCTGGAAAACCGGTAAAACCAGAAATGAAAGGAAATTTGGTAATTAGTAAATAACAATGCTAACTAGTTAAGCCTGATTCAAGAAGGTATATAGTATGTATATACTCTAACCAAGAAGCTTTACAATACAACTTCAAGCTTTAATTGAGTAAATCCAAGTTAAATTCCTTTCAACCAAGCAACACGACTCAATTCTTGGTTTGGTTGTGAAGTAACATATGAGGTCAATGAACATAATAAATCACCTCTGTAATTGTAGAGTGTTTAATGAAGTAGCAATCCTCCAAGAGTTTAATGAAGTAGCAATTGCAAAAAATAGAGAAAACTTTGCTAGCTTCACTCTCTGTGCACCCTCTCCCCCAAGTAGTCGTGACATCTAAAATAATAAAAACATGAGTTAATGGTAATGAATATTAACTTGACTAGCATACTAAAAACAATAATGGTGACAATTCATACCAATACATTGTCGAGAAACGCGAAGGTTGTGCAATATACTCATTGTTATCAAAGAGTACTAGACCTTCATGTTGATCAAGGTAGGCTTTGTATTGATCCCAAGTGTATGTTTCATGGATATGTCGTAGCCAATGATTATAAATTTGTTGGTAATATTCTGGTTCCACCCACTGATAAACTATTCTTGAATTGTTGTTGAATGGTACAAAACCGTAATGGTGAGTAGGATAAGAAGTGTCTGACGAATGAGAATCATCACCAGAAGGTAATAGGTTGGCATCTCGACGTCCATAAGTCCTTGAGCTAGCATGGGATTCATAGGAAGAAGAGTCATGTGGCCAAGATTGTCTTTTTTGCGACTCTTACCCCTCTCGTAGATCTTACGAATTGGTCTTGAAGCATGACAACCATGGTCTTCATCTTGGGTAGCATGCGTGAAATTTTGCTAGCAGGTAAATTTCAATGGTTGGTCTTGTGCTGCATCTCGAGTTGTCCCACCATCAACACCATCATCGGACGACGAAGAGCTACTGTCAGCAGATTCTTGGTACTGCACTTCATCAGATGGCGGACTTTCTGTTTCTTCATCGCTTTCCACAACGTCCTCCCCAATGTTCTTTTTCTTCTTCTTATCAGCCTCTCGTTTCCTTGTTTGTGTAAGAGAGGCAAAGTTTGCAGCCAATTTTGCAGTCAGTTGGCTACAATATTTCCTTTTCCCAAGATGACTCTTCTCAATAGTTGTCTTTGTCCATTCCTTCAACGGTTGATCTTCTAGTGTTTTTTCCAGTTCCTCCTCAGGGATGGCATCAACTACAATCTTGGATGGAATGGGGGGCTCACCTTCCTTGTCTAGTACAGGCTCTGATTCTATCATGGAGCTATCAAGCCACTCATGGATTGGGTTATTCCTGTCGTACATAGTGGCATTAATTAGATCGCCAAAAGGATCTACATCTCTATCCTCATTTCTAGTCTCATGCTCTTGCAATCACAGCCTTACATTGTAGTGGACATATACGAGCTTATGCAGTTTTCTGTACCCAAAACGGTTCCTCAATTGTGTATGCAGCAAAGCGAATGTGCTCCAATTACGTTCACATCCACTGGAAGAAACACATTGTGAGACAATCCGCAAGGCATATTTTTGTAGTGTTGGTGTCTTCGCTCCAAAAGTCATCCACCATGTAGCTACAAGTAACATGAAAATTACAATAAACTCATAGTGACGGTTGATTTTCTATGTATATATAAGTTGATAACAACATACCTACAATATGACGAGATGCACTAATGTAAGCCTCATGTGAAGCAAATAGGCCTCGTCGATTACGATAGAATTCTAGCTCGCCTAGAGCCTGCACTGTTGGGTCGCGGGTAAGCTACTATAGCTACAAACAAAAAATTCTACCACGCAAACCAGGAAGCCAAGCAAGTAGATGATCACAGTTATTTACCACGGATCGCGTGAGCAATGGAAGAAGGGTTGGAGCGGCTGGTCCAACGTGAGCTGGTCGATGTAGTGGTCACGATCGATCGTCGAAGATCGAGTAAGTCGATCACGATGGTAATAGTCGATCGTCCAGCGTCAAGCAAGTCGATGCAGTGGTCGTAGTCGATCGTTCAGCGTCCTCGCGAGTCGATCGTCTCCTCCAGCAACCTCTGCAGTTCCTTGTGAAGATCGTGGATCATCCTCAAGCGCAACAGTCGCAGTAGCGCCTCTACGATATCCACATGTCCAGGGAAGGAAAGACCATGCATCGATGTACTAGCACCAGGTCGCACGGCAGAGCTCTCAGGAAAATGGCAGCTAGGGTTTCGGTGGTGATTCACTCGTCCAGCCAATAGCCTCATGCATCTCCTTATATAGTGCTCGTGACGGATCCTATCTGAATATGTTTGACAAATCGTATTCCTACTGGTTTGTTCCAACCCGTTAAGTGTGTGACCCTGTAGGTTCATGCGTAATCGGTTGTGACTCAGAAACCCTTTCCGATCATGAGTTGTAGCGGCTCCTAGCAGAACATAACGATTCCCAAATACACACAAATTATATCGGATGAACATTAATGCAATATGATCTACGACCAGGTCCTATCTCTATATGAACAGTTCGTAACTCCTTACGACCAGGTTACGACCACTGTGTGATTACGTTCGATCAGTCTACGACCAGCTCGTATCTCCATACGACCAGTCCGTAACTATTCGAACTAAGCGACCTACTCGTGTATACTCCCTTTGCCTCACGATGTCTGGTTGAACTTCAGGTGAGATGTTGTGTCATCCATGGACTATTCAATACTTTCTCGATCGAGTGTTGGATAACTTCACGTGGTCGAACACTTCGACCACTTGTGGCATGGCCATGCACTTTCTTTATCCGACCACAATGAGGGGCCTAGAGACATCTCTTCTGTTATGTTAGGAAGGGCAAATCCCATATTCGACCAGTCACATTCCTCTGCATGTTTCATAGCATACCCGAAAAGTTACCTTTATAACTACTCAGTTACGGTATAGCGTTTGGCAACCCCTAAGAGTGCTATTACATATGTAGGAAACCATGCTGATCTCAGGTCTAAGGATTATACATCATCATTGCTTGAGACCAACTAATAACACATAGAATCATAACAATCTCAATAGTGTCTCAAGGTGGGTCTAATCCAACATCATGTTCTCTAACATGTGTCAATATTATTGGTTTGATATCTCCATATCCATGACCCGTAAAACATAGTCATCAACCGATTCATATGCTAGTCTATTCATATGTGTCCTCATATGTTTCCGACCAGGGATCGTATAAGAATAATCATCGCAGAAATATAGAGTTTCACAATCAAGTCACATACTTGATAATCAATATTAACAATATTATTCTACGAACATGATAACATATTATCCAATATTATGAACATAATGAAATATAATCATCTCTATGATTGCCTCTAGGGCATATTTCCAACATGCACTGCCTCCTCGGGTGTATCGGCTATTCTTTGAATTACCATTGTCACGGAAGCGACGAGGGCTGCATTCTTCACCAAACCATATAGGTTGTGGCTCTGCGGGTTTAGCACCCCCGCTGTCCAAACACACTTACAATGTTAGAAAAAACACAACAAATATAATTTATGTGTTAGGATTTAGAAAACTATCTACTTGCCTGCAATCACATAGGTGCGGTTCTTGAGCATTGCAATTCTTTTATTAACTACCTCCATAACACGATCACATGTAGCCTCATCATTTCTCAATGCATTTTCAAGTTCTTGCTTGAGTTCGTGTGTTTTTCCAACCAATCACGCCACATTCTTGGGTCTCTGTTGATCTCGCAAATCTTAATGTCGATAAATCGGTTCTACCACTTTAATGACCCAATGCATAGAGGTCCACCATTGTCTACATGTGAGACGGGAATACATGTATTCTCTTTCTTCAGTCGTGCACAAATGGTTGGAGGTCCACACATCTGACACCATCCACTTCATAAATTTGTCTTTTCTATCCTAAAAACTTTTCAAGAAAATAAATGTCGTTCCAAACCTTGTGGCGTTTGGACAAACTATCTCTCCTCCAATATGTTCTCACATTTCATTATGGAGGCGACTGTGGCTGTATAGGAACCAACAAATCCTCTTGGCCGCCTTGACAACTTTAGCAACCTCTTTGAACTAGCTAATATCCTTCAACATGAGGTTGACGGTATGTGCCACACACGGCTGCCACACTAAAGTTGGATACTCTTCAATTAGCAGTTGACATGCTTTCTTGTAGTTTGCGCTGTTGTCAGTCACAATCTGCATAATATGTCGA
The DNA here is from genome assembly GCA_036346405.1 of Phyllostachys edulis. Lineage (NCBI taxonomy): Eukaryota > Viridiplantae > Streptophyta > Magnoliopsida > Poales > Poaceae > Phyllostachys > Phyllostachys edulis. Next base: position 60,630,617 of record CM070560.1, on the reverse strand, counting down.
GGTCCAATTTCTTGCACAACTTTACGTATCTCACGATACAAAAAGTTAGCATTTTGCATCTTACTAGTTGCATTCACTGACTTTTGGAAAAATATTCTTCCATTGCAGTACAACATGAAGTTAATTATACTCATCTGTGTAGGTCCTGACCATGAATCATACATGATAGAGACTCTATATATACCCCAGTCATCTTGGAACTGTGTTACATGCTGCTTTATTTCTTGTTCGTTTTCATCAAGATATGGTCCATCGATTTCATGGCCTCTTGGTGACGCCACGCCTTCACCAAGTTTTTGTGTCTCTTTGATGACAGCACGAAAATAAGGACACTCTGCCTATACTCCAGGAATGCCATTACTATGGAACCATTTAGACCAAATTTTCCTAAGTTTTGACCTTGAGCCTCCACGTAGTGCTGTATCAATGCGGGTTTGGCGGGGTGCCTGACCTGACAAAATATCTGAATCAACTCTCATGGACTGTGACCTGCCAAACATCCTAGAAATAGCACCACCTCCTTTACCACTTCCACTTCCCCTACCACTTCCACTGCCACCGCCATGTTCAAACATTCCACCCCTGGCTATTGCCCTTTGTTGGAGCCAGTGTACCTCCAACGACTCTCAGTGAGCCTATTCCATCTGTATTTCCCCGTCATCATCGAAGACATCTTGAGATGATGGCCCACGAGCTACAGGCTCTCCTACAGCTTGCTCCATTCGCAGTCATTGATCTTTAATAGCTTTCTTTCTTACCTTCGCTTCTTCAAGACTTGCCAGCATGAGCCTTCGGACTTCCGCCGGAACCCCACTGCAAGCAACAACATCTTCGTGTCTCCCAGCAAGATGTTCTTTTAGGCGGGTGACACCTTCGCCTGATTTCGTTACATTACAATATCTACACTTCCAACCAGCACCTCCTAGTCTCTCTCCATGCTCCCAAACATTGATAGAATTAGGAGCCATCACCTACAATAGTCCATACAAGATAAAAAAAATGGGTCAATTTTCCTTTCGTAATCCTTTTGATTTGGAAATTAGTAGTTAATACAACACTTAATTGCTATCAGTACAAAACAGCAAGGTAAAAACACATTGCAATATTAGGTGAGTCCATAATTAATCCCTGATCACTCTTAAAGTTGGTCTATATTGATCCACCTTAATTAGATAGATATGCAAATCTAAATTACAAGTATGATGCATAGCAATGTCAAATACAACCACTACAAATATAGCATGGGTACTTCTAATATCATATGATAATGTATGCATACATTAGTTATCCAGGTGCAATTCATACATGGCTAACTTAGTCTAGTGACTAACCAACATGTCTCAACTCCCAGCAACTCAAACCATTAGCATTGGCTCACTACTTCGCAGCTATGTCATCCATCCCCAAGGCCTTAATGAGAAATGCATACTCGAAGGCTGCCTCTTCGCAATGCATGAAGAGTCCACCCTCACCAAAATGACCACTTTGCATATTAGTTTTGAGAATAACAGAACGGGAACAAGATGGACATATGACATCTCTCACCACTTAAGACACCATTTATTTACAATAACTCACTATTACTTGAGAACTCGAGCATATACATGCTAGTACTTGAGAACTTGGGCATATACCTGCTGCTGTCGCAGCCACTGCTGCACCTACTACTGCCGCCGCCATTGCTGCACCTGCTTGCTTGCTGCCAATGGAGGGAGGGAGGGAGGTCTGAGACTCTGGACTCTGGAAGCAACAAGCAAGCACAAGAGGGAGGGGGACAAGAGAGGGACAGGCAGCAGCAAGAGGCACATGTTGTACTGGAAAAAGAGCAAGCTAGAGGCAATCACATGCAAGGGAATTGATTTGAGACTCAGCCAACAACAAAAGGGGGGCAGGGGTAAGGGATTCCCATGTGTCACACTCTGAAGAAAGCAAAAAAACAAAAGCAAATTCACATTTTTTTCAATGATCCCCGGTGTCTGATTCCGCCGAATTTTTTCCTTGCTTCTAGCCCAATTTGTACAAGTCCACACAACTTCCTGGCTGTTCGTTTGGTTATGGTATCATGGGTGATCGTGCGCCGGCCTGACGGAGGACGTCGCTGGTGACGTCTCTGGTGCTCTGAAACGTGGCTAGATCGACAACACTTGCTGTAGCCCTCAGCAGCTGGCCACCTGCTGCCTTCTCTGCCATAGTCCTTGGCATGAAGAATAGGGATATTTTCTTCTAGGATAAAATCAAATTCAGCGACTAATTTTTGTTGCGAGCGACATGAAAATTATATAGGCCGTGGATGTGAATGTTGATCTTTTGGTGTCAGATGAGAATGTGAGAGGCGTTAAGATAATATCTCCTAACCATATATAGTAGGATATCTATTCTTGGTAACAACTGATCGTATCTCTTGATTGTAGGGAACGTTCAGTTGATTACATTTCCTTGTATACGTCTTCCGTTGTATTCCCTTGTATACGTCCTACGTATATACGTGAGGCATTGTGTTACCGATTGTGGTGCGCAAGCCACATACATCAAACAGATTACATTCTATTATGTTATATGGTATTAGAGCCGTAGTCTTCCAAGAACATTCAATTTCAGCGCATCCAGTCATGGCTTCCGGCACTTCTTTAGCTGGTGCGGTAATGCCATCACTTGGCATGAACAACTTCGTCAACGTGAAGCTTGCAGACGGGAATTACCTTCTGTGGAAGGTGTAGTTGATGCCTATCCTCGGAGGACATCAGCTCCTCTGATTTGTGGATGGATCTGAAGTTGCACCGTCCATGACCATGACAACGATCGAGACGCAATCTAAGGCCCGGATCATGCAGATTCGGATGTAACTTTCAAACATGTGCAAGAATGATCTGAGTGCGGTTGAGTATTTCAATCATATGAAATCGCTAGCTAATCAGATGGCTTCTATTGGCCATCCGATGAACAACGACGATCTGATCGGCTACATCATGTCAGGCCTCGATGCTGAGTACAACCCGCTGGTCTTGTCTGTCATGACTTGGGCTGACTTGATCGATCTATCTGAATTCTATGCCTACTTCCTCACCTACGAAACTCACCTGGACCAACAGAAGCAGGCACTTCAGATTGGTTTGATCGCCAATCTTGCCTCACGAGGTTATCAAGGCGGCAACCATGGTGATGGTAGGATCGGGAAACGAGGAGAACGGTTCTTCACGAGGAATGTAGGGGTGGCCTTTATCTCCTCATACCGAGTTCATCATTTGTGTCTTCCAAGCATGCGTACTCAGCCGCCACACCCTCTCAAGGCAGATGGCACAATCGCCTAGGCCATCCATCGTCCTCCATCGTTTGTCGTGTGCTTAGTCTTAATAATCTTCCATGTTCAAATAGTTTAAATAATATGTCAGTCTGTGATGCATGTCAACAGGTCAAAAGTCATCAGTTACCTTACACTACGACACATGAAATTTCATCGTCTCCATTAGAACTTGTCAACTCCGATGTATGGGGTCCTGCCATCACCTCTGCTGGTGGATTTAAAATACTATGTGAGTTTTATCGATGATTTCAGCAAGTTCAATTGGTTATTTCCACTTAAAAGTAAGGTTGATGTTCTTCACATATTTGTTCAATTCCAAACTCTTGTTGAAAGACGGCTTGGTAGGAAGATTATGCGCATCCAAACTGATTGGGGGGGGGGCGAATATCAAAAATTACATTCGTTCTTTAATCAAGTTGGCATTGCTCATCATGTTTCTTGCCCACACACACATCAACAAATGGTGCTACTGAACGCAAGCATCAACACATCATCGAGACGGGTTTAGCTCTCTTAGCTTCCTCGGGAGTTCCTCTCAAATTTTGGGATGAAGCCTTTAGCACCGCGAGTTATCTCATTAACTGGCTACCTAGCCAAGTGATTCAAAATTCAACCCCGTTGGAAAAACTGTTCAATGTTAAACCTAACTATACCTTCATGAAGGTTTTCGGGTGTGCATGTTGGCCTCATCTTCAAGCCTACAATGCACGCAAATTCCAGTTTCGCTCTCGCCGATGTGTTTTCTTGGTTATAGCACTCAACATAAGGGCTATAAATGTCTCGATCCTCAGTCCGGTCGTGTCTATATATCTCGCAATGTCGTCTTTGATGAAGGAGTTTTTCCTTTTGCCAACTCCTCACCCACGTCCGGCCCTCGTATTCTGTCGAAAATAGTTCTGTTCCCACCTCTCATGTCCACTTCTTCAGCTGGTAATCCGGGTATTAATCAGGACCATGGGGCTAATGGACTTACTAATGCTCCTCTAGTTGTGCAACCTACGCCTTCTATGCAGTCACAGGTTGCGCTTGCTTCATTTGGTGCACTACTACACGGTGAAGCAAATGTGCATGGTATTGTGCCAAGCACTAGATCTGGAGGAATGATTTCCAGTGCCATCAATGACTGTGGGTTTGCCTCGTCCGCTCATGATGGCACAGGACTACCTCTTGGAGCGGATATGTAACATCTCAAAGTTCTGTTACGAAAATAAAAATAAATAAAGATATTATTTTATTGAATTTTCTGGCTGTCGAAGTTCTTTCTTGTTTTTCTGTAATTTTTTTAAAAAAAGTTTTCCTAGTTAAAAGAAAAAATGTATTTAATTTATTGGTTTTAAAATCAAAAAGAAAATTTATGGAGTTTTCTGGGATTTTATTGGATTTAAAATGAAAAGTAAAATTTTAATTAATTTACGGAAGTTTAAAAGCTTTTCCTAATTATTTTAAAGCAAAAATAAATTATGTGCAAAAACTATTACCAATTATAAGTTAGAAATATTTTTATTAAGTTCAAAATAATTATAGGAATTTTTGTGATTTTTTCTAGAATTTTTGGACTCTATTTTCTAAAATCTATTTGATTTGTTGTTTAATCTGAATTAATTTCAAAATAAAAAATAAAAAAATGTTTTTCCATTGATCACCCCATCCTAGAATTCTCCAAGGGCAAGCTCACTTAACGTGAAGGCCTTCGCATGCATGCAGCCGTGGGCTTTTGCTTCCATTTGATAGTTTACCCCCTCCAATTCTTTTATACCTATTTTCTTCTCTCTTTCCCAAATAGCTTTCTTCCTCCCAGCATTCTTCTCTGTTGGTTTGGCTTTCTCTAACCGAAGGCATGGTGGCCACCACTGCCTTCCATGGCCGAACCACCAGGGGCTACCAACTCCGGTCACCTCGCCGCCGGCAGCGCCACCCTCCCTTCTCCTCTCCCATCCCCTCCCTTGCTCCCAGCCGTGACCTTTGAGCCCTTCCTACCATTAATGGCTGTCAAATTCTCTTCTCTCATTCCTCTCCATTCAAAGCTTTAAACTTGATTTCATTTGATGAGAAACGGTTGCATTAAACTCCTCCACGATGCCTTTCTTCAATTCGCAGCCATCAAGTGAAGCCACACTGCCGTTCTTATGTTTCTAATTTGAACCGACTACTACCGCCGTAGCTCTTTGCCTTCCCGTTGATTCAGCTCCCAGTTACAGCTATATAGAGGCATGACATCTCTTCATCAATCCTTTGCACCCTCTCCAAGTCTTTGAATCATTAGTGTCACCTCCATCCTTATATTCCACCATTGCCGACCACTAGTGCTTGGCCGATCACCAACTAGCCGAGCTTCTCCTAGACTAGTCACTACCCAGCCGAGCTCGCCATCCACACCACCGGCTAGTCCTCTTCCACTTTGTAATGCCGTCACCATGAGCTTCTGTTTTAGTTGCATGCTTTTGCTTCACTTCTATAGCCATTTTGCTTACTGGTCGTCTTGAAGAAGAAAACCGAGCAGTGCTGCTACTAGCTAGTCACCCCTGCTTAGTCCTTTGTGCCGTGCACTAATGTCTAGCCTTCACTTTGAGCTTGTTTTGATTGGCTACTTGATGATTTGTTGGATGCAGCATGGCATGCTTTGCCTACTGTATTCGTAGCTAGAAGATGAACAGGAGTGCACTACTAGAAAAAAAAATCAGCATGATGCTTTGTGCTTGCATCTTTTTATTGAGAATTGATTTTCCCGAATTTCGTTCATTCTCATAGGAACTCTAAATCCAACGATTATTTCTCCTAAATTCATCTAAATTAATTCTCTACTTACAGTATTTATTTTGTATTATTTGGATTTTATTTGAATTTTATTTGAATTTGACTTATTTTCACGTATAGATTTCGACGACTTCGAACAACCGGATTCCAACGCCGTTTGAGAACATCGATTAATAAAGCAAGACAAGTTACATTTTTTATCATATTTGAGCCCATTATTTCAAATTATTTAAATTTTGTTTTAAATTATTACTGCATGCTTATTTTTATCCAGTTATTTAAATTCCTGTTTTAAATTTATAGTTATGCCTAAATCCTTTGTAAGGCCAATATTGATATTGAATCAAACATATTGTCACCCTAGATAAAATCTAGTTAATACGATAGTATGAACTGGGATCATTTTGAGAAAAAATTATGCTTAGTGATGCTTAGACCCCAAAAGTATTTGATTTGGGGAATTCTAGCCAAATGATCAACTGTTGTTTAAAAATCTATGACATCGGTTTGTCATGAAAGTTTTTGCAAATGATTTTGCAAAGCAAAAAAAGGAAAAGTTGGTTTGTACTTGACGAAATGGACAGTTGGTGGGTGCAGGTTTATGCACGGGCTCAATCAGGGTAAGATTGTGACCCAGGGTTATTTTGGAAGTCGCCCAAGTCAGTTAAGGACCGGTCTTCGAGCCGTATCTTGCTAAGCCACATCGTACTACCACATGTCCTGAGTGGGTAGGACCTGGCTAACTAATTTGCAACGTTTCACCGTGGTCGTGCCATCCAGTTGCGTGGGTGTCTTTTATGACCTACTTTTATGTATTCCCACCTGGCGCAAGAGGGGGCATAAACCCAGCGGATGGTCAGTCCAAAGGAGGTGAATCCTTAGTGAGGTGGGACTACGGTGGGATGAAGCCTTGTAAAGGCCTTGACACGTGCTCTAGACTGCTTACCTAAGGTAGTGAGCGGTGATATCGACGGATGCCAAACAAACTAGAGAATTCATGTTATGTGGGTAAAGCTGTACAACCTCTGCAGAATGTTAAGAACTATTCGAATAGCCGTGTCCACAGTCATGGACATGCTTGGCAAAGCCACTCAAAGTTAAACTTTGGTTTTGATTTCAAAATGATTTGACACAAATGATTTTGGATTTCTATCCAAATGGAAACTGGGCAGGAAGCTATGTGATAGGAGGGTATCCTTCACCATTCTTGTGTGAATGTTATCTGACTATAAAACTGAGAATTTATAAAATGAATTTTAGTTATAGAATAACTGCTTTGGAACTTAGTACAAGTATTTAAAAGAAAACATTGCTTTATACAAATTCAACCAATAAGTCTTCCCTTGATATATCCTTGCATGCATTATAATCTGTTATTGGGTGTAACTTGCGAGCACGTAAGTTGTGCTCATCCTTGCTTGATGCAAATAAATTTTAGATGAGCAGGACTTCGCTATCGGTGTGGATTGCGACGACTAGGCCACTACCCCAGTCGATTGCCCGTGGCAAATCAGCTGGACTCTACCACGTCTTCTTCGTCTTCCACTGTGTATGTTTATTGTTGGCTTGTAAGCCTTTCTTGTAATAAACTTTGTTGATTATTAATAAAGTTGTGCGATTTATGGATATTACAATATCTGTTTACTGTATGAACTAGCTACTGATCATGGGACTAGTTCAGAAATGTACAGAGGATTTGGTGTGTTACTCCCAGGTCCGACAGGATACGCCAACATCAGGGGATTGGGCGCCGGCGCAACTTCGCCTGGCATGTCTGGCACATCTCGATTGGGCGCTGGCGCAGCTTCGCCTGGTATGTCTGGTGCAGCTCTTGCATCGCCTAGTATAGACGTGGTATCACCTGCTAGTACAGATGTGGTACCATCGACTCTGCCTGTCGCACACATCACATGACGACTCGTCTTCGTGACAACATCCAGATGCCATGGCGTTTTACCGATGGCACTGTCCATTATGCTCATAGTGTATCTTTTGAGCCAGAGTCGCTCGTTGTGGCACTTGCTGATCTGGATTGGAAGTGTGCCATGGACCAGGAGTTTGTAGCACTTCAGAGGAATGGCACCTGGAGTCTTGTTCATCCCGCTCGCGGTCAAAACATTATAGACTACAAGTGGGTTTACAAGATCAAACACAACGCAGATGGCAACATTGACAAGTACAAGGCTCGCCTAGTGGCCAAAGGATTTAGACAATGATATGGTATTGATTATGAAGATACTTTCAATCCTGTCGTAAAACCTGCCACTATTCATTTGGTTCTTTCCATAACTGTTAATGGGTACGTTGTCCTGATCTTTCGATGAGGATGATACAACTTGATCGGTGGAAGCTAACTCTCACGATCCAGGCTACAACCGTGCGACGACCGTTGTACCCGCAATCGCTGAACCAATTTCACGTTCATTATCGACCTTCCCGGCAGTGAGATCGACCTAACCATGAAGGTCTTTTCCTGCATACAATCAAGAATCAAGCAAGAAAAATAGATGAAACAACGAAATTGCTGAATAGGAATTGAGGAACAAAGATATTGAATAATTTGGGGTCTTGAAGACAACATCTGGTTGCACTGGCCGTACAAGCAATCGATCGTGTTTCTAGCCTAAGCTAAAATCAATCTAACAAAACCCGCCGAACTAGATGGACGATGCTTGGCCTTATATTGGCACCTAAGGGTGCGGCCAATACGCACACGACCTAATGTCGATTCTATCTCTAACTCATGTATCACACAAAGATTCTTTCCTAATACAGTTATGGAAAGATTACAACCGACTCCATCCAAAAGATATATACTATAACTTATCTACGACCAATACTGTTCATGTCGAGTATCGAGTGTCTTAGGACTGGTCGAAGACCTGGTCATAGGACTGGTCCTGGAGTGGTCTTGAGGAAGCCCCGAGGAGGTCCTGGAGTGGTCCTGAGGAGGTCCTAGGGAGGTCCTGGAGGGAAACCGTGCTATCTCTGGAGGCCGACTTGGATTCCAAAACGTGCCCAACTTGAACTCTTGCTTTCCTGGAGTGGTCCGTGCTATCTTTGGAGGCCGAATTGGATTCCTGAACATGTCCAGCTTGAACTCTTGCTTGGTATGTGGAGTAGCGGTCGTATCCATGCTTGTTGCTGCCATCATCTCCCTTTAGCTTGCCTCCCGATCCTTGATTCCTAAGTAAAATTATACACTTGCTTTAGGCAGCATCATAGAGTTCATAGAATATGGATGCACTCCGAGAAACGAAGTTACCTGATAATTTAGTTGGCGAGCACGTGCTCTAATAATTGGTCCTTGCTCATCAGAAGCAGTAGGGATGGTTGTATCAATGGAAAGGTTGTCCTCATCAGCTGTGTCGCGTGGATGGGACTTGCGGCAATTGGATGTTCACAATGCGTTTTTGCATGGTGTTCTGGAAGAGGAAGTTTTCATGCATCAACCTCCTGGCTACACGAACTCTCGACAACCACATCTTGTGTGCAAGCTCCATAAGGCCATGTACGGTCTGAAACAGGCGCCAAGGGCTTGGTATGCTCGGTTGAGTTCCAAATTGCAAGAACTTAGCTTCAAGCCGTCTCGGGCTGACGCCTCGTTGTTCATCTATATCAGTGGTGAGACTGTGATTTATGTTCTCATCTACGTCGATGATATTATTGTCAGTGGATCCTCTTCACTGGCAGTTCAGACACTTCTACGGGATCTGCAAAGTGAGTTTGCTTTAAAGGATCTTGTTGGTTTACATTTTTTTCTTGGGATCGAGGTTAAGTAACTTGATGATGGTGTTGTTCTTTCACAATTCAAGTATGTGACAGATCTTCTTTGTCGAGTTGGTATGACGACGTGCAAAGGTGCCACTACTCCTATGTCCAAAATCGATAAGCTATGTGTCACTATTGGGGATCCGTTAGGTCCTGATGAGGCAACCAAATACAGAAGCATAGTTCACAGTTGGAGCACTTCAGTACCTTGTTCTCACTCGACCTGACATTGCGTACTCAGTCAACAAGGTGTGTCAATTTCTACATTCTCCTACCAGCGTGCACTAGACGACGGTAAAAAGGATACTACGGTACCTTAACCACACAGCATCGACTGGCATGGTAATTAGCAAATCTGCCTCCACCTTGGTGGGTGCTTTCTCAGACGCTGATTGGGTAGGGTGTTCGGATGACCGGAAGTCTACAGGTGGATTTGTTGTTTTCTTTGGGTCCATTCTAGTCTCATGGAGTGCGCGCAAGCAAGCAACAGTCTCCCGGTCCAGTACTGAGGCAGAATATAAAGCTCTTGCTAATGCTACAATAGAGATTGTTTGGGTACAGTTGCTACTGGGTGAACTCAGCGTCTTTCAGTGTCGAGTTGCGTGTTTATGGTGTGACAATCTTGGTGCCACATACTTGTCCGCGAATCCTGTCTTTCATGCAAGGACCAAGCACATTGAAGTGGATTTTCTTTTTGTTCGAGAACGTGTTGCACACAAAGTTCTTGACATTCGATTCATTCCTTCATGAGATCAAGTTGCAGATGACTTAACGAAGCCACTGTCAGTACAGCAACGGGAGGAATTCAAGCACAATCTCAATCTTCATCGGTTGTGATTGAAGGGGGCTGTTAAGATAATATATCCTAACAGTATATAGTAGGATCTCTATTCATGGTAACAACTTATCATATCTCTTGATTGTAGGGAACGTTCACTTGATTACATTTCCTTGTATACATCTTCCGTTGTATTCCCTTGTATACGTCTTGCATATATATGTGAAACATTGTGTTACCGATTGTGGTGCACAAGCCACATACATCAAACAGATTACATTCTATTCTGTTATAGCGCGTACTCTGAAATTTATTGGATTAACTCTGCATGTTAAACAAAGATATGAAGCTGTTAAAATTAAGGATAATGATCACGCTCATACATACGGGCTGAAGTGGAATATCGGACGGCACTTTGCACAGTCGCACGAGCACGCAACAACACATCAGTATTCTCCATCCATTGACTCGTCGGAGCTCGGAGGTGCCAGCTCGGGTGTTACCTCGGTCAGAAAGATGTCGGCCGCCGCCCAGCCAATGCGGCAACGAATTTGTCGATGAACGCGATCGGGCCGAAAGTAAAGTCGGCCGATCGCAAAGATCCCCACTCTTCTCTGGCGGCTCATGTATACACAATACTTCAACAAATACTGAAGAAAGAACACATGGAAAGATATAAGATAACAAAAGAGAAAGGGTAATGCTATGGATCTTGCGTCCGATTAGGACGCTTCGTATCGGACACTCAATCCAACTCTCTTAGCAAACAAATAGCTCATATGTACATCATATATTTCCTTGACACGAATCATTCTTTTCAGCAACAGGTCATAATGCAAGCTCACATCCGTAGCAGCACCTCTTTTTTGTCCTCCTCTGCTCCTGTTAGAAATCGATAGACAAATAACAATATAGATTAAGAATAAGGAGACACCGATTTTTTTCTCCAGATGCTTTGTTTTGATTTGTGATGTTGCAACCGTTGTCCGGTGATGTTGCAACCGTTGTCTGGTGATGTTGCAACCGTTGTCCTAGTATATTGCAACCGTTGTCCGGAGATGTTGGAGCTATGTCCGGGAGATGTTGCATGCAGCGGCGTACTTCTTTGCGATGTTGCATCTATATAAAAAAATGTTGTGGCACATTGAAAAAAATGTTGCATCTATAGGAAACAAATGTTGCATCTGTAGAAAAAAATGTTGCATACTGTTCACGATGATGTTGCAAGATTTCGGCCCGTTGAAAAAATTGTTACAATCCATTGTAAAGAATGTTGCATACTATTCTTTGAGATGTTGCACCCCGTATAAAAAAATGTTGCATTGTAATCGTTGTCCTAAGATGTTGTAACCGTTGTCCAGAGATGTTGCAACCATTGCCCTAGGATGTTGCAACCGTTGTCCGGAGATGTTGCAACCATTGTCCTAGGATGTTGCAACCGTGTTCGGGGGATGTTTCAATCATTGTCCGGTGATGTTGCAACCGTTGTTTGGGGATATTGCAACCGCTGTCCTAGGATGTTGCAACCGTTGTCCGGGGATGTTGCAACCGTTGTCCTAGGAAGTTGCATGCCTAGTGGTTTTGCGATTTTTTTATACTAAAATCTTTTATGGTGATTACTCATATAAATTACAACTGCGATGTATACATGTACATATATGTGCAGTCCCTCATGTGCGTCAGACACATATCCTTGTGTCTTGTGCATCATATACATGCACCTTTTAATGATGGAACGGTTGTACTACATCTAGACGTCGATACGGGAGGACCGTACGGGTGGGAACTCCCACCCATACATCCGACTCCTAATCCGGCCGTACGACAACGCCGTGCGTTCCGTGCGTAAGTTCCTTCAATCAAAAACACGCGCGCCTAAAGGCGCGTCCGGGCTACTAGTACGTACTTAAATAAGCGACCGTTGGAGTAGAATCCCGAATTTATCCCCATCCCTTCTCTGTTGAGTAATTCCGTATAACGATGAAAATGAATGAGTAAAACGTCAAAGTCTATGATAAGGTAGCTTGTGTCAATGTCTCAAATACGCTTATACTTTAGTTCCTTAAATAATTATCAAGTCTATGAAGGGAGGCATTGACTACATCTGTGCGTACGGATAGGAATTCCAACCCGTACGTCCGACTGCTAGCAATACCCTAAAATTAATCCTCGTCACTGCAAATGCATTGTAAATATAGTATGAACAATCGCTAGACGAAATGTAATCATGGTTGAATACTGCAAATGACACTAGACACCATAATTCAAAAAGATTCCGAGGAACTGATTTATGCTGAAATTGTTCACACGAATGCTTGCAAAGTAAAATGAAGACAAGAAAAAGGAAATGCAGAAAGAACAGAAACAATGTTGATCACTGGAGAGAAGAGAACAGATCTACTGAAAGCACGCAAGAACAGCTAGTGAAAAGTGAAAACTACTGCCATGAGAAGGGTAGAGACGGTGAGGTGCCATCTGAGGAGCCTTCACCGCCGACATGGAATATCCCATTGTAGTTCATCTCATTGTCATTCGAGCTTATGACAGTGTTCAGCTGATCACTTTCCACTACAGGGCAGGAAAATCCAGCCGTCGAGACCGCACCGGTTGAAGCCTGAGAGCGCGCAAACCAGGATGAGCTGCTGAATTGCAGGCTGGATACCAGAGGTTGAGCCATGGGGATGTGTTCAGTCGGTTGGACCATCCTGCTGACATCGACACCAGAGGAATTCGCTCGAGCTGACAGAAGAGAGAGAGCACAATCCGAGTCGAGCACTGGAGTCAACCCATCAGAGAACATCTTGCTGCTGCTGCTGCTGCTCTCAGGAAGAGCTACCGTCTTGAGGAGTGGTTGGCACACTGAAGCCTCAAGCGCTACACCGGTGGCGAAGTTTATTTCGCCTTCCTGTAGGAAAGGAAAGCGCCGGTCTTCTTTGGTGTAAGTTGATGTAGAGCCAACAAAATGATGCCTGTTGCTGATACCAAGAGGGATTTGATGTGTGTAATACGGACTCTCCGTTTTAATGATCCCTGGCCAGTTTGGCTCCGGCCTTGGAGTTGGAAATGATGAGAACCTTGTTCCTGAGTTTCAAAACAATGTGAATTGGCTGTGATTAGAAGGTAATAAAACTGCTAGACATACCTATGGCAACATAATTGAGTAAATTCATGGTATTCTGCAATCATTTAATGTGAATCAGAGGTTTATTGGAGCTATCATGTGCCCACATGTGCTACAAAAGAATGAGAATAATATGAAACCTCGTATGAATTTTTGAATTAATTTGCAGTGAATTAAGCACCACAACTAGTGAACATCAGCATCTAATGAGCACACCAAAAAGGTAAAGATACATTTACTCTTCGCAGGCATCTATATGATCTTACAGGAATTAGAAGGATCTTGCGTCAAATACAAGGATGCTAGTTGTGCAGAAATTAGTGAGTGGCTTTTCTCCTAATGAAATTAAAATTTTGACTTGTGTTACAAGTAGTGCGTGATAACAAAATATGTATTTACATTACATCCAACTTCCATGATTTGGGTACAGTTACAGGTAAAAAATAAGGTTCTATCCTCGTTGTGAATGCTGACCAAACTTGCGATTAATTTACACAGGGGCAATTGCTGAATAAGGTGAAAATATGCAATATGGTGGAGTAACAGCCTACCAGGTGAGTTAGAGCATCTTTAGTGTATTGAACCGACGTCGATTTAAAGTCATGCCACGTAAGCATTCTAGGAATCGAGCTTGTTTTTCTCTAATGTATTGAACCGATTCCTACTAATAACTGGGACCCACATTACATTAAAAAACCACAAAATAATAATATCCTCTCTCAAACGCACTCTCTTCTATGTAGTTGTTTATTGCTCATATGAATTGTTTAATGCTTTGAATCGATTCCTAAGTAGAGTTCGGTTCCATGCATTTTTTTGTTGGAATCGACCCTTCCAATATATTTAATCGATTCAATGCATTCTCTCTCTTCATTTGAACTGGCTAAAACACAACATTAGAGATGGTCTTACAGAGCTGCAAGATGCTCAAGGTGAAATTACGCAACATGTCAAAGTATTAGGCGAGACAGCATTACAAGATGTCGAAATTAAAAGAGCAGTTGAACCACTATTTTTATTTTTTAGCATGACTTATGTATGCACTCGACCTATTTCAATGGTTTTTATTTTTGTCTAACAAGAGATGGAATGTCTGACAACCTATGAACCTATTCCAAGTTTCCAACCATGTATGGACTGTAAAAACAATTGCAGTAGTAAAAAAGAAAAAGACCTTGTTGACTCGTGATAAAGCTTGCAGAATTCATGGTATCTGGCTGTGGCTTCCTGCGGCGACGGTTGTGCCCATCAAGGCGCTTTCTACAGCTGCGCTTGGCCTCATCAAACTCCGCAAGCAAGTGAAACCTAAAGAAACAAAAACTCGTGATCAGATAATTGCATTTAAGTTAGGCAAACGAGAAAGTTGAAAGATCAAGATGCTAGTAATTGCTTGTGCATGAAGGATCAATATCAGATCACCACACGAGGAAATGGAGATAATGCAATTGAAAAGTGCCAACTGTTGACATAAAACCTTAATAACATGCTGAAAGTTGATTTACAAGTATATCAAAAATTAGTGCCGTTCTTGCTAGCCACTTTCAAAAGCATAACTACCAGCCTACCACTACAAATAACGGCACAAGCAACACCTCGAGGATCTTCCCATCAAAAATAAATTTTTATGTCAACTCCCAAGTATGAAAACACACTCAAGGAGAAAAACTTGGAAGGGTATTTTAACTTTTAACAAAAGATGGGGGAAATTTATGGGCAGAAAACCTGGTAGGGGGACAATCCTCCATAGTTAGCAACATTCTGTTAAAACAAAGAAACAACTACAGTGAAAATATTAACTTAATCCATCAGGGCCATGAGACCATCAGAAATGATTTTAACTAGGATGTACTTCTTTTCTAAATTCAAAAGAGATAACCTACTCCTAGGTTGATTTTTTTTAACAAGAAAGATGCTCCTAGGTAGTTAGACACATGATCCGAAGTTATATAAAGATGCTCCTGACTAAACACCATAAAGATAATTATTTTCAGAATATTTAATATACTGTACAAATGTTCTTGTAATATTTAATATACAGTACACAAGGGACCACTTATGTTTCATCTGTGTCATTTAGCCCTTTCAGTGCTTGGGAGACTTCATATTAGATAAAATTTATTGTACTGAAGATCTGTCAACGACAGAAAAATATTGTAACTCCTGCTGAACTTGGACCACAAAATAATGCATCCATAGGCATAAGCAAACAGTTTGTTGGGACAATGAGGAACACTTAATTTATAAAGTCTGCATGCAGCAGCGTAAAGATCTAATTTGCACCAACGGGTGAAGTAATCAATCATTGGAAAACAGTCCCCACAGAGCAAGATATTCTCATATAAAGAGAATAAATTATGAGAGGATCACATTAGCATTCTATCAAGTTATGTAGTGTAAATATAGACCTGAATCGTCCACTACAGTTCAGCAAGGTAAAAATGGGCACCACCACAACTGAACTTTAAAGTTGAAAGCTAAGACAAGATTGCAAATGTAAGAAATACTTCAGGTCCAAAATAATAAATAACGATAAAAAGAGATGGTTCAGGTTCAGGTTGAAAGGAAAGAGGATATTCAGTAAGAATATATTGTGTTTAAGTTCGATGTATGAACAGTGGAATCTGTGGTAATATTTGAAAAGGGTATGCGTGATAAATTGGCCCTATAAGTTATGTTCATAGAATGAGAATAGCTCAGTTTTATGACCACAGTTAGTATGTCTTGAGTATGACTCAGTAACAGAATAGCATTTGACTGCCATTGCATGGAAACCAAGATTGAAAAGCTAGTTCAGAAGTACAATTGCAGAAGTGGAACTCTGATAAAAATAGGGACAAGTGGCCCAAAAGCACCTGAAAATAAATAAAATCTCTGTTTTTACTAAGTCTGCTAGTACAAATGCCTAAAAATGGGATAGCATCACCATACGATACCCTTTTCTTATTATTTTGCGAGGACCACCAGATGATACTTAAATGACCTAAAAATGGTGTCCTTAAACTTATAGCCACCAAGTGTGAAACAGTAACAGCATAATAGTACTTGATTATTGCATATTTTTAGTAAGATGATATCTTTTTAAAAAAATCATACGATAAGGGGCGTCATCAGTTAGTTCAAATGTTCAAATAAGGATGTTAGAGATCTCATTTTTCTCGTGGTCATCAACCAATAGAGCACCCTGTTATCTGTGTTCACTGTATAGGTACTGCCTATTAATATTTACATCATTTTCAGTTGCCACTATCATCAACCTTTCAATGAAACTAAGACATGAAAAGTTTCAGGCCCTTGGCAGGGTCAAGCTTGGCCAACATGAGGAATAGACATGTATTTGTGAACTCGTAGGGCTACATAAATGGTCCTTTCATTGTACAGAAATGGCTCCACAAGATGCTTTATGCAGAGTACATCCATAAGCGCTCTTTCAATAGTACTAACTTTCTAGGTTTGGGCATCTATATCGCCTTTTCCTTTCAAACAAAAGGCTCGTAGCTAGCTAATAGCCAGAAGCCCAGAGGCAAGCAAGGCAGATGTGGTAGGCCAGTTCTTGCCGCATGATAAATAAAGCAGACTGTATCTGCTATGTTGGTTCAGCTTCAGTGCCATCTTTAAGGAATTGACAGTCCCACACACAAAACATTCTGTCGTGGCCAAGAATCCACGTGAAAAGCGCAAGAATTCACATGGATGCACCTACTTCCAGTTACTAATTCAGCAAGGAAAGTTGCTCATGTAAAAGGAGGCAGGCCATCATATTCGGCGTCCGACTTATCATCGCACAGCGTATTACTGAATACATATCGTAACAGTGTCACAAGCACACGGAGCCAAGCTTTTCTTTCCCATCTGATTCTCCCATTCA
Source organism: Phyllostachys edulis (assembly GCA_036346405.1). NCBI lineage: Eukaryota > Viridiplantae > Streptophyta > Magnoliopsida > Poales > Poaceae > Phyllostachys > Phyllostachys edulis. Next base: position 60,613,027 of record CM070560.1, on the reverse strand, counting down.
AACCGTGAAACATCTCGGATGCGCAATTAGCCTTCAAAACAAAATAAAGGCAGCCACAGAGACACAAGGACTAATCGATTAATCATTGGCTGCCTGTGTGTGATCTTTGGCAGATGGACTGCAGCTCTCACTTTTTTCACCAGTGTTAAATCCTCATAAATTGGTCCAGAAAGTGAGCGAGCAATTCTGAGCAGTGCAAAAGCAGTGCGCTACTGGCGAAGAAGAGCAGAAAAGAAAGGAAAAGGTGTGGAAATAATTCAGGTAAAACAAGCTGCCGAGGTAAAGGGTAACAGGAGGAAGCTTGGGGGTGGATACAGTCATAAGAGAGAGAGAGAGAAAGGCTGAAAAGGCATAATGCCGGAAAAGGTAAAGTTGTGCATCCTTGGAATGAGGCAGGCAGAAATATGCTCCCAAGGTGAAAAAAGAAGCAAAAGAAAAAAAAGATGGGAGGAGGAATCGGGAGAGAGGAAGCAGAAGCAATTGAGCAAAGCAAAAGCCGGCGCGCAGGAAAGAATCGGCTTGGCCTATCCATCCCATCCATATTCCACCCCCACCTTTTATTCAACAAAGAGAATGATCAGTGGCACGGTAAAAAGAAGCGGAAAATGAAAAAGGGAAAGGTTTCACCGAGCTCAATCAGGCAGCTCTTGATGCTGCTATGCTACTGTGTACTATGCTTTGTTTTACTGCTACACTTTTTTACGGTTGGTCAAATTGATTGCTGCGAGTGAGCGAGCGAGTTAGTGGGCGTCGAATTTGGCAATTTTGTCAGTGGGAGATGAAGGGGACGTGTGGAGTGGAGTGGAATTTATGGGAGTTACCTGCTGCACTGCTGGCAGAAGCGCATCTCGCGGCCGGCGACGACGACGACGGGCGTCTTGGAGTGCGCCTCGCACACCTTGTGCCGCCGGTGGTAGTCGCGGCACTTGCTCAGGTCCGCCTTGCACCCGTCCACCGCGCACGACGGGCACTGCCCCGCGCCTCCGCTCCCACTCCCACCGCCCCCGCCCGACGGGCGCGGCCGCTTAGCCGGGCTGGGCGACGCCGCGGCAGGGACCTTGGCTGGCGCGGGCTCCTTGCGGCTGTCCGCAGCCGCCGCCGGGCGCCGAACTCGCCCAACCCACCGAGCTTGAGGTCGACCGAGCACTCGGGCCGGCCGGCGGCAGTAATGCCAGAGGACGCCGCGGCCGCGTCGTGCTCCAGCTCGGCGAGGTCCCAGGCGGGCGGCATCTTGAGATCCCAATCCATGCCAAGGCCGACCACTCCTGCCGTGCCGCGTCCACAGCAGTAGCCTCAGCTCGCGTAGGCGGCGTAGGTCGCTAGTTATTGCCTAAGCTGCTTGCTCTCTCTTTCATTTCACACACACACACATTCAAGCTCGGGTCTCTTTTTTGGGCGGGTGTGTTCGGCTCCCCTCCGGTCCCTCCCATTCTTCGGGTGTTTTCTTGCAAGGAGCGACTACAAGTAGTAGCAGTAGCCTACTTGTACTAGATCTATGGGTTAATTGTCATACCAATCCAAAGATGTCAAGTAAAAAAAATAAGCTTCAAAAGGCAGTGCACATGTGCACATCTAACAAGGGGAGAAAGAAAGAGATACTGTATAATAAAGGAGCAGGGGAGGCTTATCCAATATCCAGGGGGGGAGGGTGCAGTGTGCTGAGGTTGAGCTAAATAGATTGTAGCAACCAACAAAGATTTGCAGCAACAATACCAAGGCCAAGAGGCCAGGAACTGGGGTAGTCGATCAGTACTTGCAGGTGCAACTGGAACTGTAGCAACGGACTGTGTGTGTATTTGAGAGGGTGGGGGGGTATTCTATTATTTGGGGTCTCTGGGGTTGCAGCCATTCAATCCCTATCCCTGACAGGCATTCCAAGGGAGGAACAGTAAATGGGGGAAGGGGCCCTCAGAGCCATGTTCAACACTGGCATGGAAAGGGTTGTGCTACAATTATTGGGGCGAGGGGGTTGGTTTGGGCTTGGTCACTAGGGCTGACTGGTTGGGAATGGCAAAGGAATGCATGTATTGTTTTTTAGTGCCACTGGGCTTTATTTTATCATTTTATGGGATAAGTGATCTAGGGCGGCTTGGTTTGGTACTTTTAAACTAAATCAAATATTGTTAATATCAATGAAAATTAGTTATCACTTAGTTTGCTATCAAAATTTGGTAACGTTCACAAAAATTCGGTAACACCAATGAAATCCAATGTCACACGCGAGTAATTCAAGTGTGAGAAAATCAATCACCAAAATATTGATAACGCCAAAATTTGGCTTGACCATAATCCAGATAACGTTTTTTCTGCTAATATTTGGCTTTGTCTATATTTTGATTATGCCAAAATTTTAGCTTAGCTTACATTAGCCATCAACTAAACAACCCTTATTTCATCTAACGAAGGAGTATACAATTGGTCCAAGTGCTGTCTGAAATCTGAACAGAGCAGGTATCAACAACGCCAGTTGCCTCAGCAGCCTGACCACTTCTTTGCCCTGGACAAATTTAATTAATCCATACATCACCAAAGCTTATCAATTCGACTGATTGTTTCCAAGTTTGGCGGTGTGTGAACCAAACCTAGGCAAACGGGCGGCTCGTCTAGCTAAACAGCCTGTACCGTGTTGGCTTGTGGACTTAGCTGTTGACTTATAGATGGTGTGTCTTGCCGGCCAAGATACGATTAACCTGGCAGATCAAGTTGAGAAACTTTAGCAAAGAAAAAAAAGAGTACAACTTATAACTTTGTATATATCCATATTCTAAGTGTTGTTGTTTAGGTAAAGATTTTCAAACGCGTCCGCCAACTCTGCATTTTCTACAGAGTGTTGATCTCATGCATCAGTTTGTTTCCAGTCTTTCACAGTTATAAGTATCTCCACTATCTCACTCGTGAGACTTGTTCTTCACTTCTCTAATATTCTTCTAGAAAGATTGAAAGCAGACTCGGAGAAAACCATGGTGACAGAAACAGTTAACACATCACGTACTAATATGGACAATATTGGATATGTTACTTTATGGTGATGCCACAATTGACAAATTTCGAAGCGTTCTTCCTGGTAATCCACGGTATCAGTGTCCAGGTAGGTGGATAGTTCTCCACTACTGTTGCGGTGGGCGTTGTGTCTTACTTCAGAATTTGACGTTGTAGAATATGAACCCCTGGACCTAGAGGAAGAACCTGCACCCCATATTTTGCCCCCACACAGTTGTCTTCTTACCTGTGGTGGGTGGTACTGGAGGTCGTTGTAAGCAAACTCCTTGAAACTTATGTCGGTACTTTTGATAAATATCGAAAATTTTAGTACAAATATCTGAAAAATAGTTGGAATAATCTATGCATGTAGCATTGCTCATAAGTTGGAGAACATTAGCAAATCCTTCAAGTTTAGCTCTGGAATCTAAAATAAATGCAACTGCATATAGGAATGAGATTTCTTTCCAATATTTCAAATATTTAGTTTTCATAGCAACGATAGCCTCTCGCAACACTATTTTATTTTCATGAGCCTTCAAGTGGCTAGCAATTTCAAGAATATTATGCACAATTAAGGGATATGTTGGATAATATACGATAGATAAAGCAACAATGGAATTATAAGAAAGTTTTAAAACAATAGTAACTTCTTAACAACAAACCAATGTTGCTTAGTCAATAGTGTATTACTATCATGGTTGTGATAGTGCGTGCGAATAAAAACAGAAAATATGCTCTTATATGGTAAAAGGCTCTTAAGCATCATGTAAGTAGAGTTCCATCTTACTAGCGTATCCAAACCAAATTTTCTTGGACGTATATTCATTGCCATGTAAAAGTTCTTATATACTGCTATTTGTTGGTTAGAATGATTTAGGAAAGATATCGCATTGCGGAAAGCTTTAATATACGGTTCCAACTCCTTTAAACCATATTTAATTATAAAATTAATAATATGACAGGCACATTGCTGATGTAGCATGAAGGATTCAGCATATGTACTAAATAACAGAGTGAGAATATCCATTGTCCTATAGTTTACGATAGCATTGTCTAAAGTTATTACAAAAAAAAAATATTTATAAGACCAAAATCTTCAACGACTTTGATAATACAGTTTGTAATTTTCTCACCCATGTATGCTACATCAATTAGTTTAAACCCTATAATTCTTTTTTTCTATTTCCCTATTATCGCCAACATAATGAGCAACTACATTAGGATAATCCTCCCTAGCCCGACCACTCCATATGTCCGATGTCAAACCACCGAAAAATTACAAGTACTAAAGAGTTCTTTTAATTTAGCATGACATTCATTATAGTATTTAATTAGATCTCTGGTTGTTGTCTGTCTAGACACAGTAGAAAATCTAGGATTATGTGCAGTCCTAATATAATTTTCAAACAATTTAGACTCACCAAAGTTTAAAGGTAGATCCTGTAAAGCAATTAAATGACAAAGAAATTGACGAGCTACCTTAGCACTATAATCCCAGCTACGTACTCTGCAACTAAGCCCCCCATAGAGATGCTTTTCAATTTGTCTCTAAAATAAGGAGTTATATAGTCTAGACATATTTTTATAGACACTTTAAAAATCGCCCCAAAATTGTGTATAATAAGATGTTTCCGAGACACATACAAAATTTTATTTTGTAGAGATGTTTTTTAGACGCTCTCTAATTCGACTAAAGTTTATGTTGTGTAAAGACATTTTCTAGACACTCTCCAACTCTCTAGAGGTTTTTTTTGTGGTTGATATGTATTAAAAGAAATATATATAAATATTACAACACACAACTAAATACGTGAGGTTGTGATGCTGAGGTGGCTAGAGGGACAAGTCTAAAGAAGTATTTCCCATAAGGTCTAGAGTTCAAGTACCAACCTTCGCAAGAGTCCACACATTTTTTTTATTTGTTGAGGCATAGTGCAACGTCTCTACACAACGTCGCATATCTCATAGAGATGCTTTTAAAAAAACGTCACTACTGTCATAGCGACGATGCATGGGAAGATGTTTATGAGGCGTTTTCGAAAACGACTCCAGAACTACCTAGGGGAGGGGAAAAAGTGCATCTACTATACAAAGAAGTGGCATCTACGAGTCAGTTTTGTTGTAATGGTATCATACCGTCGGGATTATACTGTAGCTGTGTTTGCGTCATGATCAATCCTTGTTTTGCTTTACATCTTGTAGCATGTCTAATCAAGTGCCCCGTTCCACCTTAAGACTTTGCAGATAATTCATTATGACAAATTTTACAAACAACATATCTTACCTAAACTCCATTTTCGTCTGGCTTAGTTTTCTTATCAAAAGCTTTGTAAACTACCGATGTACTCAACCTAGATCTCTTTGCTTTGGTGCTTGCAGATGTAGAGGCACTCGTAGAGCCTGACGATGGTATTGCTTTCTTTGCTGTTTGAGTTGGGGGCGCCACATTCTCGAAGGATGCAAGATCCATTGATGAAATTCTAAAATCACCAATAGCAAAATTATCGTAATTTTCCATTGCAAAAACTGCAAACCAAAAATTACACTATTATTTATTTTATTTCACCTTAGTACAAAAAATAATAAAAATAAAAAACTACAAAAGTCAGTATTGTACCTCTTTTCCTGACGACAGTTGGATTTCAAAATTTCAAATATTTGGCAAAAATATTTCAGATTTTGCCAAATTATCACAAAAGAGATCTAAATTTTCACAACAAAATTTAGAGAAGGGAGTGAATATTGGATGGTGGCTAAATTAGGGGGTGTATGCTGCTTATTTATATAATTGTTTTGAGATTTTTGAACTGTTTTGTATTTTTAAGCTCCCAAACGACTAAAAAAGGATTAAAAAATAAAAAAAAATCCAACCATTACCATGCCTAACGAGCCTAATCGTGCCTAACGGGTCGTGCCTAATCGTGCTAAACAGTCCTAATCGTGCCTAACGGATATAACCGTGTCGTGCCTAACGGGCTAAACGGGTCGTGCCTTCCGAGGCAAGTTACTATATGTGCTGGGCCGGTCTAGCCCGGGGGCACGACCAGTGTTCATGTAAGCACTAGGCGGAAGGCGGGCGGAGGGTCGCTGCCTAGCGCCTATGTCGCCTAGGCGGTCGAACAGAATCAGCAGAGGGAGCAAGGAATTGGAGAAGAAAAAAAAAAGAAAAGAAAGTCGTAGCTGTTGCTGCACAACCGGGCTAACCCATAACTGCTGCTTCCTCTCTCGCTCTCTCTCTGCTGCACGATGCGTTCGGCCGACGCTCTTATGGCCCTTATCCTCTTCGCTCTTCCCCTGCCCTTCTCGCTCTCTCTACGACGCGCCGACGCGGACGCTCCTTTGCCTTCCACGCTCTCGCTCTCTCCTTCTCTCCCCTCTCCCATCTCGCCGCCTCCTCATCTCCTTCCCGGTGTTGACCCCTCCCATCAGCACAGAGCGACGGCGAGGAGACAATCCAGCGGTGGAGGGGAGCAGAGGGGAGCCAGGGGCGGAGGGGAGGCAGAGGAGGTCGATTCGGCGTTTGCTAAGGGGAAGCGGAATCGGCGAAGGAGAAACAGCGACGACAATGTCGATTTGGCTCTGCCTAGCTCCGCCCAGCGCGCCTCAACGCCGCCTAGCTCCTCCTTGGACCGTCAAAGCGGCTCCGCCGCCCAGCCTACCTATTTGGGGCAAATCGCGGCGACAGGCTGGCGCCGAGCGCCTAGGCAGTCTAAGCGGCCGCCTAGAGGTACACTGATCGCAACCCAAGCATAGCATGACACGTCGAGCCGTGTCGACCTGGCCCGTTTAGCTGTCGGGTCCTGCTGTGTTTGATCCGAACTAACAAAACCGTGCTTCAGACTGGACCGGCAAACACGACATTAGTGTGAACCACATATTCTGCCCCACTACCAAAAAAAAAAATCTGAGCTCGTTTTAATGGCGTGCTTTCACTTGCACGCATTACTTTAGAAAGAGCTGTTCCTAATCTTCTTCTTTTTATTAAAAAAAAGTCACGAGTACAGCAAACCTGAGAAATTCATGTGAGGTTTCATGCACTAAAAAAAGAGAAAGACATGCCCTTAGTTTGGTTTGGTGAGAGAGGAGTAGTTTGGATAGGAGCCAGGAAACAAGACCTTTTAGTGACATGGGACTTGTTTGTTTGGTCTTCTGGTACTCTTTATCTTTATTTCAGAATAGACGATAATGGGCACTAGAATATGCTAGTCATGGGAGGGGGTGATTGGCCATGTGAAGTTTATCTTTCCGCTACCCCTTTCCCGTTCTTTTATTGTAAAGGGCATGCTGCTTCCAACTTTTTTTTCAAAAATGAAGTGCATGCTATGTAGATATTTTTTTCTTCTGAAATCATTGTTGCTCCTTCACTTTTGTATACTCACTTGGATGGCTTAAAATTTTACATGGCATAAAATGTGACAGGAACTTTAAAAATAGTAAATTTTAAGAATCACTACTACAGAAAGGATCATCACATGTGGTTTCTGAACCGTCTGAATTTATGTGTTTGTAATAACAGACGGTTATCATAGACGGTTTATGAGCCGTCTGTGAAAAATCACAACACAGACGGTTTTGTGGTATAAACCATCTGTGAAGGCTTACTATCACAGACGACTTCTACCAAAATGTACCAACCGTCTGTGATTGAAAATATATCACAGATGGCTAGTAACAAGAACCCACTACTACAAAAAAAAAGGCTAATACTGGACGCCTTATCACAGACGGTTGACCAAAACCGTCGGTATTACATTCAATCACGACGGTTTTGGTTTAGAGACCGCTCAGGCATCGGGTCGCGCTAAAAACCGTGCAGTGAAGAGGTAATATCACGAGCGGTTCATGTTGAAAACCGTCAGGAAGTATCACGCATTTTCTAAACAAGAACCGTCTGTGATATTAATTAGTATCACAGACGGTTTTAAAACACAACCGTCTGTGAAGTAGCACAGACGGTTCTGAACAAGAACCGTCTGTGATATTAATTAGTATCACAGACGGTTCTTAACAATAACCGTCTGTGATAATATCGCTACAGCTCCACGGTGAGTTTCTTCATCGCCGATGCGTCTGTTCGTCGCCATCCGCTTCGGCTCCCCGATGCGTCTCTTCGTCTCACGCTCCGAATTTATTCCTTATTTTATAAAAAAGATCATCCGCCATCCAAGATGATCATCCCCACATACTTATAAAAAATGTAAATGGTCGCCTCTTCCTTGTCGCCGGCATTGATGGCCTTCCTGGCCGCACTGTACGAGCACCTCTCTCGGTGTAAGTTGAACCGTGCTGCGGAAGAACACTATTTGATCAACAGTGTCTTCACTTCTCTGCCGGCGGAGAATTTGCCGGAGTAGGTGACGGCCACCTTCCGCCGTCTTGACATCCTCCTCCGCCGTGTCTTCCGGGTGATCTCCACTTTCGGCGAAGTTTATCGCGTCATCGACGTAGTCCGCCAAAACGACGTTGCACGCCTTGAGGCTTCCGCCACTTGACTGTAATCGAGGCGGCAGTGACCGAGTCGACCGGTAGCCGAGACCCACTCAAGCAAGGAAGAGAGCCTATGGGCTTAATTCTTCTTGGTTCAACGATCCGAGGGTCTTGGGAGACACTTTCGAGCAATGGCGTCAGCGGTGGACGATTTAAGGCTTCGTCACGATGATCGAGAACCGTCCGAATCTGCCGACACTGCCGCTTATGAAGTATTGCGAGATGGAGATAGCGACCTACCTCCGCCACTAGAAAAACCTTGTTTAATTATAGGTTTACGCTTTTTTAATATAAACATGTAATTTCTTCATGTCATGTAAGTGTATATACAAGATAAATATACTTGAGAAAAAACCATTTCACAGACGGTTCCAATAGGAACCGTCTGTGATAAGTCTCTTTATAAGTAGGAGCTAGCCCAGCCGGCCGCTAGGGTTTGCACTCTAACTCGTCACTCCCCAGCGGCCTTACTCTCGTCCGTTCCCCTCCCTGTTGCTGCTAACGCCGCCATTCTTCCCGTTCTTAGCGACGGTTTGTGGCATCTGGTGACACCGCAAAAGACACTCGTGACGATAAGAGTGTCTTTTGCGGCAACAAGCAGCCAAACCTAACTCTGATAACGCCCAAACTCGTCACTCCCGGCTCCGCTAGGGTTTGCGCCCGCCTCTAACTCCGTTCCTCCCCACCTCGACGCCACCGCCGACCTCGTCGCCGACGCCGCCCGACCCGTTGCGCCCGCTAGGGCTCCTGGCCGGCTTTGCTTTCCCCATCCTCCTCTATTCTCCTCTAGATCTGTTAGCTTAATGTCTTTTGTTGAGTTTGATTTTTATGCATGAGCCTTAAGTTGTGTCCCGATGTTTGTGTGATTTATGCAAGGTAAAGGAAATGGATGAGGGTTGTCTTTGGTGGTAGGGTCGCCACCGTGGTTGCGTTGTACTAAGGTCCCTCTCTATCTCTACCCCTTGCTCTGTGATGAAAATGGCTAGCTAGTGCTCTGCGATGGATGCCGAGGGCTACTCTTGGTGTGGTGGGTTTGGACACCCTTGGTCTTGTTCTCTTCTTGATGAACCGCTCAATGATGTTAATAGTCTTATCTGAAATTGAATTGATAATTAGTTCATATTAATAGTCCCTTGCTCGTGATGTAATGATGTCAATAGTCTTATCTTTGAAATTGAATTGATAATTAGTTCATATTAATAGTCCTCTTCTTTGTGTGATGTAATGGTGTCAATAGTCTTATGTCAAATTGAATTGATAATTAGTTCATATTAATAGTCCCTTGTGTGTGATGTAATGGTGTCAATAGTCTTATGCTGAAATTGAATTGATAATTAGTTCATATTAATAGTCCCCTTGCTCGTGATGTAATGGTGTCAATAGTCTTATGCTGAAATTGAATTGATAATTAGTTCATATTAATAGTCCCCTTGTTCATGCCGGTCAAGTTCTCCTACCTCTTGCGTACCAGATACGTCCTACTATTCCATTCATAATCTCTTCTCTATAAAGTCTCCAAGTAGTGGCTTCTTGTGCCATTAAAACCGGCATCATATATATTATATATATATATATTATTAAGTATACCACTTTAGGAATTGCGTCCTGTGACATGAGAAGAATGAGGCGGTATCCACGGGCAACCTCATTGAGCCCTGTAAGTTTAAAAAGTATGGATGCAAGGAGGCGTTAGGACATCCAATTACTGTATTGAGCGTCGCTATGTTCGAAAGTGGCGTTGATCTTAACTTCTCCGAAGTGGCATCATCTATCAGCAACCAACAATTCTTGAGCATGTAATTGTCTTTAAAGCCAACAAGAACACCAAGCAACAAGTTGAGAATTCTTTTGAAATATGAGAATGGTTGCTTGATGTTCTTGTTGGGTTTAAAGACGATCATGCTCAAGAATGGTTGGTTGCTAATACATGATGCCACTTCCCAATCGGAGTACCTGCGCATCAACGACACTTTCTGAACATATAGCGATGTCCAATCCAGGTAATTGGATGTCCTGACGCTCTCTTTGCATCCATACTTTAAAACCCGCAGGGCTCAATAAGGTTGCTCGGGCTACCGCCTCATCCTTCTCATGTCATGTGGACGCATCCCCCAAAGTGGCCGAGAGACTATAATATATATATATATATATATATATATATATATATATATATATATATATATATATATATATATATAATATATATGATGCCGATTTAATGGTACAAGCAACCAACGCTGGGGCTTTATAGAGAAAGTCATCACAGACGGTTTGACCACAAACCGCTGCGTGATAAGTACATATCATAGACGGTTTGTAGATGAAACCGTCTATGATATTACTTATCGCAGACGGTTTGAACCACAAATCGTTTGTGAAAATATACATCACAGACGGTTCAAAACCGTCTGTGATGACCTCATGTCATCACTGATCCATAAACTCAGACGGCTCACGAAACCGTCTGTGATGACGTTTTTGAACCGTCTGTGAAAGCCTTTTCTGTAGTAGTGACCGTCTGTGATATACTACATATCACAGACGGTTATTGGTGATAGCCGTCTGTGGTAGTAGGCTTTCATAGACGGCTTCGACCAAAAAACGACTGTGATAGTTTGTTATATCTAACTATTTTTTCTGTTTTTCGGCTAACAAGCAAGCAAAAAACAAATAAATCACAGATGAATCAATTGATTACAACTCAAAGTGATTTACAACTCAAAATCAATTACAAAAGAATGTTCATGTATTGTCGCTAGAGTTACAATTGAATTACAACTCAAAGTGAATTATAATTGAATCAATTGTTTGAAGGTGGTTCAGCGGTGTCGACGGAGTGAAACTCTTCATTGGAGTTAATGGTCTTCATCTTGATGAAGGTGGAAAGCCGTCCTCGAACATCCAGACTTCGTCCAGAAGAATGCACTTGATTCGATTGTCATGTGTTGTCGCTAGGAGTAAAGTAGTAAGCATATATATATTTAAATTGATAATTATGAAATAATTATTACAAGATTAACAAACCTCTGGATCACTCGTCTTAGCACTCATGATTTGTTGCAAATGATGGCAAACGTAGAATGCACATAGGTGGTCTTGTAGTTGCTGGTGGCACTGCAAAAATAGAATTACATATATATATGTATAGTCAGTTCGAGAGCCATTATTACGAAGTGTGATATAGTATTATTGTGTTGTAGCGCGTACCAAAAATTGTGTCTTGTGTTGCAGTGTGGCATTCGATTCCTTGTGTGTCCCTCCCCTAGCAAGATAGGTGCTGAACGACCTACGTGACTCCAAAACGCTATCCTCATCCATTTCAAACGAAGGAAGACTACAATAGAGTTGTGTATGGAGGAAATAATGAGCATACCTGTCGAGTATTTCTTGCACAATGGTGAAGTCATGGTTTTTTGTTGAGTAGGGAATCAAGGTATATTACCTTGTTCCACTTCGGTACAATGACTAAAAAGATCCAGCGGAACCTAGTCATGTATGTCTCTATAGTCATTAAACCTAAGTTCGTGTTGCGTATAAAGTACAAATGAAATTCGTATGTAGTAAAGCACTTCTGGTTGTAGGGCACTAGTATGTAATCCTTGTCGCCTTGAGCAAGCAATCCCGTCGTTATGTAATTCTCGACATAGGATGCGTTTTGGGCGATGCATTGCTCAGAGATCAAGTGTGGGTCGAGGAAACCCACTAGGTGTCACGATTGCCAGGCTTGTTGCATCATGTATCTATACATAAGCAATGAGTTATGACATTTTATCGGTATTACGTGAATGTATAACTTGATTATACACACTTACAGTGTCCAACATCATAGAAGTGAGGCGTCGAGGGAGTCGAGGTTGAATAGTTTGAATAAGTCTTCGAAGCCCACGACGAAGTGGCCCGGTATGTGGAGGAAATGCCTCTTCGTATATCTAACAGTGATTCTAGTAGGCCGGTTTGACCTCTGCTCGTTGGTCTTCCACATGTACCAGGCATGCAAACTCTGGCAATCTATTCCAGCATGGGCTAATACTATGTTTGGGGCCAACGGACTTCCGATGGAGTATTTCCAAGGCTTGGGAGGCGTCTTAATGTTTTTCGATTTCAATTTAGCCTTAATGATTCGCCTGCTATACATCTTCCCAAGAGACGACTCGGGAACCGATACGGCGGCACACTTTTCTTGTTCCTTCGGTGTCTTCTCCGTGGGAACCGATACGTCGGCCTTCTGAAGCGGAGGTTGAGGTGGAGTTATCAAGGGTCCTATTGGAGAGACATGGTCATGTGGAGATCGCAGCACTACAGGGTCAAGGGCGATGTCCCTCTTGGGCCATTAGACAAAAGTGTGCACGACATCCCCTAATGTTATGTTGTCTTCGTTTGGGGAATTCTCTAGCGGGACGGCCATAGAATTTTCATGTACCATGTCCACCTGGACCTTGGCGTAACCTTGCGTCAGCTGGGCAGTGTGCAACACTGTCCGTTCCTGGCATGGAAACACTATCCCCCGCCCAGCCTCAATAGAAATGGACCCAACCAGCCTCACTTGGAGCTTGCAGGGCATGGGCTCCTACAAAATGATTGTGGATAACATGGGGATATGCTCACGATCTTAGGATGATGATACAATTGTCAATGGTGTTGAAGGTTTATCGAAACACGCGTTTTCGGCAAAATTTCAAGTTCTGTCAAGTCTCAAGCGGTCAGACCGGCCAAGGTGACAGTCAGACCGGCCTGTGTGGCAGTTAGACCGGCCACCACTGGCGGTCAGACCGGCCAAGCCTCAGGCAAAGTGGTTGGCGGTCTGACTGGCCATAAAAGATTTTTGAGTTTGAAGCTGGGCCAAAAATAGAGGGTGTAGGCAAGAGAGGGGATTCTCCTACACTTGGTCTCATAATTTTTGGAGCTTCGAGTCAAAATTTATATTTGTTTGAAAATTCCAGAAGGTTTCGAATTTCTAGGGTTGAAATTTGGCTAAGTCCCTTGCTGGGCTGTCAGACCGGCCAGGTGGCGGTCTGACTGGTTTTGACTTATTCATCGGCCAACTTGGCGATGATGTGTGTAAGTTAGGTCAAGTTCATGGGTTTCAGTGCATATGTGTTGCATGATGCATTCTTTGAGTAACGTGGGTCAAGTTGTGAAGGACTTGTTCCTGGAATCGATTTCTTGGTCTATTGTTGTGCAGGACGCTTGGAGGTCAATGACGGTCAACGGCGAGGATGATCGGGACTAGACTTGGAGAGCTGAGGTTCAGAACGATCAAGGATGCCAGGTGAAGTCAGTGGATTCAAGCATGGTGCAAAATGGACAAGGATGATCGAACGAGAAGTTCGGTGCGACGGGTTGCATCAAGCGGCTCGGGGGTCGGTGCAAGTGTCATGTTGGTTTCGGTAGGAGCCGGATGGGAGAGACTTGCCGACATGAAGAGAGTCGTTGATCAACCTACACGTGGCGAAGCATGGGATTGTTTCATGAAGATTGGACTCGGTCTTCGAAGAAGGATCGAGAAGGGGTATTTTGGTAACTTCACCTAAATATCACCTTGATGACCTTGTGCTTACCCGCGGCGCAAGACGGCATAAGAAGAAGCAGTTTAGATCAAGAGGAGATGAAGATGGCGCTTTAAAATACGTGCGTAAGTGAAACCCGTTTGTGTGTGGGTTTAACGAGTGCCCATTATGGATATCCTTCTAGAAGCTAGTCTCCACTATAAATAAAGGAGGGTGCTGGTTGTGCACCCCCCCCAACTCTCATATCTAAAACCCTAGTTTGTGTTTTAAGGTTAGGAGAGAATAGTGGAGAGGTTAGGGTCCTAGGGGGTGGATTGATTGTGTGCTCATGTGTTGAGTCTTTGTCCTCCTGGATGGAGTAGCTGTAAATCAACATCAATCCTAGCAAGATTCCTCAAGATGAGTCTCTTTTTGTTCTTGCTATCTATTTTGTGATTTTGGGACTTTCTTTGATCCGTGAGTTTTCCTTTGGTTTCTGGCCTAGATTTAGCTTACTGTGACATGTGGGAATACATCTAGGATTATCTTGATCATCAATCACCCACGAGCAAGTATTTGGATCATATTTTAGTTTTGACTCGGTTTTGGAGCAACCTTCACTCAAACGAAAAAAGGTCAGAACTTTGGCAAGGATCTTTACGATACTTGATTGGAATAGGCTCCTGACATCCTAGAAAAGGTATGTCTCAAGTTTGGTAAGGTTTGGAGCTGCGAATCAAAAATTAGACCGATTTGTGATTTTGAGTTCGGGCTGATTTTACTATTCATTATACTAGAGGTTAGACCGCCAACTAGTTAAAGGTTTGACCGATTTGCCAAAGGTCAGACTGCCAACTACATGGAGGTCTGACGGCCCAACTCTTTAGGTTTTGAGTTTTTGTAATTTTAGTCTATTTGCTTCGAGGTTTTGATTGGATTCAATACAAGTCTTCCACTGTGCTTGTATATTGATCTTCATAGCTTTTATAGCTATTGGAGTGAAAATCGTGTTGAATTCAATCAAGGTGAAAAAGAGATCGTGCTCCTATTCACCCCCCCCCTCTAGTCACCGTTCCGGTCCAACAACGATACACAATTAGCTAAGGCGTCCTACAGGTCTATCTTTAGAGCATTCCAGAAATGTACATTACCTGGAAGTCGTCGATAGATAATTGGACGTCTTCATGTTCATAAAGTGGCGTGGACATGCAACTACTCCGACGTTGAGGGTGACTGGCTCCCAAAATAACGGTGGAGGCTTGTGACTGGTTGAGGACTTGATTCATTTGTTCCTGCAATGATGTTATCTATCCTCGAAATTCTGCACTAATCTCCACACGAATATCCTCTTTCAACCGTTCCCCGCACTCGGCCATGGATCTCTTCCGACTCCTATACGCCTCGGAGTCGTGTGGGAATCCCTGCCTCCAAGATATGTAATCCCCAAGGCCTCGCGTGCTACCCGGGTGCCCCTTGTTTTCTAGGGTCGTGGAAAGTATATCCTTCTCCCTGACTGCTTCGAATGAGCCTTGGGAAGATTCGGTAGTCAATGTTTTCTGCAAGAGGCCATCATGTTATTTTAGACCCTATGAAGTTATAGACTTATTAATAGCTAAGTAGTTGGACATATCTTACCAGACGTTGAGACACTTCCTAGTCTGTCGGGTTTGTGAAAGAGATGGCATCCGAAGACGTGGCTAATGACCTTACTCTTAACCAGTTTCGGGCGCGCCCATCTGTGATCCTAGCAAATGGCAGGGAGGCCTCCCACCAGATTGCATCCTCATCCATTGTGGGATTTTACCCACGTACCCAATGGTGCCAAGTCTGTGGGTGAGTGTTTCATGTCTAGATAGTCTTGTGCGCCGCACTTTGCTCCTGAAATTCGGTCGTTGTCTTCGTCCGCATAAAGGCGTTCCATATATCCGTCGATATGAAATGATACTTCAAGAAGGGTGTATGATCCTTGTTCACGTACTCCGCAACAAACGTGCTCTTGAAGGTCTTTCACGTTTTTCCCATCGCGAGCAACGTCTGTCGTCACACGAGTCTCTGGACTTCTGCTGGGATCTCGAACGAGCTTGAAATTTCAGCCCACAACTGGTCTCTCTCTACGTCCGTTAGAGACTCCCAGCTTGGTGTGGTGATAGGGACTCATTCCCTTCCAAGTATCCCACAGGTGGTTCGAAATGTTGTCACTAATTTTTTGGGATGCAGAGGGACCCCAACGGCAGTGACCTCCGTGATGATCATTCGGCCCTTAGGCCTTTTCGATATTCCTCTGCCATCTCTCTTAGTGGCCCCTTTCTTCGGAGCGCCAGACGCATTCGACGATGACGGCGAAGACTGTGCCGACGCCATCTCGCTTACTTGCTAACTCTGAGAACCAATACTAACAAAAATACATAATTTCATATAATTATTTCTGGTACTACATTGCTAATTCTAAAAGTTTTAGTGGAATGGTGTGGAAGTTGATACCTAGTTTGTATTTTCATCGAGAATTTCCTTTGAAAGATATTAAATATAGAACCAAATAGAAGATGCACACCCAAACAACCAAATAGAAGATATTAAATTTTAGTTTGTATTTTCGTGGAGAATTTCTCCTTGGTAACATATTAAACATAGAAAAATATATAAGTTACATACATAATGAACTAAAATTTTAGAATTAAATCATTAATTATGATAATTAAAGCATATTTCTAACACCATATAAAAGACATAAAATACATATTATCATGTAATCTTCTCATGTCAATTAAACATGATAAAATGCTCAAAAGATAGAACTTGACAACAAACAAAATTAGCATAATGCTTAGATTTAGTTGATTGTTTATTGCTCTTAGATGTCGGGCTACTCAAGGTGAGATCTTGGCCTCCTTGCCACTTGGATCAAATTTGATCACAAAT
Source organism: Phyllostachys edulis (assembly GCA_036346405.1). Classification (NCBI taxonomy): domain Eukaryota; kingdom Viridiplantae; phylum Streptophyta; class Magnoliopsida; order Poales; family Poaceae; genus Phyllostachys; species Phyllostachys edulis. The sequence goes on along the minus strand of CM070560.1, from coordinate 60,596,153 downwards.
TAAATATAACAATTACTCTAAAATTAATTAGGCCTTGAGTTTAAATAAAATCTTGCTCTTCTAATGAGTCACTTAAAGTAAATCAACAATTCATAGTTCACTGACAGCGGGCAATTGAATCAACTACACAAGATATCAATTGACAAGACTACATAACAGTGACTGAAAATGAAGCACATAACAATATACTGCAACCGAATGAAGCAATTGCATAGAACAGTAGAAACAACAAGTAATCTACAAGCTCAAGACCAATTTATATCCAATTGTTGTATTCAATTCTAATTTGACATCAAATCTTCATCGAGCATATACCGAGCCCACAAACCATACAATGCAAAGTCTCTCAGTGTTATGGTATGACAAATATAATTTAAAACTTCCACTAGCACAACACACTGAGCATTGTAAAGAGAAAATCAAAAATAGCAAACTCACTGTGTGGATATGGCACTCAAAGCCACCGAGTCGAAACCAAGGGGCAGCCCACAATAGGGGAGGAGGAGTGACAAGGGAGAGGAGGAGGCCGAGCGGTGTGGCTCCAGCATGGAGGAGGAGGTTGAGTGGCGCGGCTCAGGTTAGGAGGCGTCGGGGAGGGGGATTCGGGTGGCGCTGGTGCGACTTGGGAGCGACCGTCAGGGAGGAGGCTTCGGGGTTGGGCAGCGGCGGCATCAAGGTCGGGGGCGCTCGGGTGGGGAGGGGAATGGGCGAGAGTAAGGGCGCTAGGGTGGGGAACGGGCGAGTATACAATTAAGGGCGCAAACCCTAGCGGGGCCCTACTAATAAATGGATATCACAAACGGTTCTATTTTCAAAATAGTCGGTGATAAGTATCACAGACTGTTCCATAACAGAACCGTTTGTGGTATGAGACCATATCACAGACGGTTCTATTATGGAACCATCGGTGATATTTGACCATATCACAGACTATTGTATTTTAGAACCGTCTGTGATACATATCACAGACGGTTTGTTGCACTAAACCACATGTGATAGTTCATTCTATAGCTAAAAAATATCATGTTTTTCGGCTAGCCTCAGGAAATGCTAGCCATGCCATCTGAAAACAAGAAAGTAGATACAATCATAGATGAAATAATTTCTTAATTACTAAATCAATTACAATAGAATAAATTCTTAATTACATGCCAAGTTTCTTAATTATGATGGGATAAATTCTTAATTAAAAAAATAGCCCTTCACGATGATCAACGCGCACATAGCTGGCTTTTTCACTGGGTTCTAACTCGAGCCTGATGTCGTCTCCGAAAGGAGGAAACTCGTCAAATTGATTGTACTCTTCCTCATCCACGACATTCTCAACTCCGATAATCCTTCTTTTTCCATGAAGAACTACATGTCGGTTCTTATTTGCCGATTCTGTTACATAAAAAGTTTGAACAACTTTCTTAGCGAGTACGAATGGTTTATCCTTGTATCCGACACGTTCGAGGTCCACAGTAGTGACGTCATATTTGTCAACCTTCACACCCTGCGGAAGTTTGACCCAATAGTATCGAAATAGGGGGATCTCAAAAAGTACGTAGTCGAGCTTCCAAATCTCCTCTATGAACCCATAGTACCCATGTTTTATTATATTTGGCCCAGTGGTATTGAATTGCTCGTGAAACGTATCTATGCAGACATCGCTGTTCTGGACTGTGCTATTCCTATCCTAACCTATCGTATAAAATATGTACCTATTTATGTCGTATCTTTGCCATGTCACAATTGTAATTTTTGGCCCTTTTGCCAACCATCGCAGCATATCATCACTTGATGACCTCCTAGTGAATCACACCATTAACAATTCGTTGAACCGACGGTTGTACTCTCTCGTGATCCAAACCTCCGACCGGCCTAGATTCTATTGTCGTACCATGTCTTTGTGTTTGTCGATGTACGGGGACACTTCGGTCATGTGTTGCAAGACTGCGAAATGGGCTTGAGCGTACGTATCTAGATCGGGAGTGATTGCTTTCCTTCTGATGGTCCCAATACCCTCCAGCCTCCCCTCATAACGAGATAGAGGCACACCTATCGGTTCCACCTGAGCTATGTAGTCGACGTAGAACTCAATGACCTCTTTGGTTGCATAACCTTTGATGATGCTGCCCTCCGGCTGAGATCGATTCCGTACATAGGACTTGAAAATTCCCATGTACCTCTTGAACAGGTACATATGACACCATCCTTTGTTTTGTCACGAATGTTCAGTAAGAGACCAATCAAGCTATCACATACATTCTTCTCCACATGCATGACGTCGATGCAGGGACGAACTTCTAAGTGGTCCCAATAAGGTAAGTCCCAAAAAATGATCGCTTCTTCCAGATGTTCTTCTGACAGGTCCTCAATTTACGTCCCTTTCCGAGCACAACATCGATATCATTAACCATATCATAGACCTCTTTCCCTCTAAAAGCCCTTGGAGCTAAACCATCCTCCTTATTTTCGTTGAATTATTTCTTCATCTTGCGATACGAGTGATATTTGGGAAGGAACCTACGGTGACGCATGTACATAGTTTTGCGCGAGTTATTCAGCCACGCATTCTCGGTATCATCTAAGCAGTGCGGACAGGTTTTGCCTCCTTTTGTACTAAACCCTGACAGATTACCAACCATAGAAAAATCATTGATGGTGCAGAACAACATGGCGCGTAAAGTGAAGTTCTCTTGCTTGTACACATGTCATACCTGTACCCCTTCGTTCCAAAGTGTCATAAGATCTTCTAGCAATAGTGCTAGGTACACATCAATATCGTTCCTATGTTGCTTCGGCCCTTGTATAAGTAGTGATATCAAAATGTACTTCCGCTTCATATACAACCAAAGAGGAATGTTGTACATACATAGATTCACGAGCCAGGTGTTATATCGGCTGCTCATGTAACCGAAAGGAATAATTCCATCTGTACTCAAACCAAACCTTATATTCCTCGATTTCGCATCGAAGTCTTCGAAGCTCATATCGAAAGTTTCTCCACTAGGCAGAATCAATAGGGTGTCTTATCTTTCCATCTTTCTTACACTCCTCTGAGTGCCAACGCAACAATCTTGCTTCCTTTCGGTTCGCAAATAAACACTTCAAATGGGGAATTACAGGCAAATGCCACAACACCTTAGTAGGAGATCCTTACTTCACCTCAATGCCCTCGCCGTCAACAAAGTGATTCTTACGCTTGTATCGAGATGCTTTGCACACCAGACATATATGCTTGTCTGCATACTCTTTACGGTAGAGGATACAATTAGGGGTGCAAACGGAGCGGATATGGACGGATATCACTCATCCCGTATCATTTTCCATTTTTTTTTCTCGGATTCAGAATCAGACACGGACAGTGCCAGATACGAATACGAATGCGGATAGTCTTGATCACGAATACGGAGCGAATACATGCCGAGCCGAATACGGATTGTCTCGGTCACGAATACTTATTCGGATATTACGCGAAAATACAAACCATATATATCGCACAAATAAAGATCAATCAGCAATACTACATGTCCAAAATGCAACTAGATTAGTAGTTTAACAAACAAATTTAAATATATCACACAATAACATAGGCTATTTAAGCAAGTAGTAGTAACTACTAACTACTAACTAGCAAATAGCAAGTACATGACAGGGGCTAAGTAAACAAGTGTAACTACTAACTAGCAAATCACAAGTTCACAAAGAGATTATATTTAACTAAGTATTAGTGACTTGATTAGGCCCTATAAAAGCACGTTGTATTTAAGTATTAGTGACTTGATTAAGCCCTTCTTTTTTTTTAAGAAAAGATAAAGCTCTATAAAAGCACATTGTATTTACCTATAGCCCATTGATTTGTAATAGAAGCACGGTCAAATCCATTTGCCTATATTGGACCGCCTTGATCTGCATTCTTCGTAGGCAAATTTTCTACAGAAACACACAGCTAATTAAGTCACACATATGCCAAAACATGCATTAATCCAGTCTTGCAAATGACACAATTTTGACTGGTTTTGACATCTGCAATTTTCCACGGAATAAAGAAAGGTGAAAGATCTGAAAATGCTATATCTATTGAGGAAGAAAGCAAAATGTACATGCTCTGCTCTTCTTGGAATTATGATTGAAAAGGCAAAATACTGCAGGAATTACGATTGAAAAGACAAAATACTACAGAATTATGGTTCAAAAGGCAAAAAATACTGCAACTCTGATAGCTTTGATGTGGTGGTATTAAACTTAACATCAGAGAAATGAGAAAAGGTGGAGCTCAACTTGGTATCTTCTAACAATTGACAGTGTTAATCTAACATGAAAAATTGTTTAGTTCCCTGGAACCCCCCCCCCCCAAAAAAAAAAAAAACTAAAATCACTTTACTTCAGCGCAATCAATGTCATGCTATGTAGCAATATCTAATGATATTAGGGAATGTTTGACTAATGCAACACTATAATATAGAATATCCACCTATTGGTTTATCTTTAAGTTTTACATAAAGGTTTTTGAGTTGACATGTACTCTATAAATACAAATATACAATGTTAAAGGTGCTAGAAGCAGTAATTGTGAAAGTTATCAGAGTTAAACAAAAAAAGGTAGGGGTTTCACAATATTAAATTTATGAATGGTTTGTGAAAAGTTACTTATTCTAAAAAGCTGAGTCATATCTAAGATTAAGTAAAGCTTTCATAAAAGTGCCAGATGGCATTATACCTTTGCTTTGAGGATCATGAAGGTGATTTTTTAGTGAACCTTTTTTAGAGTACTCATAAACCAGGAACAGTTCATCCTTACTTGCTGCATAGCCAATCAACTCTACCTTTGACAAAACATGGATCACACAAATGAAAGTTCAAAAACATAGACAGTTAAGATACAATCTAGACTAAGGATGTTATCAGAACTGTAAAATGTCAAGACTGGCATGATGAACCTTACAAAGAACTTTCATCTCTACTATAAATTCTTTAGTTTTCATTGCTGTCATTCTCTTTATTGCGATCTCCTGTACACAGCTTTTTTGTATTGGAAAGGTAAGGTGTAGTAAAAGTTTTGCATAGAAATGGTCAACCTGGATCTCAGACCTAGTCTCGAAGAACACCAAAGTAAACATAGCCATATGTACCATGAGTCCATGACCCAGAAGATTCGCATCAAAAAACAAATCAGTTGATTCGAGCATTTCTTCATATGTAAACACAATGGGCTTCTCTCTATCAAACAAGTCCACTACCATACCTGTGATAGAGCAAGTCAGAACAGCCTGTATATGATAGGAACAAAAGGAATCAACATTAGTTTGTGCTAGCAATAGCTCGTCACACCATGACATTAAAATGGTATTTTAATTGTGAATCTCCATATCAACAGTTTTGTTTTTCATGGATCCTATTTGTACAAAATACTTGGTTGCAGATGCTTATATCTATCTGGTGTTACTTGAACCCATGAGAAACTGAATAGGTTATGAAAGTTGTACTCTTGCTTAAACCATTGCGGATGTGTCACAGTGATCTACGGGTAACAAAATAATGCAAATAAATGTTTGGCATGGGTGTTTTATGCAATAACGTGTTGACATGGGTGTGCAAAGCAATAACACACAATCCTCAGATATATCACGTATCCATAAGGAATTTAAGTTGCATGTGACAACATGTCAAACAAGAATGTGCCTTTTATATAGAGCCGCTTTATCAAACCACTCTTCCATTTAATGTTACTAAATATATCCACCTGAAATGAACTTTCTGAAACTCATTTTCCACCAGGGTTATAAACTTATAATGATGTGGAGATCAAGGTGGTTAACAAAAGGTGAATTGACCTTTTGGGATATTGATATGATGATCTCCACCATCCGTTCTTGATTGTTTCGCATTTCCAAATTGGCAGCACAAATATCTTCCAGAACCATAACAAAAACTACCACTCCTAAGAAGTTGAAATTTATGTGTTGTAGGCTGGTCTGGGCTCTTTCTCTGGTTATTTGAAGCTTGGAGCTTGTATTGAAAGAACTTGCACAGAACAAGGGCAAGGAGAGCAATAGCAATCAAAGCAAGCGCAACTCCCATGCTACCAATAACCCATCTATAAGGGAATTTTGTGGAATGATGTTCAGATATCTCTGCAGTTGTATGTAAGACAAATACTCTGTTACGTTATCATAATAAGGAACATGTTGAATGGAGATACTCCTAGCTAACGAAACTGACATTTTCAACACTAATACTTGAACAAAACTATAGGGCAATGATCCTTAGAATGGTGTGAATAATATAATATGCTAAAATATTGAAATAGAAGAAAACAACAACACGTGGGGCACAATAATTGCAAACAATCCTGGCACTGGTTGTTCTCAAAATATCATATAGCTGCCTAAAAATCGCCCAAAAATATAAAAAAAATGCATCCATGCTAATATTACTGTAGAAACATTAAACAAAACATACTCAAAACATTAAGAAATGAGTTGTTAAAGGTACCTGACAATGTATTTTGTGTGAGTCTTTGGTGCGAACGAGGGCGAGAGGAGACATCGTAGCATAAGGTTGGCGAGAACGCACATGGATATCTGAGAATTAAGTAGGTGCGAGAGGCGAGGCAGAGTTCTTGCGCGACGGCGTGAGTTCGGCCGGCAACAAGGCGGCAGGTGAGTCCTGGCGAGGCGTCGAACATGGACTAGAGCACGCTGGCGTTGGTGGCCACACAGATCGGACGGCGAGGAACGCCATGCATCTGTGAGCTCGAAACAAGCGGCGGCGGCAAGGTGGCTTCATGGGGGAGGTGGGGCCGTCTTGCAAGGCGCTTTGTCGGAGATGGCGAGGGCCAGGATGATGAGCAGGAGGCGACGGTGACGGGGAGGCATTGGGGCCGGCTAGGGTTGGGGTCTCGAGGGGGCGAGGTGGTGGTGGTGGGGCATGGAGGTGGCAGTGGCGAGCAGAGTGTTGGATGCTTCGCATGGTCGAGTCACTACACTGGGGACGACGCCTTAGTAAGAAGACGAGGTTAATTAGCATGCACGCACCGCAACAGGGGAAGGGGGAGAGGGGAAAGGGAGGAGGCGGCGGCGGTGAGGGGAAGGGAGAAGGCGGCGAGGGAGGGGAAGGGAGGAGGCGGTGAGGGAGGGGAAGGGAGAAGGCGGCGGCGGCGAGGGAGGGGAAGGGAGAACCGGAGAAGGCGGCGGCGGGAAGGGAGCGGAAGGGAGGAGGCGGCGGTGGCGAGGGATAGGGTTAGCTGGGCGCGGGAGGGAGGAGTTTTGGAGACTGGAGTGCGGGCGGGAGTGCCAAGTGCGAGCGGGAATGCGGGATGAAGAATGGGTCTCGGCATCTGGCCGTCTTCAAATAGTCAACGGATAGCTCTGAATTAATTATCGGATAATTCTGAATTTACCAAATATCTACTTACCGAATCCGTATCTGTATCCGACAGAAAATATCCGAATCCGTATCTGAATCCGAAAAAAAAGGATATTCGAAAAAAAGCTCTGAATTTTGCCTATATTTATTCGGTCGGTCGAGAATTATCCGCTCCATTTGCACCCATAGATACAATCGTTCAGACATGCATGTATTCTTTCTACTTCCACTCCCAATGGACAAAAAACTGTCTTGGCTTGATAGGTGGTTCTAGGCAACACGTTTTCCTCCGGAATAATGTCCGCTAGGAGACCTAACAACGCCGTAAAACTCTTGTCGGACCAACCATTGCTTGCTTTCAATTTAAACAGTTTAAGCACGGATGATAACCATGTGTATTCTGGCTTGCAGCCCGGAAACAACAGTTTCCCCGAGTCCTCCATTAAGCCCTCAAATTTACCAAACTCACTCTCACTATAGTTCCCTTCTTCATTGCGTAGCATATGATCCAGATTATCATTGTGCGACCTACCCTCATCGAAAGCACAATCAACACCCGGCATATCGTTGTCTCCCTCGACAATGTTACTACCTTCCAGTATAATCTGCTCTTCACCGTGACTGGTCCAACATGTATACTCCTCTTTGAAACCCCTTCAAATCAAGTGCGCTTCGATCTGCGCTGCGTTGGTAAACATCTTCAGACTATCACAATCAATGTATGGACAATACATAAATTTTATCTCATTCTTCAACATATCCTGCTCGGCAACTCTTCTAAAAGCAGACACGCCATCAATGTACTCTGCACTCACACGGTTCTCAATGTACATCCAACTTCGGTCCATCTACACTACGCACATAACAAATTAGTGTTAAATTATACTAATGCTCCTAAAGTAGCTAGCTACGAAATATTAATAAAGCTATAATATATTGAAGTAGACAAGGAGTAGTGAGACCCATTCATAAATTTCAACAAACTACCAAAATTAGTGTTAAATTAGATTAATGCTCCTAAAGTAGCTAGCTAGCTATGAAATATTCATGAAACAATATATATATCAAGCAAGAATATAGATATATTGAAGTAGACAAGGAGTAGTGAGCCTCATTCTTAAATTTCAACAAACTACCAAGCTAGATCTAAACCTAGCTATCATCTCTCTAGATTATAGTGCATATAATTAGAAGCAAATACTAACCTTAGATCACCAAGAACAAATAGATCTACAAACACACTTGCAAATCTGCGGAATTTATTTCACAAAAGCCCCAAAGTCAGTCGCCTCCTTCACAGACAGATATCACTACAGACAAATCTGTCGGGACGACCGGGTATTTAATGGTGCATATCACAGATGGTTCTTGTGAACAACCGTCTGTGATACATAATTATCATAGACCGTTTGTATTTAAAACTGTCTGTGATGATGCACAGACGATTTTAAATACAAATGGTTTGTGATGTCTCCGAATATCACAGAAGGTACTGATTAAAAATCATCTGTGATGATTCACAGAAGGTTCTATCCATCGCTAGTAACATAGACGGTCACGCTTATAAAACCGTCTGTGATAATTACATCACTATTACAGACAGTTCTTATTAAAAATCGTTTGTGATAATTATGTGTCGCAGACGGTTCTTATAAAAAAACCGTATGTGATAATTATATATCACAGACTATTGTATTTTATAGCCGTCTGTGATACATAGCACAAACGGTTTGTTCTACTAAATTGCTTGTGATGGTTCCTTCTATCGCTAAAAATATTATATTTTTCGGCTAGCCTCTGGAGTTAATATGTTTGACTTGTTTTTCACATAGAAGACGGTAAGATAAAAGACACGTTATTCAGTAAACATGTTCAACATAGACAGTAACTTGAACTCCAAACTAGATTTTTTTTAAGAAATAAGTCCATTTTACACCCCTGAACTTTGGCGAGAGTCCAAAAAACACCCTGAACTACAAAACCGTTCAGTTTACACCCTCGAACTGTCAATACCAGATCAAGTTACACCCTACGCTGGTTTCATTGGTGGTTTTGGATGATGTGGCAACCACGTCACTGGTTTTGGATGGCGTGGCATCCACGTGTACCTATTTGGTTGATGTGGCGACCACGTGTCCTCTCTCCACTCCTACATTTCTTTCCCCGGCGCCTTCTCTCCCGTCGCCGGCCCCCTTTCCATCCACTCACAATCCATCCAATCCCCCCTTCGGCCTTTCTTTTCCTGGCCCGAGCCAGCCCCAGTGTCGTCTTCCCCCTGGCCGCTTCTTCCTGGTGCCTTCCTTCTCCAAGCCGAGCGCCGCCTCCTCCCTTGCCTCTCCGGCGTAGGACGCCACCTCCCCCTACTGTCGCACCGCTTCGCCCCTCTGCACTGATACCCCATTGCCTGCCCGCTTGCGTGCGGCACGCCACTGCCTGTCCTCTCGGTTCACCACGCACGCTACTAGCACGCGCGGCCGCCGCAAGCATCTTGCCACCCTCGCGTGCTCTCTGCGACGCCGCCACCAAAGACGCCATCCCTCGACGCTTCGGTTGTGCCACCAACCCGTCGCCCGTCGCTTCAGATCTTGATCGCGCCGCCACCTCCTCGAGTCCGCTCACCTCCAACCCCTTGGAGCCCGGGAAAGCCCACCAAGCAAAACTGTCGCCATTTCGTTTCGGCTGCCGCCACCTCCACCGCCGTCCCACTGCTCCGGCCACCCTCTCGCGCCACCAACCCTATCACCGTGAGCCCCTGGCCACCAGGAGCCTTTCCCCTCAAACTCCCTCGAGGATCCGCCGCCACAGCCGCCGCATTTGGGCTTCTTCACCGCCTCCGGCCGCCGCCTTATCCAGCATCCGCCGCCACCTACGTTCCCTCTCCGTCCTCCCCGTCGAGCCCAATGGCTCCGCCTTGACGAGAACTGCCCCGTGCTCACCCTCCCTGGCCCAAGCCGCCACCGGACCCTCCCCGCCACCATCACCGAGCCATCGCCACCGCTTTACACTACCCACTGCCGGCGACACCCATCCACCCGACGTCGCCACCCCGTCACCGGCTCCACCACCTCGCCAGCTCCCCGTTCCCGTGCTTAGCCACCGCCATCGCGCCCTAGCCCACCGCCGACGAACCAGAGCCGCACGCACCCGCCAGCACCGCTCGTGCGTGGCATGTTCGGATCGTCCGGAGCCCCCATCATTAGGCATTAATGACGAAGTTTATAACCCTAATGAATCATTAGCCTTAATGATGTCCAAATCACCCCTCCTTTTTCTCTCACTGACCCGTGGGCCCTATGCATAGTGAACCGCCCGATCCTCCCCTTGCTCTCACTGCCCAGTGGGCCCCGCGGCGCCACTGCTCCCACGGACCGGCGCCTTGTCATCCCGAGGTACACGTGGATGCCACGTCATCCAAAACCAGTGACGTGGCTGCCACGTCATCTAAAACCACCAATGAAACCAGTGTAGGGTGTAACTTGATCTGGTATTGACAGTTCGAGGGTATAAACTGAACGGTTTGTAGTTCAGGGTGTTTTTTGGACTCTCGCCAAAGTTCAGGGGTGTAAAATGGACTTATTCCTTTTTTAATCATTTTTTGTATTTACATATGGCCAAACAGCGTGGCCAGTCACTTCTTACAAAAGATTTTCTTAAAAAGTACAAATAAAAAAGATCAACTCATTTCTAGCGGTCCAGGTAGACTTCTATCTCCATCTTAAATTCTTCGTAGGTGACGTTGCTCAGATCGGAGGGTCGAGGTCGACTTAGGTGTCACGGCCGGGTAGCAACCCGGGACCTCCTCAGCACCTGGACCGATCCCATGATCGATGGTCGGTCCGCAGCCTCTCAACAAAGATGTCATCACAACCATACAACAAGCTAATGAAGAAGCAGACAAATTAACAAATAATAATAACAAAAGACCTTGTGGTCAAGCTTTTACAGAGGTCTGCCGCACATGGCTACAACACAGAGAGGTCACAGCGGAAACAAAAGACACACGTGGAGGCCACACGACATGCCCATAGGCAATCGAGTGGAGGACATCCTAGCACGGGAAGTCTTCAAAGACCTCCTCTTCAAAGAGGTCGGAGCACCCTGGGAGGTATTTTTCAGCTGCTGATCAAACAGAGGGCACAAGCCATGAGTACTTTGAATGTACTCAGCAAGCCGTAGGGAATTTGTATGCAAATAATATTCATGCAAGTCTCAACAAGGATAGCTTTATGGTTAGTTTGCAGAAAGCAATGTTGAATTGAAATATCATAAGTAGATTGCAAAGCACAAGTTAAAAGAGTAATACATAAGTAACAAATTTTCTTTGAAAACAACACATGACCACCCTGGTCGTGTGCCCAGACCACTCACGACCACCCTAGTCATGAGCTAGACCTCTCACGACCATCCTGGTCATGAGCTAGACCACTCGGAACCAACCACAACAACAAGTTTTAGAAAGATCTACCCCTTGCATGAAATCACCAGGCATGTCCATAACCGAGGACACGGCTATTCGAATAGATTTACACTCTACAGAGGTTGCACAACTTTACCCACAAGACACGAGTTCTCTAGTTTGTTTGGCACCCATCGATGTCCCTACTCACTACCTTAGGTAAGCAGGCTAGAGCACGTGACAAGGCCTTTATAAGGTTCTGCTTTGATTCATTTCCGCTCGCTAAGATTTCGCCTTCCTAGCCCCCTCTTGTGCCAAGTGTGGGTGTATATCCCAGGTTCTTCCACACTTCCACCAAAACAAAACCGAATCAAAACATTGCCAATTAGTTGGTCAGGACCACCCCATAATGGTCTTGTGGTTGCACGGTGTGGTCCGGATCAATGACTTACAAGGTTAAGTCCGTAGTGGTTGCTTAGGCGAGACCTCCTCATCCCAATGTGCTTCCTGCACCCCCTTTACTACACGATCACTTGCCCGAGCAAAAATATTTTGGGTTCAACCCAGCCAATGACCACCCTAGTCATGGCACAACAAAATTTATTAATGGCAACATATGCTAGGACAACGCCTGCAAAGACAGTACGTGCCCAAAATTTCATATTTCTCTTAGTCAAATTTAACATTAATGAGACAAGTGATCGAGGGACATCGCATAACTAAGCAGGTCTAAGCAACAAATACACACCTAAGTTGGTTATCACAAAGAGGTCCAACTAAAGTAACCCAACCTAAGGTGGTCCAAAGGTACATGTCAACATGTCGAACACCAGCATCCAAGGAGGCATACTATCAAGTAGGTAATTAGCTAATTCTCAAACTATTTTTATACAAATAGCCATGCATGTTGATATAAAACAAAGTAATTTTGTAAAACTAGGTTCAACATGATCAAAGGTCTCACGACTTGCCTTATTTGAAGAGTCAGGGGTCTTCAGAGAGTCGCATTTGGGTCCACGAACTATTTCATGAGCTAGAATCTATATGTGCGAAAAAGAGCCAAATAAATACAACAAATCCAAATAAAACAAAAACTACCAAACTAGAACAAAAAGAGAAACACTGAAATAGAAACGGACTCTCGGGAGGAGGTCCAAAGGGGGTCCTAAGGAGGAGGTCCAAAGGAGGATACGACTACTCAACGTGGTCGTATAAGGGACACAACTACGCGACGTGGTTGTAAAAGAGATACAACCACGCAACGCGGTCATGAGAGCAAAAGAGGACAAGGCACAGAGGAACTCACCCAAACACAGAGAGAGGGAGAGAGAAAAGATTGAAGAAGAATGGTGAACGGCGCAGGTGCTCCGGCGAACTCTTCAGCGACGAGGTGGTCGGCGCGCGCCCAAAGAAACTCCTTAGCGACGAGGAGGGCTCCAGTGAACTCCTTAGTGAGACTTCAAGCACGGAAACTGGGTGAGAGCAAGAAAGAGTTGAGAGCTGGGTGAGGAAAAAGGTGATGAAGAAGGGCTGCTCAAGCTTTTATAGCTGGGGAGAACGGGAAGAGCAGCTGAGAAACTCTGAAGCACACGAGATCAAGGGTAGGTGGCGACAGGACAGGGCATGGCACTAACGCGTGCATAAGCAATGCCGGGGACAACGGAACTGCAGAGGCGGCATTTAATGCGTTCTGATGGCATTTAATCGCGAGGCCTCCAAAGAAGCGCAATGAGGTCTTGGCGAGAGCAAATACCACTAGAAGAGGCATACTTGCAATATAGGCTTGCTTTGATGGCTTAGCGGAGACACGGAACTAGAACTACATTAGAGTCTGCGGATAGAAGCACGTTACACGTAGTGACATGGCATGATGGTTCAGCTAATTGCTTTAGTCATCCTCGCTACTACTACGGTACACTGCGACACAAGCATCCAAACCATATAAGTATACATGCCTTTAGGGGATAGTAAAAAACATGGGTGGCAGGACGGGGGACTACTACGTAATGATCTGACCTACTGCATGGACCAGGGCCATTTTCCCTTCCTTGCTAGCTCGGCGTTGAACTCCTCACCGGCCTTCCCCTTCCCCTTGTCGCGGGACTGTCCACGTCGGGCTGGTATGTCGAAGTCGTCCATGTCCTACCATTCCATGATGTAAGTGCACCGTATAATGAAAATCGTAAGAATGATGTAAATTCTTCATAACTCACGTCGTCGATACGGATTATGCCCAGGCGACCGGATACGCTGTGGCAACCGGGCTTAGCCGCATGAGCCTTTCCCTTGTCCTTATCGCGGGACTGTCCATGTCGGGTTGGTATGTCGAAGTCATCCATGTCCTGCGATTCCATGATGTAAGTGCACCGTATAGTGAAAATCGTAAGAATGATGTAAATTCTTCATAACTCACATCGTGGATATGGATTACGCCTGGGCGACCGGATCTGTTGTGGCGTCCGCCCACCAAGATGAACCTTTCCTTGCCCTTGTCACGGACCGTGTCGCGTCGGTGGTATGTCGAAGTCGCCCATGTCTTTGCGATTCTATGATGTAAGTGCACCGCATGATGAAAAACGTAATAAGGATGTAAATTCTTCAAAACTCACGTCGTCGATATGGATTACGCCGGCGAATCTCGGGCTCTTCTGCCTCCTCAACAGGTCTGCACGTAAGGTTTCCACCGCACGAAGTTCTCGGCCAGCACCGAGTAGTTCAAAGATGTACTCGCCGGATGAATGCCCTGTCGTACATCTCCGCCGTCGATCCATCGGAAGAAGTGGCAGCACAACTCGGGCTACCATTACGTGGGGATGAAGTTAAAAATTTAAGGAATTCAACGTTAGGAGAGGAAAATCGATGTGCGCGAAAGAAACGCTTACGAGGTGGTGCCCGCATGTGTGGTACGCTTGGGCGGCGGTGTCTGGGTGTGTGGACTGAATGATCTCTGCCGGTTCGCCACACAAACACTGCGGGATCGAAAAATGTGGTGGTACTTGAGCATCTTTCATTGAAAAATCTGGGTATTGTATATGTTTCCTCTTCTGCGCAAGCCACTTGCACTTCTGCAACATCCTCGTGTAGAAGTTTGCCGAAGAGTCCATAGCTAGGTATCTGTTGTGTAGTGTTGTGCAGTGTTGGGTTTAGTTCAACCCCCTTTTATAAGCCCCATGGTTGGCATGGTGTGGTTAATTTCATGCAGAGTCCTATCTTTTAGGTCTGAAAAGCTGAGGAGGTAGAGTGTTGTCATGTCCATCCGAAAAGCTGAGGAGGCATAGTGTTGTCACATCTTACTTTGTAGAGAGAAGTCATGTCTTGCTTTGTGGAGTGTTGTCTTATCGGTCTGAAATGCTAGCGAGATAGAGTGTTGTCACGTCTTTCTTTGCAGAGTCTTGTCTTTTCGGTCTGAAAAGCTGGCGAGGCGGTTAGGGTTAGCAAGTCGATCTGAAAAGCCTAACCCTAAACCTAAACAATAAAGCTAGCAAAAATCGTCTCCTTTGGTCTTATCATCGTGCAAAGTCGGCGCGGCGGTCTTGTCACTACATAAAGTCTGCCTTATGCGGTCTTGTCATCGCAAAAGGTCGCCTCCTTTGGTCTTATCACTGCGCAAAGCCGCCCCGTGTGGTCTTGTCACTACGCAAAGCTATCTCCTTTGGTCTTATCATTGCGTAAAGCTGCCCCGTGTGGTGCACTTATGTTCAATCTCCTAAAGCGTGTAACTAAATGGTGGACGCGTCATTGCGGTTGCCTTTTATTGAGTTGACATGTTGCATCGATGTGTTGTGTGCTTTAAGTTATAGGCATCGATATGCATTGAACAAACTCATTCATGGGTAGATAATGTTACTAGTTTATTCTCATTCATGACGGACTGCGATGCATAGATAAAGAGTGGACATTAAATCTCATTACCACTGAACTTCTACTTGGCAACAACTAGAAATAATAGAAGAAAGACCGCAAAACTAACTAGCTTAACTAATTTCTAAAGCATGTTCTCAACTCTTTTCATCCTTTCATCCAGTCTTTTAAGTCTATTCTCTTCATTCTGCGTTGGTGGGTCAGAGGGTAAAGCCACTGGATGAAATGCAGCAACACCACGAGAGTCATCTTGCAAGGCTGCAATTTGCATTGCAATATCTTGAACCACCGGGACAGCTTCGTCAACCCACTGCCAAAATCGACATGTTGTGCTCTGAAAAAGAATTGCAGCTTCAAGTGAAAAAAAAACAACATGCTGTTTCGAATGGAATTGATTAGGCGCAAGTTACCGTAAGATTTGAACACTTCATGAACACTCAGGATGGATTCGTTGGCGTATGCGAGATGAAAACATTCACTGGATCACTGCAACGAGGGTAAACTAGCTGCTGCCGTAGTGATTGTAATTGTCTTCTCACTCGAAAGTTAGATGAGGCCGAAGACATCCCGTCTAAGACTGGAAGAAAGGAGAGGAGGAAATGAAGAGTGAGGTGAATGGTAGCCAAAGCATCCATATATAGCATTTCTCCAAGTCGGGTGCGTGCAAGTTAACCCACTGTGTGAACTCCCCAACTCTCGCGGACCCTCCTGCTGCTGCCCCTACCTCGGCGTCCGCCGAGTTCCTTAGATGCTTCCCGGTCTCCTCATCGAGCTGTCTCCACACCGTATCGAACTTCCGCCTTTGGTTCTGCATGCAGAGCTTCTTGAACATCTTCATCAGGTCCTTGCTCCGAAACCTTGTGTGGAAGTTCGCCGCGAGATGCCTCATGCACCAACGGCTCTTCACATCATTCCACTGGAACAGCGGCTGCGTCCCGTTTTGCATCATGCTCAACGCGGACAGCAACCCAGCATTGCGGTCCGAGATGACACACACATCTGGGCGGTCTTGGACCACCGCCTGCTTCACATTGGACAGGAACCACAGCCAGCTATCAGTGTTCTCGCTCTCAACAATTGCGAAGGCCACGGGAGAATGGCAGTCAGATCGGCCGGTAATTCAGCGGCGTGAGGATGGTACCCTTGTACTTCCCACATAGGAAGGTGTCGTCCATCATCAGCACAGGACGACAATGCTTGAACCCTTTGATCGCCTGACTAAAGGCCCAGAAGACCCTTTCAAGAACAAAACAATTGGACCCCTCCGTCGGTGCACCCGATCAAGCTTGTTTATGTATGTCCTAGGGTTTGATTGTGCGATTTGATGTAGCATCTTTCAGACTAAGTTGTAAGCCTCTTCGAATGTGCTGAACATTTGCTCCACGACCTTCTGTTTCACCTGCCATGCTGTCTTGTAGCTGACCGCAAACCCCGCCATATTGGCAACCTCCGCCAGTAGGAGCTTTGGCGAAATGGACACATCTCCAGCGACGAGATGGCTTATCAGGCTGGCAACATACGAGGACATCATGTTGCGGTGCCTTTGAAGTGGCTCAGCTAGCTCGCATGTGTGGTCCTTCAAGACCGCAGTTATCCTGGAAGCCGTGGCATGGCCAGTGAACCGCTATGCACGGACCTTTCGGCCACAGATTCATTAACACACCTAACGATGTAGGTGTCGGGTTGGACCTCTGCACCCAATACGTCCGACCAATGTTAATGGCGTATCTAGCAATAGAATGCTGGGCGGCGCTCTTGTTAGGGAAGCGCTGCCCTAGGAGCAGGGTGTCCTCATTGAACCCCCACTCGGCCCCCTCTGGCTGTGGCAGAACCAATGATGTCGTTGCAACATCGTCCAATCTTGAGGAAACGTAAGAAATGTCGGTGGCCACAACACCACCAACTACACCTCCCGTAGCAGCTTCTCTGTCTTCGTCGTCTTCAGAACTAGTTGTTTCCACGTCCTCCTCCTCGCTTTCCACCTCTTCCGCCTGGTCGGCCAGGTACTCGTGGCAATCAATACGGGCTGCCCACCATCTGTCCACTCCTTCGTTGGGCTCGAAGTTGTCAGCACGCCTCCTTAGGTCTCCATCACCCACTTCCTCGCCCGCGTCTCCTCCAACACCGGGGACCAACGCAGCTCCTCCTCACCGCCAGCTTTACCGAACCACCCACGCCAGATGTCCTCGGCTGTCCATTTAACCGAACATAGACCATCGGCGCACAAGATATAGCACAAAGAAATAGGTTGCAAACAAATCCATGTAATAAGCCCATGAAGCGTCACTTGTCACCTTCATAAGTTGCCAAACTATCTCGCTCGCACCACCCACCACCGAGGCATACAACGCCGACGTCGTAGCTTCTTCCTGCAAGATGGCGCGATCGAACGCGGAACGCACGCATCGCCTTAGCTCCGAGAGGCTCATGTCCTTTAGACCCGGCGCCCGGATCACTGTCCGGCCACAATTTGATGGGTCCGCCCTGTACGGCCCATCGCATACAAGAGGGTCCCTGTGGAACACGAACAGATCTTGAATCTCTGTCATGAAGTACTTAACACAGGTGCATATCAAACCACTGACATGCAATGCTCAAAATATTTTGAAATTTTAGGTTCAAGTTCCCGATACTTCTGTAATTTGTTCATAATCTAATATAGTACTGGACAAAAAAAATTACATTGTTGTAGGTTCAATTCTATTTCTATTTAAACATCTCGCGAAAAATCACAGAATACTAGTGGAGATAAAAATTACATGGTTATCTACGGAATAAAATTTCATGACCAACAAAAATTGATTCATCTCAATTGCAGTTTATATGAATTTTCTACGAAATATTGAAGTTAATTTAATTTCTAGTATAAAAATGATTCCTAACCGAATTTAATTCTAATTCTGAATTTTTCTGGGGTACTAACAAGTTTCAAACCTATTCTAAGCTAAAATACAAAAAAAAAGGAGACCAACAAAATTGGTTTCACTAAAATTGGAGGTAATTTCAAATAGTTGTGAATTTTTTAAGTTGTTCTAATTTACAGTGCAAAAATAAATCAAATCATAATTTCCTAATGCATTTAAAACTTTCTATACCCAAGCTACCTAGTCTCTACCACTGACATGTGGGGTCTACTGCATAGTATTCTTTTCATTTAATTTCGAAATTAATAGCCTGCTGACAAGTGGGGCCTATTTGTCATTCACTCGGTCCATGGCATAGTGCATGGACCGAAGGTCAACATGCCTAGTCAAGAGTCCATGGACCACGTGCTCGGTGGGACCCGACCGTCAGCGACTCTATTTCAATTAATTGTTGGCTAATCACATTGCTAACTACTAAGTCTGCTAAGTCAATAATTTTACATTGCTAACTACTAAGTCTTAAAATATTTCCTAACGCCCGCGATTATTTAATTAATCTAGTGAAAAAAATACACCGCGCCGATATTTAATTTTACTAGTGCCTAATTAGATTTGTTACTACTAAACTGTTAATAGTATTACTAATTTGCTACTTCCTAAATTTCCTCTTCTCACCTAATCTCCTCCCTAATCCTTCCCTTTACTTAATCCCCTTACTCTAATCTTCTCCTCACCTAATCCCTTCCATTTATCTCTCCCTTATCTCCTCACCACCGAAATATCCTAGCTGCCATCCTTCCTTCCCCATCGTTCTTTCCTTCCCATTCCTCCTCTAAGGCTTCTCTCCCCTGGAGTCCTCCAAGGCTTCTCTCCCCTGGAGTTATCTCCTCACTGGAAGGTACATTACTAACTCTATTTAATTTACAGCACTAACAATAATAAGTCTGCTAAGTCAACTATTTACTGGCTAATCACATTGCTAACTACTAAGTCTTCTAATTACGTGCTAGTTACACTAAGTCTTCTGATTTTATGTATCCGAAACACTAAGTCAAAATACACTGACTACACAACTATAACTACTCAGTTGCTATAATAAGAAACTACAAATCATCTAATTATATCGTAATCACATTGCTAAAACTATAGCCGGATGCGAATGGCACTTAACTTTTCTAGGTGCTTTCAAGACGATGCACAACTTCTGTAACTGAGCGAACTTCAACTTCTCTGGTTGCCTTCTCCCTTCTCTTCATGAGCTCTCTTTCTCTCGGCTCTCTTCCTCTCGCTTGCAATCGAAAATGGCGTCATTGAGCTGCTGCGCTATGCTCCGCCGATTTATGCATCACCGAAGTCTTGCAGGGCGCTAAAGGCAAGGCCACCCGGCTCGGAGCGGCGTGGCGGGGCGGGCGGCAAGCGCGCGAAGTCGTGATGCGTGGCAGGGCAGGGAAGGTGCTGCCATGCCCAAGGGCAAAGACCTTGTTCATTGTCGTGCTAGACCACAAGATTTGGATCTTTGACGTCTGTGATGGCGAGACCTAGGTGCCTTGATGCCGGACATGATCGTGAGTTCTTCTGTCGCTGTCCCGGACGGCAGCAGGTGCTAGGAGGGGGCTAAAAATGGAATTATGATGCTAAGGAGGGCTAATTTAGAAATTACGGTGCGCTACAGGATCAATATAGTCCAAAATTCGAAGTTCTGGGTTGCCCTTAAGAAGTAGTGAGCAAGGACGGAGTCAGCTACGGTCCAAGTCTAATGTTAAGCCGATTGTTCTGAGACCGAACTCATATTTTGGTGTTTGTTCAAAGATTTTTCATTGAATTTTGATCTAAGGTCTCGAATATTGCTCCCCAGTTGCACGACAACTAGCTCCGCCGGTGGCAGTGAGCACCCGTGTTCGAGCCTAGATGGGCACGCCCTCCCAGGCGCCAAATGCTCGGCTCTCTTGCGATCAATTATTGTGGCAGATAACACCACTCGTAAACACCATTGTGCAAACAAACTTCGGGTGACAGTTTTGTGGTTCGTACTAGCGATGTACACTGAATTAGGCAGCCATCAGTTGTGTGCTTAATTAGTTAGCAAGCATAGAAACTCAAAAACTTTGGACTCCCCACTGCGAAATGAGTCATGTCATGAAGGCGCGTATAGTAGTAGTCCAATGCTCCAGTTATCAGACAAGGATACTTTGCGATAGCTATTGTAGCGGCATTTGCTACAGTGCTCGCAGCTGGGACTTGGAATATCACCGTGATATATCAAAAATGGAAGGTTCAGATTCATGTTCATACTAAATAGGGTTAATCGGGGGCACCACATTCATGCCACAGACTGGAATTCTCACACCAATCAAAAGAAAAAGGTGACACTTACCACACCAATCAATGTAATTAAGCACTGGAGTTCTACGACGAATACAATTCTGTATTTGAATGTTAGTTTAGAGCATTTTCAGTGTATTGAATCGACGTCTATTTAAAGTTATGTCACGTAAGTATTTTAAGAACTGAGCTTGTTTTTCTCTAATGTATTGAACCGATTCTTACTAATAACTAGGACCCACGTTACATTAAAAAATCACAAAATAATAATATCCTCTCTCAAACACACTCTCTTTTATGTAGTTGTTTAATGCTCATATAAGTTGTTTAATGTTTTGAATCGATTCCTAAGAGCATCTACAACAATCCACCTCAGTTGTTACTAAGAGGTTGCCACATCAGCTTTTAGATGATGTGGAGGAGAGAAGATAAGGAGAGAATGTGAAGTTGTTTCTAAATGAAGAAACTATCAGATTGTTAATACCAAGACATAAGAAACAACAAAAAAAAACTCTATTGGAGGCTTAGTTGTTACCTAAACACTCATTTTGTGGGTCCCACTTCCTACCAACAAGTTTGTAGCAATTAAAGTCTTAGATACAAGCTTAAGAAACAATACATTGGAATGGTTGTTTCTTTTTATTAGATTGAGTACTCTCTCTCCTCTTAGTAACAAGCTAAGAAACAAACTATTGTAGATGCTCTAACAAGAGTTCGATTCCATGTATTTTTTTGTTGGAATCGATCTCTCCAATGTATTGAATCGATTCAATACCTTCTTTCTCCTCATTTAAACCGGCTAAAACATAACATTGGAGATGGTCTAAAAGCATCCCTTAGCACCTATCAGAGCGTTTATAAATATAATCGCTCAAGGATTTCTATTGGTATCTATATTATCTCCGTTAAAATTACTCCTTTTTTTTCTTCCTAAATGACACTATTTAAAATAGTAAAAATAGCGTTCTCGTAACTGTAATTATAAAAATGATACTCTCATCCGCACTACCATGAGACGCCATATAGCCTCTCATCTACACCATCATAGGATACCACGTGGTCTCTCGTCCGTATCATCTCAGAATGAACAGGCCACGAGACACAACGTAGAGAGCCCCATTTCTTCAATTACGGATACCGCTTTAAATAGTACCATTTTGACTAAAAACCTCCTCCGACCGATTGGCGCTGCCTCCAGGCCAGTACGCTTGAGCAAACCCATGCACGTACGGCGCAGCTGGCAGGAAGGCTCGTATCATCGTCGATGGATATTTAGGCCAAAAGCTCCTCCGACCGATAGGCGCTGCCTCCAGGCCTGCACGCTTGAGCAAACCCACGCACGCACGGCGCAGCTGGCGAGCAGGCTTGCATCATCGTCGGTGGATATCGATCGCTTGGCCCCGTACGTGTGTGCGTGTACTGCAAGGGAGCAAAAAAAAGGTGGCGCGAGCGTGACGTCACGGACATGGATTTCAGCGGCGAAGGGGCGGGCCTCACCCGCCCACCTGCTCCGCGGACAATACAGTAAATGACAACCCTGCAGGCCAGTCCAAGCGTGACGGGTGTCCCGTCGTGGAGAGAGACGGCCGTACGTGCCGGTGAGGTCAGCACCATCGGATGCTGTGAGTCATGGGAATAATTAATCTATTTGTTGTGAGTCCTATCACAGTCCTGTTGAAATACTGCGCACTACAAACAAAAAATACCATGTAAGGTCATACACAACGTGTATAATCGTACTCAGCCTTCAAACTGAAACATCCCCTAGCGATTGGGCTGGAAAAAAAGCTCGAAACTCGCGGGCTAACTCAGTTCAGACCTGTGGCATACACAAGCTAACTCAAGCCTCGTTCCTAGCTCGATAGGCTCGTAGACTGTTAGGCGGCCCACCCATCCATCGAGTCATAGACACCTGCATAGCCGTCCATCGAGCGTTTTCCATCTAGATCATGAGGGCACCGCCGCCATTTCCACCGCAGCGTCCTTCTACTGTCGCCCCGTCCCCCGCCCTCCTCCTGCCTTCCTCCTCTCCTCGCCCACATTTTGGTCGATTGTTGGCGACCGGAGACCCACACGTTGCACTTCCTGTGGGGGGAGATGATCGTGACACTGCAAGATGTCGGCTTCATGACCGGCCTACCGTTGTGAGGCCTTGCAGTTGTTCCTCCGAGGTCGCTGAACTAGAAAGCGCGTCTCGGTCATCACTTCGGGCAACCTATCCCCGAGAGGTGTAAGAGTGTTCCACACACCTGGCTGTGACGATTCATGCATTGCCCAAATGACGCAACAGAGGAGGTGGTTCGACGCCACCTAATTGCATATTTGTTGTTTCTATTCGGATGGGTCATGTTCTCTAGCACGCAGGGGGACATGGTGTACCCTAGTTACATTCATCTTGCGGAGTCCATCGTGGACTCCGATGATGAGGACGTCTTGCAAAGATCTGATTAGGGTTCGGTTATGTATTTATGCGCCACGTCTGCGACCTATGTGACGCTTCGTAGCGTTGCACGGGAACTGAGCCCGTGCTCTCGGGTTACCACACACTGTTGCAACTGTGGTCATGAGAGCGCTTCGCGGTCGGACGGTCGTACTTCCGCTCCACAATCCACCCTTACCTACGCATGGAACATTTCTACAGTGGGACAGATGACGAGGATCCCATGGAAGGCCCGACCATGGGATCCCAATGAACTGTGGCAATGCTGGGGTGGGTTAGGGAGAAAGCGCGTCGTATATACCCCGAGTTCCACAACGAATTCGAGGCCCTGCACGAGGGCGACATAATATGGGCGCCTTGGACAAATGCCTTCGTGCAGGACACGACGCCCAACGGCTTGAGCTCGCTATGCCACCAGAATGTGGCGTACTGGAGGACAACTTATCATGTGGTGTTCTCCTACATGGTTGAGCCCTACAACCCACAATAGGTGATGAGGCAGTTCCAGCTGCACTAGGAGATCCCCCCAGCTCCAAGGCGATCGCTTGTGAGCCGTAGGCACCTGTAAGCACGTTACATTGCTTCATATTGTAGCTCAGTTATTCATTTGTTATATTAGTACCGTAATTTATTTATTTTGGACCACCATCAGGCAGACGAAGAAGGGCTGCCGTAGGTTATTCATTTGTTATGTAACTGTTTCGCCGAAGGTTCTGATGGCTGACGTAGCGAATATAGTAGAGTATGCCTTTAGCTACAGTAAGGTCTTGCGGGCGAAGTGGAAGGTGCTCGAAGGGTTGTACGGTACCTACAAGGAAGCGTACGACCTAGTCCCCAGAATGTTGAAGTAAATTGCGGATGCTAATCCGGGGACATGCATCAACAGGATGGAGAGGACCCACCCGTCTAACATCCCAAATTCCCTAATCCTTGATCGAGCCTTCTGGGCATTTGGCCTGACAGTCCAGGATTTCTCCCACTGTCGTCCTGTCTTGACTATGGACGGTACATTCCTTTGCGGGAAGTACAAGGGCTCCATTCTCACCGTTGTTGCCGCTAATGGCAACGACCAGGTGCTCCCAGTTGCCTTCGCAATTGTGGAGAATAAGAACACTGATAGGTGGTTGTGGTTTCTAGCCAACACAAAGCAATATGTTGTAAGGGACCGGCCGAATGTGTGCATCATCACCGACCGTCATGCCAGGTTGTTGTCCGCATTGCAGATGACCATGCTCCACAGTACAAGCCCACCGTTTCAATGGAACAACATGCGCACACGTTGGTGTATGCGACATCTATCCGCCAACCTCCACACGCGCTTTCAGAGCAAGGACTTCATGAAGAAGTTCAAGAAGCTCTGCCTGCAAAACCAGAAGCGCAAGTTCGACACCGTGTAGTAGGAGTTTGAGGTCGAAACCGAGGGTGCAAATGGAGGTTCTAGAGCAGGCGCACTACAAAGCGAGTTTGCTGAGTGGATGAGCATGCATGCCCCAGACTATGAGAAATGGTCTCTTCTTCATGACATCTATGGTGCTCGATACGGCATCATGACAACCAACATGTCTAAGGTCTACAATGATGTGTTGAAAGGGGTCTATACCCTGCCCATCACCGCCGTTGTCGACAAGACTTGGAACCGCATGGTTGGTTACTTCGTCAATCGGGCAATGATGGCCAAGCAGCATTTGGACGAAGGGAGGCAGTACTCGGATATTACCCTTGCCTACATGGAGAAGAAGATTACCAAGGCCCATTCCCATGTAGCTCACACAATGGATGGCATGAGGAGGAAGTTCGAGATCCGCCTGCGGGACAAGTACGTTCGCAGCCACATGAGAGGTGACCGGAAGCATGTTTGCACCATAGGCGATGTGGCAGTTTGCACCTGCAACAAGCCTCAACTCCTGCACAAGCCTTGCTCCCATGTATATGCTACATGCGCTATATTTCACCAATCTTGTAGCATGTACATGTCGGAGTACTACGACATACGTCACCTGTATGATACTTAGAATGGGGAGTACAACTCCTACGGCGTGGAACGCCACTAAGGGACCTATGGCTGGGAGCAGTGAAGTGGTCACCGAATGAAGCACTGTAGCATCCAGGCTGTGGGAGGAGTTAGTCAAGGTGCATCCACAACGACATAGATGTGAGCCAGCATGGAGACCGGCCAAGACCAATGAGGTGTAGGCTATGTAATACTTCTAGGCACTCGTTCAGGAATTGCCCGAACAAACCTTCGTCCTCCGACACCACTTAGTTGCGTAAAGGCCCTAACCTTCTGTATCTGTAAGCTATCCGATGTATTGCGCTACGTTGTACTCCGGTGTGTTCGATTTAAAAAAATTGTACTATTGAGTCATGTGTTGTATTTATTGCATGTATAAGCACCTTTGCTAAACTTTTCAGGTAGACCTCTCGACCTCTGCAGGGCTTTTTAGCTCAATGTGACCACAGAAGCACTACATCTCTACAGAGCTTTTTAGGTCGATGTGACCACACAAGCACTGCACCTCCGCAGAGCTTTTCAGCTCGATGTGACCTCACAAGCACTACACCTCTGTAGAGCTTTTCAGATCGATTTGACCACACAAGCACTGCATTGCCGTTTTCATTTTTTGTGACCACACAAGCACTGCACCTCGACAAGATGCGACGCGATGTAATGCTGAGAGAGAAAAGAAAAAGAAGAAAACGACAAACAAATGCATAGCACGCGTGTTCACGAAATGTTGCTAGCTGCACCATTGCATCACGTCGCTCAGCGAAGCTGCCTCGTTGGGTCATGTTGCTGGGCTTTTTCAGGAGACGCGACTACGACATGACGTAAAGGAGAGAGAAAAAACAAAAAACGGAAGAAGACAAAAAACTTTCGGTGAGCACACATGCTTGAGCACTTTAGCAAAATTTTAGCAGTAGTCGAGCGCTTTCTCAGGAGAATCCATTGAAGCATATTTTCTGTAGGAATTTTTAGATGTGGCAAATGAGCTTAAAAAATTATGATTTTTTTTGGTGGAGCCTCTGAAGGTAGTGTACTTATTTGTATAATTTTTCCATAATTTTATCAATTCTGAATTTTCCTCTAAAATTTATTTAATTATACTATTTGTAGGAATTTTATGGACAAATTGAAAATGGCTAAAATTATGGAAAAATTCTTCCAGTAAGTACACTGTATTAGGAGGCTTCATAAAAAAAATTCATAATTTTTGGAGCTCATTTGCTATATCTAAAAATTCTTGCAAAAGATATGTTTCAGTGGATTTTTTCAGGAAAAATGCTACAGTGCCCTTGCAACCTGCCACGCCCGGTGACAGAGGCAGATGCACTGTAGAGGGCTAGATCTGCAAATTATAACGAAAGGGGGTTAGTTTTGCCAAAAAAAAAATCAGGGGTCCAGAAATACCAAAATTTGGCAAATCTAGAAGTACATACGTACCTCTAAGTTGTTGGTACTATATATACTCCCTCCGTTCATAAATACACGACGTTTGACCAAGCGTTCAGTCAAACTTATATAACTTTGACTATTACTTTTCATATGATTTTGTTAGTAAAAAATTACAAAATTATTATATTATGAAAATATTTATCATAACAAATCTAATGATACTATTCACTCATGATCAATCTAAATAGTTTTTCATATATTATTAGTCAAAGTTAGATAAGTTTGACTGCACGCTTGATCAAACGTCATGTATTTATGAATGGATGAGTACTAATAAAGCTGTAGGCATCATATGTGATCTAAACTCACGACAGTACCGCCCATGGAAGAAGTGCCGCGCCTAGCTAAAAGCTGTTTCCCATTTTGATGGGGAACGAATCAATTATTTGCCGGTTGGGCAGCTTGTGTCCATATGTAAGATACTTCAAGTAGATCCTGGAATCCAAGGTCACTTATGCTAATTATATAGAAGGATCTATTTATGCACCCATGCTAAACTAGCCAGTATATATATTTTTTTCCAATTAGTTGAGCACATTAACAAAATATACTTGTCATCAAGTTGCTAGCTAACTCAAGATCTAGTTGATGAGCTAGTACGCACTGTGCATCTTAAATAGGTAGCTAATTAGTTTCTTGTGGTGGTGAATTGAGTGCGTTGAGATGACAAGTACTGTGCACCATAGATGTGATGAATCCACATGCATCTATCATGCATCAACAGGTCAAACAGGTGGGCAGCAAACGCACCAATCTGACACAGCTGAGGTTGATATCGAGCGACGATCTCCCATCTTTAATGTGCATGGACCACCGCAAAAAAACGAGCAGTCTACTGTTTTATCGAGAGATGGAAACCAAAGTTATTGTCCCATAAATTAGAAACGAATTCATTGTTGTGAATCTTGTCGTAATTACAGAGTGGAGCTAACACAGAAGCTGAAAGTGTGTGTCACGCATGCTACACAGAACTTGGATGGGAGCTTCAATATGAGAGGACAAAGACTCCTCTAATTGATCCTGCCGATAAAGTATCCTCGGATGATTTAATTAGATGTATTCGCTTCAAATCACAGATCATATAAATCAGCAGGTTGGGGTATGATTTACGACCCAAAAATACTCTAGATTTTCCGATCAGCATAGAATTGAAGCACCGCTCAGTTTTTTTACATATATATGTACGTGCGTACGTGGTATGGCAAAAGTGAGAGAGAGAGAGAGAGAGAGGATCGATCTCTGTGACAAAGATGGAGATTTGATCTCTCGTGAATCATACTCCTTTCTGAATTCTGATACCAACATTTCGAACGCTCTTTTCTTGACATCTACTTGTTGGCGCGTGTGACAATGACCAAGTTGACCAACCTCTTCATAGCTAGCTTGTAAAGATCTCGCGCGGATATATGTATGGCCGTCGTCGTCCTCAATTCCGATCGACCTTTGTTTACTTCCTGTTGCGTGCCCGCCTCTATCTCGTCGGCGGCAAAAGTGCGCTGGAAAACGATGCTTCACTCGGTCGCTGTCGACTCGACTCGGTCGGTCGAACCCACAGGCTGGAGGAGGCTGCTCCAGTAGTATTACTGCTCTAAACTGAAACGCCTGCTTAACGATTCAATTTCTCTAGATTGGTTATTCAGGTGAAGCTGTCCGGCCAGGATACAGCCGTACGCCGACCGAGAGAGTTTACCCCTTTGCTGCTCGATCGTGAGACAAACGATCAAAGAACCGGCCGGCAGGTCTACAACGGCGACAGTCCACAGAAGATCGATAGATCCAACAGTACTGCACGTCCGCACCACGGTGAAAATTAATTCAGCAGCAGCAGCAGCTAGCTAGCCTAGCTTCAGCTTCAAACGTGCACGGTGCGGTCCCCGTGTGGGTAGCACGACGATCCGTCGGCATCCTCGCGTGAGTGATATATATTGGCTATTGCTACACAGAGCTATATACTGTGCATAACGGTGCAAGATAAACGCGCGCGTACGTACGCAGTACTAAAGGTAGATCGAAGTGACAAGTCAGATGTAAATGGTAATAAACGCGCGCGTACTAGCTAGCTTTGTGGCTGCTCGAATGGCACTTCAAGCTGAATAGTCACCAAAATTTTGACAATGATGGTGCAAATTTTTTTTTTTTTGCGATTACAAGAAAGACGTACATGCACACACATCAGCACACATGCACACCATACATGCGTGCGAGTGTGCCTTCTTAGCATACGTCTAAAAAGACGAAGGATGAGAATATATTCGCTACCTTACAAAATTTCTACTGAAAGCACACTCGCGTGTGTATGAAGGTGCAAACTTAAATGATACATTCCAACATAAAAGTTTAAATGACAGAGTAAAGGATCAAATGGAATAAATTACATGTTTCTAGTGCAGTTGATATCATAAAATGTAGTTGTGTTGATGGGCTGCTGACTGTTGATTGCCGACATCACAAATTTATTGTATAGCTTTTATATTATACTAGATATATATATACTGTATAGTGTGTTTACATGCAAAGAAAATTGGAGGTACAGCTGTACCCATGTATAGTACCATACTGGCTCCGCCACTGAAGCTAGTCCGTCGATCAGTTTGGCATGCACTCTTCCATCCAACCATGCATGGCATTTAGACAACTAGTGGAAATCAGTCCGGGGAAAGGGATGTAGATCTGAAGGTTGGATCTGGACGGTTTGATCTGCATCTGACGCCCCATATTTCGACCAAATTTTTAAGAAAACAGTTGAATGTTAAATAGATGTACAGTTCCAATGGAATACTTCTTCATATATACCATTTTCCTATATATGTCTTCAGCTCCTAAGTTAGAGTCACTCTCTTCGAGGAATGAACTTGAGGCACGTCGTGTGCCCCCAGCGACTAAAGATGACACTGCCTCTTGATCGAGCTCTTGATTGAGGAAGTGGTCGTTGAAGCTCGCCTTTGGGCGTAGTATGCACCTCGCCTAGTAGCATAGGTTTTCACTCATTGACTTGAGAAGAAAGACTTGCTACCGGCGGAAGCATGGAAACCTTAATGTGAGCCAATGCGACTTGATTGAAAAAAATTCATTGGAGCCTTTAATTTTTGCTATATACCATTTTTCATATATAAAAGAAGTATATACATGGATTTTGCTATGAAAAGTGGACTTTAATGGTTTTTGTTTATAGAACCCACTTTAGGATATCTTATAATCATTATTAGAATATACTCAAATAAATAAAGAGATATCAATATACGATTTGAATGGTACGTGAGAAGTGAGAGTTACATGCAACTGCATGCAGCAACAGCGCGCCTTGATCGATCCATGCATTCCATGCATGGACGCACGCAGCTGTAGGCTAGTAGTGCTACTGGACCACAGACACAATCATATGCAACTGATCGTAGTACTGTACGTAGATACAGATCTAGCTAGGCAGCATGCAAAAATGCACGCATGCGACGTACGTACGTACGTATATACACGCACTGTTCATACTGCACGCAACAATGCAACACTGAGTCAATCGGTACACCTGACATATATCTGTCGCGCGCCCATGCATGCATTAACTAACTTACCTCCGTATCGTACGACCGATCGACCTAAATACTACTCAGTATACATACATATGCATTACGTACGCCGTCTCCCACTACCAGAATCGTCGAAGTTCCCGAGTGTTAGGAAATTTCCCGAGTGTTTTGAATAATACACTCGGGAACTTCCCGAGTGCCTCATTAAACACTCGGGAAAGTCAACTTTCCCGAGTGTCTGATCAGACACTCGGGAAACTCTGACGAGAAACGGGGAAAAATTATCTCCGAGTGTCGTTAGATTCTGAGACACTCGGGAGCTAAAAATCTTGAGCGCGCCAATTTCCTCCCTGCCTTGCCTTCCTCCGTTCCCAAACCCCACACATTGCATTCTTCTTCCCTAATCCCCATGGCGCTCCTCCCGTCCTCACTTGCATGCCTTGCCCTGCCTGCTGGACTCGCCTCCCGCTCCTCGGCTCCCTCCTCCCGCCATGTGGCCCAGGTCCGCCTCCGGGCTCCTCATGGCCTTGCCCAGGCTCTCCGCCTCCCCGCTCCCTCGCTCACTTCTCCCCCGCCTCCAGGCTCCCTCCTCCTGGCCTTGCTTCAAACTCCGCCTCCAGGGCTCCCTCCTCCATGTGCCTTGCCCCATGTCCCTCTCGCTCGCCTCCTCCTGTGTGACCCAGGCTCCGCCTCCCGGGCTCCCTCCTCCATGCGGCCTTCCATTGTCCGCCTCCCCGGCTCCCTCCTCCGGCCAACACCACTCCTCTGGTAGGTTGAACCCCCTCTTGATTTCTCCATAAATTTTGCTCTCGAAGATGATGAATGAGAATTTGATTTTGCTATATGCATGATCTGTGGATGCATTTGATTCGCATGATTCTTGTTTTGTGTGGGATGAATTATTGCTCTCCATTTGAGAGGTATTCTCCACTTGTGGGCGAAGAAATTTGATCGATGCCTTCCTTGATGCACCATGTTCTATTCTTGCCGCTTTCATAGGAGGTTGAGCAGCCGGATCGGTGTCATTACATGCAATGCCCGAGATATTGTTTCTAGCCTATGGATTAAGACAAATTGTAAGGGCGACAAACAAGTTGCAAGAGCATCAAATAAGATGCATAAAGCTATAATTGTGGATAATCTATATGTTTGAAGCACATGAGTTAGTTATTAGAGCCTCCATACAGCGTTTATGGGCGATAAATCTGATCTTGTTCAATATCATATCCAAGACCAGCGAGCTACTATGACCAATGTTTTTCTCATGTAAGAATAAAATTACAATCTTAAAGAACGATGCAGCGTCGTAAAACTTTTGAAGCTATTATGCCTTTGTTCTAATGAAGCTTAGCTTTTGACAACCAAGCGAATATAGATTATGGGAATAAACTTTAGGCTCTGGTTTATTTGCCTTTGCGACTCCATGTTACACCAAAGATCATTTATGTATTGTTGTTAAATGTTGCTCTGAGTCATTCTGAGAGATTAGTGCAATGAGGAAATTCATCTTGACAAAAACTTGTCAAGTATAGAAATGAACCACCAAATCGCGGGACCTTAGTCTTTAGTTCTCTCAATCTTTGTTACCACCAATTTCCATGGGTGGATATTTTTGTGCACATGGGATATAGTGGAAAATTTGAAGGAATACTTGGTTAGTACTCTTAAGTGCAGAAATGACTTTCTTTGCTCATAAAGAAACTGTGTTTTGCATCATTTTGAGAATGGTATTCAAGTGGGAAAGGTTGGAACCACACTCCATTTCTTGAAAACTAACAAGACATGTTTGTGTGGTGTAGCTCTTTCTGAAATTGTAATAACTGACCGCTTTTATAAAAAAAAAAGGCCTAGTACACTTTATCTATTCAATTTGGTGAAAAATATAACAAATAATATTATCGTGTCCGAGGTGTTAAAAACTATATAAAAAAACGTATATAGCAAGACTAATCCATTATATACTATTCACATAACGAGACATTTTAAGTCCTTATTGTACCTTTTTCTATTTTAAACTATGAATTGTGATAGTGTTGTAATTTGTTTGTCCATTAAAGTGATGCAAGTTTAGTTATGTGATAAAAATAAAAGTATTTGCCCTTTGTTGTATGTTGGACTATGATTCACAGGTTGTGAGGTTCTGGTTTTATGTTCGGTTTCTTTTTTTAGCTACATTAGGCTTAGTCCTCATTGTTGCGTTATTGATCCATCTTACATTTGCGATTAATGATAACCTATACCATGTTGGATCCTTGTTGAATTCTTCATCGATGCACACATTAGTCACAATTATAGTTATAGGCAAACACATGGAGCACATTTATTTTAAGATTCATGGAGCACATTTACAGATTAGTCAAATCTTACATGTATACCCACAGTCCCACACTCAAAAGCTACTTCTTCACGGATCGGCATCGTTGAATGAAAATTTATGGTATGGTTCCATGACTCAGGTCGAATTTAGAAAGCCTTATATGTGCCTTCATAAGTTGTGCCTTCTATAGATTTGCCTTACTTCCTCCTTTTTAACTTGAGCCTTTTCCTTCATTGACAACAACCGCGATAGGTATTAATTAGTCGTTGAGCATGCGATTGTATATCAAGACAAAACAAAATGTTGTCGTTTGCCAACCTAAAAATATTCATCTTAATATCCTTCTAATATAACATATAACATATTCACGTACTAGAAGGTTACACCTCTCTCTCTCTCTCTCTCTCTCTCTCTCTCTCTATATATATATATATATATATATATATATATATATATATATATATATATATATATATATATATATATATGCTTGAAAAAAGCGTAATCCTCGAGTGAAAAATATTAATTCCAAATGAGAATGCACGAACACAGGCATGATCAGATTAACATCATATGATCATCAGTTAATTTTAGGGTAATGATAGGACGCGTGCGTCCAATGCGCCAGACGCCAAACCGCTCTCCACTCCACTTTGTTATCTCGTCCAGCTCCCTTATCTCCTCATCTCTACCGCCACAACACTTCAAGTCACTTCGTTTTCTCCCGTTCCCCTTTCTCCTCATCCTCACACACCATAAATCCTCTCTCCCCCCACAAACCGACGCCTGCTTGCCTAAGGTTCATGGCCGGCCCGGCACGGCGACTCTGCGAATAGGAAAAAAGATCACTTGAGTAGGAATTGGAATAGAGATAGAAAGTTAAGTACTCATGAGCTGATATTTTCTTCCCTTTTGGGTTATTAATGGGTATAGTACTAGAAAATGATATTGCCATACAATTTGTTGAGCTATATCAATATGGACAAACATGAAACAACGATTGGTTACGTAGCACTTTCAACGTACACATTCCCGTGCAAACTTAATTAGTTTGTGTGTAGTGATTTTTTGTTTTGTCTAAATTTCAATGCTTAAGTGCGATTCTGTCCTAATATAGCTCATGGTTTTCAATCTGATCTTTGCCGCCTCCCTCATGCCATTGCCTCCACAGACCTGCAGTGCGACCATCTTCCCCATGCACTCCTCGGCTCCCTCGGCTCAAGAAGTCTTGTAAGGTAATGGATAAGTGCAAAAAGAAATAAAGTTTGCTTATTTTCTTTTGTGTTGTCCATTTACGGTGGATTGATATCTTTGTCATTACAATGCTACATTAACGTGTTAATAAATAAAGGTATTCATATATATTGAAAGAAAGTGTTTTTATGCTCCGTTGATCATGTATATTGTCTTCATGTCAATCTGTTTTAGTGTACATATATAGGGCATGCATCATAGGGTAGCTTCTAGCTAGCTCTGTAGTTGTAATTTTTGACATAAATAAAAGTTGGATTAAAATATGCATTATGTTTTGTACACTAGGATGGTGAGGATCGTAGTTGGATGTACCTTTGGGCGTAGGCGATGGGTGGTATACCCAGAATGGATGGAAAAGTCGGCGATTTTGTGGATCGAGCATTTGCTAGGCGTAATGGGCGGGGTGTGTTGTGCCCTTGTTCTCGTTGTTCGAACACACGGCCACAAATGAGGGCAACAATGATCGCACACTGTGCAGTCTGGTTAGGGCGGACTATACCGTGTGGGTGTATCACGGCGAGTCACAAGATAGCGGTCGGATGTGCTAAGGGAAGAAAGCGAGCGATGGCGGCCACAATGAGAGTAGGATAGAAGACATGCTAGATGATGTGCGTCATGCATATGGGCCACCCTCTTGAGGAAGAACCGGAGCACGCAACAAGGGCTTTCTTTGATATGTTGTCATGACGAGTCAACCACTTCATGGGCACACACAGTGTCCCAACTAGATGCCATCACACGACTACTTGCTATCAAGTCTCAGTTCAGCACAAGCATTGCTTGCTTTGATGCATTCTTAAGCGTGTTTAGCACTCTTCTCCCAGATGGTCACAAACTGCCCGCTAACTTGTATAAGGCCAAGAAATTGATAAGCGCACTAAATATGCCATATGAGAAGATAGATGTTTGTCCAAATCATTGCATGCTATTTAGGAATGAGAATGTGGACAAAGATCCTTTGTGATAAGTGTGGTGAGTCTAGGTTTGTTGAGGTTGACTCGGTGATGGTCGAGAGGCTGACTTCTATTGGCGAAAAAAATACTTCGCTATCTACCATTTGTGCCACGAATCCAGCGGTTATACATGTGCGAGGTTTACGCCAAACAAATGGTATGGCACAAGTATGGTCGTCGGTACCATAATGACAAGATGGTCCACCCATCGATGGTGAAGCATGGAAGCAATTTGGCCGAGACTATGTAGAGTTTGTTGCGAGCCTCGGGCGTTCAATTGCAATTACAAGCGATGGGTTTAACCCATTTGGTATGGGGGTGCGCCATACGGATGTTGGCTGTGTTTGTTATTCCCTTAACCTCCCACCCGCGTTTGCATGCGAAGCGATACATATTCCTTTCCTTGATAATCCTAGTCACGAGTACCGGGGAAGAATATGAGTGTATTCATGGAGCGGTGGTGGATGAATTGTTACATGCTTGGGAACAAGGCATAGTGACATATGATCGGGCATTGAAGCAGAACTTCACCATGCGGGTCGCGTACCACACATCCATGCATGACTTCGGCGTCTGAGGATATTACGTGGGTGGTGCGTACATGGGAAGATGCCATGCCCAATCTGTGGGGAGGCGTTGCGTGGTACATTGGCTAAAGCATGGTCATAAGCACTCCTTCTTCGATTCTCATCGTCAATTCCTTCCAATTGACCACGAATTGAAGTGACACAACCTGGATTTAGGGCCAATATTGCTATCATGATGGACCACCACGTCGTCTGGCGGTGAGGAGGTTCGTGCGGCTAGATGCTTTGAAGCCTCTTGATGATGGTGATGGGTTAGAGAAATATGGTGAGGAGCACAATTGGACTCACATTTCAAGTTTGTGGCGGTGCCATACTTCCATAAGCTCATTCTTCCCCATAACATAGATGTAATGCATAATGAGAAGAATGTTGCAGAGGCCATATTTAGCACATTCTTTGACATTCGGACAAGGCGAAGGACAATGTGAAGGCTCGCCTTGATCGGAGGAGCTTTACAATGAGCCCTCGTTGAATATGATCCATAAGCCGACTCTTGGCAAGTGGGAGAAGCCAAGAGCTAGTTATTGTCTAACTAGGGTTGAGAGGAAGGAGATTTTGGAATGGTTTGAGACCTAAAGTTTCTGATGGGTATCAACAAATCTAAGGAGATAAGTGAATTTAGCTACCATGCGCATCAATGGCCTAAAGAGCCATGACTACCACATATTCATGGAACGCCTTTTACTGTGATGATCCGTAGCTCGTCCCGAGTGTGTTTGGCAAGTGATGGCGGAGTTGAGCTTCTTTTATCGACGACTATGTGCGAAAGAGATAGATCCCATGGTAATGTCAACTATGGGCGTGAAGTACGTGTTGCTTTGTAAGTTGGAAAAGATCTTTCCACAGCTTCTTCAATCAATGCAACATTTGATTCTCCATCTACCCTATGAAGCTAGGATGGGGGACGATGCAAAACCGTGGATGTATCAATTGAGAGGAACAAAAGGAACTACGAGGCAAAGCAAAAAATGATCGCGTGTTGAAGCATCCATAGCGGGCGTACATAATTGAGGAAATTTCCCATTTCACATCAATATACTTTCTTGACAATGTTACGCACGGTGCACAATCAAACCTCACGATACAATATTGGCATCCTCAAAATAATTGCCAACTTAGCCTCTTCACGGAAGTGGTGACACGTCAGCGGTGGTACTCCCAAAGTTTTATCGCGGGAGGAGTGGTTGGCTGCGATGTTGTATGTCTTTACCAACCTCTCCGAAGCGGATGATTACATTAGGTATGCAACAATTATTTTTTCCCAATAATTGATGCATGAGTGTTTTAATCTACTTGTCTTGTTGTCTATAGGGAATTTGTTAGGAGCGAGTGGAAGCAACGTCGAGACCCATCCGAAAAATAAGTTGAGTCCCTTCTTAGGAAGGGTCTTTGAAATTGTAAACCTAATTTCCGACTTGGTTCTATCGATAACTTCTCTATTAGCTACTCCCCTTGCACGTAATATTTACTAAGTAAAGAGGAACTAATACATAAAACCCATTCTATTTATCTTTGTAGAGTTTGAAGGACAAGTCTATGAGCGGCGAATTGAAGCAAGTTGCTCAAGGATGCCACACTCGGGTCTTTGTCCTATAGTACCTCACGATGTGAATGGGTACCGCTTCGAACATCCACACATGAGAGGAGCGGCCTAATGCAACAACAATTAACAATGGATTGGTGACTATAGGACAAGATGGGAGCGATACACTGTTGAATACTATGGAGTAATTGAAGAAATAATTGAACTATATTTCCATGGTAGCAAACCTCTCAAACTTATGTTATTCAAATGTCATTGGTTCCATCCGTTTAGAAGTCGACGGGATACATCACTTGAAATTTGGTTGAAGTTGCACATCAATCAATCCTACCGGGCAATGACCCATTTATTGTGGCTCGACAAGCCACCCAAGTATACTACATCCGTATCCATGCAAAACTATGAGTAGTCTAGTGGATTGGTGGGTAGTACATAAGGTGCAACCATATGGTAAACTACCTACCCCTAGTGAGCGAGACTACAACATGGAGACCAACAATGGTGTTGACCTATTCTTTCAAGAAGATGGGCTACGAGGACTTTTGAAATAATAATTGGGGAAGAGGGCGATCACATGGATGATATTCAAATCGATGCCGATGAGGTTGTAAACCAAGAGGACTTGGAACTACTTAATCGCTTAGACATTGATGGCACAAGGGGATGAGGTTGAGTCAACACCTCATGATAGTGACGATGACATTTTGGAGGGCCCATCCGCGGAGGATCCCATTGTAGATGACTACTTGAGCATGATCTTGTATGTCTTCCATTTATTTCTTTGCATGTTTTAATTTTTTTGTATGAGCTTACTTGATTACGTTATATTACATTTTCTATGAGCTTACTTGATTACGCTATATTAATTGATATATTTTATTTCATTTCATTTGAGGACACCAAAATATGAGTGGCGAGGCAAAGATACTCTAGTCGAGGCAGACGCTTGTTTTCCACTCGAGGAGGCGGAGGCAGGCGTGTGGCCACTCGAGGAGGCGAAGAGGCAGCCACGGCCTCTCGGGAGGATCGAGGCAGCCTCGGCCCCTCCAGGGAGCACTGAGGCAGCCGCGGCCTCCAGAGGCATAGGGGCAGCCTCGGCCCCTCCAGGGAGGCCTGAGGCGGTCGTGGCCACTCGGCGAGGCGGAGGCGGCCCGCGGCCTCGAGGCGGCAGCGGGGGTCTACCTCTAGTAGATCGGGCTCCTGACCCCATGACCCTCGCGTCTTGATGATGTGGAGTATGAGCACCGTGAGGCGGAGGTGAGGAGGAAGAGCACCACAGAGCGGAGGTGAGGAGGATGAGCACCATGAGGCACAAGAATTTTGGATCGAGGACTGCGAACTGCCACGACGACCAACCCGAGAGGAGGAGAAGATCATCATCGTTCTGTTGGCGACACGTAAGAAAGCTGTTTACACTTTCACTAATTTAGCCCACTTAATTGCATACCTCAAAAAAACTAATATCACGAGCAATGGCGAGAAGAAGGCGGGGGTGACAAATGTAGACTTCGAATGGCATCATTGGCGTGTTGATTCGATGGCACTTCCTGGGTTGGTCACCTCTGAGAGGAAGGCGGAGCCTGCATGGACATGGTGCCACTCTGAGTGCTGAAGATCTGCCATTCTTGAAGGAGAGGTTCCATTTGACAATTGTTTGCGCAAGGTGGAGGAAAGTTTTTGGGTAAGTGGTGAATATTCAAATCTGCTTCTATGTGTTCCTATGCATGTTAGGGTTGATTAGGTCACAACTCTCGAGTCTCAATTTAGTGACTAGATGACTAGATGAGGCATAAATGTTTGGGTAAAACAATGGCCCCAATGTTCAATCACCTATCTAAATTCGACTTCCAACACACTAACCTTTTGCCTCTTTTGGATGTTTAGTAGCCAAGTAATAAATGTCAACTAACTTAATTATCTTATTCTTTATCAATTCCTTTTAAGCTTTCATCAAGTAACTTAATCATCTTATTCTTTATCAATTCCTTTTAACTTTCATCAAGTAACTTAATCATCTTATTCTTTATCAATTCTTTATTCTTGGATTGTAGTGGTGGTTTCGATGAAATTTGAGGGCGGAAAGTCGAGTCCAAGAAGTCTTTGCGTAATTGTGTTAAAAAGTGATCCCACGAGATGTTCTCTGAAGCACGCATCAAGCGGTCATCTGTTACTACACACAAGTCCTTGGGCAGACAAATTAAATGAGGGTGGCGCTTGCAAGCGTATCACTATGGGCGAGTACATGCGGTAACCAAGCGAACAAACGATGTCCTTTTGATTACAATCAACTCTAGTTTATTCATATTTAACACTTGGTTAATTTTAGGCAATACCTTGGTGGGCCCTTAAGTGTGAAAATGCATGGCGGCGGATTGCCCAAGGCAATTGGTGCAACGAGCGATAGCTCTGAGGACTCTCGTCTTTGCTAGGGAGCGAGAGATTGTTGATGGGCGGACACGACACATCGTCGAGGCGGCTCCTCCATGGCGCGTTACAAGAAGAACTGGTAGGTCAACATGTTCATATTGATTGTATGTTGCGAGATATATATTTATTGACCGCCGTGGTTTTTGGGTGCGAAGCGAAGCGAGAGGCTGTCTCCGATATGGAGGCATATGTAGCGACTAGGAGGGTGATCGGGAGGGCACCTTGTGCGGCCGGTATGTGACGAAGAACTTAGTGCGATTTCGATCATTTTGTCCCGATGATTTTCGCTCCCTAATGATTTTGTCCAACAGTGTATATCTTGATCTTTGCTAAGGAGATTCATGGCGGTCTGACGTCATGAATTCACCACTAAACCTTAGTCTTGTGTACAAAATTTGGAAAGGAGAAAAACATGGTCGTTTCTTCATGGGTGCCGTACATTAGCACACCGACAACCCTCTCGGAGTCCGATCCACGAGTCTTGCATCAAGCGATGAAGTACACCTTCAAAGTCGGCAACAACCATCACATGTTTCGATCTCGGTTTTACGAGCTTGGTAGCAATGTTGACGAAGTGAGGCTAGACGGCGGTTGGAGCAAATGCTCCTGCGGAGTTAGTTGGGCGTGGTAGTACAATAACAAAGTAATATGCAATATATATATATATTCATACTTGGCTAATGTATGGCAATGTGCAAAAAAATATCACGAGCACTCGGGGCCGGGACTCGACTTAATGCCTCTCCGTCGGGGAACCATTGCCTCCTTATCTGCTCGGTTAATAGCGCATCTTGATTATTATATTGTTAGTCTCTTATGACCGCTTGATTGAAGACATTGAAATGACATGCAATGTAATTATTGGTCGCTCTTGCAAATTTCTTATAATCGATTTCTTATGAAAATGTAGGGAGCAGCGGGATCGATTCTTGCTAATGCTCAAAATGAAGATCTTTGGTCCTAATGTTCACACGGCGTCCATCGCCGAGAGGCCACCACAGTGCTTGCTATTTTCATGATCTACTAAAGGATACCAATATTAGAAAACATTCACAATCAAGTGATTGCTAAAAAATGGATAAAAATGGCTTCATATATAACTAATTCTCTATATCTATATCATAAATTCTTTTGAAATGTGTCAACATATAATAATTTGTATGTACACTCCTTTCTATGAATTTGATGATAAGTGCTTGAGACATAAATGTTGATCGATAGTTCACAATGACAAAATATTGAGAGTTGGAGTTTAACATTTTTAGCTTTTGTGCTTTTCATGTTCTATATTGTTAGGTGCTAATAAGCACGTCAACATATGAATTTACCAGAGCTTTTAAAAGGTACATCATACAAGTGGATACCATGCATGTAATTATATATCTAACAAGATATCACTCCTCGCACCTCTTAATTAAGTCCATATATAGTTTGACTCATTCCTTTTTACAATAGTACATCATTATACTCAAATTTCTCTTGCATGTCTTTGTAGATGACATAAGTAAATGATCAATTAGGCCACAAGCTAGTGGCCCACACCCGAGCATGCCCTTAAGCGATTTGCCATGTTATTAGGTTGCTCATCATGATTTAAAGGATTTTTTTGCTTTGTCAATAGTTTGGTTAATTATCTTTTCATGCATCAATTCCTAACTTTTGTTGTAACATGGCACTAATATTAAGTTTTGCTCTATCTGCGAGAACTTTAAAAATGATGCTCTCATGCACGGAAGATTGAAGCAGGAAACTCTGTGCATGCAAATGGTTGTAATGATACTTGCTATTTGGAACTGTCATATGTATAATAATGCCTTATGCTTACATTTTCGAACTTGAACTTGAATGTTGTGAGCTCGGGAACTGTTATGATGCCTTTTTTCGATCTATACATACATACATACATACATACATATATATATATATATATATATATATATATATATATATATATACATACATATATTGTGGAATGGATGGATGGATGGATTATTTGATAAATGTGGAATGGATGGATGGATTATTTGATTCTTTGTGGAATGGAAGGATGGATTATTTGGCTAACTTTGTGGAATGGATTTTAAATGAATTTGTGAAAATTGGGGTTCAGATTGGTTTGTCGTTTTCAGAGTGTCTTTTAAGCTTTCCAGAGTGTTTAGCACTCGAAATAGACCAAAACTTTCAGAGTGTCGACACTCGGAAATAGACCAAACTTTCAGTGTGACACTTTCGGTAAAGACACTTCGAAAGCGACAAAAACTTTCAGAGTGTCGACACTCGAAACACTTGACCCATGGCAATTTCTGCGGATCCGATGGAAACTTTCGAGTGTCTTTTCGTATTGCTTAAGTGTTGACACTCGGGAATACTTCCGTTCTGAGTTGAAAGCCGTTGACATTGTTTTTGCAGTGTCTATTTTTCCGAGTGTCTCTGATGCACTCGGGAAAGTGATGTTTCGAGTGTAACACTCGGAAACCGATTCTCTCCGACTAATCTATCGAGTCTTTGTTTCCGAGTGTGACAC
This sequence comes from Phyllostachys edulis, assembly GCA_036346405.1. NCBI lineage: Eukaryota > Viridiplantae > Streptophyta > Magnoliopsida > Poales > Poaceae > Phyllostachys > Phyllostachys edulis. Next base: position 60,554,334 of record CM070560.1, on the reverse strand, counting down.
TCGGAAATTTATTTCGTGTGTGTATCCCTTTTCTAGAGTGTTTTGGCACTCGGGAAAAATCTGTTCTGGTAGTGTCCGTTTGCCGTATACATATGTGCGTATATGCGTGCGTCTTTGCTTTCGGCGTCGTCGATCCCCTACAATGATATTTTTACTCGCATATATCTTTTTTAAAAAAACCGGCAGGAGGATTACCCGTTATATTAATATAGAAGGAGCATAACCGCAAGGGGTCAGAGTTTAAAAGAAACAAGGCCTAATTACAGAGAAATGAAACACTCCAAAGATTTAGCCCCCACAAGGAACCAAACTCTTCCCCCCTCCTTAATCTTGGCTAGGAGATCGAGGGACGCTAAAGCTCTGTTGTTGAAGATTCTTGCGTTTCGTTCCTTCCAAAGCTCCCAAGAGATTAAGATCGTGATCGTCGTCCTGGTCTTCCGAAAGGGGCCTGACGCCTTTGCCACATTGCCCACCAATCTAGGATGTTAGGTATATGGGGCGGTGGAGGGTTGGAAACTTTCGATACTGTCCGATCCACCATCAACTTCCAAATCACGGCGAATGCGACCACAGTCGCGATGAGGTGCGGGATTGATTAGGGGTGTGTCTGCGAGAGGGACGAAGCGATGGTTTGGTCACCCCTAACCCGAGCTGTCATAGGTCCAAAGCTTGTTTTGAATTGCTAACCAAGCAAAAAGTTTCCCCTTTGGAGGGGTTTGAGATTGCCAGATTAAGGCTTTGTAGTTGGTCGCTATGGAACCCAAGAAATGTAAGGCGTAGGCGGATCTCGAGGAGTAGGTTCTACTCTGGCTTAGTTTCTAAGAGATCTCGTCGGGGGTGCCTTGAAGCAGTTGAATTTGGTTGATTTTGGTCCAGAGTCATACAAATTGATCAATGTGTAGTGCGGAGAACCCTGCCATGAGATTGATGTCCTGCACCCATCGCCCATTCCATAAAGCCGAGAACATAGTCTGATTTTTGCGAGCAGACGAAGCAAAGATACTAGGAGCTAAGTCTTTGGGGGCCTCTCCAAATAACCACGCCGAAAATCAAAATTTGGTCGTTTTTCCATCCCCGATGGTTATCCTTGTTGCTGCAGCAAAAAGATTCCGGTCCGAGTCATGAACAGGGATTTCCATACCGACCCAGGGTTTAGAAGGGATCTTCCATTCTTGCCAGAGCCAACGCAGTCTAATTGCCGCGGAAAATTGTGGAAGGCTAATGATGCCTAGACCGCTGAGATGGGTTGGGCGACACACTCTAACCCAGTTGACTTTGCACTTGGCACCCGAGAGATTATCATGTCCGGCCCAAAGGAAACGCCGCCTTATTTTGTCGAGGGTGATGAGGATTGCTTTGGGAATTTTGAAGACCGTGAGGTAGTAAATTGGGATCGAGGTGAGAACCGATTACAAGGGTGGCCCGCCCTACTGGGGAAAGGAGACGCCCCTGCCAAACCTGCTAGCCTACCCGCCACCTTGTCGAGAAGGGGTTGAAAGTCCACTCTACGAAGCCTTCTGAAGGTGAGCGGAAGTCCCAGATACTTGATCGGGAAGGTTGAGCGGATTGCCGGGCAGTCCAGAAGGACCGAGGCAAGGTCTAAGTGGTCACAGCTGATTGGAAGCACCGTACTTTTCTCGAAATTGGTATGAAGGCCGGTGGCCTGCCCAAAGTTGAGGATGATCCGCGTGGTTATGAAGATTTCCCTTGGGTTAGGATTAATGAAAATGGCTGCATCGTCCGCATAGATGGAGGTTCTAATACTGGCTAGGCGATCACGCATGGGAGCGAGGTATCCCAAGTCCATAGCCACCTCTAGGAGGCTTTGAATGGGTTCAATGGCCAGGATGAAGAGGAAAGGAGAAAGGGGATCTCCTTGCCGAAGTCCCCGCCCATGGATGATCGCGTTGCCAGGGATGCCGTTGAGAAGGACTTTCGATGAGGCAGACCTTAAGAGGGCTGCCACCCAATTGGTCCATTTGAGGGGGAAACCTCTTTTGTTAAGCAGATCCAGAAGGTAGTCCTAGCGAACCGAGTCGAAGGCCTTGGCAATGTCAAGCTTGAAGAAGAGTGAAGGGGTTTTGGAACGGTGAAGTCTTGTGATCAGGTTACGGACGTAGAGAAAGTTTTCATAGATGCTTCTTGTTTTGATGAAGGCGCTCTGAGCTCTCGAGACCAAGCTGTTGAGGTACGGGGCTAGCCGTCACGCTAGCGTTTTAGCAATCCACTTGCCGATCCCATGAATAAGACTAATAAGTCTATAGTCTTGTACTTTGTCGGCACCCTCCTTTTTCGGGATCAACACAATATTAGCTGTATTAAGGAGGTGGAAATCTCGGCGTCTTGTGAGGTGAAAATGTGGAAAAGCTGTCATGACATCTGCTTTAATGATAGACCAAAGACGATTTGTAGAAGTTAGTAGAAAGCCTTAGGCCGGGGCATTGTCTCCCGGTAGTTGGTCTAGAGCTAGGCGCACTTCAGACTCCGTGAAGGCGTCTTGTAGGGAGTGCAAATCTTGTGGCAGGGGGTGTAAGGTCTCCCAGTTGAGGTCCGTATCGCGTGGGGCCGACCTGGCCAACATTTCCTGGAAGTGCTTTTGTATTAAGTCTTCTTTCTCGGAGTGCGAGATCGCCCAACCTAGGCCGTTCTGAAGTTTTGGAATGAAGTTTTTCCTTTTTCGGTCGTTAGCTTTAATATGGAAGAATTTTGTGTTTGCGTCGTTCTCTCTGAGATTGGTGATCCGGGAGCACTGGCGTTTCCTGGTTCGCTCAATCACAGCAAGCCCCAAGGCTCTCTTCTTTAGGTTGGCCCTTAGGGTCGATTCTAAGGTCGACAGGACCCTACACTCTTGGGCCACGTCGAGCCGGAGAATGAGCTCTAAAGCCATGTGAAGAAAGAGCTTAGGCCGGGGGAAGAGGGAAGAGCTCCACAATTTGAGAGCGGAAGCCGTGGACGCGAGCTTGTGGTGCAGCCTATGCATAGGTTCTGTGTGCCTACAAGGTGCTAACCAAGCCTTTTGAATCGTCTCGAAGAACCCTGGCATCTTGATCCAGAAGTTTTCGAAGCGGAAGGTTTTGGGGCGAGCGGGTCCGGAGAAGTTGGAGAGGAGGAGGGGGCAATGGTCGGAAATCGAGGAAGACAGCGCCTGAAGAAAGTGGTTATCGAAGAGGGTGTCCCAGCCTTCATTAGATAAGACTCTGTCCAGTCCGACCAGGGTGGGTCTTCGACGTTTACTTCTCCAAGTGAACTTTCTGTTTTGGATATGAATTTCTTTTAGCTCACAAGTGTTGAGAGTGTTACGAAAAAACGTCATGCGACGAGGGTTAATGTTGGAGTTGTTTTATGTACCATAAGTTACCATGCCTCGTTGTCTTCCTGCAGGCGCGTGCATGCATGCATCCAACCCAACGTACGAGGCATGGACGCATAGATATATATGGTCCATACGACGACGTGGCAGGGGAGCTCTACTCAGCTGTCGACCTCTGCGTGCGTCTCTTCTGTTGTCTGTAATTTCCTCCCTCCCGCGCGCGCGGTTGGGGGTGGTCCACCGGTCCACGGCCGCGCCTCCACGCATGCGGTGGTCCAGGGGAGCTGTCTGCCTGTCTGCTCTGTCACGACATGGCCGAGGGGTGGCTGCGCAGGTCCACGTGCACCGGTGCTTTCTATTATTTAATTTACTTTTAAAAATATTTAAATATAACATCTTTCTAACTTTATTTTCAATTACGACTTTTTAGCCACACCACAACGCGTACCGTAGCAAAGTCACGTTGTCACGTCACGGACCTCGGTGTGGCAAACGAATGCTGATAGCTTTGACCACGCCGTGGTACGTGACGTGACAGAGTGTTTTTATCATGTCATGTGTTTTGACGTGACTAAAAGGACTAGAATTAGAAATAAAGTTAGAGGGATGTTATCTTTAAAATATTTTTCAAAAATAGATTAAATAATAAAAAAGTTATATTATATTCTATGGAGAATTGCTCTCACTCGATTAGAATAAGATCGGTCGATCTTAAGTAGCATCAAAGCTGTTAAATAAATACCTTTTAAAAAAGCTGCTAAATGAGATCACAGAGTACGTACGTACGTAGCATGGCTTCTAGATCCCATTTTAAAACAAAAGTTGACTCCGTCACCCTGCGTTTCAATGCATGTGCCTTTTTCTAAGCTAGCACTTAACTATGTGGCCTTTAGCTTAACTACTTAGAGCATGTATGTCAACCGTCTATAACTATTGTCACATATGATTTTTGCTGACGTGAATAAAAGAGAATGAAGAGAGAGAAAGATGTTGTCTACAATCCTGTAGTCGACTATAGCACAAGAGACAAGAAAAGCATTAAAAGATTGTGTGTTCTATAAAGACAACTAAAAAGACAAAGAATTGCCTATACCATTATATGAAATTTGTCTTTAGTCTTTGTCTACAAGTGACATGGATAGTTGTTATAGACAGCAGCTGTCTATACCATCGTACATGCCCTTAAACGGCTCTGGTAAGTATCAACTATGCCTTAATTTCAGACTTTCTTAACTGCTCGAATCTTCGTTGGTCAGTTCAACCGATGTGTATCACCCATGTAATTAACCGCGCGAGTTATATATATCTAGGTTTTGCGTCCAACTAACTACATGTACATCTGGTGCTTGTAATTGTGAATAATTTCTAGGATTTGACCGTGATCGTTTGTTGCAATGTTTTAAGATGGCTCTATTCCAACCCACATCTCTCTTTCAAAATAAGATGGCTTATTTTAGTGTCAAATATACACTAGGGTATGTTCTTGGTAGTGGAGATGCATGTTGGGTGTCCTAACAAAATCTTGTTTTGGTTTCTATATATAAGCCTATACAAGCAGAGGTATAAGATCTCCCTTTTTTGCGAGGAAAAGAAGTCCTATTTCAGATGTGGCAAATATATTTTATTGCACTCATTAAATATCCTTTTATTTTTACTATACTTATGGAAAATTACAGTGAGCGGTACAGCTTATATATATAGCTTATACAAAGGCCACTTAAAGTACTACTCCTGCTTAATTTTATTAGATCTCAAAAACCATTTTTACGACGCCTGACGTCTAAAACATGTACAATAGTGTGATGTCAGCTGTCTGTAAGTCTTACCATGTAGGACATGAGATAACGTGGATGAGAGAGAGAACATAGAGAATTGAGTCGTTTCTCATGCAGTGGTCAACTATATCACGAGAAACAAAACACATTATACATAAGGAATTGTCTATAGAGACATGCAAAAAGACAACTCATTATAGGGGGTGTCTTTTGTGCTGTCTATAGGTGATATAGAATGATACTATAAATAATAGTTGTCTATAATATTATACATGCCCTAAAGATACCTTAAATATAACTTTTAGCAAAAGGTATCAGATTTAGACTTGCGTACGCTACACCAGCTAGCATATATAACCACTAGCTAGTTGGCCACTAGTGTTAATATCATCTGACACCAGCATCATGTACACACAATTAATAAGACAGGGTTGCACACACTACAGTACATCGACCGTACGTGGTATATCTGTCCAATTGGTCATTTAAGGGGGTGTAGGTAATTTGCGCTTGATCGAGCTAGCGCTGTTGAGGTTTAATGCCCGGTTGTTAGGATACGTGCAGGAATAATATGATGAACAGGTTTGGTACGGTGTGGTTTGGCATGCATGTACCACCCCACCGCCGCTACTGTTTGGTAAATCCTACCCTCGATCACAAAAACAAGTAGTTTTAAACTTCGATACGGTCTTCAAAATACAACGCTGACCACTAATTATTGTTGTAATTATTTGTAATACCTAACAAAACTATAATATTATGAAAGTCCTTTCCGAGACGAATCTACGCACATGATTTTCATATATTTAATTTAACAGATTTGCTATTTTTAAGTCGTCTGAAATTTTCTTCAGTTTAAATCAATTATTGTGACCATTGGATTTGTATAGAGATTGATGTGTTATATGATTGGATATTGATCCGATGGATAAAAAAACCGTGACTTATACTTAAGAAAACTTCAGTCACCTCATGAATAGGCATTCCCTTAATTTAAATATTTAAAAGGATATTGATAGCTAAAGTTTTCAAAGTTTGACTGTACTTATTCCAAACTGTATAGTACTAACAAATAATTTGAGCTTTTGTATTGCTTTAGTGCACGAGTACGTACGTGCATCGCCTTGCCCATCTGGGAAAATTGGCAATACATATGCCACTTAATTCAATTAAAAGCTTCAATTCCGGGGCCTGAGAATATTCCGACTTTAATTAATTATATTTTTTAGACATAATATGGCACGTACGATAGCCAGATTCAAATATAAAAGCAACAACATCATTTATGTCGCCAGCTACTTTCTGAGATCAGCACTCGATCGGAGCCGTGGTTGATCAACGCGCGCGCGGTGGACGGTGCGGTGCGCCGCACTACCACGGACGGCGTGAGATGTCCGGCTCCGGCGCGCGAGTGCTAGCTGTGGTGGCGCCGCATCGATCGGGAGACTCGTGAGGCCGGACTGAAGCGCGAGCTGACGAGTGACGACGACACGGTCACAGCGCTGTTAGTGCATGTTACTGTACGATGCCGGCCGGCCGGCCGGCAAGCCGGCAAAGCAAAGGGGAAGCACAGCGAAGGGCCACGCATGTCTGCTGGGACTTAATTGTTCTCCACGGCCGGCGTAGATGTCGATACGTACAGAAGGGGAGGGAGGGGACTGGGGAGGGCTTTCCTTACGGTCTAAATTTTTCCACTACATTTATTTGTGATAATTTTATCTATATTATTACTATTTGATTCTCTTCATAGAATACAATTTTACTATATTTATTCGGCTTCCCTCCTTTCTATTTCGTGGCTCCACCGCTGGATATGTAGCCAGCCAGCTGCACGTAGAAGACGCGCGGGCTGTGATTCTCGGGCTAGCTAGCTAAGCAGCTTTGATTACCGTAGTCGTCACTCGTCACTGAACAAATGCAAATGGACGTGCGAGTTAATCTGCTTGAGTGTCATGCATGGGCAAGGTTTCACAAATCAATTAGGAGAAGTAAAAATCCCCGAACCATGCATCAGTTTTCTAGCGGCATGCATTTTCCTATATAAAAACCACAAGTTAATTTGGAGTAGTACTTGACCATGTAGCTACACATCACGTCATCACCCGTGCGCTAGCTGTTGTAGCGTGTGCGAAAAATCCTTATACAACAAGAGTTATTGCAAAATTTCCATAAACTAGCTAGGTGTATGTGTTTAATGTGAATAAATGGTCTCACTGGTGGGGTGCTAGAGCTAGGTGAATTTGGCATATGGCATGCACCAATTATCTTGAGACTGCCATTATGACTTACTACCTCTGAATTTTAATGTTTGACGCTAGCTAGTAAGAGAATAAATTAGACAACATCAACTATTTAGGAACGGAGGGAGTACTCAATTCCATCACTGTATGTTGTGTGCATGTGACGTTTGGGATTTACTCACGTACGCTATACAGGTTCCTCTGTGCAGCACACAAAAATCGCATGCTTAGATGACTTACATGCAAGACAGTGGCCGATAATCAGACTAAAATTTAGAGAATGCTAATGGGATTCGCTCACCTACTTACGGCTTACCGAATACTAAGTTACTAGAGAGAAGAGGCACCTGAGCACGACTGAGCTAGCAGTACTAGGAGATAGCCGGCCGACGGTAGGGGTCGCCAGCCCCGGCTGCCCCTGGTCCGTCCCTGATGCAAGATGCAACTAACAAAGTCACACTCCAGTTTTCTTCAATTAGTTGCACGTACGCGTGCCCAATTTGAACACCACCAAGAGAAGATGCGGCGGCTCCGTTTGGCCATGGGATCAACTGGCATGTCATCTCGACCGCTCCTATCCATCTGTGCCCTTACCTTTTTCCTAATCAGCTGCAAATTCACAAGCCAAATAATGCAGCGACCGAATAAATAACTGTTCAAACAAGCACCAAAGTTTGCAACGACCTCCAATTAAGGAACCGAGATGCAACTGGTACTGCAACGCGACGTGCATGAACCGTAGGGCCGTACATATATTATAACCGAAGGTAGACTTCAGCCTGATAAAGCCCTCCGCTGAATTCACCCTTGTATATATGTAATATATATGACCATACAACACAGCTGTTAAAAAGGGATAGAAACAAAACTTGCTCTGCTAAATCATAATAGGGCAAAGATTTTAGCGGCATAAGACAAGGGAATGTGACAAAGTATCGTTGCATATCGATCATTATGTTAGCTCAGTCGTTGCATAGCTAATTCCACCGTTGACAAAAAAAAAAAACAGGGTTCCACGAATATCGAGGCGAGCTCGTTTGGCGGCACGGCTCAACTGTCCCGACCGAGTGTACGTTTAGAGCCCACCACCGCCAGGACCACCAGCTTGAAAAGTCAAGGCCTTTTGCGGGGGCCCATCTGAAATAATGCTGGATCCAATATGGATGGAGTCATGGGCGTGAGGAAGAGAGAGAGAGAGAGAGAGAGAGAGAGGGGTAAAAAAACAAAAGGCTCCAGCTTCTGCTACTGAAGTCTCGCCGTCGCGCTCCCGTAACCCTAGCTCTAGCCACCGCACCGCCATGCTTCTCGAGGGTTGGGCTGGCCACGTAGAACTTTAGGGTGTCATCTTTCTTATCGTCCGCCGTTTGTCCCCCTCTCCTCTCTTCTCTCGTGCTCTTATCGGTGTTGAATAGGAGGGTCGACTGGACGGGATCACGGGAATACGATGAAATTTGAACCGCTCTGTTGCAAAATGTTGCCGTCGTATCCGTCCGCTGGAATCCTAGCAGCACCTTTTGATCAAACGGTTGCTGTGAACCCAACCCAACTGGTGGTTGGTGAACCACCCAACCCCGGTGAGGGTCCTCGCCGCAGCCCAACCGCCGGTGCCACCTCTCAATTGGCCGCCGTCACACCCCTGACCTCTCGACCACTCCCAACACACGATATGAAGGCGCCGGAGTAGCCGCCGTCGTCCGAGCTGAATGTAGGCACCGTCAGTGTTTACGTACGCAAATAACACTTGGAGGACATATACACACTTGACGATACAGCAAACAGAACACACAAATTTTGTGCTGCTCAAAAACTGCCGCATAGCTTTTCTATTTCTCCTCTTATTTATAGAGTCAAGGTGATCCCTCACATTACAAGCAAATTAATAGGCCAATAAAATGTCCAACACTATGCCCACTACTCCTAAGAAATGCTCCACTAACCACATATAACCTCCTCACTAACTATCTTAATTCACTATATGCAAATAAACACTAATATTACATGCAAAAAACAATTAAGTCAAGATTATAACTAACAATTTTCCTCTAATCTTGACATACCAACTCATCGTTGCGGATCGCCCGCAACCTCTTGCCACGCGCAGCGGCTTTCTCCTTGTTGCCACACGCAGTGGCTCCTCTTACACGACTCATCGCGCTATTAATGGTCTTCAACACTTATCTTCAAAAAGTTCCACCTTTCCACTCGGCACGGGTTAGCAACACAAGTTCCCTTTATGTGTTGCCAAATCTATGCTCGCAGCCGCTTGCACGACTCATCCCGCCATTAGCGGTCTTCAACACTTATCTCTGAGAAGTTTCGCCTTCCCACTCGACACAGGTTATCAACACAAGTTCCCTTTATGTGTCGCCAATTCCATGCTCGCAGCCGCTTCTCTACCACGTGGTGCATTCCGCCTTGAGGGGCAGTACAATTGCCCTCGCCACGTGATCACACTTGAGGGACAATACCTTCGCTCTCGCCATTAGCGACCGTGACCATGGGCGCCACTGCAGCCCATGCACCTAGCAGTTCTTCTCCCGGAGACACAGAGGTGGACGGTACATTCGCCCATCTTGTCTTGCCAGTTGACAACGACGTTCCTTAGTAGCAGTATTTTTGGAGACACGCCGTCTCCATTCTTCACCGCTACCTCTTGGTCGCCACAACTTCGCTGCTGGTGACACGACTCACCGAGCGACTCTGACCTCGATTCTTCCTGCGACGACGGCCTCCATGCCATCGCTGTTTGTTGGCCTCATGCCGACTCATTTTCCGACGACTTCGCACCGCCTCACTTTGCCGTCGCTGGCCTCCACCTCCCGTGGAGACTGCCGTTGTCGGCCAACGCCGCGGCAATCACGTCGCCGCCGCCGGTGTGCGCGTCACGTGCGATTTCGGCACACCGCGCTGGCCTCGCTCTGGCCGCGTGGACCTTCGTCGTTGTGCTCCTGAGTGCATGGTGCTGCAGCCAGCTCATCGCCGGCACCTGTGCACCTTCGCCCAAACACTCCCACTCTCCTCACCGTGGAGCTACATGCTCCACGTTGTACTGGTTGCGTCTTCGCCTATGTGCGCCAGCACCCCTGCGTGCCCCTGCGTGGCGCAGTGCCGGCACGTCCGTCGCGAGCACCTTGGACAACCGCTCCACACTACGCTCCAGCTACTCCTGCTGGTCCTCGAACAGGTTTTGCGCCATCGCCAAGTTCGCCTGCTCCATCGGGTACCATGCCGCGTCGCCAGCGCCACGCCGTGCCCTGCGCCGACGCCACTGGGTAGGCACTCTTCTCACATTGAACCTCGCTCTGATACCAATTGTTGGCACCGCTGGTGTCTACGTACGCAAATAACACTTGGAGAACATGACACACTTTCGGCGACCTGACAAATGAAACACAGATTTTGTCTTTGCTCCAAAAGCTGCGCATGACTTTTCTATTTCTCCTCTTATTTATAGAGTCAAGGTGGCCTCTCACATTACAAGCAAATTAATAGGCCAATAAAATATCCAACACTACTGCCCACTACCCCTAAGAAATGCTCTACTAACCACATGTAACCTCCTCACTAACTATCTTAATTCACTACATGCAAATAAACACTAATGTTACATGCAAAAAAAAAAATTAAGTCAAGATTATAGCTAACACTGAATGCATCCTAAAATTATAATGATTTTTACCTAACCAGATAAACCAAAGATTGATTTGTTTGGTTGGGACCTAAGCCTAAAATGACATTACACTTGATTATTACTCTCTCTTGACGTCCACTTTGACCAACTACAGGGATCAAGCCTTCTTCTTCCCAATCCAAGCCAAATAAGCTCCAAAAAAATCGTGGTCACCGTCTGTCTTCTTCCCAAATCAAGGACCCCCTAGCACCACCCTGCCCTACTGAATCAATGCCACCACTCCAAGCTCCACCCCATCGCCTATAGCTCGTCAGAACTGTGCACCTCTGCTGCATGCCGTGGGTCACCGTCGCTAGCCCTCCACTACCATTCTCGAGCTAAACCACCACCGCCATTCTTCTCAGATATGTGACATATGTCCAATGGTGCTTAAGCTGGCTGGAGCTCCACCAGAGCCGCGCCGCCATACCTCCCCTGTTCTCGTGCACCACCATCGTCGAGAGCCCTTTCTGATCCAGTGATGTCCTTTTTTTTTCCTCGCAAAAATGGATTACCTGTACCACGTAGATGCTCTCCGTGCCCTCCGCCGCCGCCGCCGCCGCCACCGCCACCCCCTGTTTAAGAGTGCCATGGCCACGAGCTCCATCGCTAGGGAGTGATGGTGACCACATGAGGTGACCGCGCTGGCCGTGCCTTCTCACGGTGATGCTGGCTGCTCCTAGGGAGGGGTCTGGCCAGGTTGGTTCGACTCAAGTATGTGTAGAGCTGGCCAAACGGGCCGTGCTCATTGGACCAAAGACGAGACACTTACATCGCTGGCCCAACTTGAACCCAAGACGACACGATGGCGGGTCGTGCACTCGGCCAAGACGACGACAAGACTAGCGGCAAGATGACACGAATAGTCTTGAGCCTAGCCAGTGCGACCTGGCATGGTACTTTGCATGGCCTGTTAGGCACTACCTAATTGTTTTAATATACATATATAATGTTGTTTTTATTTATTAGTATTTATATGATTTTCTTTCCATTTTTAATACTCATATGGTTTTATTTTGTAGTTTTTAAATTTTATATAGTTCATTTTATAAGTATATATAAATTTATTTTGTTTTTAAAATATATATGTTTTTTCAAGGATTGTTTTTCAATTTTTCATGTCTTATTAGCTAAATGACAAATGTTTTAACGAGCTAGCTATTTGAATATTAATAAAATTCTATTACATTTTCAATATGTTTGTCTCATTTTTTTTTCAATTTTTCACGTCTACTTTTGAATTCTACACATTTTTCTAATTTTTTGGATTTTTTTTCATTCAATCAAAGCCAAATGGGCTAAGCAGGCCGCATCTTACCCTAAGACTTGATTTAAAAAGGCTGACAGTAGTGCCTAAGGCCATCACCCCTAAGACATGGTTTGGCCCAAAGACGACACAAATAGTAGTAAGGGCTTGAATGGGTCGGCTTTAAACAGTCGTGTCGTCTTGGTAGGCCGCCTATTTGGCTAGCTCTGTATGTGAGTGTGTGGCGCGCGCGTTGGAGAGAGAAGTATGGGCATGATTTTTTTGTGTTTCCTGAGAGCCTCCGCACTGAATGTGTGTACTTGAGCTTCGGTTTCTCTATTCTGCAAAATGGAGTTTTTTTCTCTCTCTTTTGGGCTGTTTTGGTGATGAAATAGTAAATCTAGTCTTCTCCCCATGAAATTGGCAAAAATAGCACCACGATTGGATAGACAGACGACATGTGTCCCTTATAATGCTCCCAGAGCACTTTAGGACATATGTTGCTCACCGAGAGCACCCCAAGGCTTGCAGCAACAAGACGGGATGCGCGGCAGACAACCTATTGCAGTCCCAATTCGTGACAGATCACTTTTCACAGCGATTTCATGCGGCACATCACCTTCCACGATGGTTTTGTGCAGTAAAAGTGCCATTTTTTGTCATTTCATTGGCACAGAAACTAGTTTTGTTATTTTGTTTCAAAAAGAGGCTAAATGAACCAAAAACTCTACAAAAATGCATCCAAGAATGTGTGCACTAGAGTATCAGTTTCTCAATTCGTGGTAGATTGTCTGTCGCGGTCCAGTTCGCTGCAAGTGGCTTTCCACGACAATTTTGCATAGCACGTCACCTTCCGTAGTGGCTTTGCATGACAGGTGTGCTATTTTTGTCATTTCGTTCACACGGGCTAATTTTGTTATTTCATTTAAAAAAGAAGTGAGCCAAAAACTCTACAAATTGCATCCAAGAATGTGTGCACTCGAGTATGGGTTTCTCAGTTCAAGTCAGTGCATCGACCAAGCACAAGCAGTCCTTACTCCTCAGCATCTCACAGGAACGCATCAACGTGAAAAACACACGCTGCAGTCTGCCGGGATTCAGTGAAGGCCACTGATAAGCCGATTCTGGTAGCTCCTCATTACATCGCCTTGAAAATTTACATCATGCAGTATGTTCTTCAAATTGAGTTACTATATTCTATGCAGTGAAAGAACAGACCTTGGTGGGGTGATTACAATCTCATACCGTAGGTCAGCAGGCCTAATTCAAATTCTCTAATTACAATCTCGGGTGGCCTTTCAAAAGTAGATAATATTACAAAACATACACGGGCCCAGGTGAGAACCAACAGAAAAGACGAGATGAAATGAACGAGTAGCTAGGGAATGCGACGACGACCAGATGCATATGTTGGTTGCGCCTCCTGTTCTGTATCTTCTGTTACCATCCAATCTAGCTTCGGACCCTAAAGCAAGAAAAATAAGTGCATAGTTAAAACGCAGCAGCATCTTTATAGACTGAACCAGTCATGAAATCAAAGATGTAGCAGGACTCAAGTATGCAACAGATACATGACAAGATATAGAACATTTTCGTGTATCTAAGTGCGAAGTGCCAATAAAAATATATTCCATGGCTTTTCAGCACTGCACTATGACACACTGAAAAATACCATGGAACAAACAGGAGGTAAAGCTTTAAATCATGTATTATGATCCCCTTTTTCGTTCATTAGAATGTGTACCTTTCCCTGACGAATAATAGTAGGATAACTCCCTGTCATATCAACCACAGTTGATGGATCAGCAATTCTAACACCACCGTCAACAATGAAATCAAGGCCCTGAAATTTGTAGCAAGAAAGCATATTAAGCTATCCAAGCCATCTATCTCACGACTACTATAGTTTAAGCAGGGCTTGGAATACAGCCACACATCAAACAAATGCAGCTAATCAATACTTGATCATTCGATAGTGGTTTAATGGACCACTTGAAATAATTAAACAACTAGCTCAATGTGGCATTTGTCAGTATCTGAAACCAGCACAGTCACCGGACAAACAATTTTGATAAGTATATATTTTTTGCTTCGGTTACTTCAGAAAGCCTGAGTGGATGATACAAACAAGTGATACAAAAAGGCATCAGGCGGTAACAATAAAATGCACAATAATAAGTGGCTCTGTAGTTATACCAATATCACCTATAATTCTATATGGAAACACAGGGAGTGACACACTCTAGTGATGTATCACTTCTTGTTTTCATATAGAGAATCGAAAGAACATTACTGAACAGTGCAAAATTTGGCGATATTGATACAAAAAGGTTCTTTGAATAAGATCATAGTGTGCAGAGTTTCAGGTGCAGTGGTAAAAAAATAAGGAAGATACCTGTGGCTCATAAATATCGGCGATGATTACCGGATCAAGTATCCATTCATCCTCTGACAGATATTTGACACTGTGAATAAAGGAATAGAGGAGAATAACTACTTTCTTGATAATGACAAGATGACAACAATATTATTTATTGATCATAATCAATTCCCTCCAAATGCTAAGGAAATCTACGAGTCCCACCAAATATTAAGGAAATCTATGAACAAGAAAATTTTATTAGCAAATACGATCAACAGTACTTGAAGTTTTTTCTGTAACACCAAAATAGAGAGCCATGCAGCAGATATGATCAATTACTGTGAATGCTTTTACATGCCAGCACAACACAAAGTACCACCTAATTGTTTGGTCGCATCATCACTCAGCAATACAGCACAACACATTAATGCACGGCATTCGCAAGTCCACAGACTGAACCCCATACATCCCAGTTGACCCGTAGAGCATACCAGGAGCAGGAAGTATATAAAGTGAGAGAACTGGAGGTTTAAGCCTACAACCAACCTTGTGCAGATAAGCGGTTCATCCAGATTTTGCAGTATTGCTTGACATATGGGATCATCTGGAATTCGAACACCAACTTGCCTCCTTTTTGCATACCTAGTAGATGACCCATGCTTTATACATTGTTTGGGCAATTGCTTGGTTGCAGGTAAGATAAAAGTGTACTGCACATGATTAAATGAGAAGGTTATTTGTGAAGTACGAAACTGCAGTGCAGACTGCAGAGTGAAGAGGCTGATATCCTTACAGGCCCAGGCAGTGCACGCTTAACAGCACGGAAAATGTTAGCTTGCCCTTGGTTGGTACCTCGAGGAAATCCTGTTGTGTAGGTATCAATGTCTCGTAACGAGCGGCACAAGATGCTGAGAGGCTGCATAATTCAGAATTGGTATAAGAACATTGTGCATCTGCAAATAGGAGGAACTATGCTCGGCAAGTCGTGTTTCGCTCCAGAATAAGCTTCATACAAAAATATTTTACATCTCTGTGTATCTTGCCTTTGAATCTCCAATGCCTTTGATTCTGCATGGAGAAAAAAACAAGACCTGAAATGCCTTACTTCATGTATAAGACATACAGCACGAATAAGATTTGTGCCACTCATACAAAATAATCAAAGAATTGACCATACCTGCGAAGGCGCTCAATAGATTCATTGTTACTCAGATCACAGACGATGGAGTAGCTGTAAAAATGAGACTTGGTTTTATTTATGTTCAGTACCGCATTGCTCAAAACAGAAACTGGAAATCTTAAGAACATATTTATATCTGCAAGTATATCAAAAATGGTCAAACAAACTGTTAGAGAAATGAGGCTAGGGTTTTGCTATTCACAACTGTGCCGCTTATTCATTTATTGAGAGGTATATATAGACATTGTTACATGGGCCTCATAGGCTACATGAGCCTCATGGGCTAGAGAGGGAGAGAGAGAGAGAGAATGTACAATACTCTTAACACCCCCTTCAAACTCAAGGTGGGTCAGAAGGATCCGATGTACTGAGTTTGAGTATATGAAATCGATGATGTTCTCGAGTCAGAGTTTGAGTGAAGAAATCTGCAACTTGAAGTTCTGAAGGAATATACTTGAGGGCGATGGTCGACTGTTGACAATGAGATCTTGTGAAGGATGCATCAACACCAATGTGCTTTGTCAGCTAATGCTTGACTGGATCACTGGCAATCTGAATGACACTTGTATTGTCACAAAAGAGAGGTGTTGGATTGTCACAATGGACACCGAGATCAATCAAGAGCCATCAAAGCCAAATAATCTCTAAGGTGGTATCAACAAGAGCTCGAAGCTCAGTCTGCACTAAAGTGTGACACCGCAGTCTACTTCTTGGACTTCCAAGCAATGAGCAAAGTACCAAGAGAGATACAGTAACTTGTAAAAGATTGGTGATCAGCAGGATCACTCGCCCAAGTGGAATCAGAGTAAGCGTGGAGCTGGAGCTGACTCGAACTGGCATAGAACAGACGTCTAGATGCAGTTCCTCTCAAGTATCTCAGCACACGAAGAACATGACCATAGTAAACTGAGGTGGGAGCACTGACAAACTGGTTGAGCACATGGACAACATGAGCAATGTCTGGCCTGGTGACAGTGAGATAGACAAGGCTCCCAACAAGCTGACGATAGCGAGAAGGATCTGTCAGGGGTACACTGTCTGTAGGTCGAAGCTGCAAGTGAAGCTCCATGGGTGTGGCAGCAGTACGAGTATAAGTCATCCAGAGCGAGCAAGCAGATCCCGAACATATCGATGCTGAGAGAGATAGTAGCTATCACCATCATACTGAACCTCAATCCCTAGAAAATAGTTCAATGGTCCCAAATCAGACATCATAAATTGTTCACTCAAATTTTTCTTGACAAAAGTCACATAGTCCATGTCATCTCCTGTGATTAGTATATCATCTACATACAGCAGAAACAAAGTACGACCCCACTGAGAAGTGTGAATAAACAAGGCAGGGTCATGCTCGCTCGGAGTGAAACCAGCAGCTCGAATCACGGAACTGAAACGCTTGAACCAAGCACGAGGAGCCTGTTTGAGATCATATAGAGTACGCCTAAGGCGACAAACATAGCCTGTAGGAGCCTCAACACCAAGGGGTGGCTGCATATAGACCTCCTCATGTAGATCACCATGAAGAAAAACATTCTTGACATCCATCTAAGATATAGTCCATATGCGTACCGCTGCAACTGCAATAAGAGTACGAACTATGGTCATATGAGCAACTGGAGCAAAAGTCTCATCATAATCTCGACCATAAGCCTGCTGAAAACCTTTTGCAACAAGACGAGCCTTGTATCGCTTTACTGACCCATCTAACTTGTTCTTTACTTTGTACACCCACTTGCAAGTGATAGGAACAACTCCAGATAGTAGCGGAACAAGATCCCAAGTGCTTGTACACTCTAATGCTGTGAGCTCCTATGTCATAGCCAACTACCACTCAGGTACATTGGCAGCCTCCTGATAGGTACTCAGCTCAGCTACTGTACCTACACGAGAAAACCCCCATCTCTCTGGTGCCTGAATAGAAGAACGATCACGTAGAGCATATCGTGATGTAGTAGAACGATCGTCAGAGTCGGTGGTACTGGCTGGAGGGTCAAGTGGAGGAGAGGAGGATTAAAGATCAGAAGGAACTCTCTGTCGGTGACTATAGTGAAAGGGAAAAGTGGAAGTGTCAGAAATTTGTGTAGCTAGTCGAGGAGGCCCACTAGAAGGTGAAACTGGTGGAGAAGATGTATCTTGAGCAACGATATCTTCAGCCTAGTGGAGCACTTCGTTTCTCCTTGTTGCAAAGCTTGCACAATCTTCAGCAGCAAGACATGTCCATAGAGGAGTACTATGGAGCCTTCACTCACATCACTAGTCAGCTTGTCTCTACGACTCCAAAGAGACACTCTGGATGTGAGTCTTGTATGGCTAAAGAAAAGCATGAGCAACAGACCTTCATTTTCGGGCCAGTGATGGGCCTTAGGCAAGAGTTTGAGTACATCGCACCAGCCATTTGGTCGCCTAACTCTTCCTACCTTGGATGATGCATTTGCTTGTCCGATTGCCGAGGAGACACGTCTTCGCCCCTTGTCACACCCATCGTGATCGATGACTCACACCAGTGTTCTTGCCTCTCAGCACCGAGGTTCTTCCTCAGGAGATGTAGTCTGTTCCTATTGCAAGAAGTTTGGACATACATCTGATCGTTGCTTTGCCCTTCACCCTGAGATGTTGGCTGAGTACCGTAAGAGGTTTCCTTTGCAGCAGCGTCGTGGATCTACTAGGAGGTCCTCCACCACTGCAGTCCTTGAGTTAGGGCCTTCAGCGAAGAGTGCCTCAATTTCAGCTGCCTCCCAATCTGCTTCCGGTGTTGTTCAACATTGGGTACTTGATTCAAGGGCTTCTTTTTATGTGACCTCTGATTGCTCTCAGCTTGTGTCCTGCCAGCCAGTGAAGGGCGGTCCATTTATTCAAATAGCTGATGGTACACCTTGTTTTGTTACACATTAGGTGATGGATAAGTCTCCTTTGTGTTGGTTTTTGCTGCCCTTCAAGGACAGCATCTCTTTAGGACAGCTTTTGACTAGCATCTAGGACAGCATCTTATACTAGTATCTTAGCAGCTTTTGACTAGCATCTAGGACAGCTTTTGACTAGCATCTAGGACAAACATCTTAGACTAGCATCTTAGCATATGCTTGGTCGGTTAGCGACCTATAATTTGTATCCCCAACCCTCAAAGTTGGTATGGCGTTAGTGAGAAATAAACAAAGAAAATTGCCCCATCTCCAAGTGTCATCCTCTCAAATGAGAGTAAGGATCTTGCTATCACCAAGAGCAAGAATCGAGCGACTAACAAGTGGTATCGAGAGTCAGACTATCCTCGCAACCTCGAGCATCTCCTGCTCAATCCCTTCTCGGCCTTTCGCTTCGGCTTTCAAGAAGAAATTCCAACCAAGAGAGCAGCAGCTCTCTCCACACACGTTAGCGGTGGCGCGCCATGTCCGCAGATAGCGATCTCGGCCTTCGGTCGCCTCGAAAGACGCTGGCGGAAGAAGCCGATTCATTGTGGCGAGGAACGCGATGGCGCAACCTGAGAAGGGCTGGCATGAAAGGGCGTCGAGTAGCGGCGGCAGCGGAGGTGGAAGCGGCGGCGGCGGCAGATGCAGCAGCGGCAAAGAAGAAGAGAGGTCGAGGTTCACATGGCAGCAGCAGCAGCAGCCCATCTCTGCCGATAACAGCCACCGACAGCGACCTTGAGCATTGGAGAGGAGGCAACATGAGGCGAAGAAGCGGCAGCGATGAGCAACACGCATGCCCACGCAGCGGCGGCGGCACTAGACAGCGCGCGGCGCAGGCGGCGCTCTGGAGGAGACGCGCCGGCGGCGGCGTCAGACGTCAACGGAGAGCGCGGCCTTGCAGCGGCAGCGGCTCTCTTCCCGGTTGATGCCGTGGTCACCACGAGTACCAGTGTCGTCGAGGACATCGGCCCCGGCGGCGGCCTACCTACTCACCAAGACCAACTACGTCGAGTGGGGAACGCGGTGATGAGGTAAAGCTCAGTCGCGGCATATGTGGGATGCAGTCCGGTACGGAGACGTCGACTACGACCAGGATCGACGGGCGCTGGATGCTCTCATCGCTGCAGTCCCGCCCGAGATGCAGTTCTCGCTTACCAACAAGCGGACTGCCAAAGAAGCTTGGGACGCCATCGCTGCAGCACGCATCGGCAGCGACCGCGCCCGCAAGTCTACATTGCAGGCACTACGCAAGGAGTGGGAGAACCTGGCCTTCAAGCCAAAGTGAGGGCGTTGATGACTTTGCTCTCCGCCTCAACACTCTGTTGCGAAGTTGGTGCGAGCCGGCGGCGACACCTACGGCGAGAAGAGAGTCGTGGAGAAGCTCTTCCGCCGAGCTCTTCCGCAAGCGTCCCCGAGAAGTACAAGCAGATGGCTCGCCGACGAGTCTCCGCTTGAAGGCTGTGTTCTCCCACTCCTTGCGTAGTGCTCGCAATGTAGACTTGCGCGCGATCGCGGCCGATCGTCTTTGCAATGATGGCGCCCCAAGCTTCTTTAGCGATCCGCTTGTTGGTAGCGAAGCGATCTCGGGGATCGCGGCGATGAGAGATCCAGCGCCCGTCGATCCCGGGTCGTGGTCGACGTCTCCGTCACGGATCAAGATCCCACATATGCCGCGACTGAGCTTTACCTCATCACCGCAGCCCCACTCGACGAGTTGGTCTTGGTGAGGTAGGCCACCCGCCGGGGCCGATGTCCTCGACGACACTGGTACTCGTGGTGACCACTTGATCAATCGGAGAGAGAGCGCGTCGCTGTGAAGGCAGCGGCTCTCCGACGGACCACGTCGCCTTGAAAGGAGGAGGAGTAACCGGCTCGTTCATTGCTCATCGCGAGCATCGAACTACCTCCAAGACCGCCGCAATGGGCTCTCCTCCACATTGACGAGCCAAAAGCACACGCCTCTCTACGGCGGCTCCCAAGAACGACAAGAGCGACGGGCGGTGCTCGACACCGGCGCCACCCACCACATGACCGGCGGCGGAGTTCTTCTCCGAGCTCGACTCGGGCTTCGAGGCACCGCTGTTCGGCGACGCCCGCCGCGTGGAGATCAAGGGCGTCGGCTCTGTCGTTTTGTCGCCAAGACAGCGAGCACCGCCGCCACCGGTGTCTACTACATCCGCGTTGAGGAACTCCATCATCGGCTTGGGATACGGTGGAGAACGGATCGCGCGTGGAGATTGAGCACGGTGTCTTCTGACTGGGATCATCGCCGCCGGCTCTCGTCAAGGTAAACAGAGCAACCGCCTTACGCCCTTCACGCTGCAGTGGCGCAACCTCTTTGTCTTGGTACCGCCGCGACAACGACGTTTGGAGGTGGCACGAGCGCTGAGCACCTCAACTTTGAGGCCCCGAGACGGCTTCGGCGGAAGGAGATGGTGCGCGGGCATGCCGCACGTCGACCACGTGGAGCGCTTCTGCGACACTGCGTCTCACTAAGCTGCGGCGGCTTCTTCCTCGCCAGCGAAGCTTCGCGCCAAGGAGAGCCGGAGCTCAGACACGGTGACCTCAGGGCCCGTGACACCGGCTACACTGGAGGCCGGCGCCATTTCCTCCTCTCGCCGACGACGTGTCCCGCTACATGTGGTCATCTGCTTTCGACGTCAAAGCGGCCATGGCGACGCCATCAAGTGCCTTCAAGCCGCTGCGAGGCGAGCGCGCCGAAGCTTAGGGTCCTACGCACGGACAACGGCGGTGAGTTCACGGCGGCCGAAGTTCGCGCGCGATCAAGGCCAACAAGGGATCCATCGTCACTTTTTTCTGCGCCATACACCCCGCAGTTAGAACGGCGTCGTCGAAGCGCCAAGAACCAGACGGCAGGTGGCACCGCCCGCGCCTCCTCCAGCGAGAGGATGCCAGATTCTTGGGGCGAGGCGTGATGACCGCCGCTCACTTGCTTAACCGCTTCTCACCAAGGCCCTCGGCGGCAAGACGCCATACGAGGCTCGCACGGCGCAAGCTCGCGCGAAGCCACCTCCGTGTCTTGGTACCGCTTGCGCCGTCAAGAGCTCAACCACGTCGGCAAGCTCGACGAACGAGCACGCCAGAGTCTTCATCGGCCACGCGGGGCGCCAAGGCCTACCGCGTCCTCGATCCTCGACATCGGCGTCGCAGATCACGCGCGGACGTCGTGTTCGACGAAGCGAGGCGGACGTGGGACAAGATGGTGGATGACGGCTCGACCGACGACCAGCGATTTCGTTGTCGACTCGCCCACTTCGAGGCGGCGTGAGCCAACAGCCTCTTCACCGAGCTCGCTTACCCCACCACCTCGTTCGCCACCACCTCTGGCGAGTCCTTCACCACCGCCACCACTCACTCGGAAGCCCACGAGCTCGGCGAGTCCACCGCCAAGACCGGCCGGCTCGCCTCGTTCTCCACACAGCGCCTACTCCTTCAGCTCGACCGGCGGCCGGCCCCACGAAGCAAAGACACGTTGAGTTCGCCGCTCCGTCATCTAACGACGAGGATCGCGCCGACGCTACCACTTTAGCGGCGAGCCTCTGCGCTACCGCATCGTGGACGACCTCGCCGGTGGCGGTGGTCCTCGAATCGGCGCAGCGATTTCGAGGCAAAGTTGCACCTCGCAGATTTACGGCGAGCCTCGCTCTTCGCCGAGGCAGAGAGAGACGCGCATGGCGTCTTGCGATGCAGAGAGATGGACGCCGTAGAAGCGAAACAAGACGCTGGAGCTGGCCGATCTTCCAAACGGCCACCACGCCATCTCTCTCAAGTGGGTCTTCAAGCTCAAGAAAACGAGGCCGAGAGGTGATCAAGCACAAAGCGCGTCTCGTGGCACGAGGCTTCGCCCAGCAGGAGGAGTCGACTTCGACGATGCCTTCGGCGCTGTTGCGCGGATGGAGTCCGTCGGCTCTCCTCCTCGCCTCGCGGCCTCAGAGGGTCAGCGTCCCATCACATGGACGTCAAGTCTGCTTCCTCAACGGCGACTTGAAGGAGGAGGTCTCGTCGTCACCACCACGGATTCATCATCCCCAAGAAAAAGCAGGTCCTCCGCTGCGCAAGGCCTCTACGGCTTATGGCAGCACCGCGAGCTTGAACGCCAAGTCGACTCCACCTCAAGCAAATAGGATTCCAAAGAGAAGGCCACGAGGTCAGCGGTCTCAACGGCGGGCAAGGGAGGCAATGCCTGGCGATAGGCGTCTCACGCCGACGACCTTGTGATCACCCCAGCACCAAGGAGAAGGAGATCGAGCGTTCAAAGGCGGAGATGAAGGCCACCTTCCAGATGAGCGACCTCGGGCCCTCTCTTTCTACCTCGGGATCGAGGTCCACCAGATGACTCGGCATCTCTCTTCGCCAGACCGCCACGCCAAGCGCGCATCGTGGGTCGGCGGCCTCACCGATCGCAACCCACCCCACACTCCTATGGAGGAGAGGTCAAGCTAAGTCGTGAGAGTACGGCGGAGAGGCGGACGCGACGCAAGACGCGGCGCAAGATGGGGCGACCTTTCGCTACCTTGTCCACACGCCGATCGGACTTGGCGTTCGCCGTCGGCTCGTCGGCCGGTTCATGCAATGACCGACGACGAGCACCAAAGAAGCCGTGAAAAGGATCCTCCGCTACGTCGCGGGCACCTCCGACTACGGTTTGCACTACCGAGTGTGCCGGCCGCAAGACTTCATCGGCATACACAATGACAACGACCACGCCGGCGACATCGACACGAGCAAGAGCACCAATGGATGCTATACTTCCTCGGAATGTCCGATCACCGTGGCGATCGGTCAAGCGGCAGGTAGTGGCTTTGTCTAGTCATGGCAGAGTACATTGCGCCCACTACCGCTTTACTCGAGCTCTGTGGTCGGCACGGTACATGGCGATCTCCTTGCGAGACGCAGAGGCAGCTGGAGCTCAGGGTGGGCAAGAAGTCCGCTTTGGCCTTGGCGAAGAACCCTGTCTTCCATGAGCGCAAAGAAGCACATCCGAGCGAGGTATCACTTCATCGGTCGCCTGGATGAAGGGCGTCAAGCCAACTACATCAACACCCAAGACCACTTTCATGACCTCGACCAAGTCTCTTGGGCGGATCAAGTTCGAGGAGCTTGGCGCTAGGATCGGGATGGCTCAGATTCCTCACAAGGAGACACACAAGACTTAGGGGGAGAGTGATGGATAAGTCTCCTTTGTGTTGGTTTTTGCTGCCCTTCAAGGACAGCATCTCTTTAGGACAGCTTTTGACTAGCATCTAGGACAGCATCTTAGACTAGCATCTTAGCGACTTTTGACTAGCATCTAGGACAAAGACATCTTAAACTAGCATCTTAGAATATGCTTGGTCGGTTAGCGACCTATAATTTGTATCCCCAACCCTCAAAGTTGGTATGGCGTTGTGTGAGAAATAAACAAAGAAAATTGCCCCATCTCCAAGTGTCATCCTCTCAAATGAGAGTAAGGATCTTGCTATCACCAAGAGCAAGAATCGAGCGACTAACATTAGGGTCCTCTTTCCACATCTAAGTTTTATGTTCCTGCTATTTCTTTTGTTCCACAGCTGTCCATAAATCTTATGTCTGTTGGTCAGCTGGCTGATATGAATTATTTCATTGGTTTTAATGACATCTCTTGTTATGTGCAAGATCGTCAGAGCAAAAGGGTGATTGGTACTGGTCGTCGCCGTAGAGGATCTACGAGCCACTACGTTCTTGACACCTTACACCTTCCAGCTTCCGTGTCATCTGTTACTTCCGCTGCTTCCACTTCAGTGTCCTCTTTTGCCCACTGGCATCATCGTTTAGGCCATCTATGTGGTTCTCGTTTGTAGATGCTGGTTTTCATTGTAAAGGTTGCAAGCTAGGCAAACAAATACAACTTCCATACCCTTCCAGCACTACCTGTTCTAGTCATCCTTTTGATTTAGTGCACTCTGATGTATGGATTCCTTCTCCTTTTGTTTCGAAGGGTGATCACAAACACTATGTTATATTTGTTGATGATTACTCTTGATATACTTGGGTCTATTTCATGAAGCATTGTTCTCAATTAATCTCTATATATTAGGCTTTTGTTCGCATGGTTCATACACAGTTTTCTAGTGCTATCCGTGTTTTCCATTCTAACTCAGGAGGGGAGTATCTATCCACAGCCTTTCGTGAGTTTCTCTTCTGAAGGTATTCTTCCTCAACTTTCATGTCCAGGTGCTCATGCTCAGAATGGTTTACTGAACATCGTCATATTATTGAGACAGCCCGTACTCTCATGATTTCCTCTTTTGTTCCTGCTCATTTCTGGGGTGAAGCTGTTTCAACAGTTGTCTATCTCATTAATCTCCAGCCTTCCTCTCGTCTTCAGGGCAAGTGCTCTGGTGAGATTTTGTTTGGTTCTCCTCCTAAGTATGACCATCTTCGTGTTTTTGGCTGTACCTGTTATGTTCTCTTAGCACCTCGTGGCCCAAATTGATCGCTCGACCGTTGAATGTGTTTTTCTTAGGTACAGTCTTGAGCACAAGGGTTATCGTTGCTATGATCCTTCTGCTCGTCGCATTCTGTTGTCTCGAGATGTCACCTTTGCTGAGGATCGACCTCTCTTCTATTCTTCTTCCACTCAATCATCATCCTCAACTTCCTTAGAGTCTACCTCATTTCTTTCTCTTCCACCCATCTTCTCTCCAGATGAGTCAGTTTCTGACTTGCCATCATCATCTCTGTCACCAGAGTCACCTTCACAAGACCTGCCATCATCATCTCTATCACCAGAGCCACCTTCACAGGTTCCTTCCTCTCCCTCACCAGCTCTACCTTCAAATACACTTCCTTTCCATTATAGTCGTCGTCCCAAAGTTTCATCTGATTCTGAGCTTCCTATTCCTTCGACTTCTGCTCCTCCGGCAAGTACTAATGATCCCTGCACTGACGACTCCTCTCAGAAATCGAGGTATGCTCTTCGTGACCGTTCTTCCATTAAGATTCGAGCAGATATGGTTTACGTGCGGGAGCGACTCATGAGCCTAGTACTTATCAGAGGCGGTTCTACTACTCGAGTGGCAACTAGCTATGTCCGATGAGCTTGTAGCTCTAGAGGTTGGTACATGGGATTTGGTGCCACTACCCCTCGATCGATCCTATCACGTGCAAATGGGTGTATAAGGTAAAAACCAGGTCAGATGGTTCTGTGGAACGCTATAAGGCTGGACTTGTTGCTAGAGGTTTTCAGCAGGCTCATAGTCGAGATTACAATGAGACCTTTGCTCCAGTTGCTCACATGACGACGATTCGCGACTTTGATCATGTAGAGCATTGCTCGGTCATGGAAAATTTCTCAAATGGATGTTAAGAATACCTTCCTTCATGGTGATCTACATGAGGAAGTCTACATGGAACCACCTCCGGGTGATGAGGTTCCATTTGGGCATGTATGTCGCCTTCGAAAGGCTCTCTATGGTCTCAAGCAAGCCCCTCGTACCTGGTTTGAACGGGTTAGCTATGTGGTTCGAGTTGCTGGTTTCTCTCCTAGTGAACATGACCCTGCACTCTTCATTCACACCTCTAAGCGTGGGCGTACATTGCTTCTGCTCTATGTGGATGACATGTTGATTACTGGAGATGATTTAAAATACATTACCTTTGTTAAGCAAAAATTGAGTGAGCAGCTCAAGATGTCAGATCTGGGGTCCCTCAGTTACTTTCTGGGAATTGTGGTTGATCATACTGATGATGGCTACTATATCTCTCAGCATCGGTACACTCATGATTTGATCTCTCGCTACAGACATCTTGTAGGCAGCCTTGTGTATCTCACTGTGACTAGGCCTGATATTGCTCATGCAAGACATGTTCTCGGTCGGTTTGTCGCTGCTCCTACCTCACCCATTATAGTCACTTACTTGTGTACTTCGGACTTGAGGGGACAACATCTCGTCGTTTGTTCTATGTTCACTCTAATCGCCTTCACTTCATGCTTACTCCGACTCCACTTTGGGCGGTGATCCTGTTGATCGCCGCTCGATCATCGGATATTGTCTTTTTCTTGGCACCTCTCCCATTGCACGAAGTCCAAGAAACAATCGCGATTGTCCTGTTCAATACCGAGGCCGAGCTTGAGCCCTTGCCACTACCACCTCAGAGATTGTGTGGCTTCGATGACTTTGGCTGATCTTGGTGTTCCGTGTGATGCACCCACATCCATTCTTTGTGACAGCATCGCTGCTATTCAAATTGCAAATGATCCTGTCAAGTATGAGCTAACCAAGCATATTGGTGTGGATGCTTCATTCACACGTTTTCATTGCCAACAATCAACTATTTGTCTCCAATATGTTCCTTCGGAGCTTCAAGTGGCAGATTTCTTCACGAAGGCTCAAACTAGAGAACAACATAGACTTCGTGTTCTCAAACTCAATGTGTCAGATCTACCTTGAGTTTGGGGGGGGGTGTGTTAAGAGTAACCTCTCTCCTTGTATGGCCCATGAGGTCCATAGCCAGTTAGGCCTTGTATAACTCTCTCTCTCTCTCTCTCTCTAGTGTATATCTATATATCTCTCCAGTTGTTGTATACACAAAAACCTGAGGGATTCAGTTTCTCCTCATCCTTGTTACAATTGTCACGTACAAGGTACATGATACAAAGTAGTTTGAGAAATTGGAGGTAGAGAGTAGAGAAATTGTAGAGTGGGAATTGGAAGAACTTAGATTGAGAACTAGAGAAGGAAATTTGGGGGAGACGAGAACACGGGGAGGAGGAGGAGGCCAATGCCTTTCTTCTGTTGTTCTTCGATGCCGCTTCAACTACCATCGATGGGTTTATATGCTGCTCGCCCTTCCCATTTGCTAGGACTACCCATTTCGCCCATGTGGTGACTAAGCCCATTGGCCCAACGAGGCAACGACACACTTGAGGTCAGCACTAGGAGTTGAGGGCTTGTTTGGTTGGTATTCTGGATTTTATGCTTGGAAAAAAGTAGTGTCTAGAGATAGCCTAGAAAGTAGATGATTTTTTATTAGTCAGGCAAACCTGAAAATGAGTTTTTTGGTTGAAAGTCTGTGTCTAAAATTGTTGAATGAAAAATACAACGATGGATCGAAGAACGAACGGCTGGCGCTGCTCCTAGGCGCTTGTTTTGTCCGTCTGGTGCTGGCAGCCCGCTTGCCTGGCGAAGAATCCAGGACAACACCAAACATACAGGCGGCAGTGTCCAGGGAGAAGCCCGGCCAGGCAGCAACCGCCAGGTTTGAAACCAAACAGCCCCTGAGACCGTGACAGCGCACCTCCCTATACCCGAGGCCATGGCAACCCACAGCAGCATGCGGCTAAGTAGCTCCACTGAAAGAAACGAGAAGAAAAGAAGGACAAGCCAAAGAAAGCATCGCATACACGGTGTCCGTAGAAATGATGCCGACGGCGCCGCGGTTGATGAGGTCGATGACGGGGTCCAGCTTCCAGAATTCCTCGTCGGAGGGCTCCACCTTCACCCGCAGCATCCCGGCGTCCCCTCTCTTGGCGCGCGCACAGCCCAATCGCCAATATTCGTTAGCACCGGAAGGTCCCGAAGTGCGAGACTGGCAGAGCTGTAGAGGTGGAACATACCGTGAATTGGCGCTGGGAGGCGTACTTGAGGCGCTTGGGGTTGCGCTTGTGGAGGGCGACGACGGCGAAGGAGAGGCGGAGGCGGCGGGGCGGTAACGAGGGGAGGCGGAGCGGGGAGGGGGAGACGGCGCGGCGGAAGGAGAGCCGCGAGAAGGAGGCGGCGGCGTCGGCCATTGGAGGGTCGCGCACTCGCGCGGTGGGGAAGTGGAGTGGGGAATTTGCTGCGGTTTATGCCGTTTCTGTGATCGAGACCACCCGCGCGGCCTGAGACTGAGCGGGCAGCCGGGCACGAGTAGTCCTTGGCAATTTGCCTATCCGCCGATCGGGTCACCCGGGCGTTGAGCGAGCCACTTCGTTATCCGTTTCCCACATTATTATCCCACGAATTTTCTTTTTGCGACAACAAATTATCTCACGAATTGTACAGACCGAAATCTCCGCTTGCATATTTGAATTCGGGAATAATAAAACGGTATTATTTTGTAGCTCTGGCAGATTGGCACTGCTGCGAGATGTGTACTGTGATAAAAGACCATAAAACAGTTTAATCTTGACGATTTTTGTAGAACCGATATTGGGGCCCGGGCCGAGCGCATGCCATCCGTCTCTACATCGGGGCAAAGCCCTCCAGCCCAGCCCACCTGTCGCACTCCTAGTCTACACTAGGTCACGCCTCAACCTGTTCTGTGCCATCGGCCCATACAGGGTTTTGCTGCTCCCGCACAACCATGCCCGCCGCCGCCGCGTCCCACGAAGGGGAACCCCCCCAAACCGCCTTCCGGCAGCAAGGGGAGGTGGATGGCCGCTTTGCTGACGCCGAGGAGGAAGCAACAGCGTCAGCCGAGGAGCCCGAGGAGGCGGAGGAGGAGGAGTGGTCCGACTCCGACGTGGGCGATGCGCTGGACTGGCTCGACGCAGCGGAGGGCCCTGACGGCTCGGCCCGGTCCTTCTCCGCCTTCTCGGCAGCTGGAGGCGCGGCCGCGGCGCGGAGGCCGAACGCGCACGGCGGCGTGCTCTCCCGCCCCCTCCAGCCGCTCTCCAACCGCACCCAGAAGCTCGCCTCGCACATCCGCGCCACCCCCTTGGAGGTATGCGGATTCAACTCCTCGCCTTGGACTAGTAAAGTTTTGGTTTGTGCTGTACTTTGGTCGGACATGTGCTATCTGGGAGTAGGGTTCAATATCTCCTGGTTAAAGTTGGTTACTGCAATGAGCAAGAGAAGTTATTGGGCCTAGTAATGTGGTAATTGTGATTCCCACATCACCTTGCTGATGATGAATTAAATCAAATCGGCTAAGTTGTGAAAGCTATCTCAGTATAGGTCAATTTGGTTTAATGTAGCATACTAACACGGGGACACATCTATAATATGGTTTTAGGCTTTTAGCAAACAGAATAGAGCACCTGTGTGTGCAACGGCATATATTGTACATTTCATGCTGAATATTGGATGTGGTCAATTTTGAACGATTCAGGAGTGGGAAGGTAGAATGAACGTGGGCATGTCAAATTCAGTGACGACTGCAATCAGGGATAGCATAAGGGAGACAGCAATTGGGAAAACAAGGAACACCGAAAAGGCTGATCGTGCTACAGTGGAACAGGTTTGTAATTTTTCGCTCTGTTGGGTGGTGTTTATTTCATTCTCTGCTTTGGAACTGAACCTGTTCTGCTTGCAGTTGTGTAATCCTGTAGCAAATTAAAAATGAACTCCACCCCTTTTCAGTCTTTCACCCTAGTTTGCTCTTCATCCAAGTGGCAGCTGCCTAGTTCAGGAGTTTCTTCCCTTATTGCGTATGCAAAAAAACCTACATTATATAAAGCTTGGTTTGGGTGTATACTGTACAGGAATGATAATTTGTATTAGCTCATTTAGCTCCTGTTCTACCTCCCATTGCAATGGATTCCGAAACCTATTGCATTTCTGATTATGTATATGGTTCGAACTGCACCAACAGTGAACACAGTTATTGTTTGTTGGACTGAATGAATCATAATGACTACTCTGGCAAAATTTCACAAGCTGTATAAATCATAATTATTTCCTGATTGTGTACCAGTATACTGATGTCATATCTCACTTCCACTTTCACTTTCTATTGCCTGTTGTGTTTGTAAGTTTGGGAAGCAGAAGTTTCTTACATAAGCTTGAACAGCCCTTCTTGATGCCTAGTGCATTTAAGTCTATGAATTCTCTTGACTGATTAGGTAATATCGCGATAATGTTGAGAACTAGCACATGCCATATGGTCTGATCTATTCATTCTCATCTTTGTGCTTGGATCTTCGAAAGAATATTTTCCTTGTTTTGTGATTTGGTTACTTGGAGCCGACGACTCCATGGCATTTCAGTTATTCTGTTTTTCCCTCTAGAGAAAATTACGACCAATTGAGAATTGTATAGAGATGACATGTTTTTAACTTTATCTAATAAATAATTTTTTTACCAAGTAATTTTCTGAATCCTGAATGGTTTTTGTCTGCATACAGGCTATTGACCCAAGAACACGCATGGTTTTGTTCAAGATGTTAAACCGTGGTGTTTTTAATAACATAAATGGTTGTATTTCTACGGGAAAAGAGGTAACTTTCAAGTTGTGGTTCATATCCAATTGAATTGGTTTCACCATTATACGGAATACAGAGCTACTTTAGCTGTATACAGCAGAATATTGAATTGCTAGGCAATGTTCTATACATGGCTGACTATATCTATAGACAGACTCAATGTTAACTGTGGCAGTTGATTCGTCTTTTGTTTTTATGCACAGGCAAATGTCTATCATGCAACAAAGACAGATGGCCAGGAGTTAGCAATCAAAGTCTATAAAACTTCCGTCCTTGTTTTTAAGTAAGATATGAACTATAATTGTTCGGTTTTGTAACTGGATACTTGTTGAAAGCTACTGAAGAAATGCTGATTATGGATTTGCTCTGTATCCTTAAGTACTTGTAATATTGTTTTGATTTGCAAATGCTTGCATGTGAACAAACTGCACCGTTTCCTTCTTGCAGGGATAGAGACCGATATGTTCAAGGCGATTACCGTTTTCGGCATGGCTACTGCAAGCATAATCCTCGGAAAATGGTTAAAACTTGGGCAGAAAAGGAAATGAGAAATCTTTTACGGTGAGATTTTTTTTTTAAATGGTGAGAAATATTCTCGTCCAACATGCTTTATTCATGATTTTCAGTTTTTCACTCTAGTATTTTGGTAAAAAAAAATTTGTCAATGGTATTCTTCTGTTGGCCTGGATTTTTTTTGGGTGTCAAAAAAAGGGATGCATTTGGAGCGACAAGCTCTAGTCGCCGCCTTTGATTTTATTCTTTCTCTGTTCACCAAATTCTGACCCTGAACATTTTTTACTATTTAACCCATTTTTTAATTTATTTTTATTACTAACCCCTCACAAACTTTATTTCTAAATCTGACCCTTTTTGGCCACGCCGCCACCCGTAGCATGACAATATAACACTACCACACGCTGGATAAGTCTAGCTAAATTACAATTCTTGTCACACCACGGGTGGTGGTATCACCAAACAAAGATCACACGCATTGGTGGTGGAGTGGCGAGATTTGGTCACGCTTCTTTATGTGGCATGGCCACAAAGGTCAGAATCAGAAATAAAGTTGGTGAGAGATTAGTAATAAAAATAAATTAAAAATTGGTTAAATAATAAAAATTGCTCTCTTACCCTCCCTATATTTTTCTCTTTTTAAAAACTTTGCGAAAAATGTTTTCAATTATTCAAATAGAAATTCAGGTCATGCGGTAGTTCTAACCTATAACATTCGATTTTCATTCATTTATTGATTCCCTTGTTCAGAGTTAGAGCTGCTGGAATCCGATGTCCGTTACCGTTGCTCTTGAGGCTTCATGTTTTGGTGATGGAATTTATAGGTAAAACTTATGTTAAACATTTGTCTATTGGATGCTTGTCAGCTTTCTCCTGTAACAATGGTATATCACTGCCTAATAATGTTCAGGAACATACATTGATACATATCTTGCTTGCAGAACATCTAATTGGAGAGTCCTTTCAATGGTTTTATCCGTAAATCTCCTAATAAATTGATTTGGTTCTCCTCCAGGGAAAGGAGGTTGGGCTGCTCCTCGTCTTAAGGATGCTGCTTTATCGGATGACAAGTTGCGTGAAAGTTACTTTGAGGTAAATGTTAAGAGTAGTAGTGTAATAGTCATGTAAGGGTAGTAATGTAATTGTAGTCTAGTTAGGGTTTTTAGTTTAGGGTTTCACTTGTACATTATATATTGCCCTTTTGGGCTCTTGCAATACAATGAAGAATTCAGCCCCAAAATCTAACATGGTATCAAAGCTTAGATCCATAGTCTAGCTTCCATTCTCTTCCCACTGCCTTGCCCCCGGGAGGAGCAATCTCCATTCCCGGGGGCAGCACCTTAGTTGTAACCATTTCCATTGAGTCCGGTGTTCAGCAGCACAACAACCATCAGTCTTCACCTACTTCACCAGTCTTGATAGAAGCATCGAGCTTTTCTTCAAGAAAAAAGCGGCCAAAGAACTAGATCACCCAGTCGGGCTTCATCTTTCTTCAAGCAATCGAGCTAGCACCACGCTTCCTCGATCCTCTGCGGCGGAAGCGAATACGAGCTTCGCCGTGCATGCTTCATGGTTGGATCGGCGCCACCGACCCTCGATCCGCGTCCTCGAGCTCGATCCGTGCGATCTGTGCATCTCGCCATCGAGCCATCTTCTCCGCCGGATCCGGGCCTTCACTTCGTCGTCGGCGTCGAATCAAGCTGGATCAGCGCCTCTGCCGGATTTTCGCCGATCCGGTGGGATCGAGCTCCTCCGTCGCCATCGCCGCTTTTGTTTCGGTAGGCGAGCCCGAAGTCGCTTCCATCACACGCTACGCTTTCGCTCAACCGGATCCGGCGGTCCGGATCGAGCTCGCCAACAACCTCGTCTTCATCGCCGAGGTGGCCATCCAACCTCGTCTCAACGCCTCGTCCCGTCTCCGCTGAGCTCGATCCACGCCTACTCAAGCATGGGATCCGGCCGCGGCTATCCTCTGCCGTCCGCGCTTACACTCTGGAGTTCATCCTCTTACTGCTGAGCGACGAAGCGGAAGACCGAATCGGCCGACGAGCGGAGACCACCCGGGAGCTCCTCCGGATCCGCTTCGCCTCAAGCTCTGCGCGCCTCTGGATCGCTCGGATCTGTCGCTGCCGAGCTCTTCCTGCGACGGATCCGGCACCTAGAGCTCGATTCACCTCGCGTCGTGCGTTTTCTACGACGGATCGACTCCGCGCCGCTCCCTCCGGGTTGTGCGGACCTCGTCTTGCCGCTTTCTCTCGGGCGATGGTGCCGCCATCTCTCTGATCCGACGACAACCATAAGCCTCCTCTCTGCTCGGCCATCTCATTGCTCGCCCTTGTCTTTGCTTTGGCGCGATACTACGGTGATGCTCTGTCACTAGGCTCTGCTGCTTGGTGATGCTCATTGTTGGGCTCCTTGTCCTCATTGGGCCACCTTCTCTCGTGGCTCTGTTGTCTGCTCCAAGATGGTCATCTTGTGCAAGCAGGCGACCTCTTTCTTGCAAGCTTCTGCTCTGCATCTGTTGGTGCTTGTATCTTTCTTTGCTAGTATCTTTAGTCTATTTCCTTTGATTTCCATTGAGTCCATCCAAGTCCACTGCATCTCTCTTTGAGTTCGTCAAAGTCGTGCCAGTTTATCAAATCCTTTGTCGATCAGCCAATTGCTTCTTCCTTTTTCGGGTTGCCGCGGTCCATCCATTGGATCGAGTGTGGTCACCCCATCATCGTTGTTAATGCGACTTTGCCCTCTTGGTCTTCTCTTGCAGCCATCTTGCCACACATCTTCGCATCATTGCGACTCTTGACCAACGGCCTTCTTTGTCGTTATCATCAACTCTTCGTCTTTGTTTTTGTCGGACGCCAGATTCGACACCGTCACCTCACATCTTGGGTGGGCGGATTTGGTCCATCGTCTTTGCCTTCGTCGAGCGCTAGATTCGACACCGTCACCTCACTTCTTGGGTGAGCGGATCTGGTTCGTCTCCTCGTCTCTCTCACTCTCTTCATCGGCTTGATTTGACATATCTCTCTATTCCTGTCGGTTTCAACGTCTCCAAATCAAGACATTCGTGTGTGAAGAGCCGAAGGATATTTTTTTTCAAGAGTTGCATGCTTCGACGACATCTTCAAGCTCGGACTTCGGATTTATCTTTTATTTTAGTGTTGTCCTTTTCAAACTCAATGCTATTGCATACGCATTAAGTTTGAGTGGGGGTGTTAAGAGTAGTAGTGTAATAGTCATGTAAGGGTAGTAATGTAATTGTAGTCTAGTTAGGGTTTTTAGTCTAGGGTTTCACTTGTACACTATATATTGCCCTTTTGGGCTCTTGCAATACAATGAAGAATTCAGCCCCAAAATCTAACAACTTTGAGGTACATTATCGAGCTGATATTTGCAGCTTATATTAACGATAGTAGGTAGTTCTGTCATCCATCATTTTGCCAAAAGTGCAAGGAAACGTTGGTCTACACTAAATGATTACAGATGTTACCACACCTAGCAGCTTAGTCAATGTTCATAGATGCGACTTTGTGAATGTTGAATCATTTCGTGTGTCTCATGCATGTCTAACCCAAGAGCTTGCTGCATTCGTGCATAAAGTTTTCTACTTAGTGGCTGGCATCAATTGTCTGTTATGTTATGCAGCATTGATGTTCCCATTCTGCTGCAGAAAGGACAATTTGTATCATGGCATGTCCATATAGTCATTTGTTATTAATAACTAATCATGCCGTAATGTGCATGTTCTAGTGTGACATCAAGGCTGCCTCTGCATATGGTTTGCATTTTTCCTAGATATCAGGCATTACTCTTTGTTTTTATGGATTGAAAATATTTTTAATGTGTGTAAGTACTAGTGAGCAGTGACATACGACATGAACCTAGGAGGGTCTCTAGGATTACCGCTGTCCATATACTTTTTTGAAGGAAAAAGTCTATTTTTAGCTCTTGAACTCTGTTCAGAGTTCATTTTTCACCCTAAACTCGAAAACCTGTTGTTTTGCACCCCGAACTTCGAAATCCGATCAAATAACCCCCGACCCAATCCCACCCAGTTTTCTTCCATGCTGGCGCTGACTCACACCTAGTTTGCAAATAATGCCCTGTGACTCAACCAAACACGTCATACCCAGGCCCTTCTCTCTCTCTCTCTCTCTCTCTCTGTCTCCCTCTCCCCAAATCCCTAGCTCCATTGCAAAGGGGAAATCGACTGCGAGGAGGCTGCTCTCTATCTCCCCAAAATCCCTAGCTCTGGATTGATGGCAAGCTCGAGCAACTCAAGGTCTGGTTCGGCGGCGGCGAGACCACATGCAGGCGGTGCGGCTACTTCGTTTTCATCCTTGATTACATGACAGAGGCGCCCTTTGGAGTCTGTGGCCGTGATCTTACGCCATTGTGGTGAGAAGGTGGTCAGATGGGTTTCCTGGAGCGATTTGAACCCCGCGAGGAGGTACTTCACCTGCTAGAGAGCTCGGGTAAGCAATTTTTTGGGCAAGATTTGGCTTATTTGCCTCCAAGTTGTTCTTTGTGGTTTGAAGTTGGGAGATTTCAATTACTGGCGGTGGGGCGACGACGAGACTACTCCATTCCTGAAACAGGTCCTAGTTGATTTGCGCGATGCTGTTAGAACCTTTAGGAAGGAAAACGCAGAACTTAGAATTTCAGTTGATGATTCCAGAGCAAGTGCAGAGAAGATGAAGGCTTCGAAGAGAGCAGAATTGGAAATACTAAGAGCAGATCTGCTCGAGAAGGATGCTTGTATAGCTGAACTTGGTCAGAAGGCATTGCAGTTAGAGGGAGATAGACTTATGCTTAAGTATTTGTTTGCAATTTGCATGGCAGTTGTACTAGGTTTGTTTTTTTGTTGAACATATAGTCTGATATGCTATGTACTCTTTCACTGAGAAATGCATATTGCAGAATGGAATGTGGTTGATGTGCAAGTAATGACCATGTTTTGTGTTTCTGAACTCATTGCAACCAAAGCAAATGATTGGGTTATGACCGAAATGTATCTCATTAGGTTCTGAAATGACTGAAATGACCGAAATGTAATGTGGTTGATGTGCAGGATAAGCCAAGTTTGGCATTAGGTTCTGACAAGTATCTCATTACAACCAAAGAAATGACTGAAATGTAACATAAGCCAGAATGTTATGCATTGTACATAAGCCAAAATTGAACATAAGCCATCAAGTATAACAGGAAGGAATGACTGAAATGTAACATAAGCAAACAAGTGTCTCATTGCCACCAAAGCAAATGACTGAAATGTAACCTAAGCCAGAAGTTTGGCGTAACTGGAAGGAATTAGGAACTAACATCATAATAGCCACAAGTTTGGCATAACTGGAACTAACAACGTAAGGAAAGCCACATATTTGGCATACATGGAAATTACAAAACAATAGCCACAAGTTTGGCATACATGGAAATTACAGCACATTTCCAATCCTGAATGAGTGCATCAGATTCTTATGGAGGCCCAAGAAGTTGTGGAACATGGCTTGTGCTTTTCTTTTGAGTTGGTCCTTTTGATTTCCTTGGAGGCTCGTGGGCATGAACAATAGTACTTGCAGAATCTTGTGAAGTGAGACTTATGGTCACCCTTGAACTTGCTTGAGAAGTTGGAACTCTAGCATCCAAGGTGCATGAAGCTGAACCTCCTTCCTTTGTCGTCACCTTGGCCTTAGCAGAAGTCCTGATGATCCTTTGGTTTGGCATTCCAGGCTGCAAAATTTAGCAATGAGCATTTTACCCTCATTCTCTAGTAAAAGTGCATAACTGATTCAGTAGTGTTTGTAGTCCTATACTCACATTCTGTATGGTAGTTACCGGCCGGTTTTCTCGGTTTTTTCAAATTCTAATTCTAAATTTTGAATTTTTGATGGTTTTTAATCAAATTTTAGCGAATTTCATACTGGAAGCCGTGAATCGGCGATTCTGCAGACGCCAGCGAGGCGGGATCCATCCGCTTCGGTTACATGAACCTTGGTTCCAGTCCTCTCAAAGAAGAGTACTCCTACTCCACTACACTTTTTCTTGCTATTAGAAGCATTAGTTGTTCCTGCAAGAGTCTTCCTCTTTCCAAGATTTTTTGAGCTTTGCTGTGAACCTCTGGTAACTATGCCCTGTGTGGAAGATAGGTTGTCAGCTAGAGCAAAGAAAAAGGGGAACGACAAAAATGTTGAGATTTTACCATAGGTGGTCCAACAGGTACACCAATTGATGCTGCAGCTCCCTGGGTGTTTCCATGTCCTACAGATGAGGCAGAAATCTCTTCTAGGTGGGCAGATGTGCTCATCTACCAGACTGGCCACTTGCCAACTATTTGTTCTACTGTTAGTAGACAGAAGTACGACCCATGGACACTTTGGCCAATCACACTTTGCTCTCAACCTTTCCTTTTCATTCTTAGGAAACTTTATCACCTTCCTTTGAGCCAGTGCATACTTGATGACAGCTCTCTTGAATTGCTTCTTGCTTCTATACTTCATACCTAGGCTGAAGTTAGGTACTTTAGCCTTGCTATCAAACCTGGGGTATATGGACTTCTTCCTGACAGTGTCACCATCGCTACCCTCCTCTGAAAATGAATCTTCATCGTCACTGTTTGAAAAGTAGGGAGTGTCAGTGCCCTCATCCAAGTTCTCTCCATCAACATGCCTCCTTTCTTGCAGTGGTGCTCCATCAATCACAT
Organism: Phyllostachys edulis; assembly: GCA_036346405.1. Classification (NCBI taxonomy): domain Eukaryota; kingdom Viridiplantae; phylum Streptophyta; class Magnoliopsida; order Poales; family Poaceae; genus Phyllostachys; species Phyllostachys edulis. The sequence goes on along the minus strand of CM070560.1, from coordinate 60,516,269 downwards.
CATCATCACCACCTTGTGGAATAGCATTGCCTTCCTTCACTTGCTTATTATATTCCTTGAATTTGGCCCTTATTTATGCAGCCTCCACACCATCCTCAGATGTGTCACAATCTCCGGGGACAAACTCAATATCAGAACTGGAGTGTTCTTCTAGGGGTTTCTCAGCCTGCACAACTTCTTGTGAAACATTCATCCTTTGTGATTGGCTCCTCTATAAAGGTATAACCACAGATCTTCCTCAATGATGCTACGTCCTTGTGCGTATCAACTGGGGAAGATGGGATAATTTGCACCTCCTTTGGTCCTTGTTGCTGCAACTAATCGTCCTCAAATTCCTCATCTAGAGTCAATGCATCCATCTCTTCCTCAAAGTTACTGTCTTCTCGGCCATTGTCATCATCTTCCTCTGATTCCCCTTTAACTGGCATTGTCTCCACATATATGTCAACAACCTCTCATTTAGAAACATAGTTGGACATTACCTAGCAAGCCTTGTCATCTACTAGCGCCCTCAGACCATTCACAAGCTCTTTACCAGGAAATAACCAATGCAACAGCATCCCCTGCACTACCTCACAGTGCTCTCCAAAGTGCCCAGTAATCTCAGGTAAAGATATTTTATCTTGTTCAATATAAGACATACGCTCAGAACCTCCACAATAATGCAACACCTTCCCATCGTTAATAAACTCTCCATTCAAGTGGAATTTCACAACAAGCTTATCCAAAACATTCATCCCTACGGCGCAAGGATGTCCTACATGCATTCCAACAAAAAACCTCTAGATCCAACAAAATCCGAGCACAAAAATCCTGTTCGGATCAAACCAAAACCCAACAGATCCTACAAGCACTAACCTTTACGGACGTCACTGTAGAGTCTCTCCTCCTTCAGCCCTCCATTCTCCCCAAACGCGCACAGTCCTCGCGGTGGATTTGGCCGCCGCAAGCTATGCTACAGCCGGCCGTTAGGGATTTGGGGATAGAGAGAGAAAGGGCGAGAGAGAGAGGCAAGGGAGAGCGAGGTAACGGCTCGGGGTTTGTTAAAGAAATTCATGCCTACATGAGTGAAGTCGTGACGGCGTGGTTTTAGTCGGCCAACAGGAAAGAAAATCATGGGATTGGGCCGGGGGGTTATTTGACCGGATTTCAAAGTTTAGGGTGCAAAACAACTGGTTTCTGAGTTTAGGGTGAAAAATGAACTCTGGGGCCAAAAATAGATTTTTTTTTCCCTTTTTTTAATGTGGCTATTGTTGCTCGAACCTAATTAGAATGGTCAATTACATTCTTACACCTATCATGCAAAATATATGTCATGATACTGCAGATGTGTGAGAACCCTTTTGCAAAATTTTAGTGGTGAGCCTAGTAGCCGTCCTTTTTTTGCCAATGCCCATGCATAATATGTTCCTTTTACCATTGAACATTTCACAAAAAAAGTCAGCTGAATATGGTCCTACCTGTGGAAAGCTGGAGAGAATAAGATTTCACAAGATCCAATTATTAGATTTCAGTATGTGCATCATTTTCAGTTTTCCCATATATTTACTGAACCTTCTTCTCAGATAATCACAACAATGCGGACACTCTACCAAAAGTGCAAGCTGGTCCATGGTGATTTGAGTGAATACAACATTCTTTATTTTGAGGTAGTTGAACTCTGTTGATTAAGCCTTTTCCTCAACTTCTTCAATTTTCCAGATAACTGCTTCTTATCTCCATCCTGATTTGCCTGTTGTGCAGGGACACTTGTACATTATTGATGTTTCACAGTCTGTCGACCTCGATCATCCTTCAGCGTTGGACTTCTTGAAGGAAGATTGTTTGCATGTTACTGTGAGTAGAAGCTGAATTGATCACTTATAGATATTCATAAATGGTTGTGTCCAATATGTGCAATACTGTCCTGCAGGACTTCTTTAAAAAACGAGGTGTTGCTGTCATGACAGTAACAGAGCTATTTAATTTTGTGATTGATCAAAATATTGCTGATGAAGATGTTGACGATTACCTGGAAAAGGTACTTATGTATGTTACCTTTCAATCTTCCATTGTTATCATCACTTTCTATATGTTACCATCATTATGTATGCTTCATTACGGGCAGAAGATCTAATGTGTTTTTAACACTTAAGAATATGTATTGTGGTGATATCAGGTTCAGCAAAAGATTTTGGAAAATGGAGATACAGTTGCAAATGATGATGAAATCGCTCCAACAGTCTTGGTACAGGTAAGATAAGTTCAGTGATAATGAGCACTTCAGTGATAGAACCTATTGACAAAAATGTACTTTTATTTACTACATGTGTCGCTACCCATCAATCATCAATATTGCAAAATGAAAACATGCCACTTTTATGTAGTTCGCTTGCAAGGTATTGACAGTACTTTCTTAGTAAATGTTTTTATCTCATGTATTTATTTTGTTGGTTCTACATATTTTGCTGGCATGGCGGTTTATAGGATGTGATCTCTCCAGACCTCTTGTACCAGTTTGTAACTATGCTGTGTTTATTTTGTTCCTTTTCGATGTTTGTGCTACCTGGTGTACATTTGACTTACTAATACTTATCCACTTGAATACCTGATCCCATTGCATAGACGTTGGATTATGTGAAGCAATGCGAGGCAGATCTTGTCAACATGTCAATGATGCAACGTCCATCCTTTTCTTATGAACCAACATCAGATAAGCTTTATGATCAGCCATTATTAGGATTTGTGCGGACTAAAAACGAGCCTACTGAAAACCAGCAAGAACAGTTGCCACAAAATACACTGGAAGAACCCTTGGATCTGCAAAGTAAATGCTCGTTGGAGAACAAGGCAGAAGATGAATCAGAGGACAGTGAATCTTGTTCTAGTTCCGATGAAGATGGTTCGTGGCATGAGGCTCCCAAGATGGGGCCTGAGGAAAGGAAGGCTGCTCGGAAGGAAAACAAGAAGAAAGTGAAGGAAGAGAAGAGAGAAGCTCGCAAGACAAAGATCCCAAAGGCCGAGAAGAAGAAGAGGAAGAAAATGGCAAAAGCCAAGTGTACGAGGTAGTGAATCATTTTAGGCAATCTATGAACAACATCGATGACGTACAGTGGTAATAGAAATATGTTTTCAGTTAAGTTAAATGGATTTGCGAGATGGTCTCTGCGAGGGAGTGTAATGCGGAAGGATAATGCTTTTTGAGATGATGCAAACAGTACTACATGTAATTGGATTTACATTTTTGTGTTTTTTGTTGTTGTTGTAATTTTCAGTTCTTTTTAAATGTACTACTTAGAAAACCACTGGTGCAACCTCTACCAAATCTTTTGAGTTATGAACTTGTGATGCGGCCCAAATGAAGTACTCTTCTGTTCGTTTTTTCCTTTTATTTCTTGAATCAGCTCAGCCAATAATCACAGGGGTTGCAAGAGTTTGAACTGTTGCCTAATGCTTCTTAGTTTGTGATTCCAGGGGAAAATGATGAATCGTGCTTTTTTTAGGACGAAGGTTTTGTTTGGGACAGTTTCAACTTCAGCTTTTTGCTCGAAAAAATTGAAAGCTATCTCAAACGATCAGCTTTTTCCACTGGTTTTTTCCGAAGTCGGAAGTCATCGTGGGGCAGCTTTCCGTGGCTCTCGTTCCGCATTTACCACCTAAGTTCGGAGTTATTTACTCGCTTTTGCCATCGGACAAACCCCCTGCCCGGACCTAGAGCTGGTCAAATGGGTCGTGCCTGTTGGGCCAACACTATTCACGGATCGGTAAGACGACACGATAGCCGAGCCATACAGGTCGGCACCTCGGCGCGCAAGACGGCATGAATAGTGTCGAGCCCACCCAACGACCAGGGGCTAACATGGCACGGCCCGTTAGGCACGACACTTTTTTAATATACATATATATTTTTATTTTTATTTATTAATATTTATATGATTTTCTTTCCATTTTTAATGCTTATATGGTTTTATTTTGTAGTTTTTAAATTTTATATAGTTCATTTTATAAGTATATATAAATTTATTTTGGTTTTAAATATATATATATATATATTTCTAGGATTGTTTTTCGATTTTTCATGTCTTTATAAGCTAAATGACAAATGTTTTAACGAGCTAGCTATTTGAACATTAATAAAATGCTATTACATTTTCAATATGGTTGTCTCATTTTTTTCAATTTTCATGTCTACTACGAATTCTACACATTTTTTAGATTTTTTTTTATTATGTAAGACCCAAATGGGCTAAGCAGGCCACATTTGGTCTGATAGGTAAACGGTCGTTCTTACCAAAGACCTGACTAGGGCGACGGTCAGGCGTGCTGGTCGTCACCCATACCTGTAATGGGTCCCAAGACGACATGAATAATAGCTTGTAGGAATGGTAGGGTCGCCTGCTTAGCCACTCTGCCGGACCCAAACCCTAAACCTCCTTCCGCGTGGCCCCTCCCTCTTCCTCTCAACCAGTCAACCCTCCCTCTTCCTCCCGTGCGCGGCGCCACCTTCTCCTCCTCTCGCATCAACATCGGCGTTGCCGCCCCTCCGCCCCGACCTCCTCCCAACCTCGACGTTGTCGCCCCTCCTCCTCCCCACACAGTGCCGCTCCCTCTGCTCCAAGCTTGACGTCACACCCCTCTTCCCTCTTGCTCCCTCGCCGTTGCCGTGGACAACAATCCTAGCCGATTTTACTTTTCTTTTGGTCTATTCCCCCCCCCTCCTCTTATTCTGTACTGTTTAATAATTCTGTGTGTAATTGTTATTTATTGCAAAAAAAATATTTATTGTAATGATGTGTTGTTGTAATAAATTTTCATTGCAATTGTTTGTGTAATAATTATTTATTGATTGTTAATTGTTGTTATTTGCGTTAATTGACGTTAATTGTTGTTCATTGCGGACAATTGCTGTATATTTGTAACATCCCCAAGTTAATTAATAGTAATTAGTATGCATCTTATCAGCATGCATGACATTTTAGAAATATTTGCATCTTTTATGGCACTTGGAAAATCTCAAAACAAGATTAAACCTACACTTCAAAATCTAAACTCCAAAAGAAATCAAGAACAAAAACTTCTCATTATCATCTGAAACCAATTTATTAAAATACTATAATATTTATCATGAATAAATATAATTTTTCCTAAATTTTTCGAACTTAAATTGACCCAAAGAAAATTCAAACTCAAATCAATAACCTATCCCAAGTTTGAATTTAAATTATACAAATTAAATAATGAACAGTGGGTTTTAAAATTTTATTTGGCAACTAGGATGCCCCAGAAACACCTCTGAATTATTTCAGAATTTATAGAATTTTATTTCTATTTTTGGAGCCCCGGTCAAACTTCTTGCAAATTGGTCAAATCTGTTTTTAACCTCGGGCTCGTTACTGTTTGACCGACTCCGACCCAACCGCACCAACCCGACTCAACCTGACCAGCTAGCCCGAGCCGCTTTTCTCTCTCTGCGTGACTGCGGGCCCCACCATGAGTCATCTTCTTCCGCGTCTTTGGCCTTTCGAGCCTTGAGCTCCACGCGGCGCCTTCGCTCTGAGCACCCCCGTCAACGGCGTTGCCGCACCGCCCTTCGCGACCACTCACAACGCTTCGCCTGCCCACACTGCTTAGTCCTCCGTCCTCAATCCAGCACAAAAGCATCTCTCCCTCTCCCTTTTTGCTCACTTCCCTTCTCGGCCACGGGAGAAAAGGAAGCAAAGCTCCCTCTCCAGTCCCGGTAAGTGCCGCCGCGTTAGTGCCTTCTGTTTCTCCTTCGGCACCGCTTTCGTTTTCGCTAACTCGAGCCGTTCCCTTGCCGTGTGGCGCTCGAATCACGAGCACGCCGTCGCCACCTCCGGAGCGCGCCGGAGCGTCGCCACCATTTCTTCTTGCGCTCCGGTGAGTTACCCGACATGACACCTTGTCTGGGAGGACTCCCTCATCGCGCTGAGTTGCTCCACCTTTTTAATCGCCTTTTGGTGCAGGGAATCATCGCCGCGGCCTTTTCTTCTTCGGCTCCGGCCAACAACGCCTTTTGTCCCCATCTCCGACACAGTGAAGCCCGACCCGATTCATGGCACCGGAAGCACCACATTGAGGTCCTCGAGCTTCCCCAAGCTACCTCGAGCCTCCTCATCCTTCTCGGGAAAGCTGTCCACGTCGAGGCCATCCACGTCGCCGCTAACTCTTCGTCGCGGGACCACTCCGGCCACTCCTCGTCGGCTTCGAGGGCACGGTGAGCATCGCATATGTCCCCAAAGCATTCCCCACTATCTCTTGTTGGAGCTCTTCACCTAACTTGGGCCATCACCGTGCATGCGCCATCGCTGCCGCATCCGGGCATCGCCAGAGCTAAAGACAAGGGTTCTTGGTGCCGCTGCCCCTCCTTCAACATCGTCGTAGCCCCAGAAGCATAATTTTGGTGTCGATTTTCCCTGGAGAAGCCTCTACATCGAGCTTCCACGGCGCAGTACTCATCTCCTTCGCTCAACCCCACCGCCGGTGCGCCACCGTACACCTCCGCCGCCGAAGACACCTCCGGAAGGTAGCTTCGAGCACCAGCTCCCCGTTTTAGTTTTCTCCGAGCCCAGCGCACCGCTGCCTCGCCGGCGACAAGCGCGGCAATGCCGCGGCCACGCGCTCGTCTCCGTTGTCGGATTTTTCCGACGATTACTGTAGCAGGTCATTAGGGATTAAATGTTTTGATTAATAATTAATGACGTGGTTTGTATCGGAAATCAATACTTAACTGAATTAATGATTATAGCTTAATAGATCTAGAGTCTATTACATGTGGGCCCGTATAGCTAGTTAAGTGGACGTGTAAAACTTGAATGTACGTATTCTCTTAAGGCAAATGTATAAGTTGATTTCTTAGAACTAGTTTACATCTTCATGTCCAGAAGACGTATTTGTTGGAATACGCTTTTGGCGGAGTCATTGGCTGTGACCGGTCCACTTTGACCGAGTCAACCTTGACCATGGGACCCACCGGTCAGTGAATAGGGCTAGCTCAGCCCCGGTCGTAAAAGTAGTATATGCTTATAGAAATTCCGAAATGATTAATTTATGCACTGAAAAATTGGATTAATTTCTAAAATGTATAACTAAATCATATTAACTCCAAAAACAGTGAAACCAATTTTTTAAAATTTCATTTTAAATGGACCTTGTTATAAAATTGGTTTCAAACATGTCACTGTCCTAGAAAATATATTTGGTGGAAAATGATCCAAAACTAAATTTATTTATACACTAGAAAGTACCTTTAACTTTAAAAATTCACAACTATTTCATCTTAACTCCAAAATGGATGAAACCAGTTTTGGTAATTTTCATTTTAAGTGAACTTTATTTTAAAATAGGTTTCAAACCTGTCTCTGTAACAGAGAATTAGTTTTGGAAAAAATGATATATTAACTCTATTATGTTTACAATAGAAAAATGCTGATAACTTTAAAATTGTATAACTAATTCATAAAAACTCCAACTGAGATAAACTCAGTTATTTTGGTCTTATAATATTACTCTCTAATTATCTATGTAATACTTTGCCTCACCACTACTCTACAAATTTTGGCCAAATAATTAAATTACATGAATTAAGACATATTGGAAACTGAGATTCGAACCATCATAACTTTTACATAGTAAATCCAAATGGAATAATTCTTTCACCTAAATTCATATAACATCATAATCTACCTACTGTATAAATTTCATGTATTTTTGAGTATTTTGAATTTTTGGCTTATTTGGTGTTAATCGCAATATCGTTCTTTCAATAGATATCTCAACGATACAAACGTATACATGAGTGTAATCTGAGATTGAACAAGTGGTACAGCAAAGGTGCGAGCACCCTCCTATTGAACATATTGCTCCTACTGATTTTAAAATGTTTTGTATGAATTTTAATCTCTCAATTGCATGCTACTTTGAAAAGTATGTTCATGGGTAGAAGTAGTTAATTCCCTACTTGCTGCATTGGCCCTCCTTTGAATGTTGATTACCCTTTTTACCTTGAATGATTAAGGATATATGTTATATGAGAGTGTTTGATAATTTGTAGAACGATGCTTAGTCATGCTTGTAGTTGTAGTCGATAACGGTTGATGGAGCTAGTCCATCGGCCGATGGATCGAATCGAATCTTACTAAAATTTGAGGATTATATGGATTTGATTATGTTGAATTTGAGAAAAATGTCCAGATCTTCGTATTTGATTATTATGAATTTGTTGATGGGTTGTTGTTGTGTGTTGGACTTGGACGGGTGATAGGATGATGAAGGGGTGGTCCCGGATTCGCGTAGCCCCGTCTGGGTATTTGAGGACCGGTCTGTGGTGTGATGAACCAAGTCTTACGTACAACCACACGTCGGGATAATGGCGAAGGCTTGGCTTAATAATTTGTTGTGTGTTAGCTATCAAAACACAATCAAACTGACAATTGTTGTTGTTTGGTTTTAATGGCCCTCTTGTCAATCTGGTGGGGGCATGTTACACTTTTCTTTTCTTGCCCTTAAGGGTCTTTTTGCGTTTGCCGTGAAACTGCGCAAGGGACTTACTTACACAACGGGGTTCCCCTGTGGTTCTAGGCGACCGACAGTCTGCCATGGGACTGTCCCCGGGTGGTTTGATAGTTAGGACATGACATTGTAACGGTCTCGTTATGATATCTTAGTCACACTCCTACGGAAGAGTGCATGGCGACATTACAAGGTATTCGTATCGCGTGGGTAAAGCTGTACACCTCTGCAGAGTTAAATAAATCTATTCGAATAGCTGTGTCCCCGGTTATGGACATCACTTGTGGGAAAGCATGCACAGTTAGCTGATGGGAAATTTAAGTTTGGGTTATGGTTAAAAATATTATGTCTTTATGTTAGTTTGTCCAGATCTGAAATGTTATCTCGAACGGGATGTTCGCTTGTTAATTTTGTTATGGAATGAATTGTGTCACGAATGGGATATTCGTGTGTTGATTATATTTGGAGATTATACTGTTGATGATCATTGTTTAATGTTATACAATGTTTTATAAATGTTTTTAAAAATGGCAATTTGAATCTATATTGTTTATCTAATTGCAAAACCTTGCTTTATGCTGAAAATTGACTAGTGTAGTAGCATTCCTTTGATACTTACATGCATCCTTATTTTTCTTGAAAAGTCTCATGAGTACAACTTTGTACTTAAAATTATCCATTTGTTCGGTGAAAGTCATTCAAATTGGGTAAAGTATTTGAGACGCTACTACTTTAATCCCAGTTGGTTGCTTATGGATTGTGGGCATGCCAACTCGGTTATTCCCTTTTTATTCTAAGTTGTCTTCCGCTGTGATTTATTCGTGTTGTTTATATTTGGCCGATTGGCCCTCTTATGCAAACTTGTATATTATGTTTCTTTTCAATGATGTTGTATTTATATTTCTTTTATTCTTGTATATTGTGTATGGATGTGAATACAATGTTGTGTTTGGATATGTGCATGTTAGTCGCTGATCCTTGGGAGCTAACATGAGACACCTATCCGGGCACTCGGAATCGTTTTCGTTTCATGTTAAGTATTGTACTCTTTCAGCGTAATTACTTAGCTTGAAACGGATCCGATCTCGGAGTCCCCACAATATTTGTCGTAAAGTGTCGTCAATTGTAGTTAGCTACGTTAATTGTCGTTAATTGTGGTAGTTATTGTTAATTGTGGTGATTGTCGTCAATTGCGTTAATTGTCGTCAACTGTCGTTAATTGCCGTTAAACGACATTAAACAAGCCATCAATTGTCTTAAGGGTATTTTAGGTATTTTTCATCTTAAAAGTTGTAATCAGCCTACCTAAAAATCACATAACCAAACATTAAATCTTTTTAGTTTAGCTAGAAGTTGCTTTTCACAAAAGTTGCAGCTGTGCTAGACAGGTGCGAAGACCCATGCTCTATGGAAGCCGTTTGCCATGGGTTCACAAAGTTGCCAATAAATGAATCAACTGATACTTGGTACTTCTCATATACAACCGGCATGAACAGTCGGTCATTAGTACACAAATTGGCCATTCTGCAGAGCAGGGATTAAATGAAGATAGAGAAGAGATGGATATTTGTACTGCATGAATAAAACCTGTACAACTGTACAAGTTGTTCAAATTTCCTACTAGTAAACTCACACGAAGAGAAGATTAGTCTGAATTTTGAAATGTCACCTCTGTTTATCAGTTCATCGCACTTATCACCGTATTTGGAGCAAATAAAGGCACCCTAAAGTACGAGTTAAATTCACATTTCACGGCACCTTTTTACAACACAAACAAACCCTCCCAAAACCACACGCTCCCTCTTCCGCCTCTCCGGCCTCCGCGACCGAAGCCGGCGCAAATGCCGGAGCCGCAGGCCATCCTCCCGCTCCGCGCTCTGCCGCCGGACGCGCCGCTCCCCCTCCCCGCGCCGTTCCACCACCAAATCCCAGCCCCCGCCCCCGCCGCCGCCGCCACGCAGGCCACGCCCCCTCCCCCCGCCGCGCCGCCCTCTTCCTCCTCCACGCGGCCGCCGCACCCATGGGAGATCGCCGCGCGCGCCTGGCTCGAGTCCTTCCCCGACGGCCGCCTGCCCACCGAGCCCGAGGTCGACGCCTACATCGACGCCCACCGCCCCGAGCTCCCTTCCCTCCCTCGCTCCCAGCTCCACCAGCGCCTCCTTGCACTCCGCGGCGATCAGGTAACCCACCTACCCATGTTCCCTCGTTCACCCCTTCCGCCCATGGGCGATTCGCACGTTGCTTAGGAATTATCATCCGATTCCACCGTGGTTAAGTTAATTGGATTGATCAAATTGAGCTCTTAATCTTATAATGGTTTCGGCATGAGTTCTGACAGCTCATGGTGTGGGTAATTTCTAAATCAATGGAACAACCATTGCTTGTGAATTCCTCTATTGCTTAAGTGCCAATAGTCGTGGGGAAGTTAGCTTGTCAAGTTGTTATATGTTATTACTACTAGAAAGGTTTCGTGGGTTCCACCCCTTTGAAATCAGGATCGGTATAGTTTGTTAGGTTCCCTGATTGCCGAATAGGTTCCACGATTAGGTTCAATTAATAACTAGAATCGATGTTTGTTCGATTTTGAACTCTCACGGAACATTGAGCTCTTAAATTATTAATTGGACTGTGTTATGAGCTCCCTAAGTTATCCGTGATCTGTACAATAGCTCTGATGGAACTTGCCTTGTGCAGTTCTCTTAGATGTAGCTGTGTTTCGGACTCCTTCCATTGATCAAGAAAACTGAGTTCATAGTGCACTTTTGTTTCCTCCTTTATGTCAGGTTTTAGATGCAGACCAAAGTGCATTCCCATACAGATTCCAGCGGACTAATCTTTGGAAGCCAGTGTACAAGTGGTTGGAATCCCTTGAGATGGACTCGCTGGTTACTTCAAAGCAGATATCGGAGTGGCTTATGGCGAACCCACAGATAATGGACAGGCTAGTTGAGAAGCATTCAAAATATCATTTGATACATTACACCCAGAGGATGCACTTGAAGCTGCTGAAGAAGAGGGGGAAGTTACCAAAGGTACATACTTTTCTGAACCACTTTTGACTGCTTGGTACAAGAAATGTTTATTTTCTTTATTTGGCTAAACAGGTTGCTTTCCGTAGGATACTATATTTGACATTTTGGCTTAAAAGTCTATTGACAATATATTCTGCAGGAGATCTTTGCGACTCTGATCTGTTTCTATTTTGCTGCATGAATCCAATATATCAAGTTACTTGTCATAAAAGCATAAAATATTTCTAGCTGTTATTGTCTTATTGCAGAATGTGCTATCTAGATTCAGCACCCTGGTATTCTGCCTTCATTTTGTTACTATTAGTTTATTACAGCAAAGTGAAAGAAGCTAGGCTGCACCAAAATGCGATACTGGTATGGCGATATCACATTTCCAAAATCACCGATAAGGCGATACATATGTGTGTGTGTGTGTATTTAAAATAATAAAAATATAACTATAAAAGATAGTTGATAATGATAGCTATTATTATGAGTCAAGTCCGGTCGATACAACTCAATTACGACTAAATGTTGGTCCAAAAAAAAGAGTAGGACTAAATGTTCCATAGAGCATGAGGCTTTTATAAACACACAAATAATAACATAAGAAAAACATAAATAAAAAAATAGACATCTATTAGTTTATTTCCTCTTCTTGGGACTCCCATGGCGAGAGGGAGGAGACATCTTGAGAATGGGGGAGCAATAGGCTCGAGAATGGGGTTCTCATTTAGGATTGGATGTATTCTAAATGGGCTGGGCTTCAATTAGAGGTATTTTGTGCTGGGTTGTATCAGATTTTTTTTTTTAAAAAAATAAAAAATCGGCCCGTATCGAGGTTCTGGTATATCACTTCGTCGTAATCGGTGAGTCATATCAGTTTTGTTTACAGCAGGTTACTTCAGGTTCAGGCCCAATTTCTTTAATTATTATATTTATGCCAGTTGCATTTTCAAGGAATGATTTGAGGTAATATTACTTCATGCAGCAGTGCACATCAGTTTCTTGTATACACTCACACTAGTATCTATAGTTGTTTTACCTATTCTCATGAGTATTTTCTGTGAGTACATCTTGCTATCCTTGCAAATAAATATATTGCCCTTGGTACTTTCATGATCTCTATTTGGCGTTTCATTTCTTCTTTCTTGAAGATGCTAGATGCTAGCTTTACAAAATTGATGCTTGAATAACAGAGTCTACAACTTTCTGCGGCTAGATCCACGGTCCGGCCAAGTGCTGCTCCAGTTACCCCACAAGAAAGTACAGCGACCTTGAGGAAAACTTTACCTCCTGTGACAGGTTATACTTTTAATGATCTTGCATATTTTCTTCAGGTGATAGTTTTTTTATTGGTCTCCTTAATCATATAGCATTCTGCTTTTCTTTCAGTTAGATTTCCAGGTGGCAGTGCAACTGTTAGGGATAAGAAGATGTCATCGTCCAAAAAAAAAGAAGCTTTGCTCAAATATGAACTGTATGTAGCTAACTCTGAACTATTCCTTGGTTAAGGTTATTAATGGCCTGTGCTAAAATATTAGTAAATGTGTTTCAGTTTGACAGATTTGCAGAATCAATTAACCAGTGTGCTGTTAAAGCATTGTCGTACTGTTGCCATTAAAGATATGGACTCATCGTATATGGATTTTCAGAGGCCAGAGACTAATGTAAGTGTACAGGAAGAAGCCACTACTGCAAGTGCATCAACCCCCGCAGAGGTGGCGAAGATTTATGTCAATGAACAGCCAAACCCAGGAGCAGCAGACAGTGAATTTGGCCAAAAGAGAAAGAGAAACCCTATCATTGTTACACCCGCTTGGTGTTATAGTGAAGCTGCTACAGGTTTGTCCTTTTCTTTGTGGAAAGATTAATAATGTGTTGTTCTATTCAATACAAGTTGAGCAGTGGTACGCCCTTTTGGGTTGTTAATATATATTCTGTGCATCTTGGTAGCACAGTGGGATGCACCCAGGAATTCCAGTGTATTGCAATTTGTTTTTCAAATGTTCATCCATGGTTAAGTGATTTGTAATAAAGCCACATTTTCTGCGGTTATGTAATTGTAAATCTGTTACTATGATCTGTATCAACTCAAAAGTGTGGTGACAGGAACCTTGCGGCACGAACAAAATTCTACTTCACATAGTGATGGTACAAGAAGTTTCGATATTTGGAAGGGACATGTTAATCCATCGTTTCCACAGAGATCTATTAAGAAAAACATCTTGTTCTGTCTAGAGGGCCGTGAAACTGGTGCCAACTGGCCTCAAACTTGTTCTTATGGAGGTTATGCTGGAAGGAATAGTGAAAGATGGACCCCTTTTCTTGAAGGCATGCACCCCCCCCCTCTCCTAAACAGTAGTATTATTCAGCAGTGCCCTGTTGCTTTTTTTTTTAAATTCTACCTGTAGTTTCCATATTTTGAACTTATAATCAATTATTCTTTATTATCAATATTAGGATGGAATTCACCTACAGTCCAGTTTGAAGGGCCTGCAGTACACGTTGTAAGAAAAAGTTGCCTATCTTGGTGCCCAACTTCATGTGCTTATACGTCAAGTGCTCCTTCTGCTCAGCCTCATGACAGGGTATGGATCTCTCAAAAACTTGTTAATGCAATACGGTACAAGTTCAAATAGTTGATGTATTGCGGTTTGCTTTGGTTCTCTTTAGTTCATGCAATTTCAAATTCTCTTGTGGTGCACAAATTTTGATACATTGCATGCTTGGTTTTGATTTTAATCCAACATATTATCTTTTCTTCCTGTGGCAAACTGGATATCTTGTGTAGCTTCCATCAGAAAAGCTGAGAAAATATACTGTGTACAATTATACATGCGATTATTCAACAATATCGACAATGTCATAAGTTTCGTATTGGAAGATGCATGAATGGCGAATGGGCAAAATTGTTTTAGGGGGATGATACTTGAATGCTTCCAGAAATGATAAACATTATCAAACTGTCTGATATATGTGGTCTACCTTATGTTGATGTGCTTATTAAGCACAAGATAAACTTGTATGCATTCAGCATCTTTGTGTTGGCTCCCTTTATGCATTTCATTTAAGATCAGTGCAGTAAGCACCCATCTCTTTGCAAAACTAATTGGTCTAGCTATGCTTGATTGTGCTATTTATTTTGTTTTACATATTTATTCATTTCTGATCTAAAATTGTCTTCTGTTGTGCTGGTTCAGCAAGGTGTCCGCAAAGTTCTTGATGTAAAATTTCATCCAGAAGGGTTGCCTCAGCTTGTTTCTTGCACTAATGAGGTTAGTACCATTTATGATTCTTGGTGCAATTTGGAGTCAATATTTTCTAGCAGAGAGGGGGAGCCCGGGGAGGGGACCTGGAAATTAGCGTGATGTTATAGCTGCATATTTTGCTACTACCATTAGATCATTAGTGCAGTATCTTGATAACTTATTATGCTTATTTATATTTTATTTTACCTTTCTTTTGATTCATTCAAATACTATTCCATTAATTCAGGCACCGAATGAATTATTGCTTTTCAATCTTCTTTCTGGAAGGGCTATTCAACTTAGAGGCCACAATACAAAGGTATGCCAAATAAGTTTATTTTGTTATATTTACCCATTGAGTATGTTCTGAGCTAGTGAATCCAGACCCATTCCTCCTTTTCCTTTTTTTGCTTGCAAAATAATATGCGCTTTCCTAGCTGGGATAGAAAAAGCTTGAGAGTTAAGACCACTGCCATGAAAAAATACGAAAGAAGTGATTACGTAACATGCTCAACCTTCTATCTCCTGCAATATTTACTTGTCAATCTTCATCTTGATTGTTTTTCACATTTGTTCCAAGCGTGTTCTGTAGAAGGAGAAACTTACCACCTTAGTAAGCATCTGTTTCTTTGGTGACCGTGATACTGCCACATAAGAATTTCACAATTACGTTAGTTATGTACTTGTGTAAGTACTAACCCATCCAGCTTTCACTTCACATTAGAAGTCAGTTATTTTGGAACTTTCTTGATATTTGGTATTCAATTGGAGTTCTTTTACTATGTTGATTACTGTTTTTTAAATTATATTTATGTTTTCTCAGATCCAGGCTATCGCATTTGCAGTCAAAGGAGCAAGCGTAGTATCTTGTGGTTCTAATTTACTGAAGGTAACTGTACACATTCTTCTTTCTTCAGTTGCAATTACTGCAGCAAATAAGAAAATGATGCTGTTAATTGTTTTTCTTCCCATAAATGGACAATAGGTATGGGACTGCATTACAGGGTCTTGCCTCTATACCCTGGGCGGTGATGACCAAAATTCGGTGGGGCATACTAAAAAAATTAATGCTATGGCAGTGAATAAATGGCAATCCTGTATGTTAACTCTTCATCGGGCTTATTTCTCTGTGTTTACTAAACTCCATTTGTTCTGTTTCTATATATCCTTTTTTTACTTTCTATCTGGTTGCAGTTTTAAGTTGCAAACTTTAAGGGATAGGTCTGACCAAGGAAGCAAGAACCGGAACCGGGATGCTTCCCGGCCAGCAACCGGGAACGGTAACCGGCCGGTTACCGGTTTTCCCAGGAAAAACCCGGTTGAATTTCGTTTGAATTTGCTTAAAAACCAGCTGAAATTCAAAATTTAATATTTGAACTTGCAAAACCCGGGAAAACCGGCTGGGATTTTGTATCCCGGACCCCGGCCGGTAAC
Organism: Phyllostachys edulis; assembly: GCA_036346405.1. Lineage (NCBI taxonomy): Eukaryota > Viridiplantae > Streptophyta > Magnoliopsida > Poales > Poaceae > Phyllostachys > Phyllostachys edulis. The sequence goes on along the minus strand of CM070560.1, from coordinate 60,500,065 downwards.
CGGTAACCGGCGGTTACCGGCCGGGAATTTTTCCCCTGGTCGGACAATATGTTACTTAGCTTGACACTTTACTGATTTGGCACAAATTGTTATTACACTAGTAGTTTGCTTAGAAAACTATGGCTAAATGATGCTGGTTAGTTTTATGGTGCTTAAGTCGTTTTGTTTACTGCGCTAGTGCAATGCTGCTGCATCTCTGTACAGTCTAAGATTCCTGGGTAGCACGGTAGCAATCTCGATTAAGTATGTCATTTGTTTCAATGAATGTTTCCATGACAATGAATTGAACCAATGTTAACTCTTGGATTTTTAGCCTGATTTGTAACCATATTGAAAGCTTTGTTTTGTTTAATGAACATCTAACTTGGCAAAGCAAAGTACTAGACTACTAGCTACAAATAGAAAAAGAAGTATTCCCATCTGTTTGGTTTGTTTTGCTTTGTAATATCATGTTTGTTATAAGGAGATGAACTTCTATGCAGATTGTTCCGTTCTCGATGCAGCAGTGTGAAGAACACACAACGAACTCACGATAGTTTCCATGACTGTGCTGATTAAGTTATTCCATATGTTAAACATTTCGAATTGCCAGCTCATGAGATTTGCTGGTCGAATTTTCTTTGTGTATATATCTCATAATAATAGTGTTGTTACCTGTATATAGTATCCCTTTTGTTGCAAATCCTGTTCACCTACTGTTTTCTGTGTTTTGAAACATCAATACATGGTATGATCGCTGGGATAAAGTTTTTTCCTTTTGGTTTCCTAAGTATTGCTGTTCTTTTGCTGTACTTCTGTTACTCTGCGAAAGTCTATTGATTTGCTTCTTAATCCAACCCTTGCTCTGCTATGTAAAATTCTTTATAGATCATCTCTATTTTTAGTTTTAGTTTCAATTATTCTAGTTCTCAACATAGTGTACATTTATAGGTCTTGTTGTCACTAGTGGAGCAAAAGGTGACGGGAAACTTATACTATGGAATGCCTTGAGAGGTGAACTTGCTTCTGATCTAAATTCAAACCTGAGGTAAACTGGAATATTTCCATTTTTTTTCTTATATGTTCTTGTTCTGGCATACTACTTAGTCCCTACGTTTGACGATACAAGTTACTCTGGTTATGTGTGCAGTGAAACTATATCCACTAGTATATACAAAAGTATTTAGATTGGTCACATGAAAATAACATAAACAGATTTGGCATCAAAAGTACTCACACTAATGTGTAATAATCATATACATTTTTGCGTCATACAATGGAAGGTAAGTATTCAGATAAAATTTATGTGTGTTTACTTTGAAATGCATCTTAATGTAATTATGTAAAAGATATGAGCTGGTTTACAAGTATTTATAAATTTGCTTGGTAACTTGTTGGCAGTGTTGTCTATTCTTCTATGGGAAATTAGGAATCAAATTACACTATTGTACAGGGAAATTAGGAATCAAATTACACAATTGTACAACCGTAGTTTTAAAAACTGGACCGGTGATCGAACCGGCTAGGCCACCGGTCCAACCGTTGGTTCACCGGTTGAACCATTGGCTTCCCAAATACTAATATTTTATTAGCTATACATTATTTCTTCAACCTTCAGGCCTTGTTTGGTTGGGCCCAAATTCCTGCTCATCCACATGGATAGACTGAGATTTTAGTTCAAATTCCCGGCCTATCCACATAGATTCCGGCTGGGAATGGACTTTCCAAACAAACCCTTAAGGATTTGAATCCATGGGGAAATTTCTGTAAATCTAGAAAACATGTGCTCTACATCAGTCAAACCGACCAAAAAACAAGGAAATAAATAAGAAATTGATCACCAAAGACATTAAACAAGAAGGGAACAAGAAATAGATTGACAATTACACAAGTTGTTGCTACCAAAGTATTGGGTCCTTGATGTAAAGCTGCTGGCAGTAGATATTGCGGTATTGCCCAACCACAAGCATGCACAGAGGCGTCGCCATCGCATGCCGTCACTTGGAAGGTCAAGCAGCTGCTACCACCGCTCTCGTAGTCAATTTGTAGCGACCACCGCCAGGACACAAAAACTCGAGTAGTTGACCACCGCCAGGATATAAAAACTTGAATAGTTGACCACCCCCTTTACTTGTTACTTGGTGGAGGAACGGCCCCATCCGCGATATCCCCAACGAAGAATGGTTTTGCCCGATTACCATCCCCATGGGGAGAGAATTTCCCCATCCCTGTCCACTAACACGGGAATTCCCTAACGGGAAACAGGGAATTGGCTCCATTGCCATCCCTACTTGGGTGGAGGTCGCCGGTGGGGAGGGAGAGTTGCCAAGGCACGGGAGATGGGTAAAATGGAATGCACACAATGTGAGGAATCCGATGGTTGTGGCAGTTTTGCGAAGGGGCGTTAGAGACATGCTAGTTGTAGCGGGCGACAGCGACGACGATGGGTGAACATGGCGACGGTGTCTAGATGGACGGGAAGCCGAACTAAGCGTGTCAAAATGTAGGGGAAGGTGGGGGAGACTTAGGTGTGAGATAATCAGATAGAGGCTCACCAAGGATGGCGAAGGAGGGCAATGAACATGGAATGGAGGTGAGGGAGAAAAGGTCTGATTCGACATGCTGCATGAATGAGAGTTAAATTAACTCGAGGAGATGGAGGAACAAGGGTTGGAACTTGGAACACATTCCGACGCGAGAAAATTAATGAAAAGCTAAAATTGGAGGCGGGAACACAACATTGGCCGATGGCGGCGTCTCGAACAGAGGAAGGTCAGGAAGATATTGATTCTTGCAACAACATGTGCTCGCGGTGTGCGCACCAACGCCAACGAGGTCAACCCGGCTCTGGCCGGTGACCGGAGCTAGGAGAGGTGTAGTAGGTGGCCTGACTCGTTCTTGTAGTCCGGCGGTGAGGATGGGGAGGGGAAGGGGTAGGGGTTGGGAGAGGCAGGGCGTGGCTGATGTTGGCGGTAGGTGAGGAGGAGCAGGGCGTGGAGATGGGGAAGGGGAGGAGTAGTGGCACGAGGGGAATGGAGAGATAGGGATAGAGTAGAAGAAGATAGGCAGCGCGGCTCCGCGCTGGGGGCATCACTGCCCTACGCTAGGGTTTAGTGTGGCTCTGCGCTACCTAGCGATTTTGACTTGTACTTCTGATTTCGGCAAGAACTTGGCTAGAAACCCTAATTTCTATGTGGAATTGATGTTTTGAGAGCCGGCCTATGCCTCTCCTATGGGTATTTGAGGGAGAGAGCCCTATGGCGATAAAATGTGAAGAGGCGATGCTTGCGGGTTAGCGCTGGACTCTGCACTACACTGCATAGACTTGGAGTCGTGTTCTCTTCTTTCTAGTACCTTCCAAAACGAGCACTGGTTGGTGCTAGGGCTGGCGTCGGCCGACATCAGGTCCTTGGGCTTCAACATGGGCTAAAATGGTGTTTCGGGGCTGTGAGCGTCGGCCGACACTAGGGTTGGGCGCAGGCCCGCACTAGGGTATGGTCCTTCGTAATTTTCACGTCTGACCTTCGATTTTGACAAATAATATAGGCATTTCAATTGTTTCGACGAGGTGTGCGTCTTGTTCACCTCCAATTTGTCATTTGGTGAAGTTCATTTTATCACAATTCCCTAGGAAGCTCGTTATCAGCTCTTTTTAGCAAATGTGACGTGTTTCCGTATAGTTTCCGCATCACCGACTCATTTGCAAACGTCTTCAAATTTGGTTAGGGTTAGTAGCCAAATGGCTCCAATGATCAGTTATTATGTGGTAACCGGAGGAAAATGGTTATGCATATTAGTATAAAATTGGTGTCAACAGTACCATCAATAAAAACTAATTGAGAGGAACTTGGTTGAGGCCCTTGTCATGCTAAAGATGGATTTGGTCGGTATCAGATTTACGTGTTCTAGTGAAATATTTACTACTTCATCCATTAACTGCGCAGATTTTGTTCTAGAAGTGAGACTAGCATTGGGCAAATGAAATTGTTGGTTATTTTTCTACCGCGATAGATTTATTTTTTAAATTAGTTTTAAAATTGTTGTGCTCAATTATGCAACCTGTTGGTTTGTAGGACAGATGGTGCAAGCTTATATTGTTCCTACGTTCACATATTTTATGTTTCCACTTAAGCCTGCTAATTTCCAAAATTTATAATTCATCCTGCCCTAGCTGTCAAAACCTTGTCAACTTCTCTGTTGATGTAGGTCCCAGGATATGGTCTATCCTTCAATTGATACAATGGAGTTCTGTAGTGAAAATCTTCTGGCATGTGGAAGCGACTGTGATTATGGTGGCTCAGCTGTGGTACAATTATGGGATATTGAGTCTCCAGAATCTTACTTATCTTTCTCTGCAAGTGATTCTGTATGTATCTTTTTTGTTTTTACCTTTTAGCTGAAATTTTAGAGGTGAACAGAGCCCTAACACATCCCGTTCGCAGTATATTACTTCCCTTAAAATCAACCCTGCCCGCAACACTATCATTACAGGTTATTTACCTGTTCTGTTGCATGGTTACTCCCTCTATTGCGGTCACAGTATAGACTATATGGTTATTGTTGCCTCCAATATGCAGGTTCCGGTGATGGGACTATCGGCTTATTTGACATTCGTGCCTGTTCTGCAATTAATCATTTGTCAGTGGGATCTGGTTGTGAGGTAGTTTTCTTATTGCTTTCCATCAGTAAGACATACTAGTGGTTTGTGTTATCCTATTTTTGAGCAATTTATTTTGAATATTTATAGATTTGGTTTACTAGTGAGTATTTAGATTTTTTTGTTCGCATTTTGACCAAAGCTGATCTTGGCTTTAGCTTGTAATTGATTGAATTCTCAGAGTGACTTGAATAATCATGTAATATTCTGCCCGATTTGGAGCCCTCATCTGCCCTTGTAAATTTTGCACATCATTCTCTTTGTGACGCCCATTCAATGGAGTGGGAGAAAAGGACTTGAAGCTTCAATTTGTTAGATATGTCTTGTATAGGGTGTTTTTTTTTTTGGCATATTTACATATAGATGTAATTTGTATATCTTAGCCTTTGGCCCTTTGGAATATACAAGGTTTCATTCCAACATGGTATCAAAGTCATGGGCTCTCTCTCTTTCCCGATCCCAAAACCATCGTTGCCGCCGCCACCCTCTGCTCCTCCCTACGCTCCTCTGCTCCTGGCCGTGTGACGCCGCCGGGCCGTGAAACGCCGCTACTCCTTTGCTCCGCACGTCTTCCCCGACTCTGTCGCCGCGCCGAGCCTCCCTTGCGTAGGTGGTTCTTCCCCGCCCCAACACCCCTCCGTCGTCTGGCGGGCCGTCGTTGCCTGGATCTGTGCCTCCTCGGCTCCTGCCCTCGCCTCCGTCGCTCGAATCCGCGCCGCTGTCGCCCAACTGCGCCTCCTCGTGCTCCCGGCCACGCCCCGAGCTCCAAGCGCTGCTAGCTCCCTTGCTCATGTTCCTAAGCTTCGTATGCAACTTGTGTCGGCCTGTCAGATCATTGATCACAACTGTCGTGTTATTCTTGAGTCCGACTCTTGTTGCTTCCAAGACCATCGCACGGGGACTCTGCTTGGTGCTGGCTCTCGGCGCTGTGATTCACAGCGCCTTTGGGAGCTCGACTGGCTGCATCTTCCTTCTACTGTCTCCACCAGTCAGCCAGCCACTACACTTGCCACTGTTTTTGTTACGTCCTCTATTGCTTCATTTCCTCAATGGCACCATCGTTTGGGTCATCTCTGTGGATCGCGACTGTCGTCTCTAGTGGGCCGTGGTCTTCTTGGGTCTGTTTCTGGTGACACCTCTTTATCTTGTATGGTTTGCAAGTTTGGCAAGCAGCTGCAACTCCCCTATCCCTCTAGTGATTCTGTTTCTGCTCGTCCTTTTGATTTTGTTCACTATTACTTTTGGGGTCTAGTTCTATTTGTTTCGAAAGGGGGTCATCGATACAATGTGATCTTTATTGATGATTACTCTCATCATACTTGGATCTACTTTATGTCCTCTCGCAGTCAGGTTCTCTCTATTTACCAAATGTTCACCACCATAGTTCGTACTCAATTTGCTTTGGCCATTCGTGTGTTTCGTACTTATCTGCTGGAGAATACTTATCTCGCCGCTTATGTCGCTTTCTCGAAAGGGTACTCTTGCTCGGTGCTCATGCTCGAATCAGTGTCTCCGAAAGCAGACTTTTGCGCTCTCATATTTGCCTCTTCTGTTCCACCTCACTTCTGAGCTGAGGCTGTTTCCACTGCTGCTTTCCTCATCAATATGCAGCCTTCCACTGCTCTTTAGGGTTCTACTCCTGTTGAGAGCCTCTACGGTCGGGCTCAAGAGTACAATCACCTTCGTTGTTTCGGTTGTGTCTGCTTCGTCCTTCTTTCACCTCGTAAGCGTACCAAGCTGACTGCTCAGTCAGTTGAATGTGTTTCTTGGCTACAGTTTTGATCATAAGGGTTATCGTTGCTACGACCCTATTGCTCGCCGGATGGGGATCTCCTGGGATGTCACCTTCGATGAGTCCCGACCTTACTACCCTTGTACCCCTACTGTCAGCCCAGATTCTCTTGTTGAGTCGATCTCCTTTCTGACCTTTCCCAACCCTCGGTTTTCCACTTCTGTTACGCTTCCGCCTTCACCTTCTTCGCTTCCCTCCTCCGGCTCCACTTGTTCCCTTTCCGCCAGAGGTTCCTTCCAACTCTTTTGTTGAGATTCCACCATTTCCCTTGCACTACTCTCGCCGTTCTCGGCCTACCCTTTCTCTAGTTGAGCCACTGTCTTAATTGGGCCCTGTTCCCAGCTCGTTTTCTCCGTCCTTGCTGGACGTCAAGAATATCTTTCGTAATGGTGAGCTACGTGAGGACTACATGCAGCCGCCCCATGGGTATTCTGCCCCTAATGATATGGTTTGTCGCATTCGTCACTCTCTTTATGGGCTCAAGAAAGCCCCTCGTGCTTGGTTTGAGTAGTTACAGAAACGCGATTCGTCCGAGTTGCGGTATAGGATTCGGGTTCGTAGTTTGCCACATTTTTCTTTCAATTTCCACTACGAACATGAATCTCGTACCCTAAACTGGTTTGGGTTCGATGAATCCGGTTTGCGATTCGCGGGGTTTTATAGTGAATCTGGTAACTACCTGCTTCTCTATCGCCATTGCTGGTGGCTTCTCCGCCAGTGATCATGTTCATGACCCTACCCTCTTTGTTCACATATCTCCTCAGGGTCGGACGCTCCTCCTCTATGTGGATGATATGATCATTACTGGGGATGGCACTCAGTACATTGCTTTTGTGAAGGAACGTCTCAGTGAGCAGTTCTTGATGTCTACTATGGGTCCTCTTCGCTACTTCTTTGGGATTGAGGTCACTTCTACGACTGAGGGCTACTACCTCTCCCAAGAGAAGTACTCTCCAGGAGAAGTACATTCAGGATATCCTTGCTCGCGCTTGTCTCATTGGTCAACACATGGTGGACACTCCTATGGAGCTTAGTGTTCACCTTCGACCCACTGATGGGGAGCCTCTTGACGATTTCACTCGCTACCACCATCTTGTTGAGAGCCTCGTCTACCTTGGGATCACTCGACCTAACATTTCTCACACAGTTCACATTTTGAGTTAGTTCGTTTCTTCTCCCACTTAGCTCCACTACATTCACCTTCTTTGTGTTCTGCGATATCTTCGCGGGACCATCAGTCGTCGCCTTTTCTTTCCTCGCTCTAGCTCCTTGCACCTTTAGGTGTACTCTGATGCGACCCGGGTTAGCGATACTTCTGATCGTTAGTCTCTTTCTGCCTATTGTGTTTTCCTTGGTTCCTCATTGATTGCCTGGAAGACCAAGGAGCAGACTGTCGTTTCCCGTTCAAGTGTTGAGGCAGAGTTTCGAGCCATGGCGGGCGGCGTTGACGGCTGAGATAACTTGGCTTCGGTGGCTACTTGAGGATTTCAAGTGTTTGGTTTACCGACTCTCTATTATCAAACAAGATCTTGCACGATCAGCATTGCTCGAGATCCAGTGAAGCATGAGCTCACCAAACACATTGGAGTAGATCATGCTTATTAAGTCATCGACTAGTCGACAAGTCGGTATAGAAGAGCCAACTGGAGCTGGCGACTTGACTTGTGCCGGCAAGTCGGGCGACTGGTCGACTTGTCCGTCGACCAGGCGGCGGCAAGTTGGGCGTCTGGGGAGGAGGGACGTGGGGCTTGGTTGTCAGAGGCAGTGGACAGAGAGATAGAGGGAGTGAGTGAGGAGTTAGCGAGGGAGTGAGTGAGGTAGGGCAGTCGGCACCGAAGGGAGCTTTGAGATCTAGTCGCCGCCGCCCTTGGAGGCAGCTCCCACTGGCCACCCTCGCCCTTCGTTGAAGGCTCATGGCTCCTGTCGCCCTCGCCCTTCGTCGAAGGCTCATAGCTTCCGCCGCTCCCGTCGCCCTCGGCCGTCGCTCTGGATCCAGGTATGCCCCTCTCTCTAGGCCTCCCTCCTCCCGCTCTCTCTCCGTGACCCTTCCTCCTCCTCTCCCTCCTCCCTTCTTCCCAACTCCCCTCCCGGCGGCGGCCCGGGCTCCCCCTACCCTGGGGAGGGGAAGGCGAGGAGCCGTCGGGAGGGGAAGTGGGGAGAAGGGGAGGGAGGTGGAGGCCGAGAATGAGGGAGAAGGGGTGGGTCGGGTCATGCCAGTGAGGAGGGAGGTTGGGTTGCACGGGAGGAGGAGCTTGATGCCGCCGCCGAGAGAAGAGAACAGAGGGGAGGGGCGAGTGAGTAGTGTTGGCGTGTGCTGCTCTGTATCGCTATTTGTTTGCTGAGCTGCTACTGTGCCGATTGCTGATTGCATCACTGTCTTTTGGTACCGTGTTAATTACGTTTTTGTAACGCAGAAGCACAGATTTTTTTAGGCAAGTGCAAGTATTGCATCCTTCAAGGCCGTGTATGATCCAAAGATCTATCCAAAACGGAAGGCGAAGTCTAATTATTCGGGATGGAAGTATGGCTTTTGGCCAGTTATTGGCAACCGAGATTTGGTCCGATGTTCGCATTGTGACCGGAAGGTATCGGAAGGAATCAAAAGGTTTAAGGAGCATTTTGCGGGTGGGCTTGGAGATGTTCAAAAATGTGCCAAGACTACAATAACAATCATGGAAAAGATGCGAGAGGTTTTGTGGAAGTACAAAAAGGGTAGACCACTCTTTCTAGATTATGATGATGAAGGAAGAGAAGATGAAGATGTGAGTGTGACAACAACTGACAAGGAGTCCCAAGTCTCTGTTGTGCAACCAAGTTCTGGGACAGCCGACATGTGAGAGTGACAACAATCGAAGATGGTGATAGAGAGAACATGGATGCTGCTACTAATTTAGATGAGTTCGAGATGGATGACTTTTGAGAGATGAGAGAGTTGGACATGTTATTGTTGTGGATTTATGTTACATCATTAGACTCTAAGCTTATGGACTTATTTTATTGTCGTGGACTTACGTTGGCTATGTCGTGCTTGTTATGTTGCTCATCATTAATGTCATATGAACAGTACCTGTCAACCAATCGACCGACTAGTAGTCGGTCACTAGGAGGGTAGTGTCGACTTAATAACCATGGAGTAGATTCTTCATACATGAGATCGTAGGTGCATGATCAAGTTATTGCTCTTCAGTATGTGCCTTTGGAGTTTCAGTTAGCCGATTTCTTCATCAAGGACCAGACTAGAGCTCAACATAGCTTCCACCTCTCCAAACTCAGTGTTGTTGATTCACCATGAGTTTGAGGGGGGTATTGATATGTCTTGTATAGGGTGTTCTTTGCATATTTATATATACATGTAACTTGTATATCTTGGCCTTTTGGAATATACAAATTTTCATTCCAACACAAATAAAAAAAACTAGGCCCAATTTTATTTAAATTTTCCAATTGCTCAATCAACATTGGCCATAGCTCTAGGCATTGAAATGTTTCCTTATTCTTTGGTGTTTTAATCATTTTCACACGTGCCATGGATACGCTACATCGCACAAGTTGGAATTGTTGGGTGTAGTTTGCATGGATCATGTGCAAGTTGTCATTTATGTTAAGGGTATTTGTGGTATTTTTCTATTGTTCTAGGGTTTAGTCTTGTGTGTCCTTTGTACTCTATATATTGCCCATTGGGCTATTGCAATAGAACGAACTCTTCACATTTGCACTCCCCATCTCCATCTAACATGGTATCAGAGCACTAGGTTCTCTCCTAGCCTTCGCTCGTCCTCCGCTACCGCTGCTCCTGGGAGGAGCAATCTCCACTCCCGAGGCGGTCTCCTTCTAGTAGTAGTCTTTTTCTTCTCAGTAGAAGCAGCAATAGCAGCACAACCACCGTCTCTTGCTCCGGCACCACCGCGAGCCTCAGTCCCGAGCCAGATCCGGCGAGATCCATGTTGCCGCCAAGACACCCAGCCGGCCATTTTGGTCGGATCTGGGATCTTGACTCTTCTTCGAGCTTGTCTGGCAGGCGCGACGCTACTGAGCTGCCGGAGGAGTTTCGGCGGTGGAGGAGCAGCGGCGACGTCGGTGTCGGAGGCCATCGGAGAGGCAGGTCGCCTCGATTACGGCTCGCTCGCGTCGGGGAGGAGCATCACCTTCGCCTTGGGCTTCACGGTCGGCTTGGCCTTCGGCTTAGCTGCCGGTCTTTGGCCGAAATCTTTGCTGCCTTCGTCGGCTAGGACCATCCTGAAGCGGAGGCCGCCTTCGTCTTGGTCACAGCCGCGGCCTTCGGTTTGGGAGCCACCTTCCCTTCTCTGCTTCGGCCCGCCAGCCGTCCTTTCGGATCGATCAAACATCCGTGGCCGCCTCGGCCTTAGATCGTAGTCGGCCGTAGGCGTGTTTGCCGCCTTCTCGTTTCGGTGGAGAGAGAGGAAGATAGAGGGAGAGAGAGAGATGGGAGCAGAGAGGAGTTTATAACCAGATCTGGCCGGAGCTGCTCCGACTTCACCGGCTCCAGCTTCGGCTGATCTGGCTCTAGCTTCTCTAGTATAACTGGCTTTGGCTTCTCCAGCTTCGGCTTGCTTCTTCTACTGTTAAATAGTGTCCTTTGAGTCATTTTTCCTTTGAGTCCATCCAAGTCCGCAACACTATCTTTGAGTTCGTTTAAGCCGTGCGAGTCCACAAATTTCCTTATCAGTCAGCTGATTACTTTGCTAGCCACGGTCCATCCTCTTGGATCGAGCGTGGCCCTCTTCTTTCCCTTTTGCATGGCAGTAGTCGCCGCTCCTCTCTCTGAGCCGTTGTAGATCGTAGAAGTCATTATGATGCCGCTGCCCCGAGCTTTTAAGGCCGCTGCACTTCTTCCGCGATGCGCCTCCACTGCGCTTCTTGTGCACTACGCTGCCGCCGTCTCAGGCTTCGATCTACGCCGCCATGCTTCTATCCATTCCCCTTCGGCTTCTCCGCAGTCGCCGCTCCTCTCTCTGAGCCGTTGTAGATCGTAGAAGTCGTTATGATGTCACGCTGAAGCGTTTAAGGCATCACGCTTCTTCGCGATCGCCTCTCATTGTGCTTCTTGTGCACTACGTTGCCGCCGTCTCAGGTTTCGATCTAAGTCGCCATGCTTCTATCCATTCCCCTTCAACTTGATTTGACAGATCTCTCGATTCCTGTGGTTTTATCATCTTCTTTGTCATGTTGCCGCAGTCGACTTTGCTCTCGCTTGCCTTTACCTTCATTGCACTTTGTGTTTTATGGGCTGTCGCACGACCCGGGATGGGAGAAGATCTTTTGATACTCGACACACTTTTCTAAAAGTTGCAGGCTACGACGACAACTTCAAGACTTGGATTTTGGATTTGTCCTATTTTAGTGTTAACCCTTACCAAACGCAATGCTATTGCATACGCCTTGCATTTGAGGGGGATGTTAAGGGCATTTGTGGTATTTCCCTATTGTTCTATGGTTTAGTCTTATATGTCCCTTGTACTTTATATATTGCCTATTTGGCTATTGCAATAGAACAAACTCTCACATTTGCACTCCCCATCTCCATTTAACAATTTCTTGTGTTGGTTCTCATCTAAGGATGTCTGTCATTGCTGAAAGTGCATCATCTTTTCTTTTAAGCTTCCAGTCTCTTTAGTTTTGCTGACATATTTCTTCCCTGAGAACTGATAGTAAATATGTTGTTGCTCAACAGGTTACATCTGTTTCATTTAGCAACTGTGGTACCTATTTTTCGGCTTCTAGCACGTCAAATAACACACTAGTTTGGGATACAAGACTAGTTCCGTTAAGTCACAGCAGGGACGTTTCACCAAGCAAAGACATGCGCTTCTTTCGGCCTTTACATTGCTTGAGCCATGGCAAGCAGATGCCCACTGCAGAATATACAAGTCAACTGCCTGGGTAATCATTAAATTTAAGTATGGAATCAGTGACGGATCCACCATAGGGGCGCGCCGGGGCTGAAGCACTGGCTCCGCTCGCTGCACCCTTGGCACCCTCCCAGTACAACTGCCATTATTTGCATCACAAATTTAGTTAATTTTGTTCTTAAGATGGCTACTTGTGCATATTTTTGGCTTTCGAAACACACTATTTATTATTAAGATACGACATTTAGTGTATTTCCTATTTTAACTTTGTTCCTCGTCATTTATGTATCAATTTGTATTGCACATGATATTTAAATGTGTCTTTGCTAGCTCACCTCATGATAACTTTGCCCCACTAACACCCTTGTGACAACTTTGCTCCACTAACACCCTTGTGACAACTTTGCCCCACTAGCATCCTCTCCATTTTCGTCCTGCGTACGCCACTATATGGAATCGTTGCATCTAGTGATTATTTGTTAATTAAAACAATATTTATAGTCTTTGCCGGCCTTCCTACCTTGGTTTGGAGAATTAGCAGGTTATGGCCTTAATTATTGCGGTTTATTATACTTCGATTTAGTATCACTTTGTATTCTTTGTTTTGTTTCCAAACTCCATATGGGCTTTGAGAAAGCTATGCATTCTTTGTTTTGTTTCCAAACTCCGTATAGGCTTTGAGAAAATATCTTCTTTGTTACAGTCATGTTGATGAGGGTGATCAGGGGGTAAATGCCACAGAGTGGCTGCATAATGAACCTGTACTTGTTACTGTAAGTGGTGATGGCAGGTGAGTAAACAATACAATGGTGATATGGATCGTGATCATTTGTCCTGTATTTTTGTATCACTTACCAAATGTGCTCAACTACTCTGCCTGCAGCGTTGGAATGTGGGATGTTACTCTAGGTCAGCCTTGTGTCAGGCATATCGTCACCCATACTCGATGTGCCAATGCGGTAAGCTTGTATTCCAATATTCTACTTGGTAGTCCTTTAGCTGATTTTTACTGATGCTTTAATTTTGCCATGGAACAAATTCCAGGTTGCTGTAGCCCCTAATGATGAATACATCTCCACAGGAGGAAGTGACCAAAAAATTGTGAGTTGATTATTTGGCCTTGTAACTAGTTTCTTCTTATGATGCTCTGTTTTGCATGGATATAGGTGTGATTTAGATTGTCTGTGTGGCTCTGCAACCATAAATCATTATAAAAAGGTGAAATGCAATACAGCAACCTTCTCGATATGGTTTACTGAGCAGACATAGTAATTCACACTAGATAGTGTATTGCATCGTGTCATCTGGATGAGTTTGAGTTTTTGCCTTTACGTTTGCAACTGACTGTCAGTGTGATCCCTCAGAGTTATTGATCATACCAAATGTTTGTGATTACTTATGTATTTCCCTTTGTTGGTTCTGATAAAAGAGTGTTTGTTTGCCTTGTTTCTAATGTTTAGCTGCTCCTGTTGCTTACACTATTGGTTTGGCAGGTTTTATATCATAATAAAAGTGGGCGCACACCTCTTAATTGGCGCCTCACCTACCCTCTGCCAGGAAATGATTGATATGCTGCCAGAAATTGTGGGATGATTCCACTAATGGTAATTGGTAAGTGAGTTTTTTTGTGCTTTCTGACGTCAATGAATTTGCGAAGTATTGGTATGTCAATAAATATATGGATATGGTATCAGTGCATACAACTGCTATTCATTTCTGTATAGATTTGAGCAGTAGTGGTATCTTCACATATCAGACATATAACTTACTGTAGACATCTAAGGGACCAAAAAAGAAGGAAAAAAATCAAATTGGTGAAAGGCCTTGTTTTATTGTGGAGACGCCTGATGTTTTGTCTTCATAAGAGATTGAGCAACTTCTATTATTTCCCAGCGCACCCTGCAATCTGTTCCTAATTTTCCTTATACGCATGTCTTTTTCAGCTGAGGATTTATCTGCACCAGGTTGTTGAACTATAGTAGAAACTCTGCTGCTCCAGATGGATGTGGAGCCAGGACTGGTATTGAAGCCTCTACTTGATGGACGACTGCAGCTTGTGTTGGGTCTTAATATAAATGAATTATCATGCCTCTTTACAACTTGAGTCTGTACCTTTTTGTTCTCCTGTAAAGAGAGTGTTGATGAAACCAATGTCAACCTGATTGATGATGGTTTTCTATTCTTAGTAAAAATGTTAGCACTGATTATTAGGCAATTCCCTGTATCAGCAATTGAGTAATAGCTACGCACCCGTTGCCTGTATTTCTCTTCTTCCTTTTCCTTGAGGGTGAACATGTAGTCTTTCAGCATTGCCAAAAGGGGAAGCTGCAAAAATTAATGTTAAGCAGTCGTTAAAGAAACTATAAGTGCTTTATATTATTTGGAACCAAATAGTTGACAATCAATCAACCTGAAATTGCGTGGTTACTAAAAATATTTTTACCGCATGTTTCAACTCAGACAATATAAATATTTATTTCTGTTCTCAAGGTTGTTTTTGCAGGTAGAGTAAACCATATCAGTACCAGAAACCTTACAGAGCATTCAGAATGGATATGCATACCAGTGTTCTGATCAGAATATTAGAAGTCAGCATCACTGGCAACTACTTGCCAGCGTACTTACTATGCTGAACTGAAAACAATATGATGCGATGAGTGCTTCACATATGCTGTTATAAACTGTTGCTTAGCATTATCATTGAACTGTTTGGTAGTGTTGTGCCAGAAACGCAGTCAAGCACTGAGCTGTCTATAATTTCTTTAAAAAAAATCATGTACTGGCTGAATATAAACTAGATTATGTTGATTTACCAGTACTGTATCATGATTTGTTTACAGTGGCTACTGGAGTTTGTAATTCAGGAAATTGAAGTTTACTGTTACATGTATCAGTGATCTTTGTGAAAACCCTTTTAAGCAAAGTACAAGGTCTTTTTGGTTGTGCAACAATATGCATTTTTTATACGAGAATCACAATTATTTTGTTCACCTTATTTTTTCAAATATTGTGTAGGCCCTGTTATTGCTTGGTTTGCTATAGTTGATGGCATGATCTTATCCATTTTAACATGTGGACGATAATATCTCATGCACCAACCACCAAAAACCTTTGGTTTTTATTCTTTCTGGGAGTAATATGTTAAGGAATAGATTTCTTCTATAAATTGCATATTATTGTTGTTTCTCTCTTCATATGCAGCTTTCTAGAGGCATGGCATATGTGACTTCGCCTGATTGGTTTGACAGGGTTGCTTTCACCCAAGGGATAAACTAGGGGCTTTGCTATCCAATATCCATAAGATGTACTTCTTAGTAGTTCACCATTTTACAAGTATGTTGGTTTCACTTCTGCTGTTTTTGCACTTTGTAGAGAAGTTTTCTTTTCAGTTCAAGACTAAAATTTCAAGTAGAGAAGATTATCACTTGGTTTCTTGTTAACTTTCCAATTCTTTATGTGCCAAAGAGTTGATTTCATGCCCCTTCAGTGAAAGCCTTAGAAGAAAGTTCTAATTAAACATTCACTTGCATAATTAAATATCCTTGCAAACCAGAAGTTATAATGCTTGAATATGCTTGCGCATAGTTGATATTATCAAATATTTTCCTTGTCTATAAACTACCATTTGCATATTACTTTCCACACTCGTGAAGATGTTGAAACGAAAAAAACAACCCCATTACTCTTAGAGATGAAATAAAGCCAGTAAAAGAATTGGTTAGTTCCAGTAAAAGAAAATGTGGACCCTGAATGTATTAAACTGTTTTTCAGTCATCTAGGTCAGTTTAGGTCAAGATGTCAAGTACAGGGTGGCATGATCATTTCTAAAATCGAAATATTATATGAAGGGTTTCAGATGTGGGAATTCAATTTCAAGTCACAATCTCGCACCTCCTCATAGTAGAAGACCTTTTCTCTCTCTTGTTCCCAGATCTCTGTCTTTGCCATCAAGAGTTCTACCAGGCCTGCACTTTTTCAGGTTAATATATCTTAGATGTAGTAATTATGTTCCTAAAATAGATGTACTAATCATCAATTTTACTTAGCAGCTCTAGTACTTACCTGGAATTTTGTTAACTATAATTCTAGCACGTTCTGCCCGTTTCAAGTGCTTGTGGGCTCCTCTGCTTATTGAATACCTTCTCTCATCCTGTGGAGAAAACTATAATTAGCTCAATGGAATCAAACTTGGAGTTAAGTTTTGAAATATGGTTATCAGGTTATGGTCAATTGGTCATCAGGCAGGCACTTCACCCTGCTGTATTCTTCTAGCCATCGCTCTTCATCACATGAAGCCATCCATTTTTCAACCTTGTCCATTATATCTTTACGGCTTGTGGCCTCCTCTTTTGCTTTGTATATATATTCATCCATTGTCTTTAGTAGATCATCATGGTCCACATCTCCTGTATATATTATTTTCCCAAAGTGATGTTAGTCATTGCAGTAGAAAGTATAATTCTGCCCTTAAAAGAATATAATGAAATCTGATTGGTTGCACGCACCTGACATTATCAGATCCATTATGTTGTGCATTTCTGTCTGGAAAGGCATATCCATGTGGGATTTCTTGCAAATTTCCTCGATGTCAGTTTGCTTTTTTATGAATAGCTCTTTCATTTTGCTTGCTTTTAACTGATCTAGTCGCTGAACTTCAGATTCAATCTATTTCATTCAATATGGTGGAATTAAACACCTATCAGCTGCAGACATTACAACTCATGTACCATATTTAAGTTTTGTTTCCAAGGTTTTATGTCTGGGGTTTGTTTACCTGCTGAATCGTCTCAAGTGTCAGGCTTCCGGGACCTAGTACACCATTTCCTGATGTCATTGAAAATATCTTAACTTCCCCATATGGCTGGCGCTCCTCCATGGTAGTATCCAGAATATTCCATAAGTTTGTTAGTGCTTTTCCAAGGCTATGGAGCTGCAAAATAATACCTGCATTAGTTGGTAGTTCTTCAAACATTTTATGTTTCTTTATCCTATGTTTTTTGGCATATCTCCTGTTAGAACTAGAAAAATTCACTAACTCACGCTATAAGAAAAAAAAATAAAAGAGTTGAACAGTTTGAACTTTCTAAGAAGACTAGTGAAGTTTCTGGTAAATGCGTTGGGCATGTCTGCTTGATCGTTGTATCGTTGAGCTTGAAATGTTATGAAGTGTTGGAGTGCTTTTCCAATATGTATCAACCCCTTTAGAGCTTGAAAGTAGTCTCTGATCTCAACACTGACCTATACAGCAGGTGAGGTGTTCGGTTACCTGTAGCAAAGATGGTATACTGCAATACCAAGAAGGCTTTGATTTTTCTGAAATTTACTAGATGGCCTCCAATATTGATCCATGCTCACATTCCATTGATCTAAGGTGCGCATTACTTAATGTTTTCATTATTAATTAATGTTTTCATTATCTTCACGACAATATATATTGTTTGCATGGCCTTTAGAAACAGCGTTTGCAGCCACAAAGTATCTTATAGTATAAATCTTATTGATGGTGCACCCAGCTTTGTAAAAGATTAAAAAAAGGGGTAAAACTAAAAGCAAACATTCTTCTGGTTAGAATTGTGTTCATCGTTTTGCTCCATCCATGACACGGGAAACTTTGTCTAGCTTCAACTTCCTGAGGTGTTTTGGTAGTTCTGTTTTGTCTTTTTTGCTACCAGTTTCCTAGTGATGCTAATTGAATTGATTGTAAGTTTTTAACCTCGATATTTTGGTGTGGGGCCTGATGCTGTTTATTATGTTCTTCTAATAATTCCGCCAGTTCTGTGCATTACAGAAGTATTTGCAGAAGGATAAGAAATTACCTTTTCCATTCTATGGTTCTTCTCTTCTTTAAGCTGCTGGACCATGGTGTTGAGCTTGTTGAGAATGTCATCACTGATGTTCTTCGTTTGTTGTTCATTTGCTCCATCCAGCAAGCTTGAGTGAACATCAGCAAGGATCTTTGAAGGATCCATCCCCATAATTTTTGCGAAGTTGTGAATCAGAACTTTATACTCTTCAACTTTGCAGAGGCGATCACTCTAGTGCAAATAAAATTCCGATGGGTAAATGAGATGACCAGGATTGTTATATATTTTGATTGTAACACAAGTTTTCTGTGTTCATTTACCTTTTCTCTTTTAAGTCTTTGCAGTTCAGCCTGGTGCTCCTCGAGTTTCTTCAGTGACAAATCTTCTTCATTAACAGTGACAATTTCATTCTCTGAGCGCCCTGCTATTTCGGATGCAATTCTTTGTATTTCAGTCTGAACCCGTATGAACTGCTTTAGTCTGGCTTCTTTCCTCATCTGCATTTCTTGCAGGGCTGGTGTAATGGAATTCAGCTGCTCCTTTAGAGTGCCTGTCATTTTCTCTGGCTGCATAAAGAAATTTCAGGTTAGCTTCCTACTGTTTTCCTCTTCAATTTGATTTAATGATAAGGCCTTTAAGATGTGAATGATACTCGTCCTGGGAATGATCTTTCTCCAAGGGAAAGAAGCAGATTGGTGAATTCTGCCTCAGATTCAGCCAATGCTTGATGCAGTTGAATCCGAGACATATTTGCACTATTTACTTTTCTCCTATAAACTTCCTGGCATTCCTGCTCTAGCTCTTCCAGTATTCTTTCCCTCTCATTTTCTTCTTGCCCGACTTCATCCCATATCATCTGCAACCGTTGAGAGTTAAGTAGGCATGAAAACATCATCAGCTATTATCCTATAAAGCTAGATATTTTGGGGAAGAGAAATCTACCTTCAGTTCTTGAAGCAAGTAGGCACATGATGACTCTGGTGGTGCTGCACAGGGAGCTTTTCCAGTCATCCTGAGTGATCCCATCTCGAAGATCTTTTGACAAACCTGGAGCAAATATTGCTGTGAGCAACTCAATTGGGTGCACTACTTGCTTAGAGCTTGCATTGGAGGGCAGAGATGTGTAAGTGGTGTGTGACAGAAAAGCTGGGAAATACGTTGGTGGATGCTGCGAGTGGCTTTAGATGCTGGTTTTGCTTGCAAGACAAGTAGCACATCTGTGGTTGGTGTCGCCATGAGCTGAAACAAAGCCTGGAGCTTTGGGAGGAAGGGTCTGCTTTGTTGGCTCTTTACCTTTTGTCATTGGCCTAAATATTTTCAAGAAGTTGGGCAGGTATGGTCTCTTCGCACCTTTCTTTTTTCATATGTTGTAACGAAACAAAAAAGATGAGGGTTCTAAGTCACAGTGATGGCTGCTCTGCATCCTCAATGGATTGAATTCTTCAGGTTTCCATCTGCGGTGAGCTTACCGCTGAAGTTGCACACAAATGGGTGCTACTTTATTGGACATGTGGATTGTTTTGAGTGCGAAGTGTTACTTTGTGGTCACTGGTTGGTAGATCTGAAAGTAACAGATCGATTGCTTACTCGCTGACACTTAACTGCAGACTTTAACTGGCAGGTAACTTCAAATTTTCTGCCCATGCAAGTTGTTATTTCTAGGCACAGGATATCTTTTCTGGCAATTACCCATCTGTTTTCTCTGGCTCTTAACGACCTGCGTTTGTATTGTACATTACTGCATTTTTCGGCATCCATCTGATGACATGCCGTGCCTTTCTTGCTCATGTTGGCCTGTCACATCGGCACATCGCGTAGTGGAACTTATAGTCAATCAGATGCATAGCAACGTGCCATCTTACCGCAATAACATTTTAACGGTGAAATAGCAGAGATCACGAATATTATGGCGGTTGTCGGCCGTCCCGGTTCAGTTCAAGGTTTGCAAGTAGCAAAAAGACGGTCGAGATCGGCCCGCCCAAACTGTCAAGCAAATACTCTAAAAAAAACTGTCAAGCAAATAGGACGGGAGTTGCCGGTCCCGTTTCCAAGATGGGATATCGTGCCGCATGCTGTGCCAGAGTTACAGTGCCGACTGTCGAGGAACTGGATATATCTTGGCCGTTCATTTGTACGTGTAAGATCAAGATCCACCATGGAAGGGCATATACCCAATTTGCCGGTGGAAGCTTTATTAGCCTTCCGTGACTGAACGGACGGCCACGATACCCGCCGAATCGAGATGCTCCGGCTGCCCGAGTGTATTCCCCGCTAAAGTTCAGGTCGCATCAGCCGGTTCGTATCTCTCTCTCATTGGGCGTTCGTGTTCATGCTGCTGAGCAGTTTTATTGCACAATGGTCCATGAAAATTACAGGCATCAAGTAGACCGGCCGTCGCAAGGGACACGACCTAGTGACCTACCAACAGTTTGTTCAGCTGCTAGATGATCAAGCCATAATTTTGTCATAACCCATCATCATGAATACCAAATCCAAATGCTATATAGCCAAATCAACCAACAATAAAGTGTTTGGGGATACAATTGGAGAATTGGAAGCAAGGATTAGGAAGAAGCAATAGACTGGGAAGAAGCAATGGAGACTGGGAAATCTAGAGAAAGGTATTTGGGGAAGAAGAGAGCAGCAGTGGGGAAGAGATGTTCTCTGGTTTTTTCCTCGATGCCTTTCTGTCTTGCTGCTGCTACCCTTTTGTACTGCATGATTAGGCTGGTCCAGTTCCTTCTACGGCCCATAGCCCATGTCGACCAAGCCCAAGGCTCTTCATAGAGGTGTATATGACAAATTTACTTACCACTTGAGCACCCATCCTAGCCATTAACAATAGCTGGATTAGGTGGCCAGCGTGGTCGGGAAGCAGCTGTCGTGCACGCAGCTGAGCACGTCGCGGTAGTCCCTGTCGATGGTGAAGGAGTCGTAGACCTTGCCGTCGCTGCTCTTCTTGTACTCGAACAGCAGCGACGAGTGGTTGAACGCCGTGAGCTTCACGAACCCGTAGTCCTTGTCCCGGAAGATGCTCCACTTGGGGATCGCCGTCGTGTAGTCCGACAGGTGGCTGCCGCCGCCGCCGGCCACCACGAAGATCGTCCCGTTCATCGTCCCGGAGTAGCGGCTCTTCTCGCTGCTCACGCACTGGCTCTGGTAGAGGGGGCACGTCCTCTCGTAGTTGTGGACGTGGCCGAAGAAGGCGATGTCGACGCGGTACTTCTGCCACAGCTTCTGGAGGCTCTCGCGCCCCTCGGGCTCCTCGAAGGAGCCCTCGTCGGCGTACCACGAGTTGGAGGAGTAGCCCAGCACGCGGTGCGCCGCAAACACGAGCCACGGCTGGTGCTTCCGGTCCACCGTCGACAGGCACTGCTCGATGAACCGGTACTGCTCCGTGCCCTCCCTCCAGTCGTGCTCCGAGTCCGCGATGCAGAACCGGAACATGCCGTAGTCCACCTTGTACCTTCATGCGTATCCGTACGTACAAACATAAGTACACTAGTTGTCAAATTCATGGCAGCCATCCCATCTTCTTATAAGCATATTAATACACCACGCAACACCTGAAAATGTGTGCTACATGCTTATCTAATTTGCTTTGGTTACGTTCGTTCGTTCGTACCAGAAGTTTGCTCTGTTCTCGGCCGGGTAGTAGTACATGGTCTCGGCCAGCACGCCGCACTCGCCGCCGGAATCCGTCACGTCGAAGAATCCCCCGGTGTTGGGCCAGTCTCTCTCGTGGTTGCCGCTGCACGTACGCATGCACAATTAAAGCCCGTGCAGATGCGTTTTTGCATGATACTACGTGCTCCACACGTGCACGGTTCGTGTGTATATATATATATATGCGTGCGGTGCAGGCGCGTCGTTACCTTGCGATCATGTAGGGCTTCTTCGCAGTGATGGGGGCGACCTGGGCGGTGAACTGATCCCACTGGGAGATGTACCCGTTGGCGTAGGGCAGATCGCCGATGTGGAAGACGATGTCGTAGCTGTCCAGGTCCGCGACCAACGTGTCGGTCGTGTTCAGCGATCCCGGCTGGTAGTTGGCGAACTCATTCGATCCGTCCCTCTCTGCCTGGAAATTAAGATTCAGATGACATGCACATGTGTGTTAACCCATTATCCTCCCTCTTTCAGATAGTTTTCTTAATTTGATCTTTAAAGTGGTACCATGAAGTAGCTTATTAGTATTACCTTTCCCATGTCACCGAAGACGATGATGCGCTGCAGGGAGTTTTGCCCCGGGGATGGCGGGGCCCGGAATGAGTAGGGCTTGCCCCACACGACGGATCCGTCGGAGAGCTCATGCCCAATCTTGTAGTGGTACCTGAATCATAACAGAGTAGCCTCTTCAGACATGCTTGGTCATGGTGGACAAGTCGAGAATCATATACTAGTGTTAAGAAACTATGGGCTTAACCCAGAAGCCAGCCCATATATGGGCTTTCCATCCCAAACCCTAGCAGAATCTCTAGCCTATAAATAGAAGATGTTATTCATTGTAAACGATTGATCGATTGATGAAGGAATAAAGAGAAGCAAGAAACACTCTATATCTCTGTGTTCAATCTATTATTATGTTCTTATTATTGTTCTTACGATTCTGAGTTTGTCTACGAGGTAATCGTTCGGATTGGACTCGCTAGCGACGGTTCCTCAACACTAGGTACGTACTCTTTGTTTGGCCACAGGTCCCTCATGAAAGCTGTGTGGATGAAGCCAGGGTCTCTCCACCCAACCGTACGCGCCGGCTCGCCTGAAAATTAGCTCTTATTAGGTACCTGCATCTGCATGCCTCCCGTTGCTGAGAAACGCACGAGTATATATCTTGGACAAAAAGGATGGGATTAGCCCATGAATCGACCGTGCGTACGTACCGCACATGCTGCCGCGGTTGAACGTCAGCGTCCCGGCGGCCGTGCGCGTGGGGCCACTGCCGCTGCCGACCATGCCCCACTCCACGAACGGGTACGCCTCGCTGATGTCGTAGCCGCTCGTCCATGTCACCGTCATCTGCACGCGGCGCACGACACAATTAATCCTTTGAGACGCTAGATTGTTGAAGCTGGAGAAGGATACGTTGATCGATTCGATCGAGTCTCGCTCACCTCGTCGTGGGACTTGCCCTGCGCGAGGCGCGGGAACACCGGGGCCTTGGGGTTCTTGAACGAGATCGGCTCCGACACGGAGATCAGCTTAGGCTGGAACGTACGTACGTGCAGTGCAGTTTCGTTATTGCTCCACGCATATGCATATACACGCCAATGGATTGCGACAAGGTGATAGCCAGTGCTAGCTTACGGTTTCGAGGCCGCCGGTGAACAAGGCGAAGGAGAAGTCGTCGCGCTGGTTGATGAGCTGGAACCGGACGGTGCCCTTGCCCCAGTACATGTAGTTCGCCGAGTAGTTGGCGTATTGATACTGCAGGCATGATGCAACGACAGCAAATTAAATTAAGTTCAGATGCTGCATGCATGTGTTAGCAATTGGTGATGACAATCAGCACGTGCAACGAACTGTTCATGCACGCACGGAAATTAGCAAGATATGGACCTTTATAGGTGCTGTGCAGAGCAACGGTTCGCCAGGGTACCTCGAAGGATTAGGGCACGCACCCGAGCTGCACGTATGCCACGTGTACAATGATCTCAGGTGCTTACACATTTGCACTGAATGAATGTCCAAGAGGTGAAGAAGAAGAAGAAGAAGAAGAAAGAAAGTTTACTTGAAATCAGCCGGAGAGAAGACGGCGATCCAGTCGTCGACGGAAGGGTTTGGCCAGCCGTATTTCACAGTGACCCACTCGGTGTCTTCTTCCTGTCAGAGAGAGCTCAAAATTTTGAGAATCATGCATGTATCCTGTATATCAAAATAATACCAAGATGCATGGGTTAGCTCCCATTTTTCGTGCACTTGTGTTATTTGCTCATCTAGCGGGAACCGATTGGCTTATAGTGCAGCTAGTATCTATTAGGTTAAGTTTTATCTGAATCAAGTGAAAGCTCGATAGTTAAGATGCCTTTTGTTGAGCAAAGAACGTAACTAGCCCGTAATATACACATTACCGAAGAATGAAGAGGTGTTTGTGTACTGTTTCCTGCACCAGGTCCATAGTGAATGCCGCGTGTACTCATCCAAAGCAAAGGGTCACATCACATGGCATGTAATTAAGTATCGAACTGAGGAAGAAAGAGATAAAGGTATATCCCCTGCAGCGCCGTGGCGTGACGAGCAATATGGGATTAAAGCCCTGTGTGACTGGTCAGGTCCGGACTCAGGCATGATATTGCGAGATGATATTATACAGGGACCGACTAAGTTACAGTCGTCTAATTTTTTTTTGAAACATAGTCAATTTTTTCGGTACGTTGAATCACCATCCAATGATTTCTATTTTTTTAAAAAATCTAAACTAGATAGAAGTAAATCTAGACGAACCTTACAAATACAAATAAAAAACAAAAGAAAAAAAATTCTAAACTAGATAAGAAGTAAATCTAGGTGAACCCTACAAATACAAAAGCAAAATAAAAAAAAAATCTAAACTAGACAAAAGTAAATCTAAATGAACCTTACAAATACAAAAACAAATAGAGCTAAAAGTTACATTAAAACTGTGCTAAAATTGTGTTTCACTTAGTAATATAATTTTAGACTAGTACTGTGTAATTGTGTTGTGGATGACTAAGTTTTAAAAAAAATTCAAACGGCTGGGAGCTAGCAAACGGATATTATATATGCTCGCCCCATGTACGACAAATGATCCAACGTATATGATGACAAGATCGAGCACAGGGATCGCCCTGTGAACGTGAAGAAGACTAAGTAAACGACGTGCGCCAGACAAACAAAATTGATAATTAAAGCTGCAACTAGACTGCAAACGTCCGGCCGTGAGTTCTTTTACCTAGCTAGCACATGCATCTACACGAGCAAGCTTCGCAAATAAACTTTCTTATGAACTCCATTATACAATTATATATATGGCCAAGTCGGTCCGCCTCTGATCATTTTTGCATTTACTGCTATACGTTCTAAACGTCGTTAATTATGGCACGAAATCACCAAATCACAAGCAGCAGCAACTTCTTAGGGCATGTACAATAATACAGATAGCTAC
This sequence comes from Phyllostachys edulis, assembly GCA_036346405.1. Classification (NCBI taxonomy): domain Eukaryota; kingdom Viridiplantae; phylum Streptophyta; class Magnoliopsida; order Poales; family Poaceae; genus Phyllostachys; species Phyllostachys edulis. The sequence continues at coordinate 60,474,837 of CM070560.1, read as the reverse complement.
TGTCTATAACAACTCTCTATATCACTTGTAGATAATACTAAAGATAGCTCATCCAGTGGATTGTGGTGATACAGTCGGCTACAGGATTGTAGACAACTGACAATTTTGTAATGCTTTTTTGGTTACTTAATACTGATCTCATGCGATTGTGGATAGTATATTTCTCTCTCTTTATTCTCTTTCATCCACGTTAGCTTAAATTCTACGTGATAGAGGCTATAGACAGCTGATGTAAGCCTATTGTATATGATCTTATGCTGTGATCGAGTAAGTAAAGGGCTAAACAACGTACGTACACTGCATAACTCCTAACCAATAACGATGCTTTTCACTCTTGTTAATTAGGGAGAGCATTGAAGCACCTCTTGTAAGTCCTAACGATGTTCGCCGATCAAGGGTCAATTTGGATAGTACAATATTTCGATTAATTAGCTACAAATACTTTGTTTTCCCCTCGGATCTGAGGTCCAACTAACACGTAATTACATTATTTTACGTCATCTATCCCTTTGCAAATCCCAAAGTCAATCCTGATGATTTAGCAACTAGATAGAGTAAAGGGTTATGCCCCTCTGCTTAGCCAAATTAAGCTGATGATAATGAATGTACGTGTATATATACCTCCTCGCCGAGCAACGCCGGCGTCGCCCGCACGTACGCCGAGGCGTGGAGGTCGACGGTGGCCTTGTGGATGGCGATCTTGGACAGCGGCTGGATCCCTTCTGCCGGCGATGAGCTCACCGTCGTCGGCAACGTGGCCGCTGCGGCCAACACCACCATGATAACCGCCACCATTGTTGCCATGCCTCAGTTGTTGCACACACGCTCACTAGCTAGCCACTAGCTACTGGACTGCAGGCTGATGATAAGTGAACACCGCCATGGCTGGCCGTTTTATACCAAGTGGCAGGACAGAGGACCCGGAAGGGGAGGATTATACAGTGACTGTACGTTAAAATAGTCGGGCGTGAAGCATGTGACCTGATTAAAATAGTCGCGTGAAGCATGTGACCTGATTTTTCTTTGGAGGAGTGACCTGGGGCGAGCTATCCATGTCACAGCGGGGCTTCGGGCCGTGCCGTGCCGGCTCGGCCCAGCCACCCTACTGTGGTGTGCCGTGCTGGCCCGCCTCGCCTCCAGCGAGGCCTAGGCACAGCCCCAAGCCTACTGTGTGAGGGTCGTACCGTGCTGGTTCAAGCTCAATCCTAGTGGACACCGACACCAGCAGAACATCCCGTCCGAAATGTGATAACATAGGAAATATCTGCTTGTTGTTCTTCCACCAGTTGAACAAGTCTATCTTGCCTCTACCGGAAAGATCAGGATCGATGTTTGCAAAATCATGCTCCATATAGTGGTTTAGCTCTGAGACATAATTCCACTTAGGGCCTGCCTGAGACTGAGAGGACGAAGAACTGAACTTGCCCTTTAGATTCTTCCACAAGTGGGATGTCAAGCTTGCCTTTCCTTGCTGCGTCTGCTGTGAGACCTCCGATCTCGCGCTGCTGCCGAGTTTGTCATAATACATATGGAAAACACGAAAAAGCTCCTCTTTGACAGGTGCGAATGTTAACCACGAAGCATACAGCTGACTACCGTGTGCTCATATTTCTACATAGATAAAACCTGTACTGCTTCACGTCTCACTGCTAGTGTGCTTCGATTCATTTAACACCGAATTGCATCAAGAGCAAATTCAGAAAAATCATCTGGCATTCAAACCAGTGGCTGTAATCAGCCGGGAACGTGAGGAGGAGCGTAGCAGCCCGAGTCCACATCGCGGCTGAATCCATTCATCTCGCGATCAAATTTCTGGAGGAGAAAGAAACGAAGCATACGTGGACGTGTGGACGTGGACGTGAGCGACCCCAGATTCGCAGCGGATAGCGAAAAAATATCGCTCCAGTGGTCACTAGGACAAGGCCACGAGTGGCTGCTTCCTGCTTTCTTGGGGTATTTGGCTGCGGATGACCGGCAGTGGGCTTTACGGGGGCCCAGCTATTAACCTCTTTGCTTGCTTGCTCCTCTTCCTATCCCGTTGGCCTTGTACGATGCGAAACGTGTCGCAGATATGGAATAGTTCCGAGTTCTGACCGCGATCAACGGCGTCAGGTTTCACATCTGATCGCCTGTCAGCTGACAAGGCTGCACAGTCATTTTCTTCGTTTATGGAAGATTAATCATTCAAGTGACCTGATGTATCTACAAAAATACTCAAATACGTCTTTCCAGTTGTACAGAAAGGTTATGCATATGAAGTGAGTCTAGATTTGTTCATGCAGCTCGATCATATCAAAGAAATCGTAACATAAGGGTTAGAGCTTAGAAGGCCAGACACACCTCAAGCTCCAAAGGATTGTGTATCGGATTGTCAATTAGAGGCAAACTACTACAAAATACAAGTCGTCCTCACAAGGAATAGCAGAAGCCAAACACACTGTGCCCCGAAACTGGCCAAGATTTCGCAGGTCAAAGTCAGGAGCACCGGTGTCTTCAGAATGAAACAAAATACGAAGATTAATGAACAGAATTGTGAGTGGAAGCACCTTCGAGTTGAGCGGGCCACACGCCTAACTGGAGCACTGTCTGCTGAGTCTTCTAAAACAGGTTCCCTGATTTTCTTTATCCTTGATCGTGATAAGCCTGTATAATACATGGAACAAATTCCTTAATAAATTGGATGTGTCATGTCGATATCAGCGTTCGAACAGTGAGTTACCTTTGCGAAAAGTTGGTGCTGGTTGAACCTCCACGCTATCATCTTCCGATCCTGTAAATGTGGATGATGTCTGACTTTTTCCCGAACAAATATTGTCACAGGATTCTGGCATAAACAGCCACCCATGGTTGCTTAAAATTTGCTTCGTCACTATCTACAACCTGTCGCTCCCGGCTAACATAGACTCCTTCATGGCTGGTTTCTACAAATATGCCCAAGCTTTTAGCCAGTGTCCACTCAAAAAGATAACTTGTATGGGATTATTGACCATCTTTTTGTTAAAAACAACATCATTCCGATATAGCCAAATAGACCAACATAAGGCACTAGCTCCCACTAGGAGTTGTGACTTTAAAATATTAGAAATACCAGATAACCAATTCCCAAACATGTTTGCTATACTCACAGGAGGAGATAAATTAAATGCACATTGAACAACCCACCAAGCCATACGTGCAAAAGGTGTTCAATAAAATTCCTTTTGAGCGGATTATCTTTAGTTAGCACTACCCCTCTTTTGAGATACCATAGGAATATTTTTAGTTTTAATGGAATTTTAAGTTTCCAAAAAAAAGTTCCTACTAGGGATACGAGAACTTCCAATTAGTACCATATAAAAAGGCTGTACTAAAAAAAGCCCAGACTTATTCAGATTCCACCTGTAAATATCTTCTTGATCGATCAAATGTAAATTAATAATTCTCAAAATTAACTCATTCAACTCCTGTAATTTAGGCCCAATAATAGGTCTTCGAAACGAGCTATTTAAAGGAGCCGTTCTCAGAATATTCACCACGGTATCATCCTTTCTCCTTACCACGTTATAGAGGTTTGGATAATTATTTTTCAGTGACGCGTCTCCGAGCCAAATATCTTTTCAAAACCTAGTTTGCATTCCATTTTTAATCTGGAATGAACCAAAACGAAAAAAATATCTTTGATTTTCATTAACCCTGACCAAAAGTGGGAAGTTCCAGGCTTATTTACCATCTGCGAAAGACACTTCCCTCCCAGATATTTTCTTTTTAACATAGATTGCTATACACCTTCTTCATTAAGTAACTTAAACAACCACTTTCCTAGTAAACTTTGGTTTTTTATGTCTAAGTTCTGAATGCCTAGGCCACCCTGCTCTTTAGGTAGACATATTAAACTCCATTTAGCAAGCCTATACTTACGTTTATGACTATCACTCTGCCAATAGAAACGAGAACGATAAAAATCTAATCTTTTGAGAACCTCCCTATGCACCTCAAAAAAAGATAGCATAAACATTGGTAGACTGTTAAGCACCGAGTTAATAAGTACTAACCATCCACCAACAGACATATTTTTCCTTTCCAACTGCTAAGCTTCTTTTCAACTCTATCCTCCACCCCTTTCCAATCACAATTCCTTAATTTTCTGAAGTGAATCGGAATGCCTAAGTACCTAAATGGGAAGGCACCGACTTCACAACCAAATAACTGAGTATACTGTGCTTCAACCTCTTTGGCAATTCCAAAACAAAAAAACTCGCTCTTGTGAAAATTAATCTTTAAACCTGATAATTGTTCAAAGACACATAAAATTAGTTTGAGATTTTTTGCTTGTTCTAAGTCATTATTCAAGAAGAGAACAGTATCATCAGTATACTGTAAAATTGATAACTCATCATCAATCAAGTGCGGAACTACTCCCGATAAAAGACCTACATCTTTTGCTCTAGAAATAATAATGGCAAGCATGTCCATAACTAAATTGAAAAGAATTGGGGACATCGGATCTCCTTGCCTAAGACCTTTCTAAGTTTAAAAAAAGGATCCAAGTTCATCATTGACTTTTATTCCAACACTCCCCCCCTCAATGAAACTTTCTATCCAAGAACACCAATGTGGTGAAAAACCTTCCATTCTCAAAGTTTAAAGTAAAAACGGCCATTTTACTTTGTCATAAGCTTTTCTCAAAGTCAATCTTGAAAACTATTCCGTCCAAATTTTTTTTATGTAACTCATGAATTGTTTCATGAAGGATAATAACTACATCAAGAATAAATCTATCCTGTATAAATGCTGATTGAGAAGATCTGACAACCTTTTGAGCTACCCTAATAATTCTATTAGTAGCAACTTTAGTAAACACTTTAAAGCTTACATTGAAAAGACAAATAGGTCTATATTGTTGAATTTGCTTAGCCTCCGTTTTTTTGGGAAGCAGAGTAATGATTCCGAAATTCAAACTAAAAAAAAGGCAATGAACAAGTATGGAATTCATGAAACATAGCCATCATGTCATTTTTAATGACTTCCCAAAACATCTAATAGAACTCAGCTGGGAAACCATCCGGTCCAGGTGCTTTATTATGTTCCATTTGAAAGATAGCTTCTTTCACCTCCTTCTCCATGAAAGGTTCAATTATTAAGTTGTTTTCAGCATCCGAGACATGAGGTATATCATTCCTAAACGAATCAATCATGGATAAGTGATTAACTTCGGATGGTCCAAACAGATCTTTATAATAATTGGTGATATACTTTTTTAATTGTACATCACCCCGGATTATCCCCTCCTCTTGTTCAAGCCGAAAAATCCTCTGACGTCTATACTTACCATTCGCAATCAAATAATAATAACGTGTATTTCTATCTCCCTCTAAAAGAAATTTAGCTTTGGACCTTTGGTACCATTTAAGTTCTTCTTCTCTTAAGAGCTATGCCAATCTCTCATTAGCAAATTTTTTAAGAGAAAGGTCTTCATCAGACAATCTAAAAAACTTAGCTTTTTTTATCAAGCTTATCAATTAACAGATTGAGTTGTAACTTTTCTTTTTTATAAGTCCCACTGCTATTTTTAGCCCAACCTCGAAGATATTTTCTAAGCGATCTAACTTTCCATTGCCAAATTTGTAAGGCAGATTGACCCCTACTGTCCTTTTTCCACACCTCAGTCACCATCTCCCTAAACCCTTCCCTACACAACCAGCCTAGTTCAAATTTAAATAAAGGTTGACGTCCCCTAAAAGAAGCCGCTCGCGTATTTAAAAGCAACGCCGTGTGATCAGACAACGACCTTTCAAGAGCATTAACTGTGACCAAAAGAAATTTCTGCTCCCATTCAGTACTCATTAAAACTCTATCCAACTTTTCAAATGTTGGGTTCTCTAACGAATTGGCCCAAGTAAATTGCCTCCCTGATAAATCTACTTCCCTTAAATCCAAGGTATTAATCACAACATTAAACAAAAAAGGCCATCTATATTCGATATTATCATTGTTTTTTTTCACCTGCATGTCTAATAATATTAAAATCACCCCCAACTAAAATAGGAAGAGAATCTTTTCTACAAGTGTTAGTAAGGAATTTCTCCTTGAATTAGATTTGAGCTGCACCATAAACAGCCACAAGAATCCACTGGAATCCATCTTCTTTATTTTTTAGATGAAACTTTACATAAAAATCACCAGCATCTATAGAGCTAATATCAAAAACCGAAGGATCCACCCCTAACAGAATACCACCGGACCGGCCTTGTGGTGGAGAACAATGCCATAAAAAATCCCGTCCACCACAAAGATGATTAAGATTAGACACAAACAAGTCTTTTTTTTTACCAGTTTTAAGGATGGCCACAAAATCTAAATGCTGCTCCTTAACCACTTCACAAATGTAGCGATGTTTAGCCAAGTCTCCTAGAACTCTGCTATTCCAAAAAAGACCCTTCATTTTAATTGAAGCTTGATTGGTCGTCTACTCTCTAGCACATTACATATATCATAAACACCCATTGGGGTTGTAATAAACTAATTACAGATGAAAAGTACATTTGAGTTCATATAATCAACAAACAATGGATACACAAAATACTCATGTGGAAATCTATCTATTATCTTATTAAAGCAGAGTCAAAAGAAATCACCACGTTCGCTCTCAAGGCTATAAATTTTCATGTTAATCGGTGGAAAAGAAAAAAGAAAAATCTACACCGTCGATCGTAGTGTGTCCAGATTATGACGGTCTAAATTAAAAGAAAGAGTCTATGTGAAGTACAATAAAACTTAAATTCGGAATAAAAATAAACTAAAGTCAGCAATCTGATTTCCACATGAATTCCTAAGTAAAAGAGACCATGTCAAGTACAATAAAACTAAAATTTAAAATAAAAGTATAATAAAATTAACAAGTGGCAGCTGCCTAGTTCAGAAGTTTCTTCCCTTATTGTGTATGCAAAAAAAAACCTACATTATATAAAGCTTGGTTTGGGTGTATACAGTACAAGAATGATAATTTGTATTTGCTCATTTAGCTCCTGTTCTACCTCCCATTACAATGGATTCCGAAACCTATTGCATTTCTGATTATGTATATGGTTCGAATCGCACCAACAAAGGAACACAGCTTATTGTTTGTTGGATGAATGAATGATAATGACTACTCGGCAAAATTTCACAAGTCAGATAAATCATAATTATTTCGATTGTGTACCAAGATATCGATGTCATATCTCACTTCCACTTTCACTTTCTATTGCCTGTTGTGTTTGTAAGTTTGGGAAGTAGAAGTTTCTTACATAAGCTTGAACAGCCCTTCTTGATGCCTAGTGTATTTAAGTCTATGAATTCTCTTGACTGATTAGGTAATATTGCGATAATGTTGAGAACTAGCATATGCCATATGGTCTGATCTATGCATTCTCATCTTTGTGCTTGGATCTTCGAAAGAATATTTTCCTTGTTTTGTGATTTGGTTACTTGGAGCCGACGACTCCATGGCATTTCAGTTTTCTGTTTTTCCCTCTAGAGAAAATTACGACCAATTGAGAATTGTATAGAGATGACATGTTTTTAACTTTATCTAATGGATAATTTTTTTTACCAAGTAACTTTCTGAATACTGAATGGTTTTTGTCTGCATACAGGCTATTGACCCAAGAACACGCATGGTTTTGTTCAAGATGTTAAACCGTGGTGTTTTTAATAACATAAATGGTTGTATTTCTACGGGAAAAGAGGTAACTTTCAAGTTGTGGTTCATATCCAATTGAATTGGTTTCACCATTATACGGAATACAGAGCTACTTTAGCTGTATACAGCAGAATATATTGAATGTTGCTTGAATTGCTAAGCAATGTTCTATACATGGCTGACTATATCTATAGACAGACTCAATGCTAACTGTGGCAGTTGATTCGTCTTTTGTTTTTATGCACAGGCAAATGTCTATCATGCAACAAAGACAGATGGCCAGGAGTTAGCAATCAAAGTCTATAAAACTTCCGTTCTTGTTTTTAAGTAAGATATGAACTATAATTGTTCGGTTTTGTAACTGGATACTTGTTGAAAGCTACTGAAGAAATGTTGATTATGGATTTGCTCTGTATCCTTCAAGTACTTGTAATATTGTTTTGATTTGCAAATGCTTGCATGTGAACAAATTGCACCATTTCCTCATGTGAACAAACTGCACCATTTCCTTCTTGCAGGGATAGAGACCGATATGTTCAAGGCGATTACCGTTTTAGGCATGGTTACTGCAAGCATAATCCTCGGAAAATGGTTAAAACTTGGGCAGAAAAGGAAATGAGAAATCTTTTACGGTGAGATATTTTTTTTGAAATGGTGAGAAATATTCTCGTCCGACATGCTTTATTCATGATTTTCAGTTTTTCACTCTAGTATTTTGGTAAAAAAAAGAGTCAATGGTATTCTTCTGTTTGCCTGGATTTTTTTTGGTTGTGAAAAAAAGGGATGCATTTGGAGCGACAAGCCCTAGTTGCCGCCTTTGATTTTATTCTTTCTCTGTCCACCAAATTCTGACCCTGGATATTTTTTGATTATTTAACCCATTTTTTAAATTTATTTTTATTACTAACATCTCACCAACTTTATTTCGAAATTTGACCCTTTTTTGCCTCGCCACCACCTGTGGCATGACAAGATAACACTACTACGCGCGGGATAAGTCTAGCTAAATGACAATTCTTGTCACGTCACTGGTGGTGGCATGATCAAACAACACTGTCACGCCGCTGGTGGTGAACGCCGCTGATGGTGGAGTGGCAGGATTTGGTCACGCCACGAGTGACAGCGTGGCCACAAAGGTTAGAATTAGAAATAAAGTTGGTGAGAGATTAGTAATAAAAATAAACTAAAAACTGGTTAAATAATAATAATTGCTCTCTTACCCTCCCTATATTTTTCTCTTTTTTAAAACTTTGCAAAAAATGCTTTCAATTATTCAAATAGAAATTCAGGCCATGCGGTAGTTCTAACTTATAACATTCGATTTTCATTCATTTATTGACACCCTTGTTCAGAGTTAGAGCTGCTGGAATCCGATGTCCGGTACCGTTGCTATGGGGGCTTCATGTTTTGGTGATGGAATTTATAGGTAAAACTTATGTTAAACATTTGTCTATTGGATGCTTGTCAGCTTTCTCCTGTAACAATGCTATATCACTGCCTAATAATTGTTCAGGAACATACATTGATACATATCTTGCTTGCAGAACATCTAATTGGAGAGTCCTTTCAATGGTTTTATCGGTAAATCTCCTAATAAATTGATTTGGTTCTCCTTCAGGGAAAGGAGGCTGGGCTGCTCCTCGTCTTAAGGATGCTGCTTTATCGGATGACAAGTTGCGTGAAAGTAACTTTGAGGTGCATTATCAAGCTGATATTTGCAGCTTATATTAACGATAGTAGGTAGTTCTGTCATCCATCATTTTGCCAAAAGTGCAAGGAAACTTTGGTCTACACTAAATGATTACAGATGTTACCACACCTAGCAGCTTAGTCAAATGTTCATAGATGCGACTTTGTGAATGTTGAATCATTTCGTGTGTCATGCATGTCTAACCCAAGAGCTTGCTGCATTCGTGCATAAATTTTTCTACTTAGTGGCTGGCATCAATTGTCTGTTATGTTATGCAGCACTGATGTTCCCATTCTGCTGCAGAAAGGACAATTTGTATCATGGCATGTCCATATAGTCATTTGTTATTAATAACTAATCATGCCGTAATGTGCATGTTCTAGTGCGACATCAAGGCTGCCTCTGCATATGGTTTGCATTTTTCCTAGATATCAGGCATTACTCTTTGTTTTTATGGATTGCAAATATTTTTAATGTGTGTAAGTACTAGTGAGTAGTGACATACGACATGAACCTAGGAGGGTCTCTAGGATTACCGCTGTCCATATATATTTTTTGTAAGGAAGAAGTCTATTTTTAGCCCTTGAACTCTGTTCAGAGTTCATTTTTCACCATAAACTTGAAACCAGTTGTTTTGCATCTCGAACATCGAAATCCGATCAAATAACCCCCGACCCAATCCCACCTGGTTTTCTTCCACACTGGCGTTGACTCGCACCTGGTTTGCAAATAATGCCCTGTGGCTCAACCAAACACGTCATACCCGAGGCCTTCTCTCTCTATCTCCCTCCCCAAATCCCTAGCTCCACTGCAAAGGGGAAATCGACTGCGAGGAGGCTGCTTTCTATCTCCCCCAAATCCCTAGCTCTGGATTGATGGCAAGCTCGAGCAACTCAAGGTCCGGTTCGTTGGCGGCGAGACCACATGCAGGCGGTGCGGCTACTTCATTTTCATCCCCGATTCCGTACAGGGAGCGCCCTTTGGAGTACGTGCCGGCGGTCTTCTGCCATTACGGTGAGAAGGTGGCCAAATGGGTTTCCTAAAGCGATTTGAACCCCGCGAGGAGGTACTTCATCTGCTAGAGAGCTCGGGTAAGCAATTTTTTGGGCAAGATTTGGCTTATTTGCCTCTGAGTTGTTCTTTGTGGTTTGAAGTCGGAAGGTTGCAATTACTGGCGGTGGGATGACGGCGAGACTACTCCATTCCTGAAACAGGTCCTAGTTGATTTACGCGATGCTGTCAGAACCTTTAGAAAGGAAAACGCAGAACTCAGAATTTTAGTTGATGATGCTAGAGCAAGTGCAGAGAAGATGAAGGTTTCAAAGAGAGCAGAATTGGAAATGCTAAGAGCAGATCTACTCGAGAAGGATACTTGTATAGCTGAACTTGGTCAGAAGGCATTGAAGTTAGAGGGAGATAGACTTATGCTTAAGTATTTGTTTGCAATTTGCATGGCAGTTGATGTGCTATTTACTCTTTCATTGTGAAATGCATATTGCAGGATGTAATGTGGTTGATGTGCAAGTAATAACCATATTTTGTGTTTCTGAACTCATTGCAACCAAAGCAAATAGCGAAAAAGATCGCTCCAGTGGTCACTAGGACAAGGCCACGAGTGGCTGCTTCCTGCTTTCTTTAGGTATTCGGCTGCGGATGACCGGCAGTGGGCTTTCCGGGGGCCCAGCTATTAACCTCTTTGCTTGCTTGCTCCTCTTCCTATCCCGTTGGCCTTGTACGATGCGAAACGTGTCGCAGATATGGAATAGTTCCGAGTTCTGACCGCGATAAATGGCGTCAGGTTTCACATCTGATCGCCTCTCAGTTGACAAGGCTGCACAGTCATTTTCTTCGTTTATAGAGTGACCTGTCAGCTGGACCAATGCATCGACATCAATTCATGCAGGACCGAATGGCCTGTTCAGTTTCACAATTCGGTGAATGGAATGGACACACACAGAGATCAGATCACAAAATTTCAACCCATGGAACTCATTTCCCCAGAAGCAGAAGCAGCGGCAGCAATGGTGCACTGCAGTAATGACTTCATTTGGATTTTGGGGTCACTGATTTGTTCTTTGATTTGATTTGGTGGATAACAATAGAATTACACACGATAAATTATACTACATGGCGAAACGATCAAAGAATTTCCTTCCAAATTAAGCAGCCTCTCCTTGATGACAAGGCAAAATGCCACACTTACCATCCTGAGCATCATTTCTCCTTTAAGCTAGCTGCAGAGAGGGCAAGGCACGAGCCCGTTCTTGTTGCATCTGGGGCACAGCGCGCGGCCGCCGGTGGCGCCGCCGTCATAGAGCCTATGATTGTCGCTGCACTCGCCGCACACCGCGTAGGGCGGCTCACCCGCGCCATGCCGGGGGGCGTGCCGGAGCACCGGGCGGAGCCGTGCCTGCTCGTGCAGCGCCACCACCTCGTCGGCGGCGCTTGGCCTCCTCGAGGGTGCGGGCGTAGGCGTCGACGGCGCCGCGGAAGGCGGCAAGGAGGACCGGGTCGAAGAGGCTCGCCGAGGCGGGGGTCCGGGCGGCGGTAGCAGGGGCCAGCCTCCCCAGGACTCGCGCTCCCACGGTGGTGGTCCAACACCAAGCTGACCTTCATCTTCTTGGCCTTCCGTGGGGTGACCTCCGTCGAGACGTTCTCCTTGTCATCGGACACGGTGGGCAGCTCGAGCTCGGGTGCGGCCTCCGGTGCCGGTGCGTGTTCATCGGGAGTGGGGAGGAGGAGTAGGTTGGATTGGGCGGCGGCATTTATCAAAGATCCATATCCTAGAATTGGTTTGAAAATGGATTGGAATATGAGTTTAACCCATTTCTGTTATTCGGGTTGGGTGAATTTGGATGAAAGTATTATGTGGGTTGGATTGGTTTGTTAGAGTTACTATTTGAATTTGGTGGGGTTGGGTTTTCTTTATTTTTTTGTGTGGATAGGATTAGGTTAGGGTTGAGTTCTCAACCATTGGCACCCCTAGTACTCTGCAAATCCTAGCAAGCAGCCAACGAAGCAGATCAAAGAAACAAATGCCCTGTTTGGCATAGCTCCAACTCCTAGCTTCATAGTTAGAGTGGACGGAGCTGTGCCAAACGGGATTGCTCCACAAAATTTTTGGAGTTGGAGCAACAGGGAGTGGAGCAGCTCGTAGTGCAATTTTTGGGAGCGGGTAGAACCTTGCTCCAAGTGAAGAGCTACAGGCCAAGAAATCGAAATACCCATAGAAGTTAAGAAAAATTACCTGCAATATGCCACTTTGACTACCCTTCGTTCCCACCCAAGACCCCACCCTCGCATTCGTTTCATTTTCTTCCTATTCCCAATCGTCACACCCTTCACGTAACCCTCCGTCTGTCAGAATGCATAGCCGGGCAAGACCGGCTGCCGAGGAGGAGGGCTGCTGCAGCCCATCGCTGGTCGCTCTCACCGTGCTCTGCGAAGACGGCGCCTCGGGTGTCGGCCGCGACGAGGCCACTCGTTTGCATTGCTTTCATGCCGCTGTTCAATCTGAACTTGTTACCGGCCCGGGCGGTTTGGCCGACGAGATGGATTAGCGCCATGACACGCCGCTCGCCTCTAGCCTCCGAGAACCAACTAGCAAAGAAGAACCGCCGAACTACTATCGTTGTGCACTTGTACTGCTCCTCCTCGTTCTCGGGCTAATCTTGCGGCTGCTTTGCTAGCCTGCTACTCGCTAAGTGCTACTATCTCAATAGAAGTGGATACTTTTTGCTTGGGCCTTTTTAGTCTCCTTTTACCACTCAAGATTTGATACCCCTATGTATGTGATAATGTGAATAACCTTATCATGTAATCCTTGGAAAAATATCATCTTTTTGCCATCTTTCTGTGATCTATCCCCGGGTAGTTGCTGCTATTCTCAGTGTTCTGTTTTCTGTTAGTAGACATGTAATGGGAGAGTTCTAAAGAAAAGGAAATGTAATAATGGAAGAAAGCAGGATGAATTGGCTTACATGTGACTGGTACTAGCCGCTACATTTTCCTTTCTAGTTGTTTGCTGCTGCTTATATTGAAGTGTACTAATATTGCTGCTGGGCAGGATAGAAATTTGGCGTCTAATTGTGAAGCAAAATATTATGGAATGACAAAGTTGCCATTTTCAGTTCAAGGCCAAGCTAAAGGCATATGATCTGATTTTGCTGTTCTCCATTGTAGCATTGTGTATGTAGCATAGCCAGAAAACATTGGTATCAGAAATTACTGCACCATTCTTGTGATCTTCCTGCCTACATGATGCATCATCAGCACTAGGCCACTAGCTAAAGATGTGAGTCAGGAACATCAGAAGTTTGGGCTAAGCTAGCTAAAAATGTTATCGATACTGCTATTTCTCTGTCTTATGTTTTGCTCCGAACGGTGGAGCGTGAGACTATGACGATACTAATTGATTTTTTTTAGAAGATACTTATTGAATTAGAACATTTGTTATGAACTTTGTATGTTTAAAAAAAAATTGAATGTGGGCGACAAAGATAGCACAACATGACAAAAAAATAAAAAATAAAAGCACAGCATGACTAAAATCAACTTATTAAACTTTTATAAGTTAAGCAATACAAAAAAAGATTACTAGTCACAAAACAAGGATAGTGCAGTCTTTTTACAATGATCATTCTCATTTCTGGAGTTGAAGTCAAATTTCTAACCAAACACCTCCTCAGATTGTTCCAACTTCTCATAGGAGTGGATCCAAGAGTGAAGCTGGAGTTGGAGCTGTAAAAACTTGGAGCAGAGCTATACCAAACAGGCCCAAAATTGACTAAACTACGGCGACGGCCACTGCGGCGCGGCTCGTCCATGGCGGCATCGGCATCGACGGCCAAGATTCGCGCCGGCGGCGACCTGACCCGCCCGGCAGAGCGGGCACATCCGGAGCCACCTGTCGATGTCGCACTCGGCGTGGAAGAAGTGCCCTTAGGCCGGCATGACCCGCACGAGCTCGTCGGCCTTGGAGTACTCCGACAAGCAGATGGAGCAGCACTCCTCCTCCTACTGTTGCTCATCCGATGGCGGCGGCTTCTTGGCCGCCTGCTCGTATGTCATGAGCATGCCCTCACGAGGGCACGCTCAACGTCGTCGCGTCCCCTGGTGCCTTCACGGCAGTTCCACTTCCACCCATTCCATCCCACCCACAGTCCAGACCATGGATCGAACCATACGAACTCGAAATTTTTTAACCCGAACCAACCCGTTTTCGGTGAAAACCTAACCCAAACAAAACCATTAGCTGTCTCAACCCGTTTCCATCCATCCAAAGCCAGTCAGAATTGAAAACCAATCCGTTTCACCCATTCCAACCCAACTCATTACTAGGTCTATCCACCGTCCAGCTAATGGTAGAGTGGGCTCCGGCCCCGTGGCCGGCCGTACCTATACACGTACGTGGCAAGGTGCTGACGTTCTAGTTCCCGGCGTTTGGGACGCACATGAGACCTTTCCGATCACATTGTGGTCGAACTGTGTGCCTCGCCCGACGCCGGCCGCGCGTGCTGCTGGAGCTAGCTAGCTACCGCTTACCAGCCGGCCTGGTGAAGTTGGTTCCATCTGCTAGTTTCATTCGTACCATATTGTATCCAGGCCCGACAACACAATCGGTATTCGGTAATATCTCTGTCTTCGGAGTGCACTTGCTGGCAATATATATTTCTCAGCAGCCTGCACGGAATCAGAGGCATGCTTGCATGTGACTCACGCGCCTAGGGATGACAACATGGCCATCTTCGGCGGGGAGTAGTGGAACATCTCTGTCCCCGAGAGAAGGAAAGATCCTTGTTCCCCATCTCCATCTCCGTCCTCGGGTGCTATTCTCTCCTGTGGGCAGCTCGAGCTCAGGTGCAGCCTCCGTGTCCGATGACAAGGAGAACGTCTCGCCTGAGGTCACCCCACGGAAGGCCAAGAAGATGAAGGTCAGCTTGGAGTTGGACCACCATCGGGTTATCAGGGCCCCACGGGGACCCAGACCCGAAAATTGAATCCCTAACCTCTCCTACACAAATACACACAGAGATGACAGAATCAGTGTTCCAAATAATTTAAACAGTGTTTATCAGTATTCTAAATGAAGAATTCCAATAATATTCTTTTGCATCCTGTCTGGCTGAGCACAGAATCATGGATGGATATGTATCTAAGCTCATATACTGATATACAACCAACAAAAGTATCTAAGCCATCAATCTACATTCTACCGGCAGTCCATCAATCTACCAGAAGTATCTAAGCCATCAGTCTGGATATGAGTGGATGAGTGGTTGACTAACCGAAGGAGGAAGAGACCGTCGTCGCGTCGGCTGTTGGGGAGGAGGAGGCCGGTGCCGACTGTTGGGTAGGAGGACTGGACGAGGTCGGCGTCGGCTCTCGGCTGTTGGGGAGGAGGCCGACGTCAGATGTTGGGGAGGACCAGAGCCCAGAGGACCAGACGAAGCCGGCGTGAGCAATGGGATCGAGGGAGCAAAGAAGGCCGCCAGATCAAGGGAGCAAAGAAGAGGCGAGCTGCTTGATCGCGGAGCATCGGATCGAGGGAGGAATCACGGATGGAGCAACAGAACTGAAGGAGGACCAGAGGAGCAGCAGGAGCAACAAAGGGGATGCAGAATTGCTGATGGGGAATTGGGGATTTGGGGTCAGCGGCTAGGAATGGGGAAGGCCGAAGGCCGAAGGGGGATAGGGAAGGTGTCGAATGGGGATGCTGGCATGCTACTACTGCTAGCGTTACGAGTCCTAGTTACGATTTGTGGGAGACTATGCGTAGTGGGCTAGTGGCCCACATGTCATAGGGTTTTTTAATAATATTATTTTAATAAAAAAATTACAAAAAATAAATAGTTAATTTTTTTTTTACAGAAATAGGCTACTGTGGCCATTTCAAATGACGATAGTGCCCAATCGCTATTTGAAATAGCGACAGTACCCCTGTCGCCCACCTAACTGGTATTCACTGCCCCTATCGCCGGTTGCCCCTTCCTGCCGCCATTCCAAATGGCAACCGGACAAGCAATCATCATTTGGAATGTCGACTGGAACCCACACCACCTTGCCACCATTCCAAATGGCGACAGGGGTTAGCCTACAAAAACCCAAAAAATTAGGCCAAAAGTCACTTTTATTACGAGAAAAGGAGAAAGAGGGAGAGGAGTGACCTAGCGAAGCGCTATCGGTTGTAGCGGAGGAGAGAGAGAGAAGCAGATCCGGTCGCCCACTTTGTAGGTAAATATTCTTGCAACTTTGTATCTAAATTCGAAACACTGGTAGGTTAGCAAATAAAACTAACCGCATAGAATTGAATGGTAGATAATTTTAGATGTACTGATATGTAGTGTAGTTTGTTGTAGTACATCATTTTAGATGTGTGTGTAGTTTAGTTAATTGTGTAGTACGTGAATGGTTTAGAAAGTTCTAGATGCATTGTTATGTAGTGTATTATCTCGCAGTTTAGTTTTGGATGTATTGTTAATCGTGTAGAATTTTTTTTGGTGCAATAATTGAATTAATTAGATAGTTTTAGATGTAATGTATTGCTATGTGGTGTAGTATCGTGTAGTACATCATTTTATTTGTGTGTAGTTTAGTTCTGGATATGTCACTAATTGTGCAATAATTTTTGGTGTGTGACAATTGAATTAATTAGATACTTTTAGATGGAATGTAAAGCTACGTGGTGTAGTACATCATTTTAGTTGTGTGTAGGTCGGTTCTGGATATGTCGTTAATCGTGTAGAATTTCTTGGTGCAATAATTGAGTTAATTAGATACTTTTAGATGGAATGTATTGCTATGTGGTGTAGTGTCGTGTAGTACATCATTTTAGTTGTGTGTAGATCAGTTCGGGATATGTCGGACATCATGTAGAATTTTTTATGGTGCAATAATTGAATTAATTAGATAGTTATAGATGGAATGTATTGCTATGTGGTGTGGTGTCATGTAGTACATCACTTTAGTTGTGTGTAGATCAGTTTCGGATATGTCGCTAATCGTGCAATAAATTTTTTTGGTGCAATAATTGAATTAATTAGATATTTTGTTTCTTATTACTTTTTGTCTATGTTCCGTATTATTAATAATGTAAGCATTGAATTTTATGGTAGGGCGGTCACAGGAGACGCTGCGTAGTGGCCCTACGAGTTGCTTGACCCGGCCATTGACACGAGTCACTGTAGTCGCCTCAGTACCGTCCTCCCCCAGCCTGGCGAGGCACCCATCGAGTTTGGCGTATTGTGGCCATGCACGCCCATGAGGGCATGGAGGGTCAACCCATGTTGGGTTCCCAGGTACATGTAGTTGTGACCTTCGTGTACTCAATTTCAATCCGACTTGTGGGGGTGGACTCACGTATGTTGTTAATCCTTTTGACGTAGGTTGAGAGCCGTAGGCCTGCTTCTGCTAGCGAGGATGGTGGAGGCGACGTGGGAAGATGGCCAGGATATTGAGGGCGGTGGTCATACATCGAGACGGTTTCTGCACGACTGGTGTCTCCTAACGACGCTAGTTGACTGTTGGAGGCCCGAGACACACATGTTCCACCTTCCGTGCGGGGAGATGACGCCTACGCTTTAGGACATGGGCTTTCCTGACTGGTTTGCCGTGCACGGGCTTCCCCCTGGCAGCTTACGATGTCACAAAGACGTGGCGCACGGACCTACTCATGAGGTTCCAGGGGGTGCTTCCATCCGACGCCAGGTACAAGGAGTTCAGTAGTACGCACGGGCCGACGCTGAAGTGGTTCTGCCAGTTCTACGTAAATATTTATGCCTCTTGTGTTTTCGCTTAAATTGCTTTGTTCAACTTAGTAATGAGTTCATGTCTTCTTGCAGCCACAGCATGTGGCACAGGACGCACCCGACTACATAGTGAGGAGACACTTCGAGGCCTACCTACTGTGGTTGTTTGGGTGGGTCATGTTCTACGGGTCCCATGACGACAGCGTCAACAAGCACATAATCCACTATGCACGGGAGTTGGCAGAGATGGAGGTGGAGGAGATCCAGCCGTACGCCTGGGACCAGGCGGTGCTGTGCACGACGTACCACACCCTATGCAACGCATGCCACTGGTTTGGGATAGTTCCGTCCTCTTCGAATGCCCGCTCCTACTTCAGTTGTGGTCCTCGAGCATTTCCAGATTAGACGACCACAGCTCGATCTCGGAGCCTACACCATCGCCATGTACGCCACCGCCACCGCCACTGACGTGGATGGCCAGACCATGGGTACAGTGTGGTTTCACCAACCGGTAAGTTTTTTTGAACCTTTAGTTTGTTTCGTAATGTGCTTTATTTGCATGTTCTCAGGTTTTGTTGTTCTATTCCACAGGTCACGTTCACATCGATCATTGCACACGCGTCCTACCATGACTTTGTTGCGATGTTCGATCAGTTGACGGATGACCGCGTTATCTGTACATCGTACACTCCCGAGAGGGTGTACGTATGCACACCCCGAGGCCTGTTGAGCTTGTGCCAGCGAGACTTTGGGTACTGGCTCACACGGCGTCGCTTGGTGCACGGCGTGTTCGTGGAGGAGTACCATGTGCACTGGGTGATACTCCAGTTCAGACTATGATAGCAGGTCACAGTGCCTTGGGGAGCTGTTGCCGCCGAACGTTCATCGGTAAGTTAACGTTTAATTTTGTCGTAGCCTTTGCCTTGCGTACTTACAAATTTATCATATATCTTTCCACATGTATACTAGGAAGGGAGTATCTGGTCGGACTTCCTGGGCTGAGAAGCCAGTCCCTTGGATTGAGCAGTGGCTCCATGCCTTAGAGGACGTAGTCCAAGAGGGTGCTCCCTACGACCACCAGACGTACCAGGAGTACATCGAGTGGTACTCCACTCGGACGAGGTTTCATTGCATCAAGGTCGTGGATGACCCACCATAACACGATACCATGACGACCGACACATACTCCACCCAGCCGGACTCCGCATTCCATAGCACGGTACGTATGGAACGGTCCATACTTCTTATTTACTTCTCATGTTTTCGGTTTCTAACTTGTTATTTATGTATACAGAATGATCTAAACTGAGATATGTACGCATTGATGAGCTCCATGCATGGCATGACGATTAGGGAGCATGTCGTCATGACGAGGCATGACCTCAGAGACGCCATGAACCGGATCATGGAGAAGGTGAGGCGATGCATTGAGCTTACGTCGTGCCGGAGGCCGAGGGACGTGCATGACCCATGGCTCCTCACCCGGACGTGTTGAGAGGGTCCTCATGGCACCGTGTCGAGAATACCCCAGCGCAGTTCGCGGGTACACCTGAAACACTCACGCCTGCTTATTTATTTCGAACTCCACTATTTACTAATGGCAATTTCTTCTGGTGGGTCCTCAGTTCCAACCGTGCACAGGATAGGACTACACGGAGTCATCCGTTGCGATGCAACGACCAGGTATGCCTATCTTGTTTACATGCATAACATACTATTTCAGCATTTCCATCTTATTTACATGCATAGCGCACTGTTCTACAGGTCATACACCCCTTTGGGACGAGGAGCTGATGTCGCACGAGGGAGCATAACCTCGGACTACAACTTTGACAACGAGTGGGCACTATGGCGAGAGGGCAGTAGGCCTTCGCACGACAAGAGCACCTCCAGCCAAGTCTCCGTTAGGGCTTCATAGCTACACGGTGTGCCCGGAGCGAGCCAGCCGACGTAGTACCCCATCACGACACCCGTGCAGACTACTCGCGACGGCAGGGTACCTCGGCTGCTAGAGCCTTTGACATACTCACACCGAATGAGGCCAAGGGCCACATGTGGGGTACACCCCAAGAGGGCCCGCGAGTAGATGTATCGGTATTGTTATGTAAATATTATTTTTTGTACGACTTACATTATGCTAGTCTCGTTTTTACGATATTATTTGTTCTTGTTGTGTGTACAAGTAACCATGTGAGGGAGTCAGCATCGTGACACCCCACACCACCCTACTTCTAGCCTTGATTTTTTTATTATTTAATCCTTTTTTTAATTATATTTTAAAGTTAACCCCTCGCGAACTTTATTTCTAATTCTGACCCCTCGGCCGTGCGCTGTGCCAACGTGAAGCTTGCGTGGCATGTGTCACGCCTTTGTATGTGGCGTGACGAGTCTCCCTTGTCATGCCTTTGTATGTGGCGTGACAGTGCCCGATGCGGAGGAGACGTTCGGAGGTTCAGATGGTCCGAATGTAACCTTTGTCATGCCATTTATCACGGCATGACAATAGTTCTGTGTCACGCCATCCATATTGGCGTGACAGGGCCTAGCTCTAGTTGGTTTGTAAATTATGACAATTATTCCACTTGGATTTATGGATTTGGAACCTATGGTAAGATGATAACAAAGGGACTTCCTTTTGAAAGATCAAAAACAATTGAAGGTACGGTGATACATAACACCATGTACATGTAACATTTAACAATCCACAACTTGAAAATAGAGACCTCTCTACGTAACCAAATATAACACCATCCTTTTAACTGAGAGTAAATACATATATGGATCAGTAATCTTTTTGTGGTTTGAAAACCTTTGACACTTCACAATATTTCCAGGGTGTATCCCAGAAGTGATACATAATGCATCCTCAAAAAAATGACTAATATGTGGATTGTGTGGTACAACATGAGGCACAATTATGCACATATGCTAGACAGTACCGCTGATGAAAGATGCGTAGACATCCTACTGGAATGATAGTTGGTGCTCTTCATCACTTTGTGGTCGTAGACCATTTCGTGCCCACTTCCAGAACTCGTTTTTTTTCATGTTGTTGGATGCCTTGCTACGCGAAGAATTGAATGTGAAAAGACGACGAGATTTGAAGTTGCGAATTAAAATAGACTTCATAATAAAGCTTGGAATAACACGGCGCATAGGGTTTGGTTACATGCATAAGAAACAACATCATGCACGATGCAACAAACCGAAGTACTCCTACGATACATATGCACCTTTTTGGAATGAAAATAAATTTGACCTTCCGAGAACTAGTACGGAATGGTCCGACCTACTGCGTGGACCGGAGCCATTTTCCCTTCCTTGCTAGCTCAGCGTTGAACTCCTCGCCAGCCTCTTTGTCCTTGGCCTCTATTTCCCTCTTTCTCTCGCGCTCCCTCTCATGAGCCTCACGCTCCCTGCACCTGCACGCCTCGAGATGAGTTTTCGTCTCCCGACGTATGCGCTCGTTTTGCTCGTGGGTGCAGCGTTCCTCCTCCCAGATCTCGCGGGCTCTTTTGGCATACCACTCATCGAAGTCGAGAGACCATTGGTCATGTGGGTGGATCTCTTGGTCGATCCACTTGTGGTAGCCACATAGCGGATCCAGGGACTATAGGTAGACGGGAGAGGTTGTTAGTGCGTACTTTGAAAGAGAAATAGTACGGGAACAAACTGTAACTAGTCCTTACCTGCTGCCGATAGCTGCTCTTGTCCCAAGATCGGTCAGGATAGTCAATGGAGTAGTTCGCGCAACCCCAGTAATGCATTCCCAGGCTGATCTGGTGCTTGGACTTGAAGAACTTGCATGGGTCCCTGCACCAACAGAGGGGCGACGTCTCTCCCTTTGGCGGGTGTTGCGGCGAACGCTCGATTGGAACATTCTGGAAGATGTTGCTGCTACAGATGGCTTCATTATGAAGAGCTGCCATCCTAGCACGCGTCTCTTGTTCGACCCGGGCCGCAGCAGCCCTTGGTTGCTCTTCCCGGGCCCCAGCAGCCCTTGCTAGTTCGCGGATCTCGTCCTATTGGCTCTTCCTGTTGTCCATGTCGGCGTGGTGAAGGAAGCTCTAGTGTAGTGTTGGGTTTGGTTGTGTAGTGGTCTCTCCCAGATCTCATCCACCCCCTTTTATAAGTCACAGAGTTGGCATGATGTGGTAAATTTCATGTAGAGTCCTGTCTTTTGGTTCTGAAAAGCTGAGAAGGTACAGTGTTGTCATGTCGATCTGAAAAGCTGACGAGGCATAGTGTTGTCACGTCTTACTTTGCAGAGAGAAGTCATGTCTTACTTTGCAGAGTGCTGTCTTTTTGGTCTGAAAAGCTGACGAGGCAGAGTGTTGTCACGTCTTTCTTTGCAAAGTCATGTCTTTTCGGTCTGAAAAGCTGAGGAGGTATAGTGTTGTCATGTCTTACTTTGCAGAGAGAAGTCATGTCTTGCTTTGCAGAGTGCTGTCTTTTCGGTCAGAAAAGCTGGCGAGGCAAAGTGTTGTCACGTCTTTCTTTGCAGAGTCATGTCTTTTCGGTCTGAAAAGATGAGGAGGTATAGTGTTGTCACGTCTTTCTTTGCAGAGAGAAGTTATGTCTTGCTTTGCAGAGTGATGTCTTATCGGTCTGAAAAGCTGACGAGGCAGTGTGTTGTCACGTCTTTCTTTGCAGAGTCATGTCTTTGTGATCTGAATCTAAACCCTAAACCTAAACCTAAACCGTAAACCCTAAAACCCTAAACCCTTAACCTAAACGCAAACCTAGACCTAAACCTAAAGCCTAATAGCCTAAACCCTAACCTAAACATAAACGTAAACCTAAACCTAAAACCCTAAACCCTAAAACTGTAAACCCTAAAACCGTAACCTATTTCAAAACCAACCCTAAAACCTAAAATAAAGCAGAGTGTTGTCACGTCTTTCTTTGCAGAGTCATATCTTTTCGGTCTGAAAAGTTGAGGAGGTATAGTATTGTCATGTCGATCTAAAAAGCTGATGAGGCGGTTAGGGTTGTTAAGTCGATCTGAAAAGCCTAAACCCTAAACCTAAACCGTAAACCATAAACCTAAACCGTAAACCCTAAAACCCTAAACCCCTAACCTAAATGTAAACCTAGACCTAAACCTAAAGCCTAATAGCCTAAACCCTAACCTAAACATAAACGTAAACCTGAACCTAAAACCGTAAACCCTAAAACTGTAAACCCTAAAATTGTAAAACTGTTTTGTCACGCCATTTATCCCAGCGTGACAGGACTGCCTTGTCACGCCACCATTCACGGCGTGGCAAAACCATACTGCCACGCCAAATTGTTACTTGTTCCAGAGGCGGTGCGAAAAAAGAGCAGCGGTCTGGTGCTAAGTCTTGTCACGCCATTATACATGGCGTGACAGGGCTGCTTTGTTAGGCCGGCATAAATGGCGTGGCAAAACAGTGATGCCACACCAAATTGCTTCCTGTTCTAGAGACGTTGCAGAAAAGGTTCGCGCTCCTGGTGCTAATTGCTGTCACGCCATTTATTCTGGCATGACTGGACTGTTCTATCATGCCATGTATTCCGGCGTGACAGGAGCAACTGATACTCAATACAATCATCCGAATTGAGTTCATTCAATCAACATTGCATGCAATAAGAATCATCCAACATTCAACATCCATCAACTCAGAAATTTCATTTCATGCAATAAGAATCGTCCAACATTCAACATCCATCAACTCAGAAATTTCATTTCATGCAATCATTTCATTCAATATAAACTGTACAGACATGCATATACCCATTCATCTCATCACTTACGCTTTCGGCGTGCACCTGACCCTGGTGTGAACCTCGCTGCTAGGTGTTGGCCTCACGTGCCCTCGACGACATTTACCGAACTAATGTCCGCACAATCACGCCGTTTACGGTGGTGGCGTGGCCTGAGTCGACTGCGTAGGGGGCGATGCACCAACCAGGTCCGCGAGGACCATCTCGTCGGGAATCCTAGCATTAACGTCCTCCTCGTCTTCGCCAGCCTCGTCGTCGTCCTCCGGGTCCTCGTCGTGTGCGGCCGAAGTGGATGTCGTCGCTCCCGATGTTGTAGCACGATCGGAGCCACTCCGAGCCGGGCCAGGTTGCACGACTTCTCCGCCGCCGCCACACAACTCATCTTTGCGGCCATTCACCGGCATTGGCAGCGAACCAACTACAAGGTTAACCAACAAAAAGGTAGTGAAGTTTAATACAACAAAATAAATAACAAGGGAGAACATATTAATTTAACGTAGTGTGTGTTACCTCAAAGAAAGTCTCTCAAGCATTGAAGCTCCTCCAACCCTCTTGTAGCATGAGAACCCTCCCGCCTCGCTGTTTATGCGGGTGAGTCGCCTTCCTATGGAGCGGTCAACACATTAAATTAGTTTACGCATGGTGATATTGCTAATTAGTGGTGGGATAGAATGTACTCACGTAGTAAGCGTTGATGGGGGCCCTCTCCGGCTGAGTGCCCGTTTGTGTGAACTCATCGTAGTCGTCCATGATGTCCTCGTCGAATGAGTCACCCTCACCTATATCTGCATCGATCATCGCCGGCCGAAGCTGGAGACGCGCGACGCCGTGTAGACACTCTAGGTATCTCACGAAGTCATGCCTCTGATGGATCTGGAGCACGTCCCTCGACCGATTTCTTTGGTCCACCCACTCCAACACGTAGGCACGGTGATAAGCGGACCAGTCAGTGTGCTGGTACCTCCACCTTCGGTTCATCCTGCAACAGGGACAATCTAACCGTTAGCACGAATAGCACGAAAAGCACTACCGAAGCTGCACATACACAGCGATAGGTATCCTTACCCATGAAGGTTTATGTCTGTCGAGAACACCACTGGTGGACATACCTGAAACTTTCCAAATTGCCTCTTCACCCGATGGGGCAAGTGGTACTCCACCGCATGGAAGTATATCAGCGGCGAAAGGGTCAGCCATGAAACCTCGCCCTGCTCGCACATCGGGTTTAGCTCGGTTTGGAGGACCTCATCGTGGATGTATGGCAGCCACGTGACCTGCACCAGATGTATACGACAGTAGTGATGGAATCATAGTTCGAACAGGTGAATGCAGCAAGCAAAATAACTTATGAAACAGTACCTGGTCCTGCGTGAAGACGTCGAGCTCGTTTGTATATGCGAGGTACCGCGACCTCAGACACCCAGTAGGTGCCATGATGGAGCTTCAGAGGTAGGCTACTGTGGGTCACGAGGCCTCGTCTTCAAGGGGCCATGGCCATGCCTGCATGGAGATATATACCAGTCGTATTTTTTATGGAACGAGATATGTATGATTAATTAAAAAAATCAGTACCTGCAAGGTTGCACGAGTGGGTCGACCCATGGGGAAACGCTCCCACATCCAGATCTGCAGGAGGTATGCGCAGCCACCCAAGTTGCTGTCCGCACTTCGTGATTGGCACACGTCGCACAAATACCGGTAGAGACACGCCAGTGTAGCAGAACCCCAATTGTAGGTCCATGCCGTCGTGAAATCTGCCAAAATCGGCACTCCGAACACCTGTTGGTGCTACCCGCGTCATTGAAGTGCCCTAGAGAGTACATGTCCTTACCGCCTTGCTGCGAGAGGTCCATGTCATTACGAAGCCTCTTCCTCTTCCTTCGACCGCATCACTTGTTCATCATTGCCGTGTCGGGAATGTATTCCTCCCCCACGTACGGTGGCCAATGCGAGGGATCAAGGTAAGGCTCGAATCTCTTCTCCCAAGTCCGCATCGTGGCTAGCTTCGAGAATTCTGGTGCAATGAAGGTAAGGTGACTTACACCGCGCACGCGACAGGCGGTGATGACGTGAGAGCATGGGACATGTAGCAACGTTGGGACCATACAAGTATAGTCTCCTACAGTCAGGTTCACTCTATGGTTCCGGCCACCATAACGCTCGCCCCTATCGATGTGCCCCCAGCTACCCTGATGGCGTATATATGCAAAGTGGGATCATATTCCTCCACCTCCTGATTGCATGACTCAGCCTCCATGATAGCAAGGTGCTTGGCAGCAGCCGCAGCCCAACGCTGACCGGCGTTGTATGCATCCCTTGCTCAGGTCCACCGATCCACAAAGTACGAGTTGGTCTTTCGAAATGAGTACACCAAGATAGAAGATACTGGCATCACACGGATGCCCTTAATAATGTTGTTGAACACCTCCGAGATGTTCATTGTCATCATTCCATACCGACAGTCATCTTCATCGTATGCCTTTGCCCACTTCGCCTTCTGCTGCAACACCTCATCCAACCACAAGTTACCCCGTTCATTGGTCAGTCCCCTCAGCTCCGTCAACTTGACCTCGAATTCCCTCTTCTCTAAGTATCTGCGCAACAACTTGAACTTTTTGGTGAGATCTTCCCTACTGCATTGCTTAAAGAAATTAGCCGCTAAATGACACATGCACCACATATGCAGCACATCCGGGTGTCTGTCAAGTCTGCTCTTCACAACGTTCAGAATGCCACAGTGCCTGTCCGAGACGATGCAAACCTATCGTCCAGGCCCAACGAGGTGTAGACGGACTATATCCAGGAACCATTCCCAGCTTGCGTTGGTCTCACCCTTTGTCAATGCGAATGCTAATGAAATCAGCTGGTCCTCCGCATCAATACCCACGGCGAGCATCAAGGCACCATAGTACTTCCCCATCAGGAATGTGACGTCAACAGATAAGACATGCTTGCAATGTTTGAAGGCCTCTATGCATTGCCCAAAGGACCAATACACTCTCCCAAGGACATGTTTCATAACCCCTCCATTGAGTTCCATTCAGTTGTGGTGCCAAGGATAAAACTCCATGCTCGGATTCTTGGCCTACATAGCAGTTAGGATTCGAGGAAGCAAACCGTAAGCCTCCTTCCAATCACTCCACAATAACTGCATCGCTCGCTGCTTTGCCCTCCATGCTTTCCTGTACTTCACACGGTACTTAATGAACCTGTAGATAACCTCGATGAGGGTGGCGACGGTCACATCAGGATCGACAGCCACAACCACGAAAATACGCCTAGCAATGAAATTTGCGGTCGCCTGGAGGTGCTCCCCGGACACTTGTGCGGTCCCACAAGAGTGAGGCTGCTTCACATTCGCTATTTTCCATTGCTTGTCCCTTTTTTTTTGCGGCCCCATACCTTCCATCTGCACCCCCTTTCGCACCTCACGGTATACCTTTTATTCACATCGAAGTGTTGCACTATGAACGGACAATGGTGCCGCACTGAGTATTCTTGCAGCCAAACCTTCATGTCCTCTATGGTTGAAAACAACATGTTCTTTCGTATTATGTTATTATCCGAGTCCACAATGCCATTCCTGCTCTTCAACCCATTAGCACAAACCGTCTTATCAGCCATACTGACATCATCGAATGCATGCACCGAAGGGACATCACCCATTACACTTTAAAAACCCCGCCTTCCTCTCGAAAGTAAAAGCAAGTCACGGAGCCTCGCTTTGGCCGAGCTCCATCTTTCGCCAGACTCCACTTCACGGGTTGTTCCATCACGAAACAACTCCTCCTCAAGCTCGTTGTTCATTACAGCGCCATTGAAATCAGTCATAGGGTCAATAACATGTTGCGGGAAAGATACAGGCAGATCCACCGACAGGGGGGCATGGTTGGTAGGATTCACGCTAACAAACTCTTCGGAAGGACGCTCTTCCGTTGGGGGGGACTCGCGAATGATGGGCAGTGGGGTCTAGTTCCTCCGTGTTGTCATTCACCACATCCAAATTGTCTGGCAAATCCTCAACAACGATTGTCCTCTCCACCGCCACCTCTAACAATCGGACCTGAGATGCGAGCACAATTTCCTTGTACATGTCCCAATCATCGGCAGACAGGATTGGCACCAACAAGGCGTGGACCTTAGAACCCAGCCCTGGGTCATATCGCCCTTGCATTCCAACAACGACCCCGGGCTCATCCCATCCAAAGGTCGACTTAATCCTAGTCGCAAGAGTTTGAAAGTCCGGTGATTCACGAAACAAAAGGACGGTCATGGAACCGCAAGTACGAAATATCACACATGCTAGTAGTTTGATGGTACAAACTTATGGTTAATTACAGCTTGTCTCCTCCATGTTTTGTACTGCGACAGTACATTACTATAGCAACAACAACGAGCATGATGGTTTACAGTAATCGTGGAACAATACGTCTTGTTAAATGAAGTGTGTTATGCCATACACAGTGAACGAATAACACCAAGAAACAATGAGAGGCAAAAAGATCCAAATCCTACACTACCTAAGTCTCTTGTGCTCAGTCACGCTCGAGATCCCGTTCTCGTGACCGCCCAAACCACGTGTTTGGGACCGCTTAGAGCTTGCCTCTGAGTGCGACCTATACTACCCTGGATTCACGTGCCCAGGTAAGCTTAAGGCAGTTCGGTCCGACCTAAAATCACACGTGGTTATGAATTGTAAAGAACCGTTAAGCAAAGATAACAATGTACCGTAACAAAGCATAATGTAAGTGTCAAGTGCTAACAACTTAAAGTATTACAATCGTACAACCATAAGAAGTCCACATAAATAAATTCAAGTACATAAGAAGACCAACAACTAAAAGTCTAGAACAACATATTTCCTATTGTTTTAACAAGTTTTTCATCAGAGAGTCGAATACCATAATTATGGCAATACTGTTGGCTACAAAAGCCGATCTTGAGATTCTATCATCATTGTCTTGGAACATGAAAGCAACATCAAGACATCATGTCATCAAGTGTCAGTATGTGTATGATGGAATATGTTGAGTGTTGAATCTGCCTAGTGTCAGTATGTGTATGATCACTGCTTATAGCAATCAAAAGTTACATACAAACATGCATCACAACTGATAGTGTAATTTTTGCAGCAACTAAATGTCTATGTTGGAGACAGTTGACTCATCATGCACGGAACTGATCACACTATTATCATGATCTCATCAAATCATCCCTCGACTCTTTAGAATTGTTTCTGTAGTTCAGTAAACAGAAGATAAATCATATTCCAAGTGTTTGCCCACCTTGTGCATGTTAAACTGCCTACAAGCCCACATGATGCATGAAGGTTGTATGTATGTAGATATGTGGCATTTTGATTCGATCCAACCCATTGCTAACTATCATGTTTGTAGCTTTTAGCAATTTTGTCAACAAAGAACAACGATGTGACCTAAATTAATTCGAAAGATATATCATCCATACACATATAGCCATCAAATAAATGGGAAAATGATGTTGACGGTGATAATGATAATAATAATAATAATAATAATAATAATAATAATAATAATAATAATAATAATAATAGATATGCTAGACAAGGGCGCCATTGCTACAAAAATGTCGTCAACTTGCAGGCATGATATATGGAGAAGACTATGCCAAATTAATTTGAGATTTTTCTTTCATATGACTACTGCCTTTTGTAAAGGCAAACACATATAGCACATTATTCTCTTGCATTCGGCTTATTACACCATAATCGAATATCTAATCACGCATGAATTGGACATTAACTCCAATAGTGATCACTCCCTGTTACTTTTTATGTGTATAAGAACCAGGCCTATCAATATCGTCTATAAGACCCATGAAATACAATGATTTTTTTCACATTGATAGCAAGCAATTGTGTAGTAGTAATTCCCTAATATAAATGTCAAGCAATACATCACATTGGAAGTACCTCAATTGAGGCCGGCGGTAGAGGACGCGGGGAGGAGGCTGGCCGTGGTAAGGAGTCGTCATGAGGTGGGGGAGGGGGCAGCGCAAGGAGGGCCGGGCCACCGCAGGAGGAGAAAGCGCAGTGGAGGGTCGGGTCCGACGCCACTCACACAACACAAGGAGAGGCCAGTGGGAGGCTGCCGACACAGGAGGAGGATTGCGGGGAGGACGCCGGCGTGGAGGAGGCAGCCGCCAAACCCGGCCACGACAAGGCTTGAGGACGAAAGCGAGGCTAGACGAAAGCAAAGGCAGAGAGTAAGCCAGCGTGGGGGCCGGCGTGGAGGACGAGCAGGCACGGGAGTAGGCCGGCGTAGGGGGCCGGCGTGGAGGAGGACAGCGTGGGGAGCAGGCTAGCGTGGAGGAGGCCGACGTGGAGGAGGACGGCGCGGGGAGCAGGCCGGCGCAGAATCCGGTGGCGGCGAGGACGGATTTGGGGAGGTAGGAAGAGGCTCGGGAGGAAGAGAGGGGTCAGGGAAAAAGAAGAAGAAATAAATCGACGGCCGCAAGCTTGCAACTAAGTCACCACTGTCATACCATTAGAGTTGGCGTGACAAGACAGTATTGTCACGCCCTAACTCATGGTGTGACATGTGCCATGCAAGCCCTCCACGCTGGCACGGCGCGCAGCCGAGGGCTTGCGTGGCAGCTTTGGTCACGCCACCTCTCGTGGCGTGACAGTATTGTTTTGTCACGCCACGAGAGGTGACATGACCAAAGGGGTCAGAATTGAAAATAAAGTTCGCGAGGGGTTAATTTTAAAATAAAATTTTAAAAAGGATTAAACAATAAAAAAAATTATCTAGCCTTTTCATACGCGAAATGACCACACCCTCGTTCCCATGTCATTCTCTCTCTAATATTTCGTTATGTACCCTCAAATAAATCGGTTCAACAAAGGGACAATTGCATTAGAAAATGACACTTCAATATTTTTGTTATTGTGCCATCGAAGGGGGCTATTTTTGCTATTGCGCTGACGAAATCGCATTTCAAATATATTTGGTCAGATTGAAACTCCTAAATTGTTCTGTACTTTATATTTCCTTATATTTTTGAAAATTATCGGTTGCGCGGACACTTAAGGATATTACCAATATATATATATAATTTAATTTCAATTAGCGACAGTCTTCTGTCGTCAATTCAAATGACGATATAATTGTTTCCATGGCGATAAAGGTACTGTCGTCATTTCAAATGCCGATTGGAAATGGCGACAGTAGCCTATTTTTGCAAAAAAAAATATTTATTTATTTTTATCATTCTTTATTATAATCATATTATTTTAAAAAATAGTTGCAAAAGAGCGATGTTTCTGATTTTCAATGTCAGCGAGATACTCTTTGATCACTAAAGCACAGCCCAGCTGCATGCATGCCGGACAAATCAAGCCCATTTTTTTCCAGGCATTTGGATCATAGGCCTGCCGCATTATAAACATGGCTTCTGCACAGCCAGATCGGCATGCAAAGCGTGATCCCGATGATCCACTGCCACTTGCCGTGACACTGATCGCTGATACGGAACTCGCGGAGCTACTAGCTAGCATGGGAGGCTGGGCGCGCGCCGTCAAAATGCCATCTCTCATTGCTTGGCCCTTCACAGTCGACTTTGGACAGCGAGCGCAACGACTGCAGATGAGAGGATGGCCTAACTAGCACGGTACTTTTTGTGTACTATACTGCTAATCTGTTATGGAACGCAACCCCAGAGCTCCAATAAAACGTTAGAGCATTTCGAAATTTGGACACTGTAGCTCCAAGCACACAGAATTCCAAATCTAGCGTTTCTAGACCTGCCCCTTTCTCCCGCCTCCTGCACCCTCGTACCGCAGCAGCCACCTGCTACGCCGCCATACCGCATCAGCAAGCTACTGCACTGCCCTAACGCAGCAGGTTGGGTACTGTAGCAATTCCAGTTTTTTTTCTCAAAAAACTATTTAAGTATATTTTTGGAGGAATTTCTAAATATAACAAATGAGCTCCAAAAAATATGAAATTTTTTGTGGAGCCTTCTGCCACAGTGTACTTGTTTGTGTATTTTTTTTTCAAAATTTTACCAGTTCTGATTTTTTTCTCAAAAAATCATTTAAGTATACTGTTTGTACGGATTTTCTAATATAGAAAATGAGGTCCAAACATTATGAGCTCCTTACACAGTGTACTTAATTGTGCAATTTTTCCTTAATTTTATATGCTCTAAAATTATCTCGACAAATTAAGGGTTTAGGTCTAAAAAATTAGGACGAAAGGTTTCGGAAATTAAGGTTTCATGATTTCATGTGACTTGGAAGTTTAGTACCACATAACTACTCTAGATAAGAGACACTGTCAATGCCCAATCACACGATCAATATATGGAAGCTCTCCTGCTGGGCCACATATGTAAATAATCTTGTTGGAATTAAGTGGGCTTTGGCCCATCCTTTATCAATAATTCCTAGAAAAATCCTAAAAGCCCACTCATGCATGGTGACATGTGGGAAACTTTAGTCCTATATTGCTAGCCTAGGTGGAGAGACACCACCTTATAAGGTGGAGCATGTTTTGCCTTGGTAAAGCAAGAGAAAGAAGGAGAAAGTAGGACTACACACGTGCGCTTGCTCGCCAGGCCAGGCTTCGCGGCCGCGCGACGTGCGCGTGAATGGTGTAGTCGTTCCAGGTTCGGCCGTGGGTCCAGACGCAGTTTAATTGCAATTAATGAGCCTTAATCTGAGAGTGGTTTCTTTCTGCAGTATTTTTAATCTGGAGATGCAAGCTGTCTTCTCTCTCGCATTGCGAAACACGTCTGTGCGAGAGAACTGTTCTCAAGAGCATTGTGCCGCTGAGTACTACTCCGTCCCTGCGCCCGACGTGCACTGGTGGTAGGGAGAGCAGGTCTCCGGAACCATCGTCCTTGCGATCCTGTACGGGAGAGGGCGAATCAGGTTTTTGTGAAGCGACTCCGTGACTGCTCGCCGTTCCCTGCATCGTCTACATCAGCGACGTCCTCTCCTTCATCTCTGCAACACTCTTCGCTTCGCATCGGTAACATTTAGTACTCAGCACTTACGTTCTGTTGTTCATATTGCTTATCGTCATAGTTCATCTATGCGTTCTTTTCTTCATATTGCTTATCGTCATAGTTCATCTTCTGGACATGTTTAGTTCTCATGTTATTTCTGTAGTCATGATTTATTTGTGGAATTATGTAATCACTAAAGTGCTAAATATTCTGACAATCCAAAAACCTGATGATGAATTTGATAGGCACTCTATGATGAAAATGGTTGGTTTTGCCGAGGCAATGAAACTAGAGAAGTTCAGTGGAGTGAACTTCAAAAGATGGCCGACAAGAGTCGCTTTGTGGCTCACGGCTCTGAACGTGTTTTGGGTTGCCACTGGGAGACCTGAGGGAGAATTCACTCCCGAACAGGAAAAGGAGTATAAAGCAACCACCACAATTTTTGTGGGATGCGTTCTTAGCGTTCTTTCCGAGCATCTGTGCGATGTGTATATGCACATGAAAGACGCAAAGGAGCCGTGGGAGGTACTCGAACATAAGTTCGCTGCCTCGGATGCTGACAGTGAATTGTATACCATTGAGCAATATCATGAGTACAAGATGGTTGAGAACCGTTCTGTAGTTGAGTAGACTCATGAAATACAATTCATTGCGAGGGAACTCGACCATCTCAAATGCACATTACCTGATAAATTTGTGGCTGGTGGCATCATTGCCAAACAACCCTCTTCATGGAGGAATTTTGCCACATCTCTCAAACATAAGAGACAACATATTTCCGTTGAGGATCTGATTGCGTCCCTTGATGTTGAAGAGAAAGCTCGGGTGAAGGATGTGCATCCTAAGGTGGCCGAAGGATAGTCCAACGCCAATGTCGTACAGCACCATGGTAACGAAAAGTTCAAGGGAAAGGCCAAGGTCGTACAGACCACCAACTCAACAAATGTCCTAACCGTAAAGGCAGAAAGAATGAGCATGGCCAGACCAATTCTGTGAATATGACTATTGACTATTGGCGATACCAGAGTAGGGACATCTGGGTATGGTAATTTACCTACTGTTCTTTCGGTCTGTTATTCCACTGACTGGTGGATTGACACAGGGGCTAATATTCACGTATGTGCTTATGTGTCCTCGTTTTCTTCTTATCAGGTCGCTCAGGCTTCCTCCGTGTTGATGGGAAACGGTTTGCATGCCTCTGTTCTTGGTGTTAGCACGGTAGATCTGAAGTTTACTTCGAGAAAGATCGTGTAGCTGAAGAACATGCAGCATGTCCTCTCAATAAATAAGAATATCGTCAGCGACTCCCTTCTGTGTAGAGATGGGTATAAGTTGGTTTTTGAGTCAAATAAAGTAGTCATTTCTAAACCTAGACTCTTTATTGGAAAAGGCTATGATTGCGGAGGCTTGTTCCGCTTTTCTCTTTCAGATTTCTGTAATAAAGTTGTGAACCATATTTGTGATCCAAATAATGGGGATGGGGCCAGCGTTTGGCACTCACGTTTTTGTCATATAAATTTTGGTTGTATGTCTCGGCTATCCAGTCTGAATTTAATTCTGAAACTCTCTATAATCAAAGGTTCTAAATGCCAAACTTATGTTCAAGCAAAGCAACCTCGTAAACCTCATAAAGTTGTGGAGGAAAGAAATTTGGCACCATTAGAACTCATACATTCAGATCTCTGTAAAATGAATGGTGTGTTGACAAAAGGAGGGAAAAGATATTTCATGACTCTAATCGATGATGCTTCTAGATATTGTTATGTGTATATGTTGAAAACAAAAGACGGGGCTCTAGACCACTTTAAAACTTATAAGGCTGAAATTGAGAATCAACTAGAAAGAAAAATCAAAAGACTTCGGTCGGATCGTGGTGGAGAGTATTTCTCAAATGAGTTCTTCCAATTCTGTGTAGAGCACGGAATTATCCATGAGAGGACACCTCCCTATTCACCTCAATCCAATGGGATTGCTGAAAGAAAGAACCGCACGTTGAGTGACTTGGTTAATGCCATATTAGATATTGCGGGTTTATCTAAGGCATGGTGGGGGGAGGCTGTACTGACCTCGAATCATGTTCTGAATAGAGTTCCCACTAAGAATAGTGAGACTACTCGTATGAAGGATGGAAAGGGAGAACTCCATATGAAGGATGGAAAGGGAGAAAACCATCACTATCTTACTTGTGCACTTTGGGGTGCTTGGCAAAAGTCAATGTACCGATGACTAAAAAGCGCAAACTTGGACCGAAAACTGCGGATTGTATCTTTCTAGGATATGCTCATTGCAGTACTGCCTATAGGTTTCTAGTAGTTAAATCTGAGGTATCTGATATACTTGTCGATACAATAATGGAGTCTCGAGATGCTACATTCTTTGAGAATATATTCCCCATGAAGGATATGCATAACTCTACTAGTCAAGCAAATGATTTAACTCATGAATCCATAATTCCCATTGAGCATTCCAAACACACACATGAACAAATCCTTGAGAAGGATGACAGCATTATTCCTAGAATGAGCAA
Source organism: Phyllostachys edulis (assembly GCA_036346405.1). Lineage (NCBI taxonomy): Eukaryota > Viridiplantae > Streptophyta > Magnoliopsida > Poales > Poaceae > Phyllostachys > Phyllostachys edulis. The sequence continues at coordinate 60,439,474 of CM070560.1, read as the reverse complement.
AAGACAAAGGATTGAAAAATCCTTTAGAGATGATTTCACTGTGTACCTTGTGGATGATGTTTCCAAATCCATTTCAGAGGCATATGCATCTCCTGATGCAGAGTACTAGAAGGATGCGGTCCGTAGCAAAATAGATTCCATTCTCGCTAATGGGACTTGGAAAATCACTGATCATCCATATGGTTGCAAGCCAGTTGGATGTAAGTGGATGTTCAAGAAAAAGCTTAGGCCTGATGGTACTATTAAAAAGTACAAGGCAAGGCTCGTGGCCAAGGGCTATACCAAAAAAGAAGGTGAAGATTTCTTTGATACTTACTCACTTATTGCTAGATTGACCACTATACGGGTACTACGATCATTGGTTGTCTCACATGGTCTTATTGTTCATCAAATGAATGTTAAGACAGCTTTCCTCAATGGAGAGCTAGATGAGGAAATCTACATGGAACAGCCTGATGGTTTTGTGGTAACCGGTCAAGAGGGCATGGTTTGTAAGTTACTGAAATCTCTATGTGGCCTCAAGCAAGCACCTAAATAATGGCATGAGAAGTTCGATAGAACTTTAACATCTACAAGCTTTGCAGTAAACAAAGCCGATAGATGTGTTTACTACCGCTATAGTGGGGGTGAAGGAGTTATACTGTGTTTGTATATTGATGACATACTTATCTTTGGAATAAGTCTTAACGTGATTAACGAGGTTAAGTATTTTCTGTCCCAAAGTTTTAACATGAAAGATCTGGGAGAAGTGGATGTAATTATAAACATCAAGCTGATCAAGGGTGAGGATGGGACTACACTTCTGTAATCCCGTTATGTGGAAAAGGTCTTGAGCCATTTTGGCTATATGGAAAGCAAGCCTTCTCCAACACCTTATGATCCTAGTATAATACTTCAAAAGAATAAAAGACTAAGAAAGGATCAGCTAAGATATTCCCAAATTATCGGTTCACTTATGTACTTAGCTAGTGCTACCCGGCCTGACATCTCATTTGCTGTAAGCAAATTAAGCTGGTTTACCTCGAATCCGGGAGATGATCATTGGCGCGCACTCGAGCAAGTTATGCGCTACTTGAGAGGTACGATGAGTTATTGAAGGATCTAGACCCGCCATTATGTGTTAATGGAGTTTTGGTGATTAATGATAAATCTAATTATGGGACTAACACTTTCATTGATATACATATTGTGTAGTCTTATTTGGATATAAAGGTGAAAACCATGAAGGTATGCATGTGATTAATGACAAATCCAATTCATTGGATAAACAAAAGGAAAATTCAAACAGGTATGCATTTATAATGACAAATCTATTTATGAGACTAACTCTTCTATTTGTCTTATCTCATGATTAGTCTCGTTTGGATATAAAGAATAAAAGAGGTATGCATTCGACTTCATAGTTCTTATATTTTGTTGCATTCCTTGGATCCAAAATATAGGTTGAACCCCACCAAAAGATTAACCTAAATATGTGCATATGTTTCCATTACATATTCATGTATGCACACATATAGGGGGAGTTCATTCTATATTTTGAGGTTTCATTAGTATTGATCCATATTCTTGTTTCCACACATATTTGGGATCTTTACTTTGAAACATATCCTTTGAATATATTTAACTTGCATAGTTAATATATTCATGTGAGTATATAAGACTTGTGTAGTCTAAATATACTTATATGTGAGTATAACATAACTTGTGTAGTTCATGTGTACTCACATATCCTTAAATATATATAACTTGTGAAGTTAATATATTCATGTGTGTATATGAGACGTGTGTGCTCATATATCCTTTGATTATATATAACTTGTGTAGTTATATATATTCATATGAGTATATACAACTTGTGTAGTGCTTATATACTCATACCAATCTACATTCAATTATTTGCAATTGTGTTGTGGGACTAACGTGTGTGCTAAGATGTTTAAAGGCTTAGTCCCAGTTTATGGATGGCGACATGGTAATGGAAATGCATGACAATAGAGGGATCGTGTTTAGTGGCTTGATAACATGTTCTTGTGCCCTTTGGATCAATTTAGGATCATGCATGCATTTGAATTTAAACTTGAAATTAAATTGAAAAGTGTTAAGTGCTACATCCAAAATCGGTAGTACCGCAAGATTATAATTGCGGTCGCATCGCTTTAGTGCGGTATGACCGACTTTACTTGACGGTAGTACCAAGATTTTGAAGGGAACGACCAACTTTGTACTCAAAGCGGAACGACCGCCGCTTGAACGGTCAGACAAGAAAGCGGTCATTCCAATTTTAGTTGGCGGTTCAAGAAAAAGCGAGCTGTTACAACCGCCTCGTAATCTCTCATGAAAATCCGTCGTTCGCTCGTGACTTACTGGCCGCATCAGAGCGCGATCGCTTCAAATTTGTGAGGCGGTTCAATAAAAATGTAACAAGTACAAATCTACTCAAAAACTCAATCTGGAAATCGGACGTTCCGCGTTTGGGAACGGTCGTACCGGCCTGCGATCATTCCGTTTTTTATATGGCGGTACAAAAATTCCGTATCGCTTGTAATCTTCAAAGAAATTGAAACCTCAGATTGGTAGTACCGCTCCTTCGGCGGATGCGATCGATAAGCGGTAGTACCGCAACTTGGTTGGCGGTAGTACCGGTCCAGGATTTTCAATGACTTGTTTATGAGCATTATTGCAGGTATATCTTGATAATTGATGTTAATCATTATGGGACTAACATTTTCCATGAGTTGGATGAATAGGTTATGTTCCAGGATAATGGAGACTTCGGATGGCATCATGAGTTGATCGTCATCAACAGTGGCGGATCTAGGATTCCTAAGATGGGTGTTCAGAGTTACAAATATGTTATTCAATGTAAACCATAAAAGTTCATAATATTAAAAAAAAACATCAAGTTGTTTGTACATTTAAGAAAGAATAATCTTCTCTTTTAGCTAACATCAAGGTGTATTCATATACATCAAGGTGTTTGTACATCGATCAGGCACCTAATTCTTTTTGTTTTGTATAAGACAAATTTTCGTTATCTAACAACTAAAACACACACACATCTCCGAGCATATCTAACGACCATAAAATTCAACTTACTTTTTGACAAATCTACAGCCAATGTAAGCATCATTCAAACTATACTTGTGTAGTTGCATAGCCGAGAAATACACACTTTCTCAATTCGACATATACCGTATGTCATGATAATAGCGTAGTAACATAGATTACTACAGAGTTTTAGCTCAAGAGGATGTGTACCAAGAAATTTTATGTTAATAGAGAGCAACCCCGACAAGCGACTTACTCTGGCGATGTGTTTTGAATCTAAATAGCGGACAAGTAAATTTCGAAATGTAACAAACATACAACACAAACGAGATGTGCTATAATATCATTTTATTTAATAGTTTGATCACATATATGGAGAGAACCTAACCAAAACTAGAAGAAACGATCGTGCACCTAGGACAAATCTCCCAACTTTTGTCGCTAGCGCTTATGCCGGGACCATGAAACCCTAACCAGATCGAAACATCCGCAAAGACCACTAGTCACCCAAAACTAACCTCGAAACCCCCATAAAACTAAAAGGTGTCGTTTGCTCATTTCCTTTGCTCAAATCGGTCGAGTAATCACGTAAACAAGATAAACAACCTTGCACAACCAAAACCTACACATAGAAATGGTAAACGAACTCTCAAATCCACTATTACGCACAAACGATAAGTTCCAACTTCCAATCGTTCCTCGCCGTTAGCGTAAATCACAACGATCTGAGAAATCGCACTCGACGACCCACCATTCCAACCAACCCTCCATGCACACGCCAAACCCACCCGCTCCGCACCTATTCCCAAGCAAACAACATTAGGCACAGAGATCTCGGCGGTACTCCGACTCACCTCTCGACGGAGCGATCGTCAAAGGAGCACCGGCGGGTCGGGAGAGGCCAAGGTGCCAGAGACGGTGGCGGTGGCGGTGGCGTCTTGGACGCGCCATCTTGGGGCGGCGACGAATCGTGACTAGGGTTTCTCCGGGTGGGGAATGCGCTGCGAGGCTCGAAGGAAAGTAGTCATGAGGTTGCCCTACTGCCGCCGCCACGCGCTCCAACCCCGGATCTGCTCGTGGCGCTTCGCCTCAGGGTTCTTGTGCCCGCCGCTCGGCTGGCCCTGCGGCTTTTGCCATAGAGCGAGAAAGGGAAAGGGAGAGTGGAGAGTTGGCGATGGCGTGGGGACTAGGGAGTGGGCTAGTGGGGAATGGGGACAATCGGACGGGTTGGGTCACCTGTGCTTGGGCCGTGAATGTGGGCCACACAGATAGAGCAAGAGAGCGTGTGGCCGGGTCTGACGGGATGGAATCGAGAGATAGAGACTGCAATACGTATTTCACTACACTTACTAGTATATATAGCTAATATACTTGATAAATACTGAGTTTTTTTGTCAAAATAATGGGTGTACATCTGTACACCCATGTCCCTATACTAGATCCGCCCCTGGTCATCAAGTCAAGGTTCAAGAAGAGGATGTATCATGTGTTGATGCATATCAAGATCTCGAAGAAGAGATGATCATGAGTTGATCATCAAGTCAAGAGAAGACTCATCATGTGTTGATTGAGGTCAAGTAAAGGTTGCATCATGGGTTGATGCATGTCAAGACGATGACCTGGACTTGAAGTGAAGATGTGCGTCATCAACCTTCAAGAAGATGCTCAAGGCAAAGGTATGACTAGCTAGGGCTAAGGATGTGTTCCTAGTCTTTTACCGGTCTTGGTGTTTGGTTGGAAGACCGGATTGCTAGTATAGGTTGCCGTACTATTAAGAGGGGTCTTGTCTAGTAGCTTGAGTCTCATCATGTGTTGATAACTCAATCTCACTTGCTCTAGCTCTCCATGGCATGATGCTATTATTTGCAAATGTGTTTTGCAAAAAGTCGAGGCTCATGCATTTAATCTTTGCAGCATGTGACTATACTTTGCAAATGTGTTTTGCAAATGGTTAAAGTCCATGTACCTACTCCTTGTGGCATGATCTAAGTTTGCAAATTTGTTTTGCAAATTGTTGGGATTCATGTATTTTCCCTTGGCATGGTCTAAGATTGCTTGTTGCTAGTTTTTTGGACTTAGACCATGGTAGTGGCTCTTGGAGTTGTGCTTTTTGATTTGATAAAATGTGTTTGAGATCAAATCAAATAGGAGGGTTGTGTATCCCTCTGATTAAGCTTTCCATAGAGTCCAAGATCACTCAATTCGACATCGGAGTCAAAAGTTATGACCTTTTACCGAAAGTGTCGCTCAGGTTGATTTTGAGCTGCGGTACGACCAGCTGTGTAAAGAGCGATCGACCGCCCAGAACGGTTGTACCGCCCCTTGTGAGTCTTGATACGACCGCCCGAGGTCAGAACGGCTAGTTTTTGGCTGCTTGCCTCCCAACGGTTAGTTTTTGGTGTAGGGCTATAAATACCCCTTGGCCGGGTTGAGAGGCAACCTTGGCATCCCATTTCACTCTCTTGAGCTAGTGTGAGCCTCTCCTCTCAATTGTGCATGTGTTGCACCTTGTGAGCAAGGAGAGAGGTCTCTAGTTGCATGTGTTGCATCTAGAGGTGGATTTTGTATCCACTTGAGCTTGTGCATTAGTTGCATCGTGGTGAGAGTCAAGCAAGGGGCTTGGCTTGTTACTCTTGGTGTTTGCCGACACCTAGACGGCGTGGGGCGTCGTGGACCGGTGATCTTCTCAAGAAGCTTGTGAGAAGACCCTGCGTGTTGTGAAGGTTGAGCTCACCTACCCGGAGCGGGAAAGAGCTACCACTAGTGGAATTGAGGTGTTTGGCTTAATTCGTGAGCCGGTCCAATTAGTTTGGGCTTACCTCAACGTGGATTAGGGGAGACCGGCAAGTCTCCGATCACCACGGTAAAACATCGCCGTGTCAATTGTGGTTTAATCTCTTGTGTCTCACTATTGCATTTATATTCATTGTGTATGAATGCTTGATTTACATTGTGCAATTTATATACCTTGTAGTAAATTGCTTATTCATTGTGTATGATTGCATTAGTTCATTGTGCTATTCACCATTGCTAGAATTGAATTGCTCATGTCATATGTTTAATTGCTATATTCATCAATAGACTTGTACTGTTGGCACACTTAGTTGAACCTAGTTGTTTTAGGCTTTAATTGTGCAAAACCGTATTTGTATTAGCTTCCGCATTAGAAATCGATTTTAGCCAAAAGAATTTTAAAACCTCCTATTCACCCCCCCTCTAGTCGGCCTCCTCAATCTTACAGTTATGGAATTCATTAGACCGGGTACCCTGGCGTCCTCGAAGTGTGTTGGACCGAAACGGCGACTAGAGGGGGGTGAGTAGGAGCACTATCTAATTTTTGCTTTGATTGGATTCAACAAGATCTTGACTCCAATAGCTATGAGAGCTATGAAGATCAATATATAAGCGTAGCGGAAGACTAGAACTGAATCCAATTCAAACCCCTAAGCAAACCAGCCAAATACACAAAAGATACCAAAATCGAAACCACCGTAGTGTAATCAGCGGTAGTACCTATAATCGGAACTACCGCGGTGTACAGAGTGGTACTACCTATAATTGGAACTACCGCAGGCAAAGTGATGAGGGCATCCCTACGACACCTTCTTCTCCTCCACCTAATGCTCCTGATATACGCCTCGAGTTGCCGACAGGACCAATAACAAGAGCATGTGCTAAGAAACTACAGACTTAGGTGATCTTACTCCTTAATGAACATGTCATTGATTTTAATGAGAATTGTATACTACCTAAAAATAGTGTTTTACTTGTGCTCAGGTTTGAAGATTCAGCGATGGATGGAGATCAAGGATATGCGGCCGTCATCCAAGGAAGGCCATCAATTGAGGAGGTCAAGGCGCTAGTGTAACATCCCAATTTTTTTCAGAGCTTTAAAAATCATTTGAATAGTTGGTAGGGAGAGAGAGTCCACCATTTGGATTTATTTGAATTTAAATTAAAAGCTTAATATTGGACCTTTAGTAACAAAACAATTTAATATGAATAATTCCAACATGAACATTAGTCAAAACTATTTTATTTGGATTCTATGAGCTTGGATATATTTTCTAGAATTTTCTGGAATTTTTCCAAGGTCTTTTGCTATTTTCCATTGCTTATTTGAATTTCTCGTATTTTATTAAAAGGAAAAGCTATTTAAATCTCCAATGGAATTCGGGCCAATTCCTTCGCCCATCCTGCTCATCTCAGCCCAAACCTCCTCCACCGTTGGATCAACGCCGAGCGGTTAGATCTCCACCATGCCTGAGCCTCGCTCTCTCTCTCTCGACGTGTGGACCCCACCACCTTCGCCCTCGCCGCGTTCTTCTCGTGCTTGACGCGCGCCAAGAATCGCCATTAGCGGTCAACGCCGAAGCTTCACGCTGGCGCCTAACCTCCCTGCTCATGATGAAAGCACGACCTCCACGACCACGCCGCCACCTCAAGAACCCCTCATCCCGCGCGGGTTGCGCCACGTTCAATCGCCGCCACGACCTCCACGCAGCTGCCCTCGAGCTCCCGCCCCTATAAAGGCACCCCGGATCGCACCGCCTCCTTTTCCCAAACCCCAACCCACACCTCCTCCCGAGCCCCAGCCACCGCATAATTTGAGTTTTAGAGCTCCTCGCCGTGGAATTTTTCGATTCGCCCCGCCAGAGCCCGCTGCTGTCCGGGAGCACGCCACCGAAGTTCGCCATCGCCTCTACCTCCGGACCCTCGCCGCCGCTTAGGCCTCACCGAGCGCCGTCTGACAAAACCCGAGCCGCCCGCCCGACCTCGCCACCGCCACCACCGCCCACTCAACCACCCGGAGGTACCTCTTCGTGTTCGCAATAGCGTTAGCTACGCCGGTACCACCATTCTCGCCGGCGAGCCGCTGTCACGGGACCCTTGGTTCCGTGGCGCCGCCGCGCCGCCCGTCCACGTCGGCGTCGGCTCGGCCCGTGCTTGCGTGTCCGCCAGTGGCGCCGCGTCGGCGCCGCAGTGCGCCCACGTGAGTGCCCACGTGGTCGCCCAGCCGCCAGATCCGATGGCTCGGTGGACTTGGTCCACTGTGAGTCGGGTCACCGACATGTGGGTCCCACATGTCGCTTAATTCTTTAATTCTTTTAAATTTCCGAAATCCTTCACGACGCCACCTTGCGCAATAATTAGAATTTCCTTTAGAAAAACAATTCGGAAAATTGTTAAATAACAGATTTAGGTTTAAATTTGTAAAATTCATAACTTTTGCATCCAAACTCCAAATTGGGTGTTTCAAATTTCTAAATTCATATAAAATTAAGATCTAGCTCATCAAACCAAAATTTTTTTTAAATTTGATTTTGTTTAAATTTAGAAATTCATTTAAATTTCCAGAGTTAAGTTAAAACTTGTAAAATTCATATCTTTTGAATCCTAACTCCAAATCCATCCATTCAAATTCCTAAATTTGTCTAAAATCCAGATCTATCTATTGGAGCTTTTTATTTATTTTATTGGAGTTATTTGCTTCTGGTTTTTATTTAGTTTGTTTGTTTGTGTCGTTTTCGAGTAGACTTCGACGCTGCTGGAAGAGTTGAAGAAGAAGGACCTTTCCAAGACCAAGATCAATTCCTAGATCCTTTTCAAGGCAAGCTATGCCCTTGACCATCTTGCTTCCCAGTTTTATAAAAGTATCTTGATTCAAATTACTGCATCTTAATTCAAGTATTTATTTAAATGTTTTGGGTGTAGTAGTTAATTCCAAATTGTTATGTCTTCCTTGTGTAATTGTTATGCCATGATCCTTTGTCACCCTAGTTGATATTTAGTTGGTAATTATTGTAGCACCAACGTGGGTTGGTTAGTACGAGTAGATTGCTTAGCCATGCCACGAATCTTTTGTCATGTAGATTGCTATATAAATTTGACTAAGTGAATATGCAACTATGTGATAAAAACTGTGTACTATGTGTCTTTGTGACATGTGTTGCACTTAAAACCAATGGGGTGGTAAAAAGGATTGGGCCGAGGCAAGTGGTGGAAACTGTGAAAGGGTGGACTGTGTGAACTGTGTGGACTATGTGAATATTAATCAGTGTGTCTGTGTGATGGTATGTGGAAGTCTTGCCTTGGTCAATTAAGGACCTCACCATGTGCTCTAAAGAACTGAGCTTCTGTGCGACCACATGTCTGCTTTTGAGACAGCCTAGCATAGTAAGATAAGGTATCTGAAATGCTTTGTTATGATTAGTGTTAGCTACACTAATTGTATCTTGTGGGTAAAGTGTACAAACCTCTGCAGAGTGTAACTTAATCTATTCGAATAGCGCGTCATGATCATGGACAATGCTCGGGATTTGACACTAGGGTAGATTTTCATAAAAGCTGTAGGGAAGGGAGCTATGTGAATAAATCATCTAGCTATGTGAATAACCTGTTAGGCTGTGTGTGTCTTTGTGAAATAACTTGTTAAAATTATTATCGTCTATTTGTTTTACCTGTCTTTAATCTATTAAATTGTATTCAATTGCAAAAGTTGCATTTATGCAAAAGAGCCATGTGAATGCCTTTCTCTTGTAATAAGCCCGCATGTATACATTGCATTTACGTGGTGTGGCTTATGTAGTACAAGTGTGTACTCACGCTTGTTTTGACGAATCAAGCAGAGGAGGAGTCTTCACCAGCTTACGAGGACGAGTACATCGAAGGTGCCTGATCGCGAGGTCTTGATCCCAGTCGGTTGCCTGTGGCGAATCGATGGGGTGCCACTACCGTTTATGTTTCCGCCGCTTATTTCCTATGTTAGCCTCAAGTGGCTCAATATTTGTAAACTCGACCTTAAGGTCAAAACCATTATTTGATTATCAAAGTTAACCGTTTATGTTATTATTCGCTTGTATGGAGCGATTGCCATCTTTGTTGACCTGTGTGCACTAGCATGATCCTCGGCTAGTCGTTAAACACGAGGGTCCCGAACCGTAGTTTTGGGTCCCGACAAAAGTGGTATCGAGCCATACCGATGTAGGTCTAGACCTTAGTTAGATTGGCCGCTCGAGTGTCCAAATTATTTTTAAGAGAAAATTAACTTACAAGACTAAATGAATTGCTTAACTCCTCTTATATCTCTCTTGACTCATCTATTGCTACAATTTCTTTCCTCTCCCATTGCTTTAACGTGGTTCTTACCTCTTGTCCTGCCTTGACAGATGCCTTACCTTCGCACCTTTGGAGATTGCAACGGAGGACTTGCCGCAGAGTCAGGAAGTTCTTTGCAGACACTTGAGGCTTCATTGCCCGATGTACCGAGGCGGTGAGTACATGGTCAATGGACGGATCGTGGTATAGTCTGCCGCCGACGGTTCACGCCAGAGGAACACTAGAGGTAGCCACCTTTGGACATCTCACCGGAGGATCACCTTCACACAAGGAATCCAGAGTCATCACGCTTGGCCATACTCCGAAGTCCGCCACATCTACGCGAAGAACTGCAGAACACCGCCTTCCGCTACCATCCCGAGCCGCTTCAGGAGCTATCCGCGCACTTTCCGCCTACAAGCGGGAGGGCAATGCCACGATGGTACATCTGCACGATTCACAACCGCCAGAGGAGTCGCTGGAGATGGCCGCCACCGAGCCGAGGTGCGCCTATCGCCCGGGAAGAAGCCAAGAAAGGATCGCCAGATTAGAGCACGCTCTCTATGGTCAAGATGAGCTAGAGGACGATCAAGAGGAAGATCCAAGAAGAACGAAGAAGTCAAGAAGACCCAGAGGAGATTCCAGAGGATCCAAAGAGCTCAAGACAGCCAGAGGAGCTACCAGACTGCACTCCAAGACACTCTGCCTCCCCGCCGCACTCAGGGCCCGGCATCGAACCGCCATGAGGATGCCACCACTTGAGTCTACACTAGGGTGAGCGCAGTGGTCATGGGGCTTTCGAGGAGTAGTTAGTTTAAGTTCCAGTCTAGTCGCTTAGCCAATTTCCCTTTTCATAGTCGCCTTTTAGGCGGTAGCTTGTGTGCTTAGGTTCGCTTTATTTTCCTGTGCAAGTGTGAGTCGCAAAGCCCTTAGGCATTTGTTGCGACCATGCTATTAAGCTATTAATGAAGATTATTTTATTCAAGTTTCTTGAGATGTGTTTGTTGGGATTAATCTACTTTCCCGCCTAGTTCTTAACTCATCTTGTGCTCTCTACCTTATCTCGACCCATGGAACCTCACCAGATGGTTCAGACTCGCCATACCGCCGCAAGTGGATCCGGAGCTCAAGGATCGGCAGTAACGAGCAAACCCTCACGGAGCAAGACCACCCCAAGCACCTCCTATTGACTTGCGAACTTGGAGCTTTCATGGCAAAGACAAACTCGATGATGTATACGATGATGAACCAGATGCGCACCATGAACAACAACAACAACAACAACAATCGTCGTGGAGGAGCCCCACCACTCATCGTCATCGTGGACCATCCAAGTTGGTGAATTCATGAGGACCCGTCCGCCAACTTTCTCTCGACATGTCACGCCAAGAGAGGTCGATGATTGGCTTCAGCGTGATTGAGAGGAAGCTGCGATCACCCAATGCAACGATCATGAGAAGGTTTTGTATACCACCCATCGATGGAGGGCGAGGCTGGCGAGTGGTGGGAGAACTTCACAAGCACATGGAGCACCGCAGAATATCACTTGGGAAGAATTCTCCGCAGCTTTTCGCCAGTATCACGTACCTGAAGGCATCATGGATTTGAAGAAGGATGAGTTCCGCGCTCTCAAGCAAGGGGGTATGTCAGTGACTGACTACCTGAATAAGTTTTCCCAACTAGCTCGCTATGCTCCAGAGGATGTCGCTTCCGACAGGTCTCGCCAGAGTCGCTTCTTGAAGGGACTGAACTCAGGGCTGCAAGTCAGTCTGCTTGCCCACACCTTCCCAGACTTCCAGGAGTTGGTTAACAAGGCATTGGTTATGGAAGACAAACGCAAGGAACTGGAGGACCACCGCAAGCGTAGGATGATTCAGCAAGGAAGCCATCAGCCACAACAACAGAGGGCAAGAGTGGTGCCACAGCAGTTTAATCGTTTCCAGCCACAGAGTACTTTCAGGACACCTGCACCGCCTTCAGCACCTCGTCCTTTTGTTCAGAATTCTCGTAACCCTACACCAGTCAACCCCACCCCAGGGAACAACAACCGGCAGAGTGAACCAAGAGTGTGTTACAATTGCCGTCAGCCAGGGCATTTTGCTAATCAGTGTCCTCAGAAGGGAACTATCACCCCCGTCCGCTTCAACCTTGGAGCAACACCTGCCAAGACCCCAACGCAGAACAACCAAGGAGTTTCTCAGGGAACCAGTCAACCAGGAGGAGCGCCGGTCCGTTGTCGAGGTCGTGTTAATCACGCCACTTTGAAGGAGCCAGAAGCACCAGACGTCAGACTTGGGTAAGTTCCTAGTGAATTCAAGACTGCCTGCTCGCTTTGATTACGAGCTTCGCATTCGCTTGTTTCGAGTTTTTGCAACCAAGAATAAATTGGAAGTTATGCATCTTAAGCGTATCTGTTAGTCCAAATACCGAGCGAGCTAAGTTCTAATGTGGGTTGTTTAGGGGCTAAGTTACTCATAGTCGAGTTGAGTTTCTAGCTAACCTAATTATTCTAGACACCCAAACCATAGATGTCATCCTTGGCATGGATTGGTTAACCAAGCACAAAGCCGCTAGATTGTGGCGAAGAGTCAGTTATAATCGAGGATACCAAAGGAAACAAAGTGGAGTTCCTAGCTACCTCAAGTCGTAATGGGCATTTGTTAGTCAATAGCTCGAAGACCGTCCGTTGGAAGATGTGCGGTCGTCAAGGAGTATCCAGATGTATTCCCGGAAGAGTTACGGGGATGCCACCGGATCGTGACATCGAGTTTGTCATCGATCTAGTGCGAGAACACTCCCATCTCAAAGAGACCCTATCGGATGCCACCGATGAGTTAGTAGAGATGAAGAAAGCAGATAGAAGAACTTTTGGAGAAAGGTTTTGTGAGGCCTAGTTCGTGCGCCTTGGGGAGCACCGGTTTGTTTGTCAAGAAGAAGGATGGAAGCATGAGGATGTGCATCGACTCACCGGCTCTCAATGAAGTCACTATCAAGAATAAGTACCCATTGCCCCTGGATAGATGATCTGCTTTGATCAAATGAAGGAGCCGAGTGTTCTCAAGATCGACTTGCGATCGAGGTTACCATCGATTGAAGATCTGTCCCAAGGATATACCTAAGACCGCTTTCTCAACGCGGTATGGACATTATGAGTTCCTAGTCATGTCCTTTGGTCTGACCAACGCCCCTGCCTATTTCATGAACATGATGAATAAGGTATTCATGGAGTATTTGGACAAATTTGTAGTTGTATTCATCGATGACATTTTGGTTTACTCCAAGTCAGAAGAAGAACATGTTGAACACCTGAGATTAATCCTAGAGAAGCTCAGGGAGCATCAGTTGTATGCTAAGTTTAGCAAGTGTGATTTCGGAAGAAGGAAGTGGATTTCCTTGGTCATGTAATGACAAATGCGAGAGTAGCAATTGACCCCAAGAAGGTAAAAGTCAGATACATTGGGAACATGACCCAAGACCGCTACTCAGATTCGCGAGCTTTAGGATTAGCGAGGATATTATCGCCGCTTCATTGAAGGATTTTCATCAATTGCTAAACCTCTTACGCAATTGTTGAAGAAAGAGAAAAGTTTACTGGACCCCACTTGTGAAGAAAGTTTTCAAGAATTGAAGAAGCGTTTGACTTCATTTCAATCTTGATTCTCGCCAGATATTCGCAAGGATTTTGATATCTATTGTGATGCTTCGCGTCAAGGATTAGGATGTGTCCTGATGCAAGAAGGAAGAGCTGTCGCTTACGCGTCAAGGCAGTTAAGACCGCATGAAGAAAATTACCCTACCCATGATCTAGAATTAGCCGCCGTGGTACATGCTTTGAAGATTTGGCGTCATTACCTCATCGGTAATCGCTGTGAGGTATACACAGATCATAAGAGCTTGAAATATATTTTCACTCGACCGGACCTGAATATGAGATGAGGAGATGGCTAGAGTTGATAAAGGATTATAATCTTGGAATCCATTACCACCTGGTAAAGCCAATGTCGCTTCAGATGCTTTGAGTCAGAAGAGTCACCGCAATGCTCGAAGTGAAAGAGCCTTGTTCAGAACTACAAGAAGAATTCCGGAAGCTGAAGCTAGAAGTAGTGTCTGAAGGATTCGTAGCAAACTTGGAAGTGCAGTCTACTTTGGAGAAGCAGATTCACGAAGCTCAGCCGAAAGACTCAGAGTTCTCCGACATTAAGAAGAAGATGATGAAGGAAGTTCAAGGACTTCACGGTGGATGACCGTGACATATCTTGTGGATCAATGGACGATTCTGCTTCGAGATATTGATGGATTGAGACGGTGATTTTGAAGGAGGCCCATGACTCAAAGTATTCGATTCACCCCGTAGTACTAAGATGTATCGGGATGTTAAGAATAGGTTTTGGTGGCGAATCAAACGAGACGTCGCGAGTTCGTCATGCGCCTTGTGCGACGTGTGTCAAAAGTTAAAGCAGAGCATCGAGGCCAGCAGTGCATTGCAACCCTTGAAGATTCCAGAATGGAAGTGGGAAGAAATCGGAATGGATTTCATTACCGGTTTACCCAAGACTCACTCGGGTTACGATTCGATTTGGGTAATAGTAGATCGTTTGACTAAAGTTGCCCATTTCTTACCAAAAAAACCACGTACTCAGAGATCGTCTAGCGAGTTGTACATGTCAAAGATTTTCGGTTTGCATGGTGTACCTAAGAAGATAGTGTCGATCGAGGATCTCAGTTCACCTCCCGATTTTGGCAGAGTTTGCACGAAGCTTTAGGGACTCACCTAAATTTCAGTACTGCGTATCATCCCCAGACGGATGGACAGACTGAAAGGGTTAACCAGATATTGGAAGATATGTTGAGAGCCTGTGCCCTAGCAAATGCTACCCGTTGGGATAAGAGTTTACCATATGCAGAATTCTCGTACAACAACGCTTATCAAGCCGTTTACAAATATCACCGTTTGAAGCTTTGTATGGTCGTGCTTGCAGAACCCCGTTGAACTGGTCAGAAACCGCTGAACGTACAGTCTTTGGTCCGGATATTATTCAAGAAGCAGAAGAGCAAGTGTCCATGATCAGAGAGAGGCTAAAGATAGCTCAATCGAGACAAAAGAGTTATGCCGATAATCGTCGTCGTGATCTCAGTTTCGAGCCAGAAGATTTTGTGTATCTCCGAGTTACGCCCCTCAGAGGTGTGAAAAGGTTCCACGCCAAAGGGAAGCTTGCCCCTCGGTATGTTGGTCCGTTCAAGATTTTGGATCGCCGTGGAGAAGTAGCTTATCGCTTGAGCCGCCATAGCGCTAGCGGAGTCCATGATGTCTTTCATGTCTCTCGCTTGAAGAAGTGTCTTCGTGTCTAAGAACAAGCACCGTTAGAGTCAATTGAACTAAAAGAAGACCTCACCTACAAAGAACAACCGGTCAAGATTTTGGATGTCGCAGAACGTCGGACCAGAAGCAAGACAGTTCGTTTTTGCAAGGTGCAGTGGAGCCACCACTCGGAAGGTGAAGCAACGTGGGAGCGTGAAGAAGAGTTGAAAGCCGAGTTCCCCAGCCTTTTCTCCAGCTAGCCTGAATCTCGGGGTCGAGATTCCTTTAAGGGGGGGAGGTTTGTAACATCCCAATTTTTTTCAGAGCTTTAAAAATCATTTGAATAGTTGGTAGGGAGAGAGAGTCCACCATTTGGATTTATTTGAATTTAAATTAAAAGCTTAATATTGGACCTTTAGTAACAAAACAATTTAATATGAATAATTCCAACATGAACATTAGTCAAAACTATTTTATTTGGATTCTATGAGCTTGGATATATTTTCTAGAATTTTCTGGAATTTTTCCAAGGTCTTTTGCTATTTTCCATTGCTTATTTGAATTTCTGGTATTTTATTAAAAAGGAAAAGCTATTTAAATCTCCAAATGGAATTCGGGCCGAATTCCTTCGCCCATCCTGTTCATCTCATTTCAAACCCTCCTCCACCGTTGGATCAACGCCGAGCGGTTAGATCTCCACCACAGCCTTGTGAAGCCTCGCTCTCTCTCTCTCGACGTGT
Source organism: Phyllostachys edulis (assembly GCA_036346405.1). Classification (NCBI taxonomy): domain Eukaryota; kingdom Viridiplantae; phylum Streptophyta; class Magnoliopsida; order Poales; family Poaceae; genus Phyllostachys; species Phyllostachys edulis. The sequence goes on along the minus strand of CM070560.1, from coordinate 60,423,289 downwards.
GGACCCCACCACCTTCGCCCTCGCCGTTCTTCTCCGTGCGGGACGCTGCCAAGAATCGCCGCCATTAGCGGTCAACGCCGAAACTTCACGCTGGGCGCCTCAACCTCCCGTTCCTCATGAGTCAAGACGACCTCCACGACCACGCCGCCACCTCAACCCCCTCATCCCATGCCGGTTGCGCCACGTTCATCGCCGCCGCCACGACCTCCACGCAGCCGCCGCCTCGAGCTCCCGCCCCTATAAAGGCACCCCGGATCGCACCGCCTCCTTTTCCCAAACCCCAACCCACACCTCCTCCCGAGCCCCAGCCACCGCAATTTGAGTTTTAGAGCTCCTCGCCGCGGTGGAATTTTTCGATTGCGCCCTTGCCGAGTGCCGCCGCGTCGTCGAGCACGCCACCGAAGTTCGCCATCGCCTCCTCTACCTCCGGACCCTCGCTGTCGCTTAGGCCTCACCGAGCGCCGTCTGACAAAACCCGAGCCGCCGCTCCCGACCTCCGCCGCCACCACCGTCCACCTCAACCACCGGAGGTACCTCTTCGTGTTCGCAATAGCGTTAGCTACGCCGGTACCACCCATTCTCGCCGGCGAGCCGCTGCTCACGGACCCTTGGTTCCGTCTTGCCGCCGCCCGCCGTCCACGTCGGCGTCGGCTCGGCCCGTGCTTGCGTGTCCGCCAGTGGCGCCAGCGTCGGCGCCACAGTGTCGCCACGTGAGTGCCCACGTGGTCGTCGGTGCCGCCAGATCGATGGCTCGGTGGACTTGGTCCACTGCGTGGTAAGGTCACCGACATGTGGGTCCCACATGTCGATTAATTCTTTAATTCTTTTAAATTTCCGAAATCCTTCACGACGCCACCTTGCAATAATTAGAATTTCCTTTAGAAAAACAATTCGGAAAATTGTTAAATAATGATTTAGGTTTAAATTTGTAAAATTCATAACTTTTGCATCCAAACTCCAAATTGGGTGTTTCAAATTTCTAAATTCATATAAAATTAAGATCTAGCTCATCAAACCAAAAATTTTTTAAATTTGATTTTGTTTAAATTTAGAAATTCATTTAAATTTCCAGAGTTAAGTTAAAACTTGTAAAATTCATATCTTTTGAATCCTAACTCCAAATCCATCCATTCAAATTCCTAAATTTGTCTAAAATCCAGATCTATCTATTGGAGCTTTTTATTTATTTTATTGGAGTTATTTGCTTCTGGTTTTTATTTAGTTTGTTTGTTTGTGTCGTTTGCGAGTAGACTTCGACGCTGCTGGAAGAGTTGAAGAAGAAGGACCTTTCCAAGACCAAGATCAATTCCTAGATCCTTTTCAAGGCAAGCTATGCCCTTGACCATCTTGCTTCCCAGTTTTATAAAAGTATCTTGATTCAAATTATCGCATCTTAATTCAAGTATTTATTTAAATGTTTTGGGTGTAGTAGTTAATTCCAAATTGTTATGTCTTCCTTGTGTAATTGTTATGCCATGATCCTTTGTCACCCTAGTTGATATTTAGTTGGTAATTATTGTAGCACCAACGTGGGTTGGTTAGTACGAGTAGATTGCTTAGCCATGCCACGAATCTTTTGTCATGTAGATTGCTATATAAATTTGACTAAGTGAATATGCAACTATGTGATAAAAACTGTGTGTACTATGTGTCTTTGTGACATGTGTTGCACTTAAAACCAATGGGGTGGTAAAAGGATTGGGCCGAGGCAAGTGGTGGAAACGTGTGAAAGGGTGGACTGTGTGAATGTGTGGACTATGTGAATATTAATCTGTGTGTCTGTGTGATGGCATGTGGAAGTCTTGCCTTGGTCAATTAAGGACCTCACCATGTGCTCTAAAGAATGAGCTTCTGTCGCGACCACATGTCTGTTTTGAGACTGCCTAGCATAGTAAGATAAGGTATCTGAAATGCTTTGTTATGATTAGTGTTAGCTACACTAATTGTATCTTGTGGGTAAAGTGTACAAACCTCTGCAGAGTGTAACTTAATCTATTCAATAGCAGCGTCATGGTCATGGACAATGCTCGGGATTTGACACTAGGGGTAGATTTTCATAAAAGCGTGTGGGAAGGGAGCTATGTGAATAAATCATCTAGCTATGTGAATAACCCGTTAGGTCAGTGTGTGTCTTTGTGAAATAACTTGTTAAAATTATTATCGTCTATTTGTTTTACTGCTTTAATCTATTAAATTGTATTCAATTGCAAAAGTTGCATTTATGCAAAAGAGCCACTGTAATGCCTTTCTCTTGTAATAAGCCTGCATGTATACATTGCATTTCTGTGGTGTGGCTTGTGAGTACGGTGTGTACTCACGCTTGTTTTGACGAATCAAGCAGAGGAGGAGTCTTCACCAGCTTACGAGGACGAGTACATCGAAGGTGCCTGATCGCGAGGTCTTGATCCCAGTCGGTTGCCTGTGGCGAATCGATGGGGTGCCACTACCGTTTATGTTTCCGCTGCTGTTTATTTCCTATGTTAGCCCTGCGTGGCTCAATATTTGTAAACTCGACCTTAAGGTCAAAACCATTATTTGATTATCAAAGTTAACCGTTTATGTTACTATTCGCTTGTATGGAGCGATTGCCATCTTTGTTGACCCTGTGTGCACTAGCATGATCCTGGGCTAGTGCGTTAAACACAGAGGGTCCCGAACCGTAGTTTTGGGTCCCGACAGCTAGCCTATGGCCCATTCGGCCAAAGAGGAGAGAGCCAACGTCCATGCGGCCAAGCGAGGGATCAAGGCCCAAACGGTCAAGCACAAAGCCCATATGGAGGAACCAGGAAAGAAGCACAAATCCACGACATGAACAGTAACCGACCCATGAATAGTGACACGTGTGAACAGTAACAGGCCACACGTGAACAGTAACTGGCCACATGTGAACAGTACCTCGGATGAACAGTACGCGTAGGAATAGTACCACATGGGAATTTAGTACTGAATAGCTCTTAGCCCGAGACTATATATTGAGGAGTAGACCCCCATTGTAACTCAGACCAATTTATGCATAAGAATTGAAACATAGCTATTGCTTGTTCTTTCTAAACCAGAGTTCATGCGAGGACTTCTGAGAGAGAATTAGGCGATCAATTGTTCGTTTTGCATTTTAAGGTCAAGTTTGCTTTTCCACTGGGAATTGAGGGCTTGGCGATCTCCACTCGTGGTCTAGCGGTGATCATCCCGGTGCGTGTTGGCGAATATCCATAGTGCTACAAGTCCGTGCACTAGCGCGTGGTGTACAGCTGAGTATTATTTGTCATCAAGCGCTATTTATCCACGGTTCTACTCGAGAAGATCGGGCCACCCCGTATCATCGTGGTATCAGATTCCAGGCCACTCGGTAGAATCTCTTTTACCCGTATTTTAGTAGATTATTTTTCAGTCCTATACACCGAAAAAGCCACACACAAAAAATATTGTCTTCCGCTGTAGTTTAATTCAGTATATTTTTAGTGCGTTTTGTTAGGTCTTAATCCACTCGTTCATCGTGTTTAGTTGCTGATCGTGTTCCGTTCGCGTCTCTTTTTGTTTTCCCCTTCCACAAATATTTGTGTCCGTACTTGTTTCTGTTTACGTGCAACTAAACATCGCTATATCAATGGATTGCACCTTGTTTTTCTTCATGAACCCATCTATCTATTCGTGAACCTTTCATACCTATTGAGACTAGCTCGTTGTTGTGCTTGAGGGACTGCTCATAGGAATTTTTTTGGGACGCCAAGTTTTTGCGCGTGTGCCCTGTTCACGTACAAATCACTGTTCACATGCGAGCGTGAGATCAAAAAAAGCCTACTGTTTTGGCCGTGTAAGAAAAGGAAAAAAAACACAAAGAGCAAAAAAAAACAGAGAGTGCAAAAAAAACACGGCACAAGTTTCGGCCATAGTGTTATTTTCTCTTATTAGAGTGCATCCACTGTTGTTCGCGTACCATAATTTGAGCAATCTTGTGCCCTCATATCCAATTTTTGAGCACTAGCTAGCGTCTCTCCTTGAACTGTTGCAATACGAGCGTTCGCCTCAATACAACTTTGTTCTTGCTAATCGCTCATTCCTTTGTTTGCAATAGTCCCAATATCTTTGTGTGTGTGTTGCTGTCTACTCTTCACTTATATTTATCGATCAGCAATTAGGCATTGTGAGTCTCGTTTGGATTACTACCCACTAGACAATCTTTAAATTCGAATTGTTAGGATTCTCACCTAGCTCCACCTAAAACATCCGTGTCAAGTATTGGTCGTCGTTTTGGTATTCGCCGCACAACTGGGTTGGTCGCTCGCTGCAACGAGCGTAAGTTTTGCTACTCTTAATTTACTTGAACGGTGCAACTTGCTCTGCTTCGAGCGATGAGTTGAGAGATTTCCACTTATTTTCCACATATATTGTCACTTGGTATTTTTGCTCAGAACCATGTCGAAGTGAGCAGATGAGGATCTGGACGGTAACCTTATTGATCCGATCACAAAGATGCACTACCATACACTTCGTACCACGCTTCGAGACGAGTTCCGGGCTAAGGTCGACCAGGTGCGCGGCGACCTTAGGTGTGTCCAAAACAACTTGGGCGGTCGGGGTCGATTTCCAAAAGTCTGTCCGTGGATCAAGGACGACAACCACAAGGTATCGCCGATGCTATTGCTAATCTCACCGCTTCGATGCAGCTGGGTACACGTGGTGATGCGGGGAGTGTTCACCTCCCGTACGAGCCGCGCGATGAGACAGATGTGGAAGTTGCCGTTAGACGGCAGCGCAAGGATGAACCACGCCAACGACAATTTAATGAACAGGCGCGTGTACGCGAGGTGGCGCAACAGCGCCGTGTTGTTGCTGAGGTTGCAGCGCGTCCCCCTGCACAAGGGCGCGACCGTGGCAATGGCGCAGGAGGACGTGGTGCCTACCTAGGCGCCAACGATTTCATCCACGATGGTGCCTATGGAAGCGCACATGATGGCGTCTTCGGGGGTGCATACTATGGTGCCCATGGAGGAGGCCGTGGCAACCGCCACGCTGACGACGACGGCGACGAGGCCGTGTTCGACGACTATTTGCCGCCGTCAACATAATCAATATGCACGCACGCAATCGCCGGTAGCGATGAGGACGCTGATGATCTTGTTGCAAAGCCTAAGTTCACAATGCCATCCTTTGAGGGTACTACAGAAGTGGAGGTTTATCTTGTATGGGAGCTGAAAGTTGATAAGCTTTTTCACATGAACCGCTATTCTGATCAGCGCAAGTTGGATCTTGTCGTTGCTGCTTTAGACGGATATGCTGCTACATGGTGGGAGCGCTGTGTGCAACAACGTATGGAGCGACACGAACCACGTGTTGTTACATGGGACGAGCTAAAGCGACAGATGCGCGCGCGCTTTGTACCTACATATTACAAGCGCTCGCTACATGAGAAGCTGATTGGGTTGCGACAGGGGTTGAAATCAGTTGATGAGTATTATAAAGAGATGGAGCAGATTATCATACATGCTAATGTGCGCGAGACTGAGGAACAAGCCATGGCTCGTTTTCTTGCTGGGATGAATTATGCTATTCGGCGGATCGTTAATCATCATCAATACAACAACATGATTGAGTTGATGCATCAGGCACGAGAGGCTGAGAAGCAGGTAATTGAAGATGCTAAGTATGCTGCACGACAACATTATTCAATGAGCACGACACCTCCGCATGCAAGGGACGACCACCAAGTCCGCTCCATCCGGGGCAATTCCAAACGACGCTTCGGCTCAAAGACAAAGGAAGACAGATAGTACGCCGCCACCGGCGCCCGCTACTAGCATGGCATCATCGATGGGTTCTACAGGCCGTTCATGTGATGTGACATGCTACAAGTGCAAGGGAGTTGGTCATTTTCAGAAAGATTGCCCGAATAATAAAGTTATGATATTTACTGATGATGGGTATATTTCAGCTAGTGATGAGGACGATACTACTCCATTTGCTGATTTTGTAGAGGATCCCACAGAGGATGCGAGATTGGACTGTAGGCCAGGGTCGCCATATGGAGAGCATATGCTAGTGTGCACACCTCGTGTACTTGGCGTGTTATAGAGTCAGTCTACCGCACAACGGTGTAATTTGTTTCAGTCATGGGCGACAGTTGGTGGTAAAGTGTGCAAAGTCATAATTGACGGAAGAAGTTGTCATAATCTGGCCAGCAAGGAGATGTGCACAAAATTAGGCTTAAAATATTTACCGCATCCTCATCCTTATCATGTGCAGTGGTTGAGCGATGTGGGCGAGGTGAAAGTCAGTCATATGGTGAAGGTGCACTTTAATATTGGCAAGTATGAGGATATTATTGTTTGCGATGTGGTGCCCATGTCAGTTTGTCACTTGCTATTTTGGCGCCGATGGAAATTTGATCGACATGTTTATCATGATGGGCATATAAACTGCTACAAGTTTAAGTGGAGCGGCACACATGTGATTTTATATCCGCTTACACCGACAGTGATAGTTGATGCTGCTAAGAAGAAAGTTGAGAGTACACCAAACAGAGTGATTCCACCTTCGGTGAGTGAGAGCCACAAGCCAAAATTGAGCGGTAAAAAGAAAAGTGAGGGAGAGAAAAGTTTAGTAATGTTAGCCACCAAATCAAAGAAGAGAGCTTTTTGTGAGAATCCCAATTTGGTGCACTTTGTACTTTTGTACGAAGATGCATTGCTTTCGACTGATGACTTGACGTCCCTTCCTAGTTGTGTCTCTCATATTTTGCAGGAAATTAGCGACGTCGTTCCGGAAAAAGTGGCCGCTGGTTTGCCACCAATCCGCGGGCTAAAGCATCACATTGATTTGATTCCGGGAGCGATGCTGCCAACTCGACCACACTTTCCGGATCGAGGAAAATTGAAATTGCTGCCACAAGGAGATGGACCTTTCAAAGTGCTTGAGTGGATTAACGATAATGCATACAAAATCGAGCTTTCGAGAGATGACTATGGCGTGAGCTCGACATTCTACGTTGCTGACTTTTCGTCGTTCTTCGGTGCTGATGATCTAGCGTCGAGGATGATGCCTTTTCAAGAGGGAGAGGATGATGAGGGCATCCTTACGACACCTTCTTCTCCTCCACCTAATGCTCCTGATATACGCCTCGAGTTGCCGACAGGACCAATAACAAGAGCATGTGCTAAGAAACTACAGACTCAGGTGATCTTACTCCTTAATGAACATGTCATTGATTTTAATGAGAATTGTATACTACCTAAAAACAGTGTTTTACTTGTGCTCAGGTTTGAAGATTCAGCGATGGATGGAGATCAAGGATATGCGGCCGTCATCCAAGGAAGGCCATCAATTGAGGAGGTCAAGGCGCTAGCCTATGGCCCATTCGGCCAAAGAGGAGAGGGCCAACGTCCATGCGGCCAAGCGAGGGATCAAGGCCCAAACGGTCAAGCACAAAGCCCATATGGAGGAACCAGGAAGGAAGCACAAATCCACGGCATGAACAATGAATCACCCATGAATATCGACGGCGTGTGAACAGATGCGGGCGAAGCGTGAATAGATGCGGTCCTCGTGTGAACAGTACCTCGGATGAACAGTAACGCGTAGGAATAGTACCACATGGGAAATTAGTACTGAATAGCTCTTAGCCCAAGACTATATATTGAGGAGTAGACCCCCATTGTAACTCAGACCAATTTATGCATAAGAATTGAAACATAGCTATTGCTTATTCTTTCTAAACCAGAGTTCATGCGATGACTTCTGAGAGAGAATTAGGCGATCAATTGTTCGTTCTGCATTTTAAGGTCAAGTTTGCTTTTCCGCTGGGAATTGAGGGCTTGGCGATCTCCGCTCGTGGTCTAGCGGTGATCATCCCGGTGCGTGTTGGCGAATATCTATAGAGCTGCAAGTCCGTGCACTGGCGCGTGGTGTACAGCTGAGCGTTATTGTCATCAAGTGCTATTTATCCACGATTCTACTCGAGAAGATCGGGCCACCCCGTATCACAAAGGTGCGGTACTACCGATTGTTCTGGAGATCAGCACGAAAACGAAATCCGAAATCCGAAATTGGTATAACTTTTGATCCACAACTCCAAACTTCACGAAACTTGAAACATACCTTCTCTAGGATATCAGGAACCTATTCCAATCAAAGATCGTGAAGATTATTGCCAAAGTTCCAACCTTTTTTTGGTTTGAGAGAAGGTTGCTTCAAAACCGAGTTTGAACCCTAAATATGATCTAAAACTTGCTTGTGGGTTAAGGATGATCAAGATGATCTTAGACACACTCCCACATGTCACAGTAAGTAAGATCACCACAAGAACTCAAAGGAAAACCAACGAATCATCAAAAGCCCAAAATCACCAAAAGAGAGAGAGTAAGAACAAAGAGAGAGTCATCTTGAGGAATCTTGCTTGGATTGATTTGAGATTGATATTGGTTTACAGCCACTCCATCAAGGAGGACAAAACTCAATACATGAGCACACAATTAACCCAACTCTCCTAGAACCCTAACCTCTCCACTATTCTCTCCTAACCCTAAAACACAAAACTAGGGTTTTAGATATGAAGGTTGAGAGGTGCTGGACAGCACCTTCTCCTATTTATAGTGGAGGCTAGCTTCTAGAAAAATAACCCTAATGGACACCCGTTAAGCCCACACACAAACGGGTTTCACTTACGCACGTATTTTAAAACATCGTCTTCATCTCCTCTTAACCTAAACCGCTTCTCCTTACGTCGTCGTGCGCCGCGGGTTAGCAAAAGGTCACCAAGGTGGTATTTAGGTGAAGTTACCAAAATACCCCTTCTCGATCCTTCTCCGAAGACCGAGTCCAATCTTCGTGAAGTAATCCCATGCTTCGCCATCAAACCAAAAGTACCATTGCCAATTGTTTCATCATCCTAAGATCATGGGCATATCCCCATGATATCCACAAACGGCTCTCTTCATGTCAGCAAGTCTCTCCCATCTGGCTCCCACCGAAACCACCATGGCACTTGCACCGACCCCCGTGCTGCTTGATCCAACCCGTCGCACCGAACTGCCCATTCGGTCATCCTTGTCCATTTTGCGCCATACTTGAATCCACTAACTTCACCCAGCATCCTCGATCGTTCTGAACCTCGGCTCTCAAGCCTAGTCCCGATCATCCTCGCCGTTGACCGTCGTTGACCTCCAAGCAATCTGCACAACAATAGACTAAGAAATCGTTTCTGGGAGCAAGTTCTTCACAATTTGACCCACGTTAGCCAAGACATGCATCATGCAACACATATGCACTGAAGCCCATGAACTTGACCTAACGAAAAACCATTTCACCAAGTCGATCGACATTCAGAACACAATCGGTCATACCGCCATGTGTGGACCGGTACTACCGCACTGCGGTAGTACTGCTCCCAAGCCTGCGGTCATACCGATTTCCAATGAGACTAAAACTCCCAAAAACACATCATCTGGAAAAACCATACCGCCAGCTAAAAGCCGGTATTATCGCACGGCGGTAGTACCGCCAATAACTTACGGTCATACCGGTCTGCGGTACTACCGATTATCCCGACTTTGCTGAAAACAAAAGTTTCGACAAACCTTAAGAATCATTGCCAATTGTTTCATCATCCTAAGATCGTGAGCATATCCCCATGATATCCACAAAGTGTATAGTGATTCCAATTGGATATCTGATGCTGATGAGATTAAGGCTACGAGTGGATATGTTTTCACTCTAGGCGGTGCTGCTGTTTCATGGAGGTCTTGCAAATAGACCATTTTGACGAGGTCAACCATGGAAGCAGAACTCACGGCATTGGATACAGCCACTGTTGAAGCAGAATGGCTGCGTGAACTCCTAATGGACTTGTCGGTGGTTGAAAAACCGATTTCGGACATCCTGATGTATTGTGATAATCAAACGGTTCTCGTTAAAGTGAACAATGCAAATGATAACATGAAGTCCCCCAGGCATGTAAAAAGACGATTGAAATCTGTCAGAAAATTGAGAAATTCCGGAATAATAGCTGTGGATTATATCCCAACAACTAATAATCTGGCAGATCCATTCACAAAGGGTTTATTACGGAATGTGATAGATAATGTATCGAAGGAGATGAGAATGAGACCTATGTGAGTTACACCATAGTGGCAACCCAACCTATGTGATCGGAGATCCCGTAAAGTAGGACCTGGGAAAAACAAACTGTTTGGTTAACTGAAGGAGAATACATTCTATAACTCACTCCACTGAAGATATCGTACTCTCAAATCTGTATGGCAGGATGACTTTGTCTTAATGTGTTCTGTGGTTTAAATAGTAAATATGCTATCCTACAGAGCATTCTTAAAAGAACACATCTATGTGAGCCCGACTGCAAGTCACAGTCTATGAGAAATGGGTACTCTCTAAGAAGCTCATGAGGAGACACCGGAGTGTGACTTATATGCTCCATCCGAGAGGTAGCCTATGGGCAGCCTAGTATCAGTCAAGGCTTTAGGTGAAACTTATTCACGCAAAACTGTCAATTCAAGACTTAGTCCATTGTGTAGTTATGAATGAATGTAGCTTAAAACTCTAGGTGGATGTTCAACCCTAACAGGTCTCCACTAAAAAACTGGTATATTAAAAGTGCTTTGGAACAGCAAAAAACTTTGTGAGCCTCTGGGATCTGGTGGGGAATTGTTGGAATTAAGTGGGCTCATCAATAATTTCTAGGAAAATCTCAAAGGCCCACTTATGCATGGTGGCATGTGGGACACTTTAGCCCCATATTGCTAGCCTGGGTGAAGAGACACCACATTATGAGGTGGAACATGTCTAACCTTGGTAAAGCAAGAAAAGGAGAAGAAAGTAGGACTACACGCGCTCGCTCGCCTCGTCACGCCACGCCACGCCAGGTCAGGTTTCGCGATCGCGCGACGTGCGCGTGAATGGTTCGGTCGTGGGTCTAGACGCAGCTTTCTTTTGCAATTTTGTTTTGTCATGCAATCCTGTCAAGATGGAAAGAAACATAAACGCCCTGATTACAAAACGGAAACGCTTTGACTACGTGGCGAATTAATTTTAAATAATGAGCATTAATCTGATTGCGGTTTCCTAATCTGAGAGCGGTTTCTTTCTACTGTCTTTTGAATCTGAAGATGCAGCCTGTCTTCTCTCACATTGTGAAACACGTATGTGCGAGAGAACTATTTTCGAGAGCGATGTGCTGCTGAGTGCTACTCCGTCCCTACGCCCGACGTGCACTGGTGGTGGGGAGAGCAGGTCTCCGAAACCATCGTCCTTGCGATCCTGTACGGGAGAGGGCGAATCAGCTTTTTGGAAAGCGACTTCGAGACTGCTCGACGTTCCCTACATCGTCTACATCGGTGTCTTCATCATCGACGACGTCCTCTCCTTCGTCTTTATGACACTCTTCGCTTCGCATCGGTAACTTACGTTCTGTTGTTCATATTGCTTATCATCATATACGTTCTGTTATTCATATATGTTCTGTTGTTCATATTGCTTATCATCATAGTTCATCTATAGGTTCTGTTCTTCATATTGCTTATCAGCATAGTTCATCTTCTCGACATGTTTAGCTCTCAAGTTATTTTTGTAGTCATGATTTATTTGTAGAATTATGTAATCACTAAAGTGTAAATATTCTAACATAATCTTTCATATTAAATTCTTAATACGCATGTAGGCATCTCCCATATGACTTTTCCCTAAACAGCAAGCAGATTTATGGCCATCGGACCAAGATTCAACGACGCATGGTAGTTTTATCAGGTAGAATGGAAACCTACCATGTTCATCTGCATGGTACGTTTCGTTTCATTTTTCAGTTTCCACGTTCCGCGTGAGATGCTAAGTGCATCTTTTGTTCCCGCTGTCTCAGGGTTAATGCCAACAAGCATAACTAGCATGCTGTTCATAACAGCATCAACTCTCGAAGGACTGGAGCAGATATCCAGAACAGTGTTCATCGAAATGCCTGTCATTAAACCCAAAAGGTGATTTGCGCTCAATGATAACACAGTAGTTCTTAACGCAAAAGGCAAACGACGATTTCTTGATATCAGATCAATCAGCAAGAACAACTGTTTTTTCTCCAAAAAAAAAGTTATTCGTGACACTTCATAGGGGACTCTCAAAGTTCAGACCAGCAACACAACTCCAACATAGAACTATGGTACAGCCTATGTGAAGATCACAGAAAGCTGCGGTAACTTATTATTTCGGGGCAATCGTGGACTCGTGAGGACCACCGCCCTGCTTGTTCCAAGCGGTCAGTAGTGCAATTCTTTCACAGTTTGGATCTTGCTACGCACGACGAATTCTGTATTTTGATCCGATGCCAAGATGTATTGAGGATTCCTCTCAGGTTCCATATGTCTTCCACGTTTTCAGGTTGAACGTTTGCAGCTGAGTCCACCTGTTGTCCACAAGATGCATTTTCACAGACTTGTTAATGCAGAGCACCAAATGTTGGGTGAAACAGTACTGCATCCAGTGGTGGATTTCACTTACCGCCTTTGCTACTATCTCAGCATCTGCTGGTATGTCTAATGTAGCCTCAAAGAGAACCCATGCCCACTTATCACTCTGAGGTCCATCAGATAAGTATGGCACATAGCTTTTCTGATATCTGTGAGCCTCAACCCATGTTTTACCCCCATCAACAGATATATCAACTCTCTCGATGCCACGGCCACCACCTGAGACTGCATATCCAGCAATCCTAGCCTGAATGGAGCAAGCATACCAGTGTGTCCATGAAGTCTCATTTCCAAATTTACCTATGCTATGTAGTTCGTACACATGTTGCAGTCTCAGGGTACACCATATCTATTAGGGGAAATTAGCTCAGTGATATTGCGTTAGAGCGTAATCGGAGGAACGATACTCCGTTCATGACGCATTGGAAAACAACATCACGAACACCAAAAAATTAGACGAATGACATCGCCGCCAGTTACTTCCGTTTCCAGAATTTTTTAAATACAGAAACTAAGATCAAAAAATTATCAATTTTTTTTGTGGAGCCTCCCGACATAGTTTAACTGCTTGTGTATTTTTTTCAAAACTTTATACGTTCTGATTTTGTCTCTAAAATTCATTTAAGTATACTATTTGTAGGAATTTTCTAATTTAGAAAATAAGGTCAAAACATTATGGAAAAAAATTCAGACTCCTTATATAGTGGACTTGATTGTGTAATTTTTCTAGAATTTTTACAAAATTAATTAATGCAATTTCATAATGTCCTTACATGATGAAATATTAGAATCCTCGCACAGTGGATATTATGAAATTACATTAATTAATTTTGTAAAATTCTGGAAAATTACACAATTAAGTCCACTGTGTAAAGAGCCTAAAAATCATAATGTTTAGACTTCATTTTATATATTAGAAAATTCCTACAAACAATATATTTAAATGAATTTTAGAGACAAAATCAGAACGTATAAAGTTTTGAAAAAAAATACACAGGCAATTAAACTGTGTCAGGAGACTCCACAAAAAAATTGATAATTTTTTTAGCTCAATTTCTATATTTAAAAATTTCTGGAAACAGAAGTAACTGGTGGCGATGTCATTCGTCTAATTTTTTTGTGTTCACGATGTTATTTTCTAGTGCGTCACGAACAAAGTGTTGTTTCTCCGATTACGCTCTAACGCGATGTCACTGAGCTAATTTTCCCTATCTATTATGGAAGTAGTACTAACCTTTCCTTCCTTGATAACATCCAAATCCTCCAGGGTGCAAATAGCAGACTGCTTGATCAAATCCAAAAAATAAGAAATAAGTGAAAATAAGATATCCAGAAACCTAACGTACTTCATTAACAATGCAGAAGCAGAAAAAAGTTTTAGGATAATTAGGCGCTTCATAGCCGCCTGCATTGAACCAACCAACTCACTGCAGCTGGATAGCAGAACAAATTCATAGTAAATTAACTTCTACAGGGATACCGGCTGCATTAATTATATAAAAAACGCACACCTGAAATAGAACATAACATCCTATAGCATCTAGAAGTTTTTTGCATCCCCGGTTGGACATCAAAATGGTATTATCATCAGATAATCACAAGACAGGAAATTTTATTCAAACAGCCTCCAGGTCAATATTGGCCATTATTCTACAAGGTAAATGGATTTGAATAGTGGATTCTTGTGTGTATTGAGCAGTAGTAGCAATAAATGCATAACTCCAGTTTATTGTAGTCTTTTTTGCACATTGATTCAGTCTATTGTAGTTGACAAAAATTAGATGCATAGTAGTAACCTTTGGAGTGGGTTTCAAGTATTAAGCGTATAGCTGCTGCAAATAGACATATAAGCAAGATCTTAGAACAGAACTTGTATATTACTTGGTCAACCATGCAAGCAAAACAGTCGATTTAATGTTCATGTCAAATTGCCAATCATGCAAGCAAAATAGTCGATTTAATGTTCATGTTTTAATCCTTATTTGAAGCATTCAGTAGAAGTTAGCAACAATCCTTGTGTTTTTTTAGGGTCAATCCTTGTGTTTTTTTAGGGTCAATCCTTGTGTATTTATAATCAAGAACAATACCAGTAGATATCCGCTATCAGCTGAGAATTATATACTAAATGGAAAGTGTGAGCCAATATGGTAGTGTGAGCTTGGGAACCCTCTCAAAGTCAGTAAATTAGCCTATTACAGTAAAATTGTAAAGATAAATCGCAAGTAAGCATAATTTAGTAATGCTGGAAAGTTATTTTCTTGTGCTAACGTGAGTACTCACATAATATGCTGCATGTCTTCTAGTAATGTAGAGTACTACTGTCATGTGGGGGCGTACATACGTACAACGGCGCTATCGTTCTAAGACAGGAGCTGGGGTGAACGGATCTGATACAGCTGCTGTGTTGCAAACAGACTCGGTTGCAGTCTCCTCTGGAAATACGACAACAGCTTCCAAAGGAACCGGTGACAACTAGATACAACTTGTAATCGTATACGAATACATTGTTCGATTTCGTTACTCCCTTTTGTTGCCAAAGCGTAACTAGCATTGCTATATAAGTATGATACATTGTAAACTCAAGGGATATCAATAAAGTTATCTCTCCAGACTCAATTCCTCTACCTTCTACTTGCTTCCAGTATACTTCTATCTACAACTTCGCATCTCTAATCTCCACGACGGATTCCGATGAGCGCCTTGGGCGACCTTCGGCTACGCATAGTTACAACTTACGGTCTCGAAATCGAGCTTGTGACAACTACCCCCAAAGGATACGAGGGAAAGAAAATAAAACCACCACGCACAATCATAAAGGCATGATAAGTATCATACTATGTTATCAAACCAACTCCATTGTAATTAGCTTAGCAGAAGATATTAGCATAGAAGAATTGCTAGTATAGTGTACCTGTACAGGAAAATCCATTTGTGGCCTTCTAGTCGACCAATTAATATTGTCCCAGTCTACGGTAGGTGGAAACATCTTGTAATCTTTTTGCATAAAAAAACCCTGGTTGAGAACAACAATCAGTTTTTACTCCGAGATTATGATAAAGATGCACTGCTTTTAAATTTTCAGTAAACCTGGCACTCTTCCTTGATTATGTTGATACTGTCCAGCCATTTTACAGAACGTGCGCCAATAACACCAGGTACGACAACACGAAGTGGGTATCCATGGTCACGGTTGATGGTCTATACATAGTAAGTCATAATGAGTGAAGTACGGTACAGATCCACATTAGAACCACGACAGCAGGAAAATTTAGCAAAAGAACGGAGGTGCATCCAAACTCAAGCAGAGTATGATACTATGATAGCCCAACAGATATTTTAAAATATGTTGGAAGTGTTTGACAAGAGCATTAAATTATCGTATACTCTTGTCAGTGCAGAATAAGCTTCTGATGGATATTTACATTCAGTAAGAGATGCTTCAGGTGTTGTGTGTATACTAACTGTTCTGCCTTAGGAAGTATACACCTATTATGTTACTATAATGCCACACTATTTTATACAAGAAAATTGCATTGTAGGTCTCTGAACTTGCGAGATTGTGCCACTTAACTACCTAAACTTGTATTTTATTTTCTCAGCCCTCTGAACTTGTGAGGTTGTGCCACTTAGCTCCCTGAACTTGCGTTGAAGTGAAGTTCGTCGGATGCAATGCCGGCGACTTCGTCCCCTCCAAGTCTGGTGGATTTGTCGCCGCCCCGTTCCGGTCATATTCATCGTCTCCGTCACCTCACGCCGATAGAAACGGATTCTTCGGGCCTAGGAACGCACCGTGCTCGCGTCTTCTCCGGAGCTCCACCGTCGCAGCTTGCCGCCGCCCTCGCCCTTGCCTCCTCTAAGTCGGTCGTGAGAGATAGAGAAGCAAGGTTCAAAAAATCGGTAACAGGTACTCGACAGGTCACCCCACCTAGTAATGATTATACGGTATAATCGACCTATTATGCGGCATAACCGGCCCGATTATGCAGTATAACCGACTAACAGGTAGGGCACACGTTGCTTGTAAACAGTCGAGTATATGGCCTAGCATACCTGTTTTTAGAACAGTGGAGAGAAGTGCATTTCCAGTGCCAGAGGAGGAACACAGTACTTCTCTCTCTCTCACAGTGATTCGCCAATGCCAAATGGACTTCGTGCAGGGTGAGTAACTTCTGCTCTAGCACTGGGAATACTTCTCTCTCTCTCAAGGCCGACTCAAAGAAGGCAAGGGTGAGGGCGGCAACAAGCTGCGCCGGTGGAACTCCGGCGAAAACGTGAGCACGGTGTGTTTCCAGGCCCGGCGAATCCGTTTTTGTCGGCGTGAGGTGACGGGGACGATGAACACGGCCGGAACGGGGCGGCGACGTGTCCACCGGACTCGGATGGGACGAAGTCGTCAGCATCACATCCAACGAACTTTGCTTCAACGCAAGTTCAGGGAGCCAAGTGGCGCAACCTCGCAAGTTCAGGGGGCTGAGAAAGTAAAATACAAGTTTAGGAAGCTACGTGGCACAACCTTGCAAGTTCAGGGGGCTGAGAAAATAAAATACAAGTTCAGGGAGCTAAGTGGCACAACCTCGCAAGTTCAGGGACCTACCGTGCAATTTTCTCGTTTTATTTTATCACTCTATTTCATCAGAAACAGTTTCAAAGAAAAATATGCATTAGGTAATAACGAAGTATTAACAGATCAAGTTGTACCATTAAAGAAATGGGAGGAACAAGTGAAAACTAGGAACAAAGACATTCAGAAAAATCGACATTTCCAAGAATATTCTAAACCCCATAAGGAACATTATATGAAATCAATTTTCACTTATTAAAAAATCAATGTTCTGTCACCTCTCCATTCATTTCATATGCAAGTAAGACATCAGCATCAGGATCTGTTGCCTGCTTCAGTGGAATTGATGCCTTATAAGGACCACCTTTTTCCTCCTGAAATACAAATGACTTGAGATTAGTGAGGTGGGCTAGAAGGACTGCTGCTGCTTGATAAGGACCAACATACTCACTTTACACCTGTCAACACTGACAAACTCAACATGCTTGCCTCCTAAAGATGTGACTAAACTGAGTTTAGGTATTCCAACTAGTTCAAGGACATCAGATAGCTTTGCTCCTCCCCAAGTTGCTGGAATAATACAAAAGATTAAACATAGTAGAATTGTTTAAATCAATAGAATAACATAAATGTATCCATTTTGTACACTAGGAAATTTGGTGAGGACAAAACAGCCCCATTCAGTATTTTATGTGTGATATAATAATCGCCAAGTAGGATATTATTATTAATTCAGCTGAAAAAAGAAAGGTAAACAGAAATGGTCTATATATTAGGCGTTCAGAACAGCAGCAAAAGTCCAATTCTAGGGCTAGTAAAAAAGGACAGCAGATCCCCTCCACTCATATGGTTGCTATCCTTTACAGTTCCTGTTGTACGCAAAATATATTTATGCAGTAATAACATCAGCATGC
This sequence comes from Phyllostachys edulis, assembly GCA_036346405.1. Classification (NCBI taxonomy): domain Eukaryota; kingdom Viridiplantae; phylum Streptophyta; class Magnoliopsida; order Poales; family Poaceae; genus Phyllostachys; species Phyllostachys edulis. The sequence goes on along the minus strand of CM070560.1, from coordinate 60,405,353 downwards.
CTGGATCTCACAAAGTGCATTTTCTTCTGGATGCCAGCATTCACTAACACGAGTACATCAGATTGCATTACTACAACCTTCAAATAACATGCAACATTCTGAACATTCCAAATTACCATAATGTGTCTCTTACCATTTCCAAGAGCAGATATGTCCCACCCAACACCTCTCACTTTCCGTACCTTACTCATTGCAGTCCTCCTATTGCCTGCACACTAACACAATCGTATTGTTACATTACTAGCAAGACAAATGCATTAGCTATCATACAAAGATTAAGAGGGAAAAGTGTAGAAAGTATTTGTAGCAAACCTGCAATGTTGCGGTGACATTGTACTTTGGAAGAGTCCTGGATGTGAAGTTTATGTCAATTATTTACTCAAAGACATGTATTTCATTTCAGGTTGCATGATGGGATACTAGGAAGTACATTACCTAATGTCAGACATTGATAACTGAATATGCTTGTTGACAAGACCAGTGATGGAAACACTATATCTGTTGAACAGGTTATATAAAAATGTAAGGGTCGCCCTTAAAAAAAATTCTAAGGAGATGCCCTTCAAAAGAAATGTAAGGGTTTGTAAACAAATCATAATGATAAGGGAGATCCATAGTTCCTTCTGAAAACCTTGAGATATCGTTGACTTTTGGAATCGGTCCATGATTCCTCTTGTAGAAGAAATCCACTGGGGTGATATAAGATGAAACTAACGCAGATCGATGAGGCTCAGCATTAAATGGCTCCTGCAGAACAAACAATACTAGTACTACAAGATTTGATGGTTTCTTGGATATGCTATACGATAATTCATGAAAGATCATACAAAAAATTGGATCATTTTTTTCCTTCACATTTATCTTTTTCAAGAACACAAGAATAGTTCCTGGTTGGTTTCTGGTGAGGTGCAGAGTGTGATAGCTCTAGAGTATAGCACAGTGTCACGATTCAAATGAATTTGGGAAAAACATAGTAATGACGTGGTAAATTAAATACGACTCATCCATTTCTTATCTTTATTTAAGAATCTGATAGTACCTCCTATGCAAGGACTAACGTAAAGAGCGTACCAATGGGTTCCATGACAAATTCACAACACAATGACATTGGTCATCCGAATTATTCCGTAACATATGGAAAAATCACAAACCCATCACTCGTCCTTCTTTCCTTCAATATTTAGGAGCAGTTCCTGCTGCCCACTTACCCAGTATCCCAAACATGTCAAATAATATTGTTCCAGCATCCAACTTGTTGGAATAAACCTACTAAACAAATCAGATTTCTCCATTCTTAAAATTTTTGAGATAATTCAGGAGTGACTGTAGCTAATCTAGACGCCGCAGCAGGCTGGCAGCGCGCCTGGTAACACATCCGAGTGTATTGGAACGAGGAATGCAGCGACCTAATCCTGAATCTGTCAGCCTTTGTTCAAATTGGAAAGGAAACCCATCTGCACGACGTGCAAGACTAAAACTTCTGTACACTCCAGACTCCACTACGCATTGAGCCTAAGCACGCATACGCAGATACGCTATGGCGCACGACGCGTGCGGGCAGCTGGGCAGCAGACAACATACACGGCGGTGCCGTGATCCCGTTGGTGCAGGCGACGGCGGCGAAGCCCTGGCGTCAATCCAGCAGGCCCGGGCCGCGAATCCGCGCGATCGGCGAGCCCAAGTCGCCCAACCCCGCACCCATTCCAAACCCACCGCGCCGTCGAACAACAAGGCTAGGAGAACTTGGGCTGATACGAGCGAACCTTGGAGTTGATCTTGAGGGCCCGGTGGCGCGGCGGCTCCTCCGCGTAGTTCGACGGCGCCGTGAGCCCCGGCATCTCTCTCGTCTCGCGCTTCCTCTTCTATTGGTCACTGTTTTTTTCCGGCACTCTCCTCGGCTCTATTTTTATTCGCTGCCTACAAAATTCCGGCACTCGCCACGGGCTCTGGCCTCTGGCTGTTTTGGTGTGTGGTGAGTCGGCAATTGCGAAGCTGCCACTTACTGACCTAACATTTAGTGACATGACATGTGGGCCCTCTATTGGCTTTATGGGGTTTTTTGTTTTACATTCTTTTAGATCTTGGAACTTTTGTGTAGCGCTGGCCAAATAGACTGCTCGGTCTATCCTGCACGGTCCATCTTGATACGGTCTGTTCCAGTCTGGCTATTAGATGGATCGTCTGCTTTACCCACGCGTCTTTGAGGAGGCGGTCAGTCTGCCCGTCGAAGGTTCGTGCCAGTGGGCATGAGCCCATTTGGCCCAAATAAAAGTCCGTCTGTTTAGTCTGACAAAACAAAAAAAATCCAAAAAAAATAGAAAAATATGAAGAATTCAGAAGTAGACATGAAAATTGAAAAAAAAAATGAGACAATCATATTGAAAAATGTAATAAAGAGCTTTATTAATGCTCAACTCGCTACCTTGTTAAAACCTTCGCCAAGTAAAAACTCAAAATGAGAAAATCTTGGCAAAGGAAAAAGAGTACAACCTATAGCTCTACATACATGATACATCATTGTTCTACGTGTCGGTGTCATTGTCTAAATACATATTTTCGAACACCTCTAACAACTCTGGATTTTTCACAGAATTTTGTGTTCGTGAATCAGCTTATTCCCAGTCCTTCACAGTTAGAAGTATCACCACCATCTCACTTGTGAGACTTGTTCTTCTCTCCTCCAATATTCTTCTAGAAAGACTGAAAGCAGACTCGATGGAAACCGTCGAGACAGGAACAGTTAACACATCACGTGCAAGTATGGATAGCACAGGATATGTTAACTTATGGGCTTGTCACCATTACAAGATTTCGAAGTCTTCTGAGTTGAAATCCACCGTATCGCTGTTCAGGTAGGTGGATAGTTCTCTGCTCTTTGTGGGTCTTGGCTAAGTAGGCTGCAGTGTAGAAGAAGACCTGGACCTGGAGGAAGAGCCACCAAAGATCTTGCCCCACATATTTGTCTTGCTACTTGAGGCGGGGGCTACTGGAGGTCGTTGTGAGTGGACTCCCCAGAACTTATTTTTATACCTTTGGTAAACCTCGTATAACCAGGAACGAACTTCTGCCAAATAGTCAGTATAGTCTAGCCCTGTAGCCTCACCAAGAAGATCAAATACACTACCAAATGCATCAACTTTACCCCTATGATCTAAAAGAAATACAAATGCATATAGGTAAGGGATTTCTCTCTAATATTTAAGGTATTTAGATTTCATGGAAACAATAGCATCGTGTAAAACTAAATCATTTTCATACATTTTTCAATTGAGTAGCAATCTGTAAAATACTATGCACAATGATAGGAGATGTTGGATAGTAGACAGCGGACAAAGCAACAGTGGCCTCATAAAAAATTTCTAAAAACGACAATATTTTCTCATCAATGAACCAATGTTGGTCAGTCAACAGTGGACTACCGTCAGTGTTATGATAGTGCGTTTGAATAAAAGTAAAAAAGTACTCTTGTATGGTAAAAGACTCTTAAGCATGATGTAAGTAGGGTTCCACCTTACCTCTATGTCCAAACCGAACTTTCTTAGACATACACCCATCGCCATGCAGAAGTTCTTATATTGTGCTATTTTTACATTAGAATTATTCAAGAAAGAAATCGCATCGCGAAAAGCTTTAATATACAGACTCAACCTCTTCAAACCACATTTTACTATAAGATTGATAATATGACAAGCGCGTCATTGATGTAGCAAAAAGGAATCGGCATACGTACTCAACACTGGAGTAAGAATGTCCATAGCCCTAGAGTTCAAAGTGGCGTTGTCTAAAGTAATTGAGAATATTTTGTCTGTAAGACCAAAGTCTTCCATGACTTTGATAATACAGTTTGCAATATTCTCACCCGTGTGTGCTACATCAATTAATTTTAAACTATAATCCTTTTCTCTATTACCCAGTCATCATTAACATAATGCGCAACTACACTAATGTAATCCTCCCTAGCCCAACCACTCCATATGTCTGAGGTCAAGGCCACCAAAAATGTGCATGTACTAAATAGTTCCTTTATTCTATTATGGCATTCATTGTAGTACTTTACTAGATCCCTAGTTGTTGTCTGTCTAGAAACAGAAGAAAATCTAGGATTATGTGCAGTCCTAATGTAATTTTAGAAAGAAGCAGACTCCCCAAAGCCTAACGGTAAATCCTTGGAAGCAATTAAACGACAGAGAGATTGGCGGGCTACCTGAGGATCGTAGTCCCAGCTATGTACTGTATCGTCGGCGTTGTACTGCAGCTGCATCTGCCTCATCATCAATCCTTGCTTGGCCTTATATCTTGTAGCATGTCTAAGCAAATGCCCCGTTCCACCTGTAGACTTTGCAGACAGTTCATTGCGATAAATTTTACAAATAGCAAATGGAACCTCATTTTCCCTGTGCGTCTTGCTTGGTTGTCCTATCAAAATTCTCCCCCACTCTCTATGTAAACGACCTCGACCTCTTTGAATCGGTTGGCGTGGAGCCTGATGCTGCTGTGGAGCCTGATGACGGAACTCCACCTTGCTCTTCCGGTTGGCTTGAGGCAGCCGCCTCCATGGATGCAATTTCCTCCAGCGAAAGTCCGTAATAACTGAGAGCAAAGCTGTCTTAAGGGTTGTCCATAACGAAAACTACAAAATCGAAACTAACACTATTATTACTTTCAACTTAGCATAACAAGCACTAACAATAAAAGTATGAAAAAAAATAGTATTGTACCTCTTTTGCTGACTTACTGCTGAAAATTGAATTTTCTAAAATTTGGCACATTTTTTTGTTGAATTTTGCCAAATTAACTCAACACGAATTTGAATTTGCACAATAGAATTTCAATGAGAGAATTGAGAATGAGGGGTGCTAAATGAGGGGGGGTATGGTGGCTATTTATAGGAAAAATTTTGGGATTTATTATTATTATTTTGCTATTTTTAAAGACCAAAACGGTCAAAAAAACGGTCACAAAAAACAGGTAGAAATGCCCCAACGCCCCCTGCCCCGCCGCCTGCCCAGCCTATCCATGCCCTTTCTTCTCCCCAAGGCCCCTGCCCGCGCGTGCCACGTGTGTGCCGTACTCACAGCCCTCCACGGCTCCGCCTCCCTTCGCGTCGGTCCGCGTCACCGTCGCCTCCTCGGCTCCTCCCTCCATAGTCCGTGCCGTCGCCGCCTCCTCGGTGCCTCCCTCCGTGCCGGCGTCGCCTCCTCTGTTCATGGCACAGCAGCACCGCCGCCTCGGCTCCTCCTCTCTCTCAGCACCGGCGTCGCAAGTCCTCACCTCCGTGCCGCTTGCCTCTTACTCTCCTCCCTCAGGCCTCAGCGTCGACGCCGCACCGAGCCTGCGCCCGGCGCCTCGCCTCCTCAGCTCCTTCTTCTCCCTCTGCGCCACCGCCCGCTTTCCCTCTTCCTCTCCTCCCTCACCCTCTGCGCCGATGTCGCACCGTGCCTCGCCTCCTCCTTCTCCCCCCTCCCCCGCACCGGTGTGGCGACGCCGCCGGCCCGATGCTCGTGGCCTCTGGCTCTCCCTCGGTGGCGGGCCAAGTGGGTCGTACCGAGCTAGTCAGGCTCGTGTCGTGCCTGGCACGGTCCAGCACTGTTCGTGCCGGGCCAGGCCATCATGCCGAGCCGGGCCTATAGTGTCGTGTCGCGGGCTGGCCCGGTATGCACGGTCCATCTGGCCAGCACTACTTTTTTGTTTGAGTTTTGCCCTTGTCCTTGCTATGGAGCACTAGGAACGAAACCAACGAAGCTTCGCGATCTCTTCTTCTGTGGTAGCAGGAGAACATGAGGGCTCAGCCTGTTCTTGGGCATCTATTTTCCAGAGATCTTTTACGTACACTCAATTTAATACATATTGTTCATTCTGTTTGATCCAATAGTTCAGATTATTTAGAATTTAGTTATACTATATCTGGTAGTATGGATAATAAAATCCCAAGAGGGGTATAATTGTAATTGGCTATATGGGGATCACATGACACAAAAGTAATATTTTTAACCCTAGTTGAAAAAGTCCGTAATACCCCCATGAAAAATTATAAATACAAATAAAATTCTATTATACTCTAAACAAATCAATGGTCAGATTTGATTTATACTACCACCATATACTACCGATAGAATGTACCGTAAAAATTTTCTATTTCTAAGGGGAAACTAATGACACTTTGGGATGCCAAATAAGGTCCGTTTGGAACAAAGGATTTTTATGAATTTTATAGGAATTTAATCATATGGAAACTTTTCCTACGTGGTCCTTGTTAAACAACTAGGATAGTTGTGTTTCCATTGTTGTTTAGTATTCTCATTTGTGTTGATGTTTCCACTAGAGGTAGTGCTTAGTATTCACATGTGAGAGTGTTCCCACTCATGTACTTGTATAGTGTTCACACTCATGTACTTGTATATAAATAGATGATTAATAGAAGGCATCAGGTGTGTAATTGCAAACCATTCTTTTGATATCTTTTAACATCGTATCATAGCCTACTCTTCCCGTTCAATGACAACCTCTACAAATACATCTGCTAGCCTAGGTTCGTCAATCTCAGGATCGCTCGGCACTCAAGCCATCAGCCTGATGTCCACTGGTCACCCATCCTTTGGTAATCCTATCAATATGAAGCTATCTCACGACACCTACCTACTGTGGAAGGCGCAAGTTCTTCCTGTCCTTCGCAGCACACGGTGGCTTGGTCTCGTAGAAGGAATCGATCCGGCACCGCCCCAGTTGATCGCCGCGTCGACAGAAGATGGAGCCACGCAGGTTCCTAATCCTGCATATACTATCTGGCTCCAACGAGATCAGACGTGCCTAAGCCTACTGCTATCCACCCTCTCGCTAGAGGTGTTGGGGCAGGTGTTGTTTATGTCATCATCGGATGTAGTCTTAAACACCCTCGAGCGCAAGTTTGCGACTCAATCTAGGGCGCGTATTATGCAAATCCGACGACAGTTGGCTATGCTCCAAAAGCGGGACATGACGATGATCGACTACTTCAACTAAGTCAAGAGCCTTACCGATGGGCTCGCTGCCGCCAACAAACCACTTGAGGAGGAGGAGGAGGTCATCATCTATCTTGTCACCGGCCTCGACAGCTCCTATGATGCGCTAGTAACATCTGTCACCACCAGGACGGAACCGATCGCCCTCACCGATCTTTACTCATACATGCTAGACTATGAGATGCGTCACGAGCAAAGCAATATCATGTTCAAACCCTCTGCGAACATGGTGTCTCGAGGCAATCAAGGAGGACATGGGCTAGGTGGTGATGGCAGACGTGGAAGCGGCCGAGGTGGTGTCTGCAGACAGTACCAGTACTAGGGCACCAATTACGGTAACCATCATGGCAGCGGCAATCATCATGGTAGTAACAAGGGGTCCGACAATTGGCCCGTTTGCCAATTGTGTGGAAAGATCGGCCATGTAGCTTTTAAATGCTACAAGCATTTCGATCACGCATTCCAGCGGGAGGAGCGCATGGTGGCAAATGTCACCACAGGATCAGGATTTGACGCGCCATGGTACACAAATACTGGGGCGACTGATCATATCACCAGAGAATTGAACAAGCTGATGATACACGAGCGGTACTCCGGCAGGTTCACACCGCAAATGGTTTAGGTATGCCGATTGCTCATTTTGTGTTGGATCGAAAAGGCGACTAAAGGGGCTGAATAGGAGCACACTTACTTTTTTACTTTGAGCAAATTCAACACAATTTCACTCCAGTAGCTATGGAAGCTATGAAGATCAATATACCAGTACAGCGGAAGACTAGTATTGAATCCAATCCAAAATCCCCAAAGCAAAAGACCAAAACAGGAAATTACAAACCTAATCCGAAGTCTTCGACTGACCAGCGGCGATTATCTTGATCAGATCATGGATCGACCGACAACGGCTATTACGCAGATCGATCGTGGTGAGGTTGGACCGACCGCAAGCATGGTGAACAGTAATGACCAAAACCAAAACTCAAACCGATCTAACTTTTGATTCACACGGTCAAACTCCACGAAACTTGAACCACACCTTCTCAAAGATATTAGGAACTTATTCCAATCAAGGATCGCAGAGATCCATGCCAAAGTTTCTATCTTTTTCAGTTTGAACGAAGTGTGCTCCAAAACTGAGTCAAAAACGAAATATAATCTAGAGACTTGTCCGTGGGTGATTGATGATCAAGATGATCTTAGATGGATTCCCACATGTCACAGCAAGTTAGATCAAGGCAAGAAACCAAGAAAAAATTCGCGGATCAAAGAAAGACTCAAAATCATCAAATAGAGAGAAGGAAAGCAAAAAAACATATCTTTGAGCAATCTTTCCTTGGATTGATTTGATATGGTATTGGTTTACAGCTACTCTATCAATGAAGGACAAAGACTCAATACATGAGCACGAAATCAAATCCAAATCTCTAGAACCCTAACCTCCAACTATCTTCTCCCTAAGCACAAAAGCAAAACTAGGATTTTCAATAATGAAATGGTTGAAGGGGGTGCAGCCACCTCTCTCCTCTATTTATAGTGGAGGCTTAGACCTTCTAGAAGCATTAACTCTAATGGGCTCCCGTTAAGGCCCACACACAAACGGGTCACACACGCACGCATTTTAAAGCGCCATCTTCATCTCTTCTTGACCTAATCCGCTTCATCATACGTCGTCTTGCACCGCGAGTTGGCAAAAGGTCACTAAGGCGGTATTTGGTAAAATTACAAAATACCCCTTCTCGATCTTTTTACAAAGACCGAGTCCCATCTTTGTGAAGCACCTCCCATGCTTTGCCACGTGTAGGTTAATCTAGCGGCTCTCTTCATGTCGGCAAGTCTCTCCCATCCGACTCCCACCAAAACCACCATGGCACTTGCACCGACCCCCGCGTTGCTTGATCCAACTCGTTGTACCGAACTGCCCGTTCGGTTACCTTTGTCCCTTTTGCGCCATGCTTAACTCCATTGACTTCACCCGACATCCCCGATCGTTCTGGACCTCAGCTCTCCAAGCTTAGTCCCGTCATCCTCGCCGTTGACCGTCATTGACCTCTAAGCAACCTGCACAACAATAGACAAAGAAATCAATTCCGGGAACAGGTTCTTCACAACTTGACCCACGTTAGTCAAAACATGCATCATGCAACACATATGCCATGAAACCCACGAACTTGACCTAACCCAACATTCATCACCACTTTTGGGCGATGATCAGCAAGAAATCGATCAGATCGCCATTCAATGGCCGATCCTAATCATTGGCCGGTCGACCGCCATTTACAGTTTGTCTAATCACGGGCCGGTTCGATCAAGACGCTTAACGCCGGTCGACCAAGACTCAACTCGACAAAGAATTCAAACTTCGATTTAAAACGCGTGTTTCGTCAAACCGTTAACGACATTGCCAATTGTAACATCATCCTAAGATCGTGCACATATCCCCATGATATCCACATTTTGGTTCTTCTAAAATTCATACGTCACACAAACCCTTGTTCCTAAACAATGTTCTTCATGTTCCACACACAAATAAAAATTTGTTATCTGTTCATAAACTCATGGCTGACAATAATGTCTATCTTGAATTTCATCATGATTGTTTTCTCATTAAGGATCGTACTTCGAAGAAGGTGCTCCTTCGCGGTCCTAGTGAGGGTGGCCTATACCCCATTCCTAGTAGCTCGGCTACATCTAGGAAGGCCCTCTCTATCATCAAACACAGTCACGAGCAGTGGCATTGTCGTTTAGGCCATCCCTTGTCCCCTGTGGTGGATCAGATTCTTCAGCGTCACAGTTTACCTTTTTTTCATGAGTCCAACAAATCCTTTGTTTGTGATGCTTGTCAATAGGGCAAAAGTCATCAGCTCCCTTTTCTTTGATCAAAAAGTGTGTCATCATCACCTCTTGAACTTATTTTCTCCGATGTTTGGGGGGCTACGTGCACTTTCTTTGGTGGTTTTAAATACTATGTGAGTTTCATTGACAATTTTAGTAAATTCACCTGGATGTATTGTCTCAAGAGTAAAACTAATGTCTATCGCATATTCATCCAATTCCAAACTCATGCTGAGCGCCTTCTAAATAAAAAAATCCTACACATGCAAACTGACTCGGGAGGCGAATACCAGAAGTTAAATTCCTTTTTCCAACAAATTGGAATCATTCATCACGTTCCTTGTCCACACACTCATCAACAAAATGGCTCGGCTGAGAGAAAACATCGCCATATCGCAGAAGTTGGCTTGTCCTTACTCGCCCATGCCTCCATGCCCATTCGTTTTTGGGACGAGGCATTCCAAACAACATGTTTCTTGATAAATCGCCTCCCTAACAGGACGATATAGAATTCAACTCCACTATACCGTCTTTTTGGAACATCTTCAGACTATTCCTTTCTTAGAACTTTCGGGTGTGCATGCTGGTCCTGTCTCCATCCATACAATGATCGGAAGCTCCAATTTCAATCTAAACTGTATGTTTTCTTGGTTATAGCTCTCTTCATAAAAGCTACAAATGTTTGCATGTCTCTTCAGGTAGGATTTACATTTCCTGTGATGTAGTCTTTGATGACCAACAAAATTTTCTTTTGCTGATGAAAAATCACCACCATCGGATCAACCATTACTTGACCAAATTTTGATCTTTCCTCCCTTGGCCTCCGAAAATTTCCCTCCGGTTTGTGAGACGTATGGATGGTAGGGAGAGTGATACGGGTACTAGTATACTTGATTCAAATGTTGTTGTGAAATCTGACCCGGCTATTCAGCCAGATTGGTCGTCCCTCTCTGTGCAGACTACAGGTGACTCGCCCACAACAAATCCAAGCAACGACTCCAGGCAGGAGAATACGAGGACAAACCCAGGGAGATATTCGGTGGGTGCTGCAGGCGCTGATCCCCGGGGCGCTGATCTCTCGGATAAGACGCAAGATGTCCTGTCGTCCGCCAGCACGAGTCCCGCAGAGGATCCTGCCGGCCCCACACATGTATATGCACCACTGCCTCATCCCATGCAAAACAAGGCTGCGGAACAACATTCTCTAACCAAGGATTCGCACCGACGGCACGGTGCAATATGATGCTCGCTGGCGCGCATTTCTGGCTGTGACCTAACCGACAACTCTTGAGGATGCTCCTTGTGACATAAATTGGAAGGAGGCAATGGATGCTGAATATCAGGCACTCTTAAAGAACATGACATGGCACTTGGTATCATCTCAGCCCGGTCGCAATATCATTGATTGCAAGTGGGTATTTAAATTGAAGAAGAAGGCTGACGGTTCTATTGAACGCTATAAGGCCAGATTGGTTGCAAAAGGGTTCAAACAATGTTACGGAATTGATTATGAAGATATGTTCAGCCTGGTTGTGAAACCCGCTACAATTCGTCTTGTTCTATCATTAGTAGTGTCATGTGGATGGTTGCTTCATCGATTGGATGTACAGAATGTGTTTTTGCACGGCATTCTGGAAGAGGATGTATTCATGCAACATCCATCGGGTTATGAGGATCCACGGTTTCCGCATCATATGTGCAAATTGGATAAAGCTCTTTATGGGTTGAAGCAATCACCTCGTGCCTAGTATTCTCGACTCAATTCTTATTTACAAGAACTTGGTCTTGTTTCTTCCCGAGTTGACACGTCCTTGTTCATCTAATCATGGTGGCGTGATCACATATATTCTGGTTTATGTAGATGTCATTATTGTCGCTAGCTGATCTCCTTGGGCTATTCATATCTTAATTCAAAAATTGCAATCGGAGTTTGCTCTCAAGGATCTCGGTGATCTTCATTACTTCTTGGGCATCGAAGTATGTCGATCAGAGGAGGATCTCGTCCTTGTTCAGTCCAAATATTCCACCGACCTTCTGCAACGGGCCGGTATGACAGCATGCAAACCAGTAACTTCTCTAATGTCGACAACTAAAAAATCATCAAAGTCTGACGGGAGAGAGTTATCAACTATAGAAGCAACACGATATAGGAGTATAGTAGGAGCTTTACAATACCTAACATTGACACAACCAAATATATCATATGCGGTCAACAAGGTGTGTCAATTTCTGCATATGCCAACCGAACATCATTGCACAACGGTGAAAAGAATTTTACGGTATGTATGACACACAGTGAGTGTCGGACTCCGCATTCGCAAGTCTACTTCTAGTTTGGTTAGTGCATTTTCTGATGCAGATTGGGCAAGATCAGCAGATGGCAGAAGGTCAACTAGTGGATTTGCTGTTTTCTTTGGCTCCAATCTCATATCATGGAGTTCAAGGAAGCAAGTCACAGTGGCGAGATCTAGTACTAAGGTAGAGTACAAAGCTCTTGCAAATACCACAGTAGAAATCATCTGGATACAGTCGCTATGGGGGGAACTTGGAATTTATTAATCACAAGCGTCTGTCCTGTGGTGTGACAATCTTGGAGCCACATATCTTTATGCTAATCCTGTGTTTCATGCCAGAACTAAACATATTAAAGTGGATTGTCATTTTGTCCAAGAACGAGTGGCAAGAAAGATGTTGGAGGTTCGGTTCATATCATCACGAGATCAATTGGTCGATGGTCTCACCAAACCAATTCGAATACAACAACTGAAGATCCTGTGTCTCAACCTCACCGGTTTTGATCGAGGGGGAGTGTTAAACTAGGATAGTAGTGTTTCCACTGTTGTTTAGTATTCTCATTAGTGCTAATGTTCTCACTAGAGGTAGTACTTAGTATTCACACATGAGATTGTTCTCACTCATGTACTTGTATAGTGTTCACACTTATATACTTGTATATAAATAGATGATCATTAGAAGACATCAGGTGTGCCAGTTGCAAACCATTCTCTTGATATCTTTTAACGGTCCTTTGTTACAAAGGAACCAGCTTATAGGATTCCCGAATGCCTCATTCTAGAGGAATTTTGGAGGAAAAAACGTGGGGTCTAATCTCGTGGAGCTTTTCCATTGTCTCTCGAGCAAGCCAGTCTCTTTCTAAATTCCTATGTTCTTTTTTTCCCTACGAAGCATCCAAACAACCATTGAGCGCAACTACAGGATTTCACAAGGCATGCCTCCTCAATTCCTAGGATTTCCCTGTTTCTGTGCTTTTCAATTCTTGTGTTTCAAACTGGGCCTAAAATGGCATCAGGCCTGTGCAGGCCGACTGAGCGTGTTGGATGATATCTTACCATGCACTAGGATTTATCGATTTGGATGTCAAGTGAGAAGAAATTAGAAATCAAGGTAAAATAGATGCCTATATCACCTTCTTCGAGAGTGGAGCGACCTTTTAAAAGTGCTACAGCTGCACTACTATTGCTTTTCAAATGAAAACGGTAGTCACTCCTCGAACTGACGCCAAACAAGGTCTATGAACAGTGTCACGCTTTGATTGCCAAACCTCACAGAGAACTCTGGGGCCTAATGCTTTAATTAATGTACCACTACGACTGTGAGGCTTAATTGTTTGATGCAGAGTACTGTAAAGCTCGACATTGAGCAGACTGTTAAGCACTGTCAGAGATCAAAGCACAGGGTAAAAAATCTACAGAAATGAAGTCATTTTCCAGGACCATGCGCTATCAATTCGACAGAACAGGGAAGGTTGCTGATCTCCACATGCAGATCATGAATATGCAGCGAATGGTTGGGTACACCAAGATCCGAACGTACTATATATACATTCCTGAATTTTATGTATTTACATCAGTATCTTGACTAATATGAACATCAACCGTAACAAACCTAGAAGGGAGACCCAGAGATCAATGGTATGCAAAAATCATGCTCCTAAATCATAATGCAAATATGCATTGCATGTCCTGATGATGGCTGCATGCTCCAATCACGAGCAGAGAGCTCATCTGCTCTGATCACCTGACGAACTTCTGCACTCCTTCAAAGAAATCGAGCATGTAGTTGTCGAGATCCTCGAGGCTGTACTTGATGTGCCTCGCGGAGTGCCGGCTGCCGGACTCCAGTTGCGTCCTCGACCGCCCGAGGAACGACCGGTACGCCGGGATCAGCCGCTCCGACACGGCGATGCGCAGCTCCTCCCGGAGCTGGGGGTCGGTCACCTTCCACGACGACTGGCTCCGGTACAGCTCCTCGAACGCGGCGTTGAAGCTCCTCGCCTTGTCCTTGAGCACGGCCCTGTGCGCCGCCGACGGGCTCGACGGCGTGCTGTCGTCCCTGAGGTAGGAAAGCACCGCGATCCACGACGCCCGGAGGTAGCCGGTCTCGTACTGCCGGATCTGGCCGCGGTGCCGGCGGAGCCAGTCGTCGCCCAGGAGCTCCCGGAGCGGGGAGTCCATCACCTTCTGCACGATGTAGTAGAGGTTGTTCATGAGGAATATGTTCTTCAGCCCGGCGTCGTCGTAGAGGCAGGACTTCTCGTCGATCTTGTGCAGCAGGTGGGTGAGCAGCTCGCGCATGCACCGCCCGGATGGCGTCGATGTGGCACCGCCGGTGGAAGCTTCGCCTTCTCCGCGGCCGCTGTTGTCGTCGAGGGCGTCGGCAAGGATCATGTCCAGCGTGCTGCGGCAGTCGGCGAGGAGGCCGCAGTAGTTGAGCACGTAGCGGGTCATGGGGTGGATCTCTCCGCTGTGCACGGGTCTCCGCGACGACTCGCCGTGGATGACGTTCCCGAACTCCTCGATCGTGTGGCGCACGGTGGAGCCCAGATGCGTTACGACACCGGAGACCTCGGCGGCAAAGAACTCGCGGGCGTCTCCGGTGAAGAGGACTTCGATCTCTGGTTCGATGTCGGTGAGCGCCTCGTACATGCCGAGCATGCGGTAGAGCTTCTCGGTTGCGTGCGCCGACATGGCGACGGCGTTCGCGAAGTCGAACAGCTGTAGGAGGCATACCCTGGCGACGTCGGCGAAGCACTCGTGGCCGAGCTCCTCGTCCGACGCGAAGACCTCGTCGCAGAGCTGCCGCTCGCCGGCGAGGAGGGTCTTGACCACGGCCCTGACGGCGCGGCTCCACCGCCGCATCTTCTGGTCAAGAACCGCCCACTCCATCTTGAGCACCTCCTCGATGGTGACGGCCTCGACGCCGAGGTGCGCCACGGACTCCGCAAGCGCGTCGCGGCGGACGGCGACGTAGACCTGCGCGAGCTCCGGGCCGTAGCCGGCGCGCAGCATGCGGTCCGCGACGCCGCGGACGGAGGCGTCCGCGTGCAGTGAGACGGCGTCGGGGCGCGGCGACGCGTCGGGCGTCGCGTCGTCGAGGTCGTCCGAGGAGAGCGAGAGGCGCCGCACAGAGGAGCAGAGCAGCGCGCGCACCTCCTCCCCCAGGCGCGGCATGGCGGCCTGCACAGCCGCAGCCGCGCGGGAGGCGAGGTCACCCTGGAGGGCCGCGGCGGCGATGGCGTCGTCCACGGCGTACAGGTAGTCGGTCATGCCGGAGGACGACGTCGAGGAGTTGCACCGGCGGATGAAGTCCTCCGCGGCCGCAAACGCCTCCTCCTCCTCCTCCCCCTCACCGCAGCCGTAAGCCTCTCCGGCCGCCTCCCCCGTCACCGGAGAGGACAGGGGGAACAGGCGGGTGTCATAGTTGGACAGGATACGCATCATGTCATCGGCGGCGTTCTTGGACACGGCGAGGCTCTTCACTATGTGATTCGCAGCTTCCATGACCCTCTCCTGCCCGCCGTCCGTCGACGGCGGCGAGGACGACGCGCTCACTCTCGCCATGGTCGACGCAGCCGTCGTCGGAACAAGAAGAAGCGAGCTTTCTTGGTCGTCGTCGCGTGCTTGCGCGGCGGTAGCGTGAGAAGACCAGGTGCAGTGTTCGCTACGCCGTTGTTTGTAAGGTGGGAGAAGCGCGACCAACCAAACGCGCGCTCGCGCTCGCCGTCTCACACAATTTCTATCGATGAATTTTGTTCTGGAACGGCAAAATATCGGAGGCGCAAATGTGCAATTTATACTTGTCGTTGACAAATAAATAAGACCAAATTTTCTTCCTTCTTCATTTTTTTTGGTTGGATTAACTGTGGATTTTTTTAATAATCTATTTTTTTATTTAGAATTACAGAAATAATACCACTTTATTATTTTTGATAGAAATAATCATCTATCGTCAGATGCGGTTGGGCGACTTGAGCGATTAACTCAAGTCGCCCAACGGGCAACAACAATTTTCAATTAAACTTAGTTGGTATTTGGACCTTTGGCCTCTAGTCGCCGAGCCATGAGCGACTAGGATACCTGTCACTCAACGCTGGACCCTAATCACTCAACGGTTGGGCGACTAGAAGCGCGCATAAGGCGCGCACGCGTCCGGTCGAGGTGAGCTCGCCATTTTTCTTCCAGAGACCGAGCGTGAGAAGAGAGGAAGGAGAAGAAAGGAAGGAAAGGAGAAGAGGGGGAGGGAAAGAGAGGAGAGGAAGAGGGAGAGGGGGGGAAAGAAAGTGTCTTCGCATCGACGACGACGACGGTGAGTCTCTAGCATTATTTTGTATACGTGTACTTTTGAAACTATGGTAGGTTAGTAAGCAACATCATGTGTACTGATATATTGTTAGCAAATAAAATAATGGTAGGTTAGCTTCAAAAATCTTTAGATACGTAATGTGTAGTGTCATATTATCAGTGACGAAGCTAGAAAATTTGTCTAGGGGGTGCAACAGTAATGGTAAAGATTAGGCTATTAAGTAATTATCGGGTGATGATACTTAATGTTTATATATAATTAGTTGCGCTTTTGTGTTAAAATTTGTGTTGAGGGAGCAATAGTGATAGTAAAGATTAGGCAATTAAGCAATTATCGATTGAACGCATGTTAGCGTTGGGTAAACCAGGCATTATCAATATTGTGTTCACGTGACACCTGATGTTTATCTGTATTTAGTTGCGTTTTTTCCCCCAAATGAACTAACTACTGTAGTATTTTAGTTGTGAAAACAACTTAATTTTATAGAGTGTTGTTGATAACAATATCTAACATTGGTAAATAAGTTAATATGTGTGAACATATCATTAAAAACGTGTAGTCATTCCATTATTTTTGCAGGTATGGCTCGCGACCTTAGCGGTTCGGACTGGCGTTTCGGCTTGTTGGACCGGTTCGTCGACGCACAACATCGCGCCAGCCGTCGTGCCCTGCATGCTGAGGGGGGCAGGTGACTGACTTGTGGGTGGTCCGTACACGAACACCCCGACGGGCTTGGAGACTACACCCACGCTGGATAGACAGGTTTGTCTGCAAACTGTGTCATTTCTTTGTGCCATATGTCTGCTATGTGCGTACTTCTTCGTGCTTTGTGGGCTAAGCGATACTGGCCTTCTACCTCTCGCGCGAATAGTAGAGGCCACCGACGAGGACGGCGCTCCGGTCAAGGACGCCGGGAGGTCCATGCCTGCCCGGAGCGGTCACGGCGGTTCCGCTCGACCGTTGTTTGCTTGCGACTCGGTGACCGCCAGGTGGCGAGATGCACACCTTCCACCTCTCATTCGGGGAGCCGCTACCTCCCCACCGGACGCTTTGCCCATCGGCGTGATACCTGTTGGCGTGTTTGAGGAGTTCTTCGCCGAGGCCGTCGCTTTCTTTCAGATTCTCGCCCGGCAATGGCATGGGCCATCCCTGCGGTGGCTTTCGCAGTTCTGGGTATGGATGCTATCCATTTTTCATATTAAGCAATGTATTATCCTTGCTATATGACGTGCTTACCAATTATTCGTTTGCGCATAGGTTGAACGGATGGCCGCAAAGCCCACTGACAATCAGGTGTCGCGGCACCTCGAGGCCTTCTTGTTGTGGCTCTACGGCTAGGTACTGTTTACCAGCAGTCACGATGTAAGATCGAGGAGGCCGTCTAGAAGGGGTGAATAGGCGGTTTTAAAAATCTTTTGGTTAAAACCGAGTTTTATGCGGAATTGTAAATCAATTCGGTTTTGCTCAATTAAACCTAAATCAACTAGTCTTGACTAAGTGCACCAATAAAATAAGACTATTGATAATGATAGCAAACATACAAAGACTATAAGCAATTTAATTCTAGGAATGTAAATTGCACAAAGTAAAATACAAGAGAAATAAACCACAATGACACAATGAAGTTTTACCGTGGTGCTCGGAGACTTGCTGGTCTCCCCTAATCCACATTGAGGTAAGCCCTAACTAATTGGACTGGCTCCACAAATTAAGCCAAACACCTTCGAGTTAAATCCAACCACTTGGACCGGCTCCAACACGAACCAACACCTCGATCCACTCGAGGTTGCTCTTCCTCTACTCCAGAGATGACGAGCATCAAACCACTCACAACCGTCCGGGTCTTCTCATAACCTTCTTTAAGAAGATCACCGGCGCAACTCCTTCAAGCCGTCTAGGTGTCGACAACAACCAAGAGTGACAAGTCGAAGACGCTCACTTGAACAAATCAAGTGTCTAAGCTCAAGTGGATACACAATCCACTACCTAATGCCACACATGCACTTAGGGTTTGCTCTCTAAGCTCACTAAGTGCAACACATGCACAAAATAGTGTAGGGGACTTGCTCTTTGCTAAAAGGAGTGTATATGGCACCAGCAACCTTACCCACAACCAGCCAATGTGGGTATTTATAGTCAACACAAAAAAAACTAGCCGTTCGAGGGAAGATGCTGAGAAAATCAGCACGAGCGGTAGTACCACCATTCATCGGCCGGTATTACCGCACTTCCACTGACGCACAGTAATGGCTATAACAAACCTCTGAACTAGCCGTTAAAAATGCGGCGCAGTACTACCGCCAAGGAATACGCGGCAGTTCCACTCTCCGGTCATACTGATCCACAAGGGCGGTACGACCGCTTCCACTTGAGGACCAAAACTAGTCCTTACTGGAAATATCGTACCGCTAACAAATTCTCGGTTACACCGGGTTGTAGTAGTTCCACCAAGAAAATATGGTACTACCGCAACGCAGTAGTTCCGCCAAGTAAGCTCCGGTACTACCGCTTCACAAGAACGACCGGACCAGCTCACCCGATCGGACTAACCACGTGGACCGCTCAGATTTGTTTAAACGTTCGGACCACTTGTTATGACCACTCGTTATGACCACACGATCGGATCAAACGTTCGGACGGTCCGAACATTCACGGTAGTTCTGCCAAAGGATTTGCGGTCATACCTCGATGTGGTAGTTTCGTCAAGAAGGCTCCAGTACTACCGCTTCTCAAGGTGAGCAACCAAGCTCAAAAATGAGTCACTCTGGAAAACACGAACCGCCAACTATTCTTCGGTCAAACCGGGTTGTGGTAGTACTGCACCACTATCCCGGTCGTACCGCTGTGCGGTAGTACCACCAAGGGAACGTCGGTACTACCGACTTTTATGAGAAAAGCAACAGTTGGCTTTCGCTTCAACTCAATTTGTAAACACACATTTGCCAAAATGATGCGCAATGCAAACAAGGGTTAAAGGCAAGATTCTCAATAAGTTGCAAAACACATTTGCCAACTTTTAGAATCAACGCCACAAGGAATAAGGTACATGAATTTAAACCATTTGTAAAATATATTCGCAAACTAAAGTCACATACTACAAGGATTATGCATGAGCTCCGACTATTTGCAAAACACATTCGCAAATATTAGCAATATGCTAACGAGAGCTAAAGCAAGCACAATGAGCTATCAACACATGACAAACTCAAGCTACTAGTCAAGACCCCTCTTAATAGTACGACAACCTATACTAACAACCTGGTCTCCAACCAAACACCAATACCGGTAAAAGACTAGGAACACATCCTTAGCCCTAGCTAGTCATACCTTGCCTTGAGCATCCTCTTGAAGATTGATGACGCACATCTTCACTTCAAGTCTGGGTTCTTGACTTTGACAATCATCAACACATGATGATCTCCTTTACTTCAAGTTCTTGACTTGAATATGCATCAACCCATGATGCATTCTTTCACTTGACCTTCATCAACACATGATGGGTCTTCTTTTGACTTGATGATCAACTCATGATCATATCCTCTTCTTGAACATCATCAACATATGGTGATTTCCTTTTCTTCGAGATCTTGATACGCATCAACACATGATGCATCATTTACTCCAAACTCTTGACTTCAATATCATCAACACATGATGATCTTCTTCACTTCGGGATCATGACTTGAACATCATCAACACATGATGATTTCCTTCATCCCGAGTCTTGACTTGATGACGACCAACTCATGATGCCATCCAAAGTCTCTAACCTCATGGAATATAACATATTCATCCAACTCATGAAAAATGTTAGTTCCACAAAACGATTATTATTAATTACCACAACATGCCATTAACTCATAATGGTGGGACAAGATACTTCAATCTTTTCCTCTTTGGTAATTGATGACAACCATCACAATTACAAATAATTGAATGTTAAGTCATATGAGTATATATAAACTACACAAGTTTTGTATACTCATATGATATGTTTCAAAGTAAAGATCCTTAATATATGTGGATAAAAGAATATGGATCAATACTTTTGAAACCACAAAACATAAAATGAACTCTCCCTGAATGTGTGCATACACAAAAGTATAATAAAAACATATGCACATATTCAAGTTAAACTTTTGGTGAAGTTCAATCTATATTTTGGATCCGAGGAATGCAACAATATATAAGAATATGATGTCGAATGTATACCTCCATGATTTTCATTTTTTCATCCAAATAAGACTACACAATAGGTATATCAATAGAAGTATTAGTCTCACATATAGATTTGTCATTAATCACCAAAATACTCCATTAACTCATAATAGCGAGTCTAGATTCTTCACACGGTGACTCCATCGATGCCCGCCTCCTAGGATACGCGAGGGCCATCGCCGATGGGGAGGAGGTGCAGATCAGCTGGAGATCTGTCGTACTTGCCGTGACGTATCACGGCATGTGCGAGGCGTGCTGTCGAACGAGGCCAGCCTTTATCCTCACAAGCTGCCCCCTCCTGCTGCAGCTATGGTCTATCGAGCGCTTCTCCCTCGGACGGCCTATGCTGCTGGACTCCAGTCCGTACCGCGCGGACATGTACCACGGCGGCGTAGTGGACCGGCCGACCGCAGGGTCCCTTTGGTGCCGTAGACGGGTACGTACTCTCGTCTATCTTTACTTCAGTCGTACTACGGGTCATCCCTTATAACCAATGTCCCGGCTCGCATGCACATTTTGCACATGTGCAGGTCACACGTGTGTACGAGCACTTCGTCAAGCAGCTCGACCACCTCACCGCTGACAACGTTCGTTGGGAGCAGTACTCTAATCAGGAGATGGAGGGCCGTGCTCTCATCGGGCTATCCTCACTGTGCTAGCGCGACCGCGCGTACTGGCTGACACGGAAGAAGCTCGTCTTCGATGTGTTCGTCGAGGACTATGCGGTGCACAAGCTGATGCGCCAATTCGGCCTCCGCCAGGTTGTTCTTGTTCCAGTTGGGATGCGGGTGCCCGACTCGACCCACACGTGAGTTAGACACAACATATGTTCATATATTTTTTTTCCAGTTGTGCTACGATAGCTTCTAATTGTAGTGGTATGTTTCGCAGGCATAGTAGGAGGGGTGGCTGCAGGATGAACTGGGCGACAAAGATGGAGTCGTGGGCGGCACGATGGGCGGGCGCCTCGAGACCGCGTCGGGGAGGGCTCCCGTCTGATCAAGAGCGTGTCGACAAGTACCTACACCGCTCGCCAGAGACATGCACCAAGTTGGTGCATGTCATCGACCCTTCCCCCGCTCGCGTACCCTATACACTTCGCGTGGAACGTGCACCTCGTGGTACGTACTCTCATGGTTCAACATGTTTGAGTAAGGTCACGTCAATTACAAGTTTGACGCTTTCGTGTACTCCTTGCAGACGGACATCAACGTCGCGATGGCAAGGGTGTCCTGGTCGATCCTAGATAGGCTCGCCCACAGTGCGGTGGTGACGCGGGACGAGATGGCGCAGTTTGCTCATCGGGTCTACAGTGGGGCAAGGCGTGCGGTGACCTTGACGTTGTGTAGGACGGTCCAGGAGGTGGCCACGTCAGCACATATGCCGAGGTCGGCCCCGCAGCCCGCCATCGGTCGGGGGCACGCTCACGCGTTCCCACCTCCGCCACTGCAGCCGTGAGGGTCGACCGACACCGTGCCGCCTCCGCCGGGCGGCCGAGGGTCGACCGACACGTGGCTACCCACCCTTGCCTTCGTCGGGATAGGCCGGAGTGTCCAGGTGGGCACGTGGGTATGCACTGCCACCGCCACCACCACCGCCACTACCGTCGTTCCTGGACACCTACCCGACAGCACCAGGGCAGTATCCTTTCTTCCCCAACCTGTATGGACAGTACGACGGATATGACCCTTTGTCGAGCGCCATGGCCCACGACGAATGTATGTTTTCTCTCTTTAGGTTTGTGATCGTCGATATATTGTAGGGATTAATATTATTTGTCCTGTAGGTTTCGCGCTCCAGGTAGGAGTTCAGCTCACCCCGCACGATGACGCCCACGAGGCCGTGGATGCCTTCTTCGCGGATTACCCCGGGGAGATCAGGGGAGCAGCTGAGCCCGCACCCGTCGAGGTTCTTTCTACGTCGCGGCTCAGCGGGCCCCTAGTGGGCACGCAGGCACAGGTGAAGTCGACCCCCGAGACCTTAGGAGGACAGGTCAGCAGGGCTCCTAAGTGGCTTTCCCTGTTTGGGCCCCAGCCTCGGCACCCCACACTTTGCCCAAGCGGTTTGTCTTGTCAGGCCTTGAGCCGGGTGTGGGACGTGGTGACGATGGAGGAGGTGCTACGGGTGGCCAGTAGGGGGTCTTCGTTGTGCTCTGTGTACTTGTATTATGTGTTTACGTATTCTAGTTCGTAGTTACTATGACATGGTTGTCTATGAATTCCCTCTTGCATTGTACTATAACTTATGGTATTATATACCAATCATTCGTGCCCTAGTCGTTGCACCGTTGGACAACTTGGCAGCAAAAAGTGGCCCACTGCTAGCTGCCAAGTCGTCCAACGGCTTAGCGACTAGTCGACGTGTCGCTAAACCGTTTGGCCAGTACTTGCTGCCAAGTCATCCAACGGTTGAGCGACTAGTCGACGTGTCGCTCAACTGTTGGCCCGCTACTTGCTGCCAAGTCATCCAATGGTTGAGCGACTAGACGGTTGTATAGAAAGCCAGACCCGGTCCCTTTATGGTTTATTTCGTCGTTTCTCTCGGCAGACAGCGAGAGCAGATCAAGAGAGGAGAAAATGGGAGGGATAGAAGGATAGGGGTAGTGGAGAGGGGGAGAAGGTAGGGAGAGGGAGAAGCAGAGGAGCTCGGGATAGGGAGAAGCAGAGGAGCTCGAGAGAGGGAGAGAAGGGGAGGAGAGGAGCTTGGGAGAGGCAGAGAAGGGGAGGAGAGGAGCTCACGAGAGGGGGATAAAGGGAGGAGAGGAGCTCGGGACATGAAAGAGAAAGATGAAGGAAGCTCGTTGATAAGAAGAGAAGGTCTCTGCGTGAAGGTAATAGTCTTGTATGTTCTTGTTCTCGGTCGAATGTAGGCGACGTGTAGCTACTTGCTAGTTTAGCACGTATTTGGTGAATGTATGTTGAGAAATCGCTGGTTGCAATGTTTGAAATATTTATAGTGATAAATCAGTCATGTTAGAGCCCACAAGATTGAAAGTACATTACGGTGTTTGGTACGATTCGTGAAGGTCCATATGGTGTTGACCTAGGTGGTTTCCAGCAAGTCAGTATAGTACACTCGGACGTTTGAAGTATGGTACAAGATTAGCTACGCAAAGGCATGACATGCTAAGCAGAAGGCTTTGGAAAAGAGGTTCGGTTCTTTCGAGGTGGCTTACGAGTTACGACAACCTTCCTCGTATGCTCCAGGTGTTGCAGGACAGGAACCTGGTCACATACATTGTTGTGAAGGATAAGCCATCCAAAAGACCACCGCTAGGTTTTATGGTATTGCAGAGGGTCTTCTTAGCCTTCGGTGCCTGCATCGATGCATTTAGACACATGTTTCCCGTAATCTCAGTGGACGGGACATTTCTAACTGGGAAATACAAGGGCATGATGCTGACAGCAATTGGCATTGATGGCAACAATCAGATTCTGCCCTTAGCCATCGCTTTCGTTGAAAGTGAGAATTTCGATAGCTGGTTGTGGTTCCTTCAACATCTGAAGGAGTGAGTAGTTGGGGCACGTCTTGATGTCTGCTTAATCCATGATCGCCACCCCGGGATGATGAAAGCCATCCAAAAAATTCAGCACGACCCTGATAAGCCGATCTTTTGGCCAGACATGAGGAACAAATGGTGCATTCACTATCTGGGGGCAACTTCTTCAAGCAGTTCAAACAGCAACCATTGATGAAGCTGTTCAAGAGGCTTGCTATTCAAAACTAGCAGTGTAAATTTGATGCGTTGTGGGAGATATTGGAGAAGCACACCAGGAAGCATGTCGTCGAGAGGAACAAGCGTCCGCTCATTCCTGGGGCAGCGCAACCCGAACGCCTCACACAACTGCGGGAGCTCGACCCTCCCCATTTGACACGGAGGACCTCGAGGGACATCGGGTACTTCTTCCATTGGATTGAGGCCGAGCTATTAGAGAAGTGGCCCTTACTGCACGACACAGACGGTGCAAGATACGGTATAATGACCACTAACCTTGCCGAGGTGTACAACTGGGTTATTAGGGGCCTCCATTCTCAGTTCCTTGTCGCCATCATGGAAGGCGTTCTGCACGGTACAACCGAATATTTCAGGGAAATACATGCAAATGCGGCACTTTATGCAGCCAACCCACATACATCGTACTGCTCGAGACTTACAGCGTACATGCAGACCAAGACCGAGAAGGGTCAGTCGCACACGGTCTTCGTGATGGGCGACTGAGTATCGTTCGACGTGGTCGCCGGAATGAGAGCAGTTGGGACGGCTCAGTCTCTTGTTACCCATGAGGTATGCCTTGGAGACCATGTGAATGAACCTAGCTGCACATACAACAAGCCAAAGCTCCTTCACAAGCCATGCTCTCATGTCCTCGCCGCGTGCGGGACCATCCACATGGACCTATCGAACTTCATATCGAAGTACTTCATGAAGGAGAGGGTGCAGTAGGCATGGTGCGGCGAGCTAAGAGGCTTCAGGGTTGTGGGTAATTTCACCGCGTTGGATATTGCACAGAGGACTTGGATTCCGGATCTTGACCTGTTGAAGGGGGGAAGGGCCGTCGGCAGAGTTGTCACATTAGGAACGATATGAACGAAGGGGAAGCTGGAGCGGCAGGTGGACATTGCGGCCTCTCCCACCAGGAAGGCCACACCGCGAGAACTTGCAAGACGTCTGCCGACACGTAGGAACACTGGCGTGAAGTGCTGCACCACTCCTTGTTGGGTGCGTAGTGGTACTAACATTAGAATCGCTAGCATGTTGTAACTTGCACTTCAATAAGTACCTTACTTGTTGTAAGTTCTGTAAAACTAATTGTATCATAATTGCAAATTTTAACTTTATTTGAAGTGTCAATCTCTCGTTGTAATTACAATGCACGACGTGATGTCGCTCGGCAGCGCACCACGTGACCTCGCTCTACAAAGCAGGATGTGACTACTCTCTGCAAAGCAGGAAGTGATCACTCTCTGCAAAGCACGACGTAACCACTCTCTACAAACCAGGACGTGACCCGATAAGTCAGCTTTTTAGGACGACGTGACCCGACGATGCAACTTTCCGTAGCGACGTGGTCTGCTTCCCGTGCCTCATTACCCAGCGAGTCAACTTTGCGCAGTGACGTAACCCGACGAGTCAGCTTTGCGCAGCGACATGACCCAACGAGTCTCCTCAGAGCTGCTGCCTCGCGGACGCGAATTTCCTTCAAACGAATTACAATTCTGCCGTGTACACAGCGCCGGCTCGGCATATAAGTATTACCCCTTCCACGCCAGGTTCTCCTGCATCCAGACTTCAACACAATATCGCTCAGATGGACAAGTACTGGGAGGAGATTCGCGAAATGCAAAGGGAGTATGCGGCCCAGGAGGAACAAATGGAGTGTGCCAGGAGGCCACCTTCCCGCAATAACATCGCCCCCATAGTAGCAACCCCTACCACAACATCCCAACTGAGCATTCGCCGTAACACCCGCTCGAGGGGGAGACGTCGCCCCTATGTTGGTGCATGGACAGATGCAAGTTCTTCAAATCCAAGCACCGGCTCTGGGTATGCGTTACTAGGGTTGTGCGAACTACTCCTGTGACTATCCTGACCGCCGTTGGGACACGAGCCGCTATCGGCAGCCGATAAGAACAGGTTACAATATGTTCTCCTACCATTTCTCTATCAAAATATGCACTAACAACCTCTCTCGTCTACCCGTAGTCCTCGGATTCGCTATGTGGCTACCGCAAGTGGATCGACCTAGAGATCCACTCACATGACCAGTGGACTCTCGACTACGAGGAGTAGGATGCCAATAGGGACCGCGAGAGGAGGGAGGAGGAGTGCCGCACCGAAGAGCTCAACGAGCGTATCCGGCAAGAGACGCAGGCCCATCTCGAGGCATGCAGGCGCAGAGAGCGCGAGAAAAAGAGGGAAATGACGGCCGAGATAATGGCGGCCGGCGAGGAGTACAACGCCGAGCTCGTAAGGAAGAGCAAATGGTCTCGGTCCACGCAGTAGTCCAACCTTCTTCGTCCATATGTCCCATGTATTTCTAATTCCCTAAAGGCATGCGCGTACCGTCATTGGTTCGTTAGTTTGCTTGCCATGTAACCCCTTGTTGGATCAACTGTCGTGTTGTTATCGTTGCGCCATTTCTCCAAAGTTCTCCACCGTGTATGAATTTTTTGGCGCATCGTAATATCACTTACTTTCGTACTTACAGATCATTACTACCTCTATCGTCCTCACAAAATTCTTTAGAAATTTAGCGCACTACAACAACATACGATGATCACAAAATGTTATTGCGAGTTTGACAAATTTCGTACCATTGAGATTCTACGAAAATCACAAACGAACCAACCAACTTTGTCACCACTCTTTTATTTTTCAAAAAAATAACATCCTAGAAACATGATTTGCTAAATGCATTACCTACAAAATTTAACATTTATTCCCACACAATTATTTTAATCGGATTAATAAAATAGTAAAGTTATTACTTAAAATCGTCCAATAGTTCGACGACTTTATATGAGTCGCTCAATCATTGGACGACTAACTTATGTCGCTCAACCAGAGTGCGACTAAACTGGTGTTGATCTGTCGTTGAGCGGTTTTTTCTAGTCGTCCAATGGTACGTAAAAAAAATAGTATTATTTATGTAATTCTAAATAAAAATATATTATTAAAAAAATTCATTGATTGTGTGTTGCTGTTGCAGAGTACTTAGACCATGTCAGATTTGTATTCGTAGGCATGTAGACGTAGACAGCAGCAGTACGGGTTCGTAGATGCGAGTGGAGATGCGAGTGCGGCTGGAGCTTCGGAGAACCCGATGCCACGTGAAGAAGATGTAGACAGTTTCGACAGTTTTGTAGGATGTTCAAGTTTCACGGTAGCTTCGTAGGATTTGGAGCGTACAATACAAACTACTCGAAGGGATGGCGAACAATGGAGTGTAACTACTCAAGTCAAGTGCTTCTCTGGTCTCTTGTCATGTTTGAGTTCGTCCAGCGAAAAGTGTATTGTTTGGTTGGAGAATTTTTGGTTTTTTTCTTAAACAAAATAGTAAATCTTGCTCTTTCGTAAACAAAATGGCAAAAATAATATTATTATCTTGCAAAAACAGACATGAGTAATGTTTTTTTGCACTATCACTACAGTGTTTGTTTGAACAGTGCACAACAGTGCGTGTTTTTTGGGCTGCCGCACATGGGGTGCGACTGGTTCTTTGCTGCATAGGGGGACGTGTTTTCGCACGGTAAATATATTATTTTTACAATTTCATTCGCAGAGAGCAAGATTTACAATTCTATTCCAAAAAAAGGCCAAACGAGATTTAAAAAAACTCATGGTTGGAGATCCTGGGTTCATATCCCACACATGTAAAAGTTGTTATCAGCATCAATACTCAACGAGAACAGCTAAACTGTACATTCAAACTTTGATGTACTACCTGCTTAATTCATTTGGTTGAATGGTGTATATCAGAGGTAGTTGCTTTAGATTCATGGTAGGATTGCATACAAACAACATAACCGCATACAATAATCAAATTGTAACCATCAGCCAAACAACATATTAGACTATCCAACGGTTGGCTCTTTTTTGATCGGTGCAACGACAGCATGATCAAATCTCTATTATTTTAAAATTAGAGTTGGTAATCGTTCATTCTCTTTACCCATTTTAGCGTCTGTTGGATCGGCAAGCAGAGCATCGACAGCCCAGATCGTGTTGTTGAGCACAATAACAGTTGACAACCCGACATGATAAGACTATGTTTTTTTTAATTCGTAGTAAAGCACAAGCATTAAACTAGTTTCTAAAAAAAAGGATGTGCTAGGGTTGTTCTATACCATGTGTTCCAGTCAACAAATTTTGGCAAACTTATCTGGCTTCATTTGGTACGCTTGATGGTTTTGTCTGGGAAACTCCATGCACATTGCAGAGAACAGTCATGACCAAAGCAATTTTATTCTAGCTTCTCCAACTCTAGGAAACTCTCGATCCGAGCCGTGAATTTCTTATCAGACGGTTATATGGATGTGCAACGTCTACAATCAGCGACGTCCTCCGCAGTCAATGGCTATAGAAAGGCTATAGAAAAGTCTATGGTCATCGGCCACTCGGTCTTCGAGACTGGGATAGCCAGTTGGCTTCTGTGGGCCCACCGGCCCAAATAGGCCGAAACATCGGGCCCACCAAGTGTCAAATGGCGTACAAGGTCATGGAGAAAGACCCTAGTGTAGAGTAGACGGAGTCCACATGTAGAATTTACTAACGAACTGTGCATCACGGGTGACGTGTCCTGTCTCACCCCCAAATTCACGCTAAGTCTGAACCTTGGTTAATCACTTTCATTTTTCTTCGCACTAAGTCTCTAATCATGTATTAGACTTAATTTTGACCTTTATTTTTTATGTCTGCTTCTATATTAATATAATAGGCGGTCATCGTGCCTGCTCTTTTTTTTTTAAAAAAAATCCTCACTGAATTGATTAAATCTCTCGAGACATTAGATAAAATTGGAACAATAGAGAGATCTTAGCATGCTCGTTACACAAGGATGACACGCACAAGTCTACTTCCATCGAATCGATATTTAGCACTCGTGGTTTCATCTAAGCCATTCTATCAATCGCCCAACATATCCTTCTGAACAATTTTTGTCTCTTTCGTAACCAGAATGGCAGTACTATAGGTACACCATGATACTATTTAGTAGTCACTATCTTTTCATTGATATTCCTGTATCGTCAAGTCCGGATTTGCATAAATGTATTTGATTCGGATAATCCATCGAAAAAAAAGGATCAAAGGTGTCTCATGGACCATGGCTATCATAGTACTACTACACAAAAGGTCATCACATACGGTTCGGAACCGTCATTACAGACGGTTTTTGAACCATCTGAATTTGTATGTATGTGATAACATGCGGTTATCACAGACGGTTTTTGAGTCGTCTATGAAAAAAACTATCACAGGCGGTTCTGAACAAGAACCGTCTGTGATAGTTTTTTCTATTGCAAAAAAAAAGGATTCTGAAGCCTTGCCGGCAGCGGCGAGAGGCGGCACGAATGGCACAACTGCGACAGAGAAAACGAGCAGAGCAAGGACAAAGCGAATAAATGCGTGCGATGACTCTAGGAAACAACCACCATGCTATCGGTAGTGGCACGAAGACCTATGGTCATTGGAGTTGTGCCGACGATGAGCGGTAGCGGCAGCGGCGAGAAGCTAAACGAATGCTATTTAAACCTCACACTTGCACTCACGAGGGTCCAAGAGCTCACGAAGGTGGTTGACGACGACGGAGCCACTCCGGGACAGCTTGACGGCGGCGAGCGGATATGATGGAGTATGGTCCACGGTAACTACGTGCTTGAGGCAGAACTAGGCAATGAGAGGCAGATATTAGTATTTAGAGGATCTAGAGATGACATAAAGCCAACGAATCAAACGATAACTCACCGGACGGAGAGAGACAAAGGAAAATGACGACGACGGCCAGAAATGGAGAAGATGACATAGCTCAACGAAAATATGAACACGAGAGCCTCGCCCCAACGCGTCCTGCCTCGACTCGGCTATAATATATAAGGACAGCGCCAAAATATTTTGCCTCCTGCGCACGCGTTTAAAAATTTTCGAACTTCCGCGCTGCGAATCACAGACGGTTTCATACAAAAACCATTTGTGACGACATATCACAGACGGTTCGTACTAAAACCGTCTGAGACTTGGATTTTACCATGGCTTGAAAATTTTCAATCCACTGCCGTGGCAGCCAATCCTCTGCCATGGCACACAATCCTCTGCCGCGCCCCTGCCGTGGCACACAATCCTCTGCCGCGCTCCTGCCGTGGCACACAATCC
The DNA here is from genome assembly GCA_036346405.1 of Phyllostachys edulis. NCBI lineage: Eukaryota > Viridiplantae > Streptophyta > Magnoliopsida > Poales > Poaceae > Phyllostachys > Phyllostachys edulis. The sequence goes on along the minus strand of CM070560.1, from coordinate 60,374,834 downwards.
ATGGTAAAATCAGAGAGTAAGAAAAATTCCAAACCATGGTAAAATTCCAAGTCACAGACAGTTTTTTTAATATAAACCGTCTATAGCGTTGCACTATCATAGACGGTTTGTAAATAGAACCGTCTGTGAATTATGTGATAATCATATCACAGATAGTTCTTCTTAAGAACCGTTTGTGAATTATTACAGACGATTCTATTTACAAACCGTCTGTGATAATTCCGTATCACAGACGATTTTTAAGGAACCGTCTGTAATAACTATAACACCGACGGTTCCAGACGTCTAGTTTAGCTTATTTTATAGTAGTGTAGTCTGGTGCATGTATAGCTTCATTTCTGATGTAGATCATGTTGCTTCTCTACCCATCATCTACGGCTATTAAATGTTAATGGGTTCCTCTTGCTATTTTATCTCGGCTGAAGAAAGCGACCACACGCATAAGCAAAAAGCTACTATTTCACGCCACCTCAAAGCATGATTTATAAGTTTCAGAAAGAAAGAATGTCCTCCTTGACGGCAATAGAGAATAATAACATTATAGAATAACGAGCATGAGGTCTCAAAAAAAACATGATGTATATGAGAGAGGAGTACTTTCTCATTAACTAGTAACGACTGCCTATTTGATTGTAGTCCAGAAACACATCAAAAACATGTCCTCCTTGACGCGGGGTGGAACTAAAACGAATTTGTTTGGGTTCACAACTTCACTATATATATAACAACATATGAAATTTTCAATTGATATTAGTAAAAATATTAATGCATTCGGCTATTTTTAACTTCAATAATTCAACATAACTGACGGCAATATATAATGATAAAGAAGTAGCGATCAATATGCTTACCAAAATGAAGGAATTAAGGAACAAAAGATGGTTGTATTGGCAAAACACATCATCTGTTGGAATAGTCCCACATCGGTTGTGGGAGGAGACAAAGCATGATTTATAAGGGTGGGGTGTACCCACTTATCATACTAGTCTTTTAGGGGGGAGATAGTGCAAGACTCCTTAGTTGTTGCTCTGTAGTTGAGCTTGCAGGTTAGCGGCTCAACGACCTAGGATTGGGATGCTGGTTTAGCGGGCCAAGGATCGAACGTTGGTTTCACTACTACAAAAAGGCTAATACTGGATGTTTCATCACATACAGTTGACCAAAACCGAAAACCGTCTATATTATATGCAACCACAGATGGTTTTGGTTTAGAAACCGTCTGTGTTACTTGCTGCGCTAAAAACCGTCTGTGAAGAGGTAATATTACAGATGGTTTATATTGAAAACCGTATGTGAAGTATCACAAACGGTTCTAAACTCGAACCGTCTATGATAATTGTAGACTTCACAGATGGTTTTTAATTATAACCGTTTGTGATAATATCGCTTCAACTCCCCGGTGAGTTTCTTCGTCGCCGATGTGTCTCTTCGTCGCATCAATGCCGCTAATCGCTGTGAGATTTTCATTGGCGACGAAGAAACTCATCGGAGACGCATCAATGTCGTATCAATGCCGCTACAATCGGTAATCGCTGTGAGATTTTCATGGATCACAAAAGCCTGAAATACATCTTCACTCAATCAGAACTCAATCTCAGGCAAAGAAGGAGGTTAGAACTGATAAAGGATTATGACCTTATAATCCATTACCATCCAGGTAAAGCAAATGTAGTGACAGATGCACTAAGTCGAAAAAGGTATTGCAACACTATGATGGTTCAGGAAAATCAGCCGAGACTGTATGAAGAATTAAGATATCTGAATTTAGAGATTGTTAACCAGGGTTGTGCAAACATCTTGGAAGTTCAACCAACCGTTCAGAGTCAAATCAGAAAGAAGATGAAAACATCAAAGAAATTAAGAAGAACATGAGAAGAGGCAAAGCCCCAGGATTTGCTGAGGATGAACAAGGTACCATTTGGTTCGGTAACCGCATCTGTGTACGTGATCACCAAGAAACAAAACAATTGATTCTAAAGAAAGCCCATGAGTCACCTTACTCTATGTATCCAGGAAGTATCAAGATGTACCAGAATCTGAAAGAAAAGTACTGGTGGGTCAGTATGAAGCGAGAGATTGCTGAATCTGTTGCAAATTGTGATGTATGCCAAAGAGTCAAGACAGAACACCAAAGACCAACTGGACTGTTACAACCTTTACCGATTCCCGAGTGGAAGTGGGAACAAATCAGTATGGATTTTATCACCGGATTATCTAGGACCCAATCGGGATATGATTCCATCTGGGTTGTGATCGACCGTTTGACAAAATTGGCACACTTCATTCCCATTAAGACCACTTACAGAAGTAGTAAATTGACAGAGTTATATATGGTCAGGATCGTCTGTCTACATGGAGTACCCAAAAAGATAGTGTCCGACAGAGGATTACAGTTCACCTCTAGATTTTGGAAGAGCCTACATGAAGCCTTGGGGACCCGACTCAACTTCAGTACAACATATCATCCCCAAACGGATAGACAGACGGAACGTGTAAACCAGATCTTGGAAGACATGCTTTGAGCCTGCACTATAGACTATGGGAAAAGTTGGGATCAGAATCTTCCATATGCAGAGTTCTCGTACAACAACAGTTATCAAGCCAGCTTGCAAATATCTCCATTTGAAGCATTGTACGATGGACAGTGTAGAACCCCTCTCCTTTGGGATCAAGTCGGAGAACATCAATTCTTTGGACCCGAAATGATTAAGGATGCTTAAAGTAAAGTAAAACTGATAAGAGAACGATTGAGAGTGGCTCAATCCCGACAAAAGAGTTATGTTGACAATCGTCGTAGAGACTTGTCCGTTGAAACATGAGATTTTGTCTATCTCAAAGTAACTCCACTCAGAGGAGTGAGAAGATTCCAAATCAGAGGGAAACTCGCACCAAGATTTGTTGGACCATACGAGATTTTGGAAAGAAAAGGCGAAGTTGTCTATCAGTTAGAGCTACTGGCATCTCTATCTACAGTTCATGACGTCTTCCATGTGTCACAACTAAAAAGTGCCTTCGAGTTTCAACAGAGCAAACCCCACTTGAGAGCATCGATCTTCAAGAGGATCTCACCTATGTGGAGCAGCCAATCAAGATTCTCAATGTTGCAGAACGCGTTACCAGAAGCAAGGTCATCCGTTCGTGCAAAGTTCAATGGAGTAACCACTCAGAAGAAAAAGCCACCTGGAACACGAAGAAGATCTGAAAGAAGAGTATCCCCACCTTTTTGTTGACTAAGTCTGAATTTCGGGGTCGAGATTCCCTTAAGGGGGTAGGTTTGTAACATCCTAATTTTCAGGGCTATTTGAAAATTTTTAAAATAAAAATAACCATTTGATTTTGTTGCATTGCTAAAGCTTAACTTGGAGATTTTGAAAATTAAAAGCGATTTAATACAAATTAATCAAACTTCAATTAATGCAATTTGGATTATCTGGAGTTTATTGGAGTTCCCTGGTATTTCAAAATTCCCTTTCTCTGTTCGTTCCGATTTCTGTCGGCCGTCCCTTTCCCTGCAAACCCCGCCGACCACATCTTTGTTTCGACCAGCCTTTTGGTCATGACCACCTCTTGGTTTTTACCACCCTCTCGTTTTCGACCACTCTCGCCTTGGTGCGTTCGTCTCTCCCTCTCCCTCTTTTTCCGCAGCACTGTGCGCATTAAATGCAATTGCAAAAGTCTCCACGCATTAAATGCTGCCACCTCCGATGCGCCCGTTCCCTCTCTTGTCTCCTTCCTAACCTGCCCCCATCCCCTCTTTTATCTGCCAGCCGTGCGCCCATGCCACGCCGCCGCAAATCCCGCCGCTCCATCTTGATGCCCGGTTCCCTTCCTTCCTCTATAAATGAAGCACTAGGAAGCCATTTGCCTCCTCTTGTTTTCCCCTCAACTCTTCTCTTTTCTCCTCCTCGCCACCGGAGAGTTCGCTGGAGTCTGCGCCGTCTTCAACCTCCTCGCTGCCGTAGAGTTCGCCAGAGCACCGTTCGCCATTCACCGTCCTCCACCAGCCTCCTCCTCTAGTCTCTCTTTCGGTCCTGGTGAGTTTTTCGTGCCTTGTTCGCCTTCATGTTCTTACAACCACGTTGAGTAGTCGTATCCTTCTTACGACCATGTTGAGTAGTCGCATCCTTCTTACGACCAGTTGAAGCCTTATTTCGACCAGGTCATTGAACCCCCTTCCGACCACCTATCGTTAAACCCCCTTCCGAGGACTCGTTCTCCTTCATACGAGCCCCGATTCCAATTATTCAAATTTATAAATTTATCTAAAATTAAGATCTAGCTATCTACACTAAAATTATTTGATTTGGAGATCCTTTGAGTTCATTTGAATTTTATTTAAATTTGCTTCATTTTCACGTATAGATTTCGACGACTCCGGGGAACCCGAATACTTGCAAGTTACATCATTGATCATATTGAATCCTATTATTTTAAATTATTTAAATTCTATTTTAAATTATTATTGTATGCTTATTTAAATTCAAGTAATTTAAATTCCTATTTCAAACATTATAGTTATTCCATATTCCTTTGTATAGCCAAACTTTGCTATTAAATTAATCATTCCTTGATACCTTAGTTAAAATCTAGTTGATACATTAGTATAAGCTAGAACATCTTGAAAAATAGTATGCTTAGACCAAAAGAGTTTAAATTAGGGAATTTAGTCAAAAGTTCAACTATGATTCAAAATGGTGCTATGGTATGGTATTTACCATAAAAGTTTATAAAGTGTTTTAACTTGTCAAACAAAATTAAAATTGGTTTGGACTTGGATGAAATAGATGTTTGGATGGTGCACGTTGATGCACGGGATCGTGTCATTTCTATGACCGATGCCCATGGGTTTTATGGAAAGTTGCCCAAGTCAAGTAAGGACCGGACTTCGAGCCGTATCTTGCTAAGCCCCATCATACTACCACATGTCCTGTGTGGGCAGGGCCTGACTAACTAATTTGCAATATTCCACCGTGGTCGTGCCATCTGGTTGCATGGGTGTCTTTTATGGCCTACTTTTATATATTCCCACCTGGCGCAAGAGGGGGCCTGAACCCAGCGGGTTTCTATCTAAAGGGGGCGAAACCTTAGTGAGGCGGGACTTCGGTGGGAAGGCACTTTGTAAAGGCCTTGATACGTGCTCTAGACTGCTTACCTAAGGTAGTGAGCGGTGGTGTGGACGGATGCCAAACAAACTAGAGAAGTCATGTCATGTGGGTAAAGCTGTACAACCTCTGCAGAGTGTAAAACTATTCAAATAACCATGTCCACGGTCATCGACATGCTAGCAAAGCCACTCCAAGTTAGATTTTAGTTTTGTTTTCAAAAGACATGGTTAGATGTTTTGGATTTCTATCCAAATGGGAAATTAGGCAAGTAGCCATGTGATAGGAAGATATCCTTCACCACTTGTTGATGAATGTTATCTAACTATAAAAATTGAGATTTAGAAAATGAATTTTAGCTATAGAGTAAACTACTTTAGAAACTAGTATGAGTATTCAAATGAAAAATATCGCTTTATGCAAATTGAGCCATATAAGCCTCCCTTTGTTGAATCCTTGCATGCATTATAATCTGTTATTAGGTGTAACTTGCAGAGTACATTCATTTGTACTCACCTTGCTTAATAAATTGTTGATCAGGAGAAGAGTACTGCACGGAGAATGAAAACTTGGACGACTAGGCTACGCTCTCCAGACGATTGCCTGCGGCAAATCGTGTGGTCTACCTTACTGCTTTGCTTCCGTTGTATTTTGATTGTTGGCTTTATGCCCCTTTTGTAAAAGACTTTAAGTATTTCAATGTATGACGTTTTATGGTTGTGCTATCCACTTTTGTTAACTGTGTACATTAGCTGTTCCTAGACTAGTGTATGAAGCACAGAGAATCCAGGAACCTTCACTCCCGGGTTCGACAGACCTCCCCCGGCTACCTCTCCACCGACCTCAATGTCGTTGCCCCCGACATCGACGACTCTGCCTGAGTCGCGCCTTCTGCCCGACCCCTGTGACTCCTTGCGCTCAGTTCCGACCCGACTGTGGTTTGAGGCCCGATTGTTTGGGGGCTTCCTGCTCTCTGGACTCAATCCCCCATTCCCCCACTTCCTCTTTCTATTATTTTAGTTTCATGCTTGAGCTTGTTTTGGTTTACTGATGTGAGTTGATTATTTACTGATGTGGGTTAATTTATTGATTAAGCATGGTAAATGAAATGGAGGTGGGTTAATGCATGGTGGAGGTGTTGCCGCCAGTATTGTGTTGCACTGAGGTAACTACTCCCATCTACTCTCTATCGCTTTCCCTCCCCTTGCTCTGTGATGTAAACCGAGGGCTATTGGTGTATGTGCATTATGTGCATCTTGCTTAGTTCATGTTGTGAGCTCAGATTGATAAAAATGAATGGGGCAAAATGGTAGGTTTGGTTAATGCTCTCTGATGGATACTGATGGTTATTGATGCCGATTCTTTGTGCTTGGTTGGCTTACGTGGGATGTGGTTCGGATGGGGCAAAACATCAGTTTGTACACATACAAATTTTTGTACATGTAACTAATCTTATGGTATGTTCCTCTATGGTATTCTGCTTTTGACAGCTGCAATTAACTTTTCAGATTTGTAAAGGTTAGGCTAATTTGTAAAGCTGCAATTAACATACAAATTTCTAGAATTTTTACCTAGCTTGTGCCTCTGATCATCAATTCTTTATGAATTGGTGTGTATTCTATTCCAAAACAAGTCCAAATGAGTCAAAAACTACTACAACACATCTTCACATGTCTCTTGCCATTCATTTCACCTTTGTCTGTATAACCGTGTTCATGCCAGTCAAGTTCTCCTCTCTTGCGTCCCATGTACGTCCTACCATTCTATTCTTGATCTATTCTCTATAAAGTCTCCAACGGTGGTGCTTGTGCCTTTAAAACCGCTTGGTTTTAAAGGCACAAGCACCACTTATGGAGACTTTATAGAGAATATATATCACAGACAGTTTCATCTACAAACCGTCTGTGAAACGTCAGCTATCACAGACGCTTTTATTTACAAACCGTCTGTGATGACTTTATGTCATTACTGACCCATAAACTCAGACGGCTCATGAAACCGTCTGTGATGACGTTTTTGAACCGTCTGTGAAGACCTTTTATGTAGTAGTGTTTAGTGGTTTGATGGCGCTGCGCAACAATTGGTATCAGAGCCCGGATATCCCGGATACATCTCAGGCCTCACAGTTGCTAGGGAACACACCCGATGTATGAGGGGGAGATTTGTTGGAATAGTCTCGGTGAGGGTGTATCCACCTACCAGACTAATCTTTTAGGGAGAGATGGCTCAAGAGTCAAGACCATTTGGTTGTTGCTCTGTGGTTAGGCTTGCATATTAGCGGCCCAACGACCTAGAGCCGGGACGCCAGTTTAGTAGTTCAATGGCGCTACGCAACATCATCCAACCCCAATGACCTAAAAAAGAAAAGAACAAAATGTCTTAGAATTCTCAAGTAAAAAAAATAGTAGAATGATCAAATGAAATTAGTTAAGTAAATACATTACCTTTTAGTACTTACGTTCTTTCAAGTTCATGAAGCGATGAACTACAATATCATTAGCAATGAACCACATCAACATTAGCATCATAAGCGATGAACCTAGGTCATGTGCCACATCGCCACGTGGGCGACTCTGGGTGCCGATTTTTCATTAGAGGTGCATGCACATGTGATATATATATATATATATATATATATATATATATATATATATATATATATATATAGGAACGATCTAATGCTAATGGCTATTTGGGTGATAAGGTGCTAATGCCAACTCAGGCTGTCCGATCTGGCTCGTGTGGCTCGGATCTGTAAGGGTGGAAAGCCCCAAATCACTTAAACCGTTTTGCACAAAACCCCCCTGCGGTTCCCGAATGTGTTGCGAAATAGCCCTTACTGCAAACCTACGCTGTTCGCTCCAACCAAATCGAGGGGGAGCCGATTGAGCTCCCCATCCACGACGCCCTCTTCCCCTGGCAGACGCTCCTCACTGCCTCGGCGCCACAGACTCTCCTCGGCCTCGCGCTGCAGACTCCTCCTGGCCTGGCGCCACTCCTCCTCATTGGCCAAGGCCAAGACTCCTCCCCCTCGCCTGTTTCGCTCCAACTAAATTGAGGGGAGCAGATTGAGCTCCCCATCCGCAACGCCTCTTCCCCGGTGCCGCCAAGACTCGTCCCCGGCTGCCTCGCGCGCCAGACTCTCTCCTCTGCCTCGGCGCCAGCGCCTCCTCCTCCTCCTCCTGGCGCCAAGACTCCTCCTCGCCTGGCGCAGCGCCCTTCCCTTCCTCGCCTGCCTGCCGCCGCCTGCCTCGCCACATTTGGATTGCTTAAAAACTGGATCATACCCCACTATTCTGTTATTCTGTATGTATTTGCATCGGATCTTCCAAAAGGGTATGCATTTCTTTCATTCTATTTATCAGCAAGGAATGCTTCAATGTCGTCTGGACTGTAATTTTTGAAGCACGCTATGTCTTCCCATGTTTGAGCATATGTGGAGATAAAGCCAACATTGTATGCCCCAACAATGATGATTCATTGCAACCAAAGAACCGAGACTCAAGTTCTTAGTGATTGGATCGCACAATACAATGACTTGCACTTGACTCTCGACTACGGAATGAAGTCTATATGCAAAACATATAGACTACACATCGATTCTGAGTTCAATGGATGAACTCAAAGCATGAAGTCTATATGTAATGTCCATTAGGTTAGAAATGTCGTAAATGTCATGTACTTGACTCTGACCACCGGAATGAACTTCGAATGGATGCAATGAAGTCTTTTCTCGGCACTTGTATTCCTATGTGTATTGATGGATGAATGCATCGGATATGTAATGGCTTTGTATGAATGAAGTACTAACTTTGAGAAAATGAAGTCTTTTGTCGGCACTTGTGTTCCTATGTGTATTGATGGATGAAATGAAGTCTTTGCATCTTGCCATTACGTAACATTTGCCATTTGAGGAAATGACTTGTTGTACTTGTGCATGTGAATGCTTGGGGAATGCTTGTGGCTCTTGACTATTCACAATCTATTATTTTCTAAACACAAGAGAAGATCCATTGTGTTATTGTACTCGACACGGTGGGTACTTTTTCCGATCTTTTTTGAAAAGAGGCAAACCAACCTTAAATCCATGGCAACCATCAATTTGGCTAACAGAGATGCCCTTGAATAATTGATATTTATCTTTGATGGATTGATATGACATACATTGCTCTTCAAAGTAAGCTAGGACTATTCAAAGTTTCTAACACTTCCGGCATTGGACATACTATCCCAGTACATCCCAAGATAAAGGAGACATTCACATTTCCTCAAAGCTTGGGCATTTTAGGTGGAAAACACGAACATCAACTTACATTGCTAGGGTGCAGGATGATAGGGCGCTTTACCTAGATCCCCATGATGTTCAGATGGTAAAACTGCATTCTTACTTTTTATTTTTGCATTGTACACAAACATCTTTTCTGCAAGTGTTGTGGAGTTCTACCTTCAGCAAGTTAAGCAATATGCTCCATATGGCGTACTGAATGCATGATATGACCTCTTGTATATTTGATGTAATTAGAGTATTCAATTATCACTCACTGGTAGAATTGGTACCTTTCAACTAAGCTGGTTAAGCAATATGCTCCATAATGGCTGGTTATGTTGTTGCGTGTCTGTGAACCTGCTATGTGTAATTGTGTATACCCTGCTGCAAGAGCAATTTGTTGATTTTATTTCGGCATGGTCTAGAATTACTTGCATTGCGTTAGAGCTCAAAACTGTACACTAAGCAGCATACCACTAAGCAGCATGCTGCCATTACATGAAACAGATCATTAAACTGCTAGCAATTTTGGCAAGCATCATAGCACATAGAAATCCTCAGAAGCATCATAGGCATGGTTCAAACATTTGACAGCTAATTCTGAAACACGTTTGACAACTAATTCTGAAACACGTTTGGCATGAAACAAGTACAAGACATCAAACAAAAGGGGTATGATGACACAAAAAAGATCAGCTGCTGGTCCATGTCTCCAACACCATAACAAAATTTGGAACTAGTCCTTGATGATAGCATCCACTAGCTTCACTTCTTCTCTTCCTTCTCTGCCTCAGCAGCCTTCTTTTGGACTCGAGTAGAATCACCAGCCTGAGACATGACCAAATTCAGTTACAAGTGTATTCAGACATGGCACAAAACACAATTTTATGGACATACCTTGCTCAATTTGTTGTCGTCCTCAAAGGGCAATTGCGGCTATCATGGTATGCCATCTCCTTACATGACCTACACATGTCGATCTTGAATTATAAGTCGATACAATGTTTCTTTTCGTAAATATTGTACTGGCTATTCGATTTAGTGTGACAAAATATGTTCCACATTAATCTATTCTATTCATGGCATGCACCGAAGATGTGATACTTGCTCGAAGGGCGAGTCTTGATGGCGGCGGCGACGGTTCAAACGTTCTGATTTACACCATTCACGGGCAAAGAGATCGACGAGCGAAACATTGCCGCGGTTTAGGTCTCACAGAGGAGGGTCGACGCGTCCATCTCCCTCTGCAGCAGCCTTGACCGACCTCGATCTCATTGTCCCCCGTCGCGGCGACCGCTCTCTGCCAGCCATACCGACCGCTTCCACCGACGCGATCTCCACCTTCATGGCCGCCCCACGGCTCGCCCAAATCCGTCGCGTACACACCTAGCCCGGCGACCGGCCACCATCACAGCACAGATCGACGATACTCCCGACGCACCGCACCCACCGCGCGTCGCCCAGTGAAGAAAGAAGCGCGGCGGCGGCGCCGGCGAGAGGAAGACCAGAAGGCGAGGCGTCCGGGAGGTCTTTGGAGGCCTTGCGGCGCGGCGGTGTCGGGTGAGAGGAAGGCGAGGCGTCGCGTCGTGGCGGGTGAATCGAAGGGCATGCAGGGGTTTAGCAGTAAGGGCTATTTCGCAACACATTCGGGAACCGCAGGGGGTTTTGTGCAAAACGGTTTAAGTGATTTGGGACTTTCCACCCTTACAGATCCGAACCACACGAGCCAGATCGGACGGCCTGAGTTGGCATTAGCACCTTATCACCCAAATAGCCATTAGCACTAGATACGTTACCATATATATATATATATATATATATATATATATATATATATATATATATATATATATATATATATATATATATATAAAAAGTTGATCCTCGCTAAATGTCTTTTTGGACCCGGTGTCCTGTGACACCGGGTGGGATTCTTTGCTTCCGTCCCTGCCTGACGGCAATAGTTTGACATTCGGTGTGAAATTTAAATAGTTCGTCAAATGAGCACAAAAAAATTATCACTTTTTACGCCACTGAACTGTAGTATATTAAGACATGAATTACAAAACTCGCTAAAAACTAGCAAAAGTCAAACTATTTAGTATGCAATCTAGGGCTGGAAAAATAGCTCGAGGCTCGCAAGCCTGCTCGGGCTCGCCACAGCTTGGCTCGGGCTCGTTAATTTTCGAGCCGAGCCGACCCGCCTGTCCAGCTCGTCCAACAAACGAGCTGAGCTCGAGCTGGCTCGCGAGCCTAACTTGGCTCGGCCCAAGCGCCCAGGCCCAGTCGATTTCCTCTCTCCCCTGAATAAATTCCCCATCGCCCAACTCCGCCTGCTGCGTCCCCTTCCCCGCCCTCCTCACCTAGCTCCGCCCGCCTCGCCCTCTCTCCTCTCCTCAGCTCCACCCACCGGCCACCGCCTCCACCTCCCCCACCCTCCTTGGCCTTGGCTCGCTTAGCTCGAGCCTCCACCTCCAACCGCCTCCCTTGCCCAGCTCCACTCGCCGCCTCTACCTCCTCCACTTGCTCACCTGTCGCCTCCTCGGCCTCCTCGCCAGCCTCTAGCCTCCACTCGCCGCCCTCGTCCAAGTCGTCGCCTCGTCCGCGCGTCTCGCCTCGTGCCTGCCTCCGACTCGAGTCGTTGCCCGTGCTCCGCTCCACGCCTCACTGGGCCCGTGGTCCACGCCCACCTCCGCCCATTCCTCTGCCGTCGCGCCACGGAGGCCATCGAGGCGAGTGGAGGCCATCGAGGCGAGCAAGGCGGCCGTCATTGTCGCCCTTCCTCGCGCCGCCGTCCTCCGAGCTCCGGCCCGCCACCGCCGCCTCTTCCATCAAGGCTGGTCCGAGCCTCCAATAGCGGCGCCCGAGAGGATGGAGGAGATCAAAAAGGAGCTTGAATGCTTGATCTTGCGATTTGCTTGTTTGTTCTTGCGATGAATGCTTGCTTCTATGCATGTTTCTTAGTTTTTTAGTGCCGGATGAATGGATGGTAGAAAAATTTCTTGATCTAGTAAGACCACTTTGGATTAGTTGATTGCATTTGCAATGCAGATGCCGGATGCCGATGCAGATGCTGGCTGTAATGCCGAACTGATGCTGTTTTTGGCTCGGGCTCACGAGCCGCTCGAGCTCCATTCCGAGCCCGAGCTAAGCCCCCCTCCTGGTTCGTTTCCGAAACGAACCGAGCCGAGCTCGTCGGAGGATTATTATGCAATAGGCAATTTGAGCCACATCTCTTCAGAAAGCCCAACAAACCAACCAAATATATGCTGTCTATATCAAAAAGATCACTGTGAAAAAAAATCTGACCAAATATATGCTGTCTATATCAAAAAGATCACTGTGAAATAAAAATCTGAGCCTCATCTTTCGAGTGGGCCAGAGGAGATCAAGATTTGAGTCTCGCCCGATTGTTTGTCTTTGCCTAATGGCTCCGGCCAACTGCTTCAACTCGCTGTCTGTCGTTGGTTCAAATGGTAATGTATTTTGGTTGCTTCGGTGACGATTAAAGTCAAATCTCCCCACCAGTGTTTCTGGGAGCTTTAGTGGTTAAGTCTTTCAAATACAGGCTCATCAAATGTACAAGAAAAATGTGGGATCTCATCCTATATAGCCTATGGTTAAGTCATTTTTCAGAGACCGAGGACAACAAATTAGTGTAGTCATCTTAGGGTTCGCAATCCACGAGTCACGTGCTCAAATTCTGAAAAATCATGATAGAAAATCCACACAGTCAGGCCATCGGGTTGTTATCGGTGGGTATCAAACTATAGTTATAAGTCAGAGAAACAAAGTACATGTATATATTTAGTAAGAAAGCACGTGCCGCGCTTCGTGAGGCCTCGAGTGCCTCTAATAAACTCAAGTGTGCGTTGGAGACGTATGTGTGCGTGAGTGTGGTGAGTGTGGAATGATTGTGTCCACCTCGTACTTTAAAAAGTTATTCATGTACATGCTCTGTCCAACTCTCTCCATTATTAAACAAACTAATTTGATTTCAGAAAACAAATGTAAAATAAAAACTAAGAAAGAGGGAAGAGGCCGGCCCTGGCCCCATACATGGGCCTTTACGATCCTGGTAAATCATTATCCACGCTTCGGCCCATGTAGTGTCTAGCTCTAGGGTTTCTTCCTTCCTCTGAGACCGCCGCCGCCGAGTCGGTGCTTTCTCTGCGCGGAGTGTTCGTGCGAAGGCTAGCCCCTCCCTCCCCGTCCTCCTCTCCCGCCGCGGTCCAGCCGCCGCCATGGTCAGCCTCATCTATCTCTGCTCCGTTACACTCTTGTACTTGTGGTTTAGTCGGTTGTTCTGACATCTCGCTGTGGCATCCGTCGCAGGTGAAGTACTCGCGGGAGCCGTCCAACCCGACCAAGTGTAAGATATCTCCTCTACGTTCCTGCGAGGGTTTGTCTTGCTTGGCAGTTTGCCTTCTTCCCCGTGTGGTGGTTTTGATGGGATGCTTGGTGTTGTGTGCGCAGCGGCCAAGGCCATGGGCAGGGATCTCAGGGTCCACTTCAAGGTGCGTTTCTTGAACCTTGCTTGACGAGATCTTTGGTTGTGTACTGGTTGATTGCTTGCAGATTAGTGAGCTATTCTTGTCATCCAATGTTGCTGGATTAGGGCTAGGCAGTGTTTACATGGCGTCATGAATGGATTGGAGTGTGATAACCTACATAGTAAAGGTTATATTCTGCTGTTTACATGAACAGTTCCCACGTTGCTTTAGGGATATGGATACATTGTTATCTTACGAACCATTGTATATTTGTATTGTTCATCATGACAAATGGTTCGTAGGCAAATGTGACATCATCTTTAGTGATGTTTTTGTTCTGCGCGATTATGCTGTTCTCATTTCATCCAAAATCAACATCTCACTGCAAAGTTAAAGCAGAAGTTATGCGCCTTAGATTTGACTAATGAGTAAGATAATGGGAAATGTTGTGTATGTTGCTTGCATCATGTTAATTATGTCTTGATGTTGCTGTGGGGTGCACTTCTCAAGCTTCAAATCCTAGTGAAATTTTGTACCTTTCAATACATTAAGTCAAGGTTAACCGATTAGCAGTTTTCTCTCTCTCTGATATAGCCTGGCTTTACAGATCTTTTATGTTACTGTGTAATTTCTTCCAGTCTTATTGTTTCTTATCTTTCTATCTTATACTTTGAAATAGCCTTTAGTAATGTTGAACATACCAAATTTCTGTTAGCTTGCTCTATTTGATCTTTTCCGTCCAGTCACATGTACCACAGAATGGACATTGGAAAAATATTTTCTGATTATTACAGGGAAAAAATATAGTAACTAGTATTATAAGCTTAGGGGCTTTCCTATCAACTTGTAATTGAAGGGTGTGATCTTTCGGTATGAAATCCTTTTCCACAGGCTTATTAAGGCGTCGCCTAAGCGTCGCTTAGCGGCAACAAGCGCTGGCTTCTTGGTGGCTAAGGCGTCGCCCGCCTTACGTCGCCTCGCCTTGCCGCCTCCGCCTGCTGCTCCTCCTCCCGCTCCCGTCGCCGTCGCCGCCGGTGGAGGGAGGTAGAAGGAGAGAGAGAGGAGCCGGAGCTCACTGACCGTGCCGCCCTCGCCTCCACGACGACCTGCCAAGCGCTTCATGACCACCGCCGCCGCATGACTGTCATGCGTGCCACGGCTCAAGCTCACAGACCCTGGCCACCCGGCCAGTGCTTCATGAGCGCCAGATCTGCTGGGGAGAGGAGAGGCGGCGAGCGCGATGGAGAGGCGGCGAGTGCGATGGGAGAGGAGAGGCGGCGAGTGCGACTCAGTTAGGTTAGATGCGTCATGCCTCAGGCGGCCGGATGGGTAGCTGAGCTGATGGGCTGGGCCGCTGGGCCTTTTCTTCTTCTCCTCCTTTTCTTTTTTCTTTCACTTGCCGCTCGGCTGCTCGCTCTGGCTGCTCGCTCGGCGCTTTCTTCGCACGAGTATGGCGTCGCCTTGGCGTCCAAGGCGCGCCTCAGGCGTCCGAGCGGTGCCTCGCCGCCTTAGCTCACCTTAGCGCTTTAATAACCATGCTTTTCCAAGCTTTTCCACATATGTTAAACTGAGTTCAGTGAGTAGTTTATCATAGGACTCTGATGCCCATGCAATGGTTTGTTGGCTGTTTGTGCTAGGTTCATAATGTTCTACTTGCATCATTGTCGACTTTATATATCCTTTTTTCTTGTTTCTCTGACTAAACCCCTAATAATGGGTGCAGAACACAAGGGAGACAGCTTTTGCGCTTCGCAAGCTGCCTTTGGCCAAGGCTAAGCGGTACCTTGAGGATGTCATTGCTCACAAGCAAGCAATTCCCTTCCGGAGGTACTGTAGAGGTGTGGGTCGTACTGCACAAGCAAAGTCTCGCCATTCGAATGGGCAGGGTCGCTGGCCTGCAAAATCAGCCAGGTTCATATTGGATTTGCTGAAGAATGCTGAGAGTAATGCTGATGTATGAAGCTGCTGCTAGTTTTTTCATCTCTTACTATTTTCACTAGGCATGTCTTTCAAGTTTCAACCTTTGTTTGGGTTAACCTACGATCTTTGTTTATAGGTTAAAGGCTTGGATGTCGACAACCTCTATGTTTCACACATCCAGGTGAACCAAGCTCAGAAGCAGAGGCGACGTACATACCGTGCTCATGGACGCATTAATCGTAAGTTCTCAAGGAATGGTATGTCTATTTTTGGTTCCATTGGATAAGTGTACTAATTTTGCTTTTGTGGCAGCTTACATGTCCTCACCCTGCCACATTGAGCTGATTTTGTCAGAGAAGGAAGAGCCTGTGAAGAAAGAGGTATATTTCTTTTTCCCTTTGTATCTGTTCCAGTTGTGTTCATGTATCGGAGTTTGGCTGAGCACTGTGCTTTGGCCAGGCTTTTCCCAAGCTGTCTGAATTAACATTCTTAGGATTCATCTTCTGAAGCAGAGACCACATTTTGTACAACAAATACACTTACAATGTTAATGGAAATCCGTTTACCCTTCCCCTGTTTTTATGGAGTTAATTTTAGTATAAAACACCCTTTTTTAAAATTTGATTCTACTTCCTTTAGCTAGTTCTCCTAATCCATATGATCATTGTTTCTTTTGTAGCCTGACAACACTATCGCACCAAGGAGGCAAGTTATTTAAGCTTGCAGAGTGAGCATATTTGTCCAAGAATCCTAGCTGTAGTTCTTTTCAAGTACTCTGGCAGTTTTGCCTTTTGATGTTTCTAGTTATTGAGTCGGGATTTTTCAAGGTCGATGCTATCCTTGTGATTGTGTATGGCTAAATGGTCGTATATTCTAAAATAGTTTCAGATACGAGTACCGTACTATCTGAGCTTATTTGACATATTTTACTTCAAGTATTATGACATTATCTGCTACTTTTGATTGCCTTTAATGGTTCTCGTCGAGTCTTATTCACGTGTATGTAAAAGTTAGATAAATATTTCTGACAAACGGATGGTGGTTGGTTGTTTGGATTACACACTGCTATACCAGTTAGGTTGTATGCAATTCTTGATTGTATCTACTTATGAATATGCTGAGCGTTTACTGTTTATTTCGACTTGGCGTAGTGTGTGCTGGACTGCTGGTTAGCAACGCGAGAACAAACGTTTGTGTACTATACAATCAATCGTACCATTCACAATTGAATTGTAAGATGAATTATGATACGATCGTATCCCCTTTCTTTACAATTACCTATGAATGTATCAGATTAATGCGACATTGTCAAACATATAATGAACTCCTATCATCAATCCCACCAGGATAAAAACAGCCATTGCTCACCAAAAAAGAAAAATTACATGCAAAGAGTCAGTGTGATCACTTTAATGGATGCATTTGCCGGGCTTTGTCCACTGGAACCCTCCCCGGCGCCTGTCCTCCGGCGCCGCCGCCGTGTAGTTCCTCCAGTCGCGCAGCACGTTCCTAAGGTCGTGTACCTTGTTGGCGAGGCCAGTGCAGCAGTTGGCGTGCAGCGTGCACACCCTGCCCAGGTCGCCGCTCAGCTGGCAGAAGCCGCCGCAGTGAGCCGTGTCGAGGAACTGCATCCGCACGCCGACCCGCCAGCTCAGCTCGCCCTGCACGCGCCCGAGGATGTACTGCTCGTTGCTCCCCGCCGGGAACCGGTCGCGCGCCTGCCGCCACCGCCTGTAGAACTCCACCGTCCGGTTCATGGACCTGACGTACAGGAAGCCGCCGTTGGGGCGGTTGCGCATGCTCTCCGGGTCGCCGTTGAAGTAGTCGCTGGCGATGGCGACGTCCGACGTGATGGCGATGTGCCGCAGCGGGTTCCGGAACCACATGATGTCGATGTCCTGACACAAAACACACCGTTTGCATGCAGATTTTATTTAGCGCGAGTAAATTGCACCCTAGGTTCCTAAACTTGCGGTCGTGCCTACCGTGAAGAGGAAGTTGAAGCCGAGCTCGAGGATGGTTTGCTGGAACCGGTTCCTGCCCCACATCATGTCGAGGTAGTCCTTGGTCATGAAGTATTTCTCCTCGCTGTAGTCCACGGCGCCCTCCGGCCGGAGGAGGTAGCAGTGGCGGTGCACCGACCGGCACCTCTCGAGCGCGCCGGGGTCCATGGCCACGATGAGGACGTGGTCCAGCAGCTGCTCCGTGCCCTCGCCGACCCGGAAGCTCTCCAGGAAGAGGTCCAGGAGGGAGCCCGGCGCGGCGTACGCTCGGTTGATGGACGTCAGTATGACCGTGTTGTCCTCCATTGATGCGTTCTTCAGCACCTGAGCCAGTTCTGCAAGTGCTTTCATCTGCATTTTTTTTTGTGTGCGCTCGATTAGATGTTGCAAATGTGATGAATACATGATTTTGATTCAATAATCTGAAGAGGTAATTAAGTGACCATTGGTGCTGGAAAATTCATGCCAAATATCCAATCTCACTCGAATCATTTTGCCCTAGTTGTAAATGTATAATAACCCCACAAGCCTGCTTGGACATCAGGCTAGCATATTCGTTGCTTCTCCGGTAGTCAATTTCACCTTTAAGGCTTTTGGTCTCTGAATATGACGAAGCTACAGGAGGCTTATCTTTAAGCCAATCTTGAAAAAGTTGCATCATCAGCATGCTGATCGGCTTTAGAAATTCAATTCCAGGCTCAATTATTGCCACAAAAATATCTGCAGTATTATATTGGGCATGGAGTTGCATGTCGTTGTCGTTTATTAGTTCACTGAATGAAGATGGAGCTAGGAACCTAGGATAAAAAGGGAGTCCACTACTCTAATATTTATCTACTGTCCATAGTTCAACACTACTCTTACTCTCTTAGAGCAATGGAAATAAACATTTTCGTGATCTGATCATATTATAAAATATCTTCTAAGATAAAAGGAGGAAAAAAAGAACTCAGTTTTCGCTAACCAGAGAATAAGGTAAACATTGCCATTGTAAACTTTTCTTCTGTTCTAAATTTCGGGGCACTCCTCATAGGCTCATAGCACATAGTTAGCTCCGCTCAACCAAATTGCAGTTCAATGTGCACGATAAAGTTTTCCTTCTACCTTTCTGATGCATCACCATGTATAAATCATGTCTCATGCAAACGAGACAGAATGAATGAGTATATCATACGTTTCCTGCAAACGAAAGAAGATAGCTAGCTTGCCCTTCTTTTTCCTTGCAAGATCAAATTCTCATATGTTCTATGCATGCCACAGGTCCTAAAGCAGCTCAGCAAATAATGACAGTGAAAATGATATCCAACCACAAAAGCTGCGCATCAGAAGAAGAAGAAGAAGAAGAAGCTGCAGTAGATCACTAACCTCGTCGCTGGGGGCTGGCCGAGCACCATTGCCCCATGAGGCCAGGGCGGAGAGCCGCCAGTTCACATCCAGAGTAGCATTGAGGAAGACGAATGCCGCCGTCAACGCCGCGCCAAGGAAGAAGGAGATGACCGGGAGGAGCTTGCTCACGTCCCCTCTCACTTTGCAAGCCATGTTCTTGCTGCTCCTTGCAGAGGGAGAGAAGCAGGATGGATCATCAGCGAAGAGTGGCATGTTTATATGGCAACCTGTAGACTTTGGGGCTGTTTGCTTTTGAGCCAGGACAGTTTTTGCCTGGTCGGGACACAGACCTGGGAGCTGCCGCCGTGTTGTTTGGATGCAAGCCGGATGGCTGCCGGCCCCTGGCAAGAGACGCCAGGCACAGGCGTGGAAATCAAGCGTGCTTTGATCACCGTTCATAGTTTTGATCCAACGTTCTATTTTTCATTTAACAATTTCAGGCACATGTTTTCAACTAAATAACTCATCTTCATATTTGTCTGATCAGGCAAAAATTATCTACTTTTTAGGTTACCTTCGGGCACCACTTTTTTCCAGACATAGAATCCAGGGCACCAACCAAACAAACCCTTTATTACTAGTAGTACTATGCTTTGCCTTCGCGAGAACAAGACTGGGACCTCCTAGACCTAGTTATGTGATGTCCAAGACAAGAAGCCGAATTTTGCAGCACAAGTTTGAGTCTTCGCGTTTTTCTTTTCTTTTCTTTTTTGTTGAGATTTCTGGGGCTTGGTTGGAATCTATTGCCGAAGATTTGTTCTAAAGCCTAGATACTGTGCATCATCAAATAAAAATTTAGGCTTACGAACTTGTGACCCTGAAGCCTGAAGGAATTGAAAGTGGGAGTGATGGAACGGGAAAGAATATGATGTCCAAACGTCCAAGCAAATGGTTTTGTGCAATGCCAATGGATCAATCAAATTTTGGTAACTTTGTCCCACTTCCCATGTTCACTTACTTTCTGCCGCTAAGATTCAACCCGGTCAAACCATCTGAGCATTAGTTATGGACTTATGGGCAAGTGAGATCCGGAAAAGGAATTCCTCGAGGGTTAGTGTGATAAAATATTAATCTATCCGTTTCCAAATAGATGTCGTTTCTGACATTGATATAATCTCCTATAGACATTTTACCACTAATTTATCTAGTTATATGGCAGTAGAAATTATGAAAAACATAATCATATTGAATTACTTTTGACAAATCTACAAATATCACCGCCGTGTGTAAAATCAACACTTTTTATGCTTTGTAAAATCAACACTTTTTATGCTTGTCGTTGAAGTTTTAAAAGTTTGTCCGCACTCATTATAAACTACATCTATTTAAAACTTGACTACAAAGCTGCACGGAAACAAAATTAGTACTAATGGTAATGTATCATGGCGAATTAACTTTCATACCCGGAGCTTCGCAACACACCAATTAACCAATTAATTGTTAACCCGTGCAATTTCTCGTTTAGGAAACAACCATTGGTTTCTTGCTAAGGAAATAGTAGGAGAGGCGAGGGGCCATATACCGTCGATTTTACTTGCCATAAAAAGTAGTAAAAAAAGAAACTAGCATGCATGGACAAAAAAAAGTCTTGCATTAAACACCATGATCGCACGGCTGCATTCTTCGTCAAGTCTGTTCTCATGTATGGGAGAACAACATTGATCTACCTTAAGCCCTAGCTTGCAAACTTTGCAGTAATTTGTAAATGCCTAATGAGTAATGGCGGTAAATTAAGTAGAGAGGGACTCGGCAATTACCAAGGCGAATTAACTAGGGCCGGCCGGCGTTGAGCTGCTGCCGCCGCGGTCAACGGTGACGGCGCGTTAACGGAGAAGGGGTCGCGGCGCCGTCGCCGATGCCGAGGGCTTCCAATCCAAGGCCACGTCCACGAGCGCCGCGCACGCATTTCGTGATGAAATACCATGATGGGCTGGGTCGTGTGGGCTACGAGTTGTTGGCTACATGGGCCGTTTGAGAAGGAGTTGGGGTGAGCTGACATGGCCCGGTTCGCGCGAGCGGGCCGAGACTTTCATCGGGAATTGGTGAGCGCGGAGCGGGATGGGCACATGGCGAGCGGCACAATGGCGCCACCGCCCAGGCGGAGACGCGGCACCGGCGCACCGGCCAACATCGACGTACGTCGCCTCTCGCGCCGCGCGCCACCCACCCACCGCACGTCGTGGCCCGCCGAGCGTCCGTTCTCCTCGTGCTGACGGTTGATTCGCACGAATCCACGGGGATCCTCGCCGTGCGGTCGTGCACGGTGCAACTCGTCGCGCGCGCCAGGCGGCACCGGCACAAGCTGCTGCCGCCGCCTCGGCCGTGCACTGTGCGACGAACGAGCCCAGCCGCGCGTGGGATGTACCACACGGCACAGATTTGGCCTGTACTCGAAGTACTCTTTTTGTACTCCATGCCCATTCATCGTGATTCTTATGGTTGCCGACGAAACCATCACAATTCAGAAGCTGTACGAAAGAGATTGGCTTGCAAACCAAAAAACTTGAAAAAACTACCGTCATTGCTGCAGCAGTGCTCAAACAATAATAGATGGATGAATGGATCAGTGCCGTGTATAACATGGTATAACATGGACACAGCTCGTCTGACCAACAACACAAGTTCACAACAATAGATAGAGCGATGCTCAGCTGCAATCAAGTACTCCCTCTGTTTTTTAATACATAACGTTTGACCAAACGTGCATTCAAACTTATATAACTTTGACCATTACTTTTCATATGATTTTATTAGTAAAAAATTACAAAATTATTATATTATGTAAATATTTATCATGACAAATCTAATTTTACTATTCACTCATGATCAATCTAAATAGTTTTTCATATATTATTAGTCAAAGTTAGATAAGTTTGACTGCACGTTTGATCAAACGTCATGTATTTAAAAACGGAGGGGGTACATCAATTTAAATGCAAATTTCCGATAGGAGTGTAATGTAACTAGAAAAAAATGAACCATATGATAAAAGACCGAAATGCAGCGCAATTGTAAATCATGGTTACTATAGTCAGGGTTATTTAGATATACGTTACTCTAAATTTGTTAGTTTTGATACGTGTCATGGCAAAGTTTTGTGTTCTGCATGTGTCATTACAAAGTTTTTTTCTTCTATATATGCCACTGCAGAGTGTCTTTTTTTTTTGGGAATATACCATTATTAACAATTCAAGACCATAATGCCCCTGCCTTCTTCCTCTCCTTCCTTCCTCATTGCATCCTTTGGTCCAATTTGGCTCGTAATGTCATATCTAAAAAAATCTTAAAAAATAGCAACTCTGTGATGGCATATTTCAAGACTGGAACTTTGCAGTGACAAATTTCAAAACAGACAACTTTAGAGTGACATATATTTAAATAACCCCTATATTCAAGCTTCAATTGAGTATGCAGTTCAATCACGAGTTCACAACTGAATCGCATGGCCTCTGCCGCAAGCCCGCAAACTGAGGCAACTCATGCATTTCACAAGACACTGTAACTGACGACGAGCAAGTTATTTCGCCAGGGGCTTCAACAGTCAAACGCCCAAGTTTGTTACATCAACAGAAACAGCAGTACACTAAGTCATATGATAATGCACATGACCAAATGCTCTCGGCACCTACAATGGTTGCACGAGTGATGTTGTCCACTCTTCTAGTATACCATAAACAACCAAACACCAGTATATCTCACGGTAATGTTAGCTCTAATTCAGGTATCTTTTTGTGGCCAATGAAAGCAGTATCAATCATTGATTAGTCTGTGCCGAAGTAGCGATCACCATATTCGCCCAATCCTGGGATGACACGGTATTCCTCGTTCAACCCAACATCAATCTCTGAGGTTACAATCTTCAGGCGAGGGAATCGCTTGCAGACACGATGAATCCCTTCAGGGGTCTGTTTGTGAAATGCCATAAACAAACTAACAAAAAACAAGGAAACATGTATCAAGTAGTAACTAAGCTAGTGAATGAGCTAGACAACTTTACCGAGATAAGATTAAGAAACATGATTTGGTCCTCAGGAACTCCTTTTCTTATAAGAAGTTCTATAGCTTGATTTGCTGAGTTACCTGTAGAAACAAGGAGATAAGAAACTTTAGTCGCGACTCGCGAGGTAAATAACCAAAACCTATTAGTTCTTAATTCCAAAAGGTACGCAAACAGAACTATGAAGACAAAATTGGAAGAATGGATATGCAACACTAACCTGTACCAAGCACAGGATCCAAAAGTAGAACATGACGTTCAGCAATATCCATGGGCAACTTATGGTATATGAGCTGGACACCGAAAATAAATAAGGTTTATTCACAAAATCACATAAGTGAATTATTTTCATGAACTTTTTCAACGGAAGTATATGTCAAGAACATGTAACTTGTTGTCCATTGTCTCCAACCCGATGTATTAGAATTTTGCCTATTTTTATTCCCTTACAACAGGCACGCAACGCATTCTCCATGCTTTCACCACTGCAGTCAAACATATATATCATTTTACTATGTGCAAGAAAAGAAGGCTGAAAATTTATTGCATGAGTGACTTAATTGCAAAAGTATAACTAGGGAAAGAAAACAAAAGAGAAAGAAGGCGAAGACACAGTACATAAGCTTAACTCACTGCACATGTTGTTACTACTGGTCAAGGGTCAGATAACCAGAGGGGGGTAGAATCCCGGCCCCCCTCCGGTACCGGTAACCGGCCCGGTTACCGGCCGGTTACCGGTCAAATTTGCTAAAATTCGTCTAAATCAAATTGAAATCCATTCAAAAATTGAAAAAACCGCCGGTATTTTCCCTCCCGGTCACCCTCCGGTACTGGTAACCGGCCCGGTTACCGGCCGGTTACCGGCGGGATTTGGAACCTTGCTACTGGTTAGCATCATAGCATGTGCCCATTTACGAGTATCATAAATACATATTGATTCATAGTGTCAGTGGTGATTAATAAATACTAGATGGAACTGAGCAAAAGTTATAGCTATGTACTCTGGACTTGACAGATCAACATTCAAAGAACATAGAATATAGGAAAGCTAAACTTTTGCATGCTAAAGAATAGAGAAATTGCAAAAGAATACATAATTTGAATCATGATTTGCATCACTGTACATTCTCAACTAGTGTCTACAGAAAGATCCACAAAAGAGTTTATGTATAGGTATAGCAATTTATTAAGGCTATGTTGACTGTTAAACAATAAGTACTACAATGGAATCTGCAAATAATGCTATAATACGGTAATAACTCAAAATTATGTGCCTTTTAAACTATCAGGTTTCAAAGAAAAGAAAACCAGGCTTACCTTCGAACAATAGACACTCCACAGAGCTTCTTGCAGAAGTCAACTCCCGTATAAATAGATCCTGGACGAAGAACAGATAATCATGATGTGATAGTGTGCAAAACTTCTATTCTTTGTTCTCTTTCAAAATATGAAAAGAATATACAGGTGCTTGTGTTAACAGAAATGGACAATGCACAGTTCTATGAAGTAGATAGGTAGATAGGGCAGTCAATCAACAATCTTTAGAAGTCCCAGACTTCCAGAAGATTCTTTGGCCAATGCTTATTGGACAAAGCCAATCAGATTCCATGATGCACAACTGTTTAGGAATACAAGTTCTATTTCCCACTTGGATAAGCTACCTAATGTCCACACAAACTCTGGTAGCCATTGACAAGGCGAATCAGTAATGACATTGTAAAGGGGAAATTCCAGCTCCCCAACCATCAAATATAATTTTACAAGGTGAAAGATAAGAGGTAAGTGAACAGTGAACCCTGATTGTTTATTGCAAAAACGGCAGAAAATGATTGTTTATTGCAAAAAAAAGGTAGTTAACAAAACAAACACTGATTCATAATGGCTCTGGGCAAAACCACAAATTTGCAATGGAAACTAGCAAATGCCACGCTTTTATAATGGTACATT
The DNA here is from genome assembly GCA_036346405.1 of Phyllostachys edulis. Lineage (NCBI taxonomy): Eukaryota > Viridiplantae > Streptophyta > Magnoliopsida > Poales > Poaceae > Phyllostachys > Phyllostachys edulis. Next base: position 60,349,719 of record CM070560.1, on the reverse strand, counting down.
GGTACACCTACAAGTCAATTTATCTTAGGGTTATCCCTATCAGCCTATATTAGGGAGTTAATTTTAAGCAGAAGTAAGGGATTAAGTTATCTGACAAAGAATTTCCTAGAAGACAAATTGCAAATACCAAAAACAATATGATTCAAGGGAGCCAGTGATGTACCTGTTGGTGTAATGATCTGCTTCTCTGTAAATGGCAAATTCCCCAGACCGTGCTCAACTACCTACCAAGACATTTCCATATCAGTAACGCATTAGTGAACAGTCAACCACATTTATTAGCTATGTAGTTCAAATTGGCCATCGAATTAAAGGAGGTAGATGTCATAAGAAACAAGAGCGCCACCAGACGAATCAGCCGATCTGAATAGAAGACAAAGTCAGGAGTAGTAATGTCCCGGTCACGAATGAGAGTATGCATTCCCCGTATCTGTTCAGATGAATCGTTAAAGCATCACAAGTTTGGGAATCTAACTTAAGATCAACCGTGACAGCTAAGCATACCTGGAAAGTTGTGTGAACTACATAAACATTTGGATAAATTTTGCACAAGTCATGCTGACCAAGTTTTGTGCGAATATGTTGCACAATTAAATCAATGGCAACATGGTTATCTCCGCCTCGCGGTATGATCACATCAGCATATTTCTTGGAAGGCAGAACAAAATCATCGAACGCAGGCTTCACAAACCTCCCATACTAATTATTTCAACAAAAGTTCATATCAAAATGTGTCATATACTCATATTATATATGTATATATATCTGCATGCCCTCGCATGCAGATATATATAATGTAATTGAATAGCATAAGGCTAAGATCCAAAAGTGAAGCACAAAAGACTAGTGTTTGAATTACCTGCTCAAGCACTGAGATAACATCTCTACCTCTTTCAACAGTATCACGCCTTATTCGTCGGGCAAGCCTAATATCAGCATCTAAATGGATGCATAAGAGGCCAACAGAAGAAAGGGTGAATGATCAAAGATTGGCTACAAATATGACTAACTAATCAAAACTGCCAAGCACTCTAGAGCATATAATGTCTTCAAAATTGTCGCCATGATATTAATAATCAATACGTCTAACAAAGAGAACAACAACAAACCTGTGTCAACAAAAATTTTCATGTCCATCAAATCACGAACCCTTTGATCATGAAAAACTAAAATACCCTCCAAAACGATGACATCTGATGCATTGACCTAACAAAAAAATGACAGGTGATATATTCATAACAGGAGTTTTAGACTAGACCTAGTTAACAATCGTAATCATTTTGAGTTCACTTGCATTAAAGAAACAGCAAATAGAGCACTAACAACACTAAGGACAAAAACATCCTTATTCAACATAAGCTCCCATGTTTTATTACAGATGTACAATGGCAGAACTAGGGCGGGGGCAGCCGAGGTCGTCAGCATCTTTGTAAATCGTAGCTGTTAGAAAGATCAAGGTAGCCTCACAATCATCTGTTACACATATAATGTCCTCGTACATTACATATCCCCCCCACCCCCCCAAAAAAAAATCGTGAATTTACAGTTCACTACTCATTCAACAGTGAAGAAGTACATAATACTAAAATATGTACTTATAGATTCAGTAGGTTGGCGCCAAATGTCTAGAATGCGAAATGGCAAAAAAAAAAAAGCATCGGCAGCAGAAATTAGATCGTCACTCACAGGAGTGAAAGAAAATAACATGTATTTCATGTCACTGATTTTCATCTCCTCTGGATATTTTACACAAAACGTTTGTATACAAAATTATCCACCAACAATTAGATCATAAATAATAAAGGCATTATCTTTTTTCACATGAATGGTTGATTATGCAATTACCACCTTTCTAAAACTTTCAGAGCATCGTCGATGGTTCTTAAAATCATATATAGGAATATTTACAGATTGTCCACTTTTTAACTTTCCCATGCACTCCAGAAGTTGATCTGTATCAAATGCATCTGCAAAGAAAGAAAGAAAGAAAAAATCTCAGCCTCTTCCAAAAGTAAAGCGAATTGAAACCCGAGGACTAAAAAAGGCATAGACTTTCATTAAATAAAGTACCAGGGTGATCAAAGTTGTAGTCTTGCACATGTTCAGATTGTTCCTCAGTTAAACCATGGTAGAACGAATCCTGCAAAATTACAACCCAAGCTTAATTCTACTGGCTCTTGGAAACCTTGAAAATTGAGTTTTCAATGGTTGGATGATATACCAATGTTGCCTACTTGCCTTACAGAAACTTAAAGGTATCAACAGTGGAAAGACAAAATATAACAACTCAAAACTGCATGAAAAATCCTACAACACTTCGGAATTAGGACATATTAAACAGACTCAAGCTACCCATATCAGAAGAAGGTGCCAAGTTCATTCTCGTGTCATGTCATCTTTTGACCTACTGCATCATGATATGTTCTGCTCAGTTACTTTACAATGACAAAGCAGACTTCCAATTCATATTCCTGCTAGTGTCATAATTACAGCAACTAGGACTATTCCAAAAGAAACTTTTTCCCCTATTGATATTGCTACAGGGTTGGACAATCTCATAAGGACTTGCTAAGGTATGCCTCGCTTTGTTGGTAACTGCAAACACACCATGACGTGCTTTAACAGTCAGCTAATCCTGGAACAGATTTAACAGAAAAAGGATGCATTTTTAAAGTGGTTAAATATCAGGCAGCAAGAGTCACATATGTACTAGTATTTAGCTATATAGGCTAATCGAAGCTAATATCAAGATTGAGATACCGGGAATTCAACAAAGAATTTATCCTAATTCCCAAACACAGTGTGCTATAATGCGATTGCGCAATCAACTAACCGGTGGAATTCTTATATGAAACAAGCAATTCGCAGGTTTTGTACCAACAACACAGTACACGATTTCCAACTGCAACCTCAGATGCTCTAATTGAACAAAAAACTCCAAGCCCCAAAGTTCACTACACAAATATATCGATAGCGCAGCACACTAGAGAAGGTGAACAAGTTTAAAGCACAAAAAATATGCAATCTGACGAGCAACGAACACCACACCTGGTTGACGAGCACGACGCGGTGGTCGTGCAGCTGCTGAATGATCATGTCGCACACCGTCGTCTTCCCCGACGCCGTCCCGCCCGACACCCCTTCAGAACCACCAAAGCGCACCAATTTTTTTTTTAAAACGAAACCAGGAAGGAAAAACGGACAAATTACAAGTGTGAGTGAGAGAGAGCCGCACGACAGCGACCGCGCCGAGGCATACCGATCACGAAGGGCTGCCTGGACCCCGCGTACGTGGGGGAGTCGAACCCGTTTTCCGAGGCGCCGGCGGCGTCGGCCGTGTCGTTGCGGCTCGCGGAGGAGGGGGAGGATGGGAGGGAGGAGGAGGAGAGGCGGCGCGAGTCCAGGCGGAGCCCGCTGAAGTGGGCCCCCACCGCCGACTCCATCACGTCTTCCATCGCCTCGCCTTCAGTTCCCCGCCGTCGCCGTCGCCGTCGCCGCCGACGTGCTGAGCTGGCGATGGCTTCGGAGCTCGGAGGTTTTGACACGGGGATGGGGTGGGGTTTGGGTGGGAAGGTGGTGGGGACGAAGAGTGCGTGGAACCGGTTTATGTAGGCTGGTCCCGGTTAGAGTGAGTGGTGGACGCGAAGGGCCGAAGGCGACGAGGCATTCGGTGGTGCAGGAAGGATTGGTGCAGGGACGTCCGGGGAGTGAGGAGCATTTCTCTGTGGACTGGGGGCGAATATGACTATATTGGAGGGGTAGATTCTGTTTTTCTTTGCTTTGCAGTTGCTGGTCCTGTTTGGAGGCAGCAAGTGGCGCACAGTACACTCGCATTAGGCCTTATTTAGACCGTCCAATCGTCAGTGAACAGTTTAGATTAATAGTGTGTAGTATCGTGTCACAGTAAAATTGCTACAGTACTATACGCATAGCACAATAAGCACTGTTCCACAGTGACTCATAAATAGTGTTAGGACATGGAGTTTTTGCCATAAATAACATTGTTGGCGCCGCTATTAACAAAACTAGTCGTTCGTACGGTGTAATGCCATTTTTGGCACCACAGACGTGTCGGTGTGCAACGTGTATCCTACACCGTTCCTCCCGCGTACGGAATTCACCTCTGTCGTTCCCTGGTAGCCCGAACGGCTCTCCGCACGCCACGTCACCGCTTGCCACGTGTCCCCCGGCCAAACAACATTTGTCTGTGGCTCCCTGGCCCAGACAGACCTCGTCTGTGGCACCCTAGCCGGACGGCCGTGCGTGCGCCAAGTGGGCGCCTGCTGCGCGTCCGTGCCCCTGGCCCGGAACTCCTACGCGCGTTGCTTGGTGGTTTGGACGCCACCTCCTCCGTGCCCCTAGCCCTGACCTCCTGTGCCGTGCCACGTGGTCACATTTCTACGTGTCTTGCGTTCGGTCCGTGCCCCTCTAGCCCTGCTCCCGCCTCATCTTTTTTTCCTCCCCTCCTTGCTTTCACCCATCCCTTTCTCCCTTCCAGTTGCTTTCGACGCGAGATTTCAGCACATTTTCACTTGCGACAATGCACCGCCTTACAACTAGGGCATGGGCGCGCTCCGCCGAAAACATCCTCTGTCCCCTCATCTTTTGCCCCGTCCCATTCATCACCTCGCTGTCTCTGTCCTCATGCATGCCTAATTACGCTGCCCTGTCTGTGCGAACGCCTTCGTGTGCCTATAAAAACCGGCACCACGCTCGCTCTCACTCTCATTCTGAAATTCATTCTCGTTCTCGTGCTCGTCGCCGAGAACAAAGAGAATTGAACTAAAACTTTGTTCGGATTACGCTTTGAAGTAAATAGTGTTTAAAGCAATGGTTACGACCGTACGAGTACCGTGAGGTCGACATCAATGCAAGGTAAAATTATTTTCTATGCTTTAGTTGTAATTATTTCGGTCGTAGTTAATTAGCGGTAATTTATTAGTCATAGTTAGTTAGTGGTAATTTATCCATAGTTTATAAGTGGTAATTCGGTAGACATAATTAAATACTCGTAGTTAATTAGCGGTAATTATTTCAGTCGTAGTTCGGCCGGGGGACGCACGGTAGGCAGCGACGTGGCGTGCAGAAAGCCGTCCAAGCTACCAGTGAACGGCATAGGTGAATTCTGTGCACGGGATGAACAATGTAGGACACATCACACGTCACACACCGGCACGTTCGTGGTGCCAAAAATAACATTACACCATGCGAACAATCAGTTTTGCTAATAGCAGCGGCAACAGTGCCTGTTAGGACATGCGTCCGTATGTGTGTATGCAATGGTTCGACTGTACCCTATTAAAGGTTTTTTGTTTTTGTTTTTTTTTTCTGTGTAGTTAATGCTCATACAGGATAGAATCCAGAGGCCATGAATGTCTGTACTGCTCCATCAAACAGCTGTGAGATGTCTGATGAACTGCTCATGCGCTTTTGCTGTTGCTACATAGATATGGTCGATGCTCTTGGTGCTTTGTATATAATTTATTAGGTATATATAGTCACATTAAAAGGCAGTGTTTTGATTCCTCGAATCTCTACATTTGTGTTCACGGCATATTGAAGTTTCTTTGTGGAGAGAGGATCGGATCCAAAGGAATAAACACTGACTTGGGACTCTTGACATTGTGGATAGGATAGGAGAAATAAAATAGTAGATTAATTGGAAGTCCCAGCGTCAAGAGTTATCCGATTTTGTAAATCTGGCCATTCCCATTAAAAATTATACTAGTGCTTGCGAGAAAAAAAAAACTAATAAGAAAGGAGGTACACTAACGTGGTATCAAATCAGGTGACTGTACGACTAAACAAATGGAAAAGTTAGCTGTAGCAGACAGGCCTGATTCAATGTCAAGTGATTAAAAATGTAGCACGCCTGCCACCCGCCGGGAGCGTGTGTTGGAAAAAGAACGCATTCAAGTCCAGCCAAACCCTGAACCTATAGTCTAACGAATTGGGCTTCGCGAGCCCAATGAAAAAACTTAGCTGAGCGGGCTTTCCACTGTTATCGTGCGGTTGTGTCAAATAGGATGCAATCCAAGTGGATACGGTCGTAGGTACATTGTTTGTCCTATATCTTATTCTATATTTTATTTTTTGGGGTTAGAGTTGAACACGGATAGCATCGGATACCTATTTGGCCATCTTGTATTTGCTCCGCAAGCCTTCCATCGGTCGGTCAGACAGATATTATCCGCTTCTTTTATATCAATATACAGAACATTAGACAGTAGGAGTGCAATCAGAGCGAACACAGAGAGACTAATAACTGAGATGTCGAAGTAAAAACACTTAGTATCTCATACCTGCTCAGATGCAGCAACCCATCTGTCTATTATCTTGTTTCTAAGTGAAGTCACAATATATTTTTCTTATACCACCTGATATACGAATACATACGGATGAATATCGCTCATTTTGTGTCCTATTCCGTATTTTTCCCTTTGAGTCGGACATAAGTAGTACCGAATAACCATGTATCTCTTTCGTATTCCCTCCGCAGGTATTCGGTTAGTCAGTCGGAAATTACAGTTTGTACCCCGTGCCAACACAGGGACGAAACTGCTATGCCTTGGACTGTTCGACGCACGAACTTGAATTGGGCCGCGTAGGTCTTCCATTTGTGCCAAAACGAGCCGAAATTGCTTCAGATTGGGCTTCCCAGCCATACCTGACCAGCCGTGCCCCGCGTGGTCCGTCAGAGAGTCCGTCCGTACCTGTGTAATCCACCGTCAGAAGCAGCAGCCCACAACTCACCTTAGCTAGAAAAGAAATCGTGTGAATCAACGTCAGAAAGGTGCAGAGCATGAGCAGCGATGTTCTTTCTCATCACCCCCAAGAATCTTTGCCTTTTCCGTTACTAGCTTGCTTAAGAAGAGCAAGGCATCACCTACGTCGGAGTCAAACAGAGCTTCATTCTTTCCATTCATCGATCGTTCTTTCCCGTGCCTGCAGGTTAAGAGTTGATGGACTTGATGAATAATTGAGTGAGGCAGCATGCAACTTTTAAGAGATCAGCCACATTACGTGCACACATCAGCTGCTTTTTCCGAGGACCCACGGGAAGCAGAGGCGTGCAGATCCGGCAAAAAATAAAATAAAAATAGAGGTGATGTGGTCACCAATACCATGCCCTCGCCCCCTTTCTGCGTCCATTTACCCTTTAGGATTACTGCAACATTCTTAGGTCATTTTGGAAATGTTATCTCAGCTATTACTGTATCCGTCACCTTACAAATCGACGACCTCTAGCTGCTGCAGACAGATTAGTGGTGTAGGCGCCACAGATTAGTTTCTAGAAAATTATGACTGCCATGTTTCGGAACACATAATTGTTTTGCTGTTTGCATTGCTCCACCATTATATGCCCCACTAGCTATGGTTCTTTTGCGCAACCAGCCAGCTATATCTTTCTACTTCAACATTTTAGATGTAACTTATAGTACAAGATTATTAACTTGCTTGATGTAAATGTATTCCATTGCATGTGTATCCTTCACCTATCACCTATGGATATAAAAAATGTTCTTATTATATTTGTTATGGGAAATACTGTGAAACATAAAACAGCTCCCATGATGTACGTTTACGTACACTGGTGTACTGTTTGATTGAATATAATATTACTAGCATTTAGCTATTGACTTTCCGCCAGGCTAGCCATTTGATGGCGTAGTATGGAGAGAATTCCCTTGACATTGTTCTGACTTCTATGACTACACGCACACTATAACGACATCAAGGAAAGCAAAATTCTTACCATACTGACTGTCCTCCATGGATGATAATTACTGTATGCTAGTACTGCTGCCAATAAAAATGCTTAGTAGTTTCAACTTGTAGAGACCACGTTGTAGATCCTAGTTTAGGTGGTGAACAACTGACATTGCTGTCGAGGATCCTAATTTAAGTGATGAAAAATTGACATTGTTGTCGAGGAGTCTGGGGAGTGAAATTTTAGTTTTGCAAAATGTTGGCTTGCTATCAGGTGACGGGCGGTCTGACTGGCCTTGCATGACTGTCCGATCGGTCATGGCCGAGCGGTCTGACCGGCCTGGTATCCGAGGTGCAAGTTTTGGGAAATAGACACCAAACACCTATGTGAGAGTGTTTGGGTATGTGTTTGCACCAGGTGCTATTGAAAATGGAGACTAGATGCGAAACTAGATAGAGATTAATTGAAAAGTTCAAAGAGGAGTGTTTTCTGGATTTGGGAAGCGGTCTGACCGGCTAGGGTGGTCAGACTAGCTATTGGTTGGCAATCTGATTAGCCAAAGGCTAGCGGTCTGACCAACCAAAGGCTGACGGTCAGATTGGCCAAGGGTCAGCAGTCTGACCAGCCATGGCGATTTCAGCAAAGTGAGGTGTGCAGATTTTGGGGATTTGACCTAGAGTCATGGATTTCATGTATATGTGTTGCGTTATGCATATTTTGGCTAACATGGGTTAAGTTGCGAAGAACTTGTGTTTGAAATCAATTTCTTAGTCTATTGTTGCGTAGAGAAGCTTGGAGTCAACTACGATCAACAGCAAGGATCAAAGTATCTAGACCTCTAAAGATGATTTTGGTAATTAATGATAACAATATATTATGGGACTAATATGTGTGCTAAGATGTTTTAAAAGGCTTAGTCTCGGAGTTTGAGTGATGACATGGAAATGGCAATGCAAAGATGATAAAAGATCGACATGGCTCAAGACAAAACGTATATTGTAGCCTAAGGACTCTTTATAGATTTTACCGGTCTCGGTGCTTTGGTGAAAAGACCGGATTGTAGGCTAGATGTCATTCTATAAAGAGGGATCATGGCTAGTAGCTTGAGGATCTAATTTTGTATCATCTTGATCAATTAGGAGTCATGCATTGCATTTAGAATTGCTTCTGAAAAGTCTTCAGTGAAAATCGGTGTGACCGCATTCTATGAGTGGTACTACCGGTGTGCATTCTATAAGATATATTGAAACAACTAGAACAAGAAAATATTACAACAACTAATTGAGATTACATCGTTACCTCTTACAAAAGTTGAAGAAGAGCTCCGGAACCCGCGGCAAGGCTTCGCCCCTAAAGAACTAATCTAATATAGCCTATCAACTAGAAGAATAGATTTCGAGGGTCGAAATTCGTTAAAATTGCTCTAGGACGTTGGAAGAAGGATGTCCAAATTGAAGAGGAGATCCCCTTTTATAGGCGGCTGAGGAACCTTGTGCGCCGCCAAGCTCAAGGGCTGAGCCTGCCGACGCACGAACTCAAAGTGGTTTGGATCTTTAGATCAAAAGTTAGGTCATTTTGTGGATCCAAAATCATGTTATTTCTCTGTTAGCTTGAGGGTGCGATCAGACCGCTTGGTATCCGACGGTCATACCGACCGAGGGGTGTCAAAGTTTGATTTTCTTGATTTCAACTCTATTTTTTCGTTGTGATTTTGAGCCTTGGATCTATATAGTTTCGCGTAGTTATTGGAGTAAAAAGAGAGTCAAATTCCAATAAGAGAATAAGACAAAAACACACCCGGGGAGAGGGGGGACATGCATGTCACTGGACAGAGAGTACAAATGTTTCATGTCACTGGACAGAGAGTACAAATGTTTCCTGTCTTCTGAAGTGATGCGTTGCAGGAATCAGGATGGCATGACATGACTGCTGAATTCACCGAAGGAATCGCTCACCTAGATCTTAGCTGACCATGGCTTCGACGTGTGGATCGCCAACACCAAGGGCACCAGGTGTAGCCGTCGCCATGTCTCGCTCGACCCATCTAGCCGGGTCGGTTTAATTCATCTGATGAACTCTTCCCTGTATGCATTGCATCTCCACATTGCCTGCCTGGCAACGGCCAACGGTCTGCTAATTGGAACTGGTCGTGGGATGACCTGGTGGTGAACAACATGCCTGCCATGGTTGACCATATTTGCAGCCACACTGGGCAGAATCCTGCCGCACTACGTTGGCCACTCCATGGTACGGTTAAGAAGCAGCAGCTCTGATAGTAGTAGTTGTCTAGTTCAGATTAAAACAATACTCTGATAGTAGACAAATTGGAAGGTGGTTGTGAAGAGTGAAGGCATAACACTTGAGTTCTGCTTCTGATTGCAGGGGACACTGGTGGCACTTGCAGCCTTCTCCGAGGGTAGGCTGGTGGCCAAGATGAAATCAGTTGCACTGCAAGAGTCCAATCGCCTATCTGTCCCACATAACCACCCCTACTGGCATACTACTAGCCAGATCATCTGTTGGAGAGATAACAAGAGAAAAACATCGTTCACATTTTTTTATACTGAACAATATCATTCATGTAGATGCTGTAGCTGTAGTATTTTCCAAGAATCGTTCTGTTTACATCAAACTCTGTTCTCATCAACCATGCATTGTCTTACTAAATAGCTCATCTATGATTTCCTTCGTGTCATGTGTGGCTGAGTTTAACCCAACATCGTATGGCATTCTCGATCGTACCTTCAGATAGATTCTTCAAGATTGGGATCGTTTGTGATTCTAGTGGAGCTGACACATTTCTTCTTTGTTTAGCATAGACCTCCAGTGTCGAACTTGGTCAGGGCGATCTGCTGCAAATCTGGAACGAATTGCTACGATCTTCTTAAAGCTTTCACAGGTAAGGATTATTTTACTACAAGCCTCTTCCTCTTCAGTGACAGCAAGAGAACATAATTTTCAGCTATTCTCATCTGTCCATGCGATCAGAGGTGGGAGTTGTGCCGTGTGGCATGGGCATGATGGGCCGCGCTGTAGGATCAAAGATAACCCACTAGAGGATGTGAATAGAAGGTTTTTAAAGTTTTTAACAATTTAACAATTTAAGCCAATTAATAACTTAGACTAAACAAGTTACACTACTAGCTAAGCAATTCAACCACAATAAACAAGTTAGAAATATAAATGCGAAAATATAAAGACTAGGAGTAACCACAATGAGACAACGATGTTTTCCCGTAGTATTGAAGATTTGCCAGTCTTCACTAGTCCACGTTGAGGAAGCTTGACAACTCAAGTCGGCTCCATGAATTAAGCCCTCCCTCGATCACTATGGTTGTTCTTCCTCCGCTCCGGAGATGGTGAACATCAAACCACTCACAAGCTTGCACCGGACCTCTTCACAAACTTCTTAAAGAGATCACCGTGCTCCACCGCCAAGGCCGTCTAGAAGTTCGGCAAAACTCCAAGAGTAATAGACCAAGACCTTCGCTTGACGGCACTCAAGTGCAATAGGATCAATCTAGAATGAATTGATGCACTTGAATGAACTCAACAACCTTACAATGAATGCACAAGAGAATTTCGGTGTTGAGTGAATGCACTTGGCTCTTAAGGCTCTAAGGATGTTAAATGTTCACTAGCAACCTGTCCAAGGGCAGTTGGGAGGGGGGTATTTATAACCCCAACCAACAAATATGACCGTTGGGGAGGAGTCCCCAAACTTTCAGAGAAAATTGGTACAATCGCCGTTCAAGTTGCGGTACAACCGCTCTTGTAACGGAGCACCGTAACAGCTATAACAGTCGCATTTAATGCTCTGACATAGCCGTTGAAATTTCTCGAGCGGTATGACCGCCAACTAAACTCCGGTACAACCGCATCGCCTGGTCGTACCGTATTGACGAGCGGTACAACCGATCGAAGGGTTTCCAAAACGCTGAAATTACAAGCCCTCTGAAAAAAACCAACCGCCATACAAAAATCGGTACAACCGCATCGCGGTTCAACCGTTTCATAGAAGCGGAACGACCGATTCACAAGGAGGGTTTCTGAGCCAAAATACACTTGTACTGTTTTTATTGAACCGCTAACTAAAAATCGGAACGACCGCAATGCGGTAGTACCGCTCAAGGAGCCGGTCATACCGCATTTGCGCTCAGTTGCCTGATGCCTTCAAAATCCGGTACTACCGCCAAGGGAAGTGCGGTCATACTGCACCGAGCGGTACAACCACCATTATAACTGCGGTACTACCGATTTCTGACAAATGCACTCAGGCTTTTAAATTCAAATTCAAGTTCAAATTCAAATGTATACATGATCCTAAATTAATCCATATGGCACAAGAACATGCTATCAAGCTACTAGTCATGATCCCCCTTAATAATACGGCATTTAACCTATAATCCGGTCTTCCAACCAAATTTCCTAAGACCGGTAAAATGGAAAACGGATCTTATACTACTTGTACTTTGTCTTCAAGCCATGTAGATCTTTATGTTATCCTTTGGCATGCATCCTTACATCATCAAATTCACCAATGGGACTTAACCTTGTAAATACTTAATAAACACGTTAATCCCATATTCACATATTATCATTAATTACCAAAACAATTTTTAGGGGCCTAGATGCTTTCACATGGGCCACGGGCCACGGCGGCCAGCACAGACACCCGCAGTGAGGCCCAGCACGGCACGTTGGCCCGCCATGCCATCGTCAGGCTGTGCCGGCACCGACATGACACAAAGCAGCTGTAGCACAAGCGCGGAGGAAGCGGCGCGATGCGGAGGAGGTAGCGCGCGGGCCAGGGGCGCCTTAGGGCTCAGGCGAGATGGCAGCGCGACGCGGAGGAGACCACCGCGGATCCTTCTTCTCCTCGCCGCCGCCTTGTTGTCGCCGCGGGGCCTCCTTCTTCTTGTCACCATGAGCCCGCGACGCCGCCGCTGGGGCCTCCTTCTCCTTCTCGCAGTGTCGCCGCCGGGATTGGGGATTGGAGTCTTAGAGATGCCCAGAGGCTAGAGCCAGTTGGGGTTGGAGGCGGAAGGCGGCGGCTTAGGGCCTTGCCGCCTTGGACAGCTGGGCTGAGGAGAGGAGGAATGGAGCCATGGGGGATTGCGATTTGGGGAAGAACCAAAGAAAGAATCAAAGAAGAAGAAGAAGAAGAAGAAGAGAGAGAGAGAGAGAGAGAGAGAGAGCTTGCGGCATAGCGGCAGGGACTGGAATACTGGATGGACTATGGAGACATGGAGTGAGGGAGAGGGGAGACATGCGGTGCGGTGACCAGCGAGCCAACGAGGCAGTGAAAAGAAGGGGAAAAGAGGAGGGGGGGGTAGAAGAAAAGGAATGAAAATAAAGAAAGGGAAAAATAAAATAGCATCATACACATTTTTGATATATTAATTGCCCCTTGAACATTACCAAGATTACAATTGAATTCTAAAAGTAGTTATTTACTAGAGACAAAAAAAGGAAAATTTTTCAAGCAGCATCATTTTCCAGAAGTAGGGAAAAATATAACATATTTAGAATATCCTACAACTTCCTCTATACCGCTAATATGCCATGCTGTCAAGATATGTATATCACCAAAATGTAACCCAGGATGTTTACATACAAGCACGTCTTCAGAAAGCAACATATTGTATATCGATGTCTCTAACGGAGTTACAATGCAGCTTTTTTTTTTCATACAGTCCAAGTCACATGAAATCATGAAACCCTAATTTTCGAAACCTAAATTCCTAATCTTCGCAGCCTAAATCCTTCATTTTTTAGATATATAAAATTGTCGAAATAGTACACAATCAAGTCCACTGCGTGAGGAGCCTAAAAAATCATAATTTTTTAACATCATTTCTACATTTACAAATTCGTGCAAACAATACACTTATATGAAATTGGGAGAGAAAAATATGAAAGAATAAAATTATAGAAAATTTACACAAGCAAGTACACTGTGCCTGGAGGCTCCACGTAAAATTTTATAATTTTTTGTACTCAATTGCTATATTTTAAAAATCTTACCACCACAGTAAAACCGAAACCCTAATCGGTGTTAGGAGTATTTACATAAAATTAGAACGAGAAAAATTATGAAAAAAATTACACAAGAAAGTACACCATGTTACGAGTATTCATGTAAAATTTTATAATTTTTTGAACTAATTTACTATATTTTAAAAATGCTACAAAATCCGCGAAAACCCTAACCTTAATCGGAGAACCGGAGATGGGGCACTGGGGGGCACGTGGCGGGCGGCGGTGCCATTGCACGGTGGCAGCGGCGAGGTGGCGGGTGCAAGCGCCTCCGCATGGTGATCGTGTGGATGAGATGCCATTTTTGCCAAAAAGTTTTGAGCACCACTATTTCTGTAAATATGATATGAAAAAATTGTTAATACTGCACAAAAATCGATTACGACTTTACCTTTGCATACGCGTATATAGTGAAACAGACGTGCAGGCCGATCTCTGAGACAGAGAGGCATTACATATTAAAACCGCGCATCGTGATTTGTTAAGGGAAAGAACAACCTTATCTCATATAAGCGAATCATGCCTGTACTATATACATATTTTTAAAAAAGGGCACACAGCGATATGGAACGCCGCGTCTTCTCATTTGTCCAGCAGGTAAATCAGCTGACTTTCTCGATCGTGACAAGTCAGAGAAGCAAGCGGCACGACCAGGGAAGAGCCGGCAAAACTGCACCTACAGAATCTGACCTGGGTTTTTATCTTTATCTTAGCTAATAAAAAGAAGGAATTTACTCTCACACAGCGAGAGAATCATCTTACCTCTACGTAAAAAAATCAACGAAACCTCACGCACACTAAGACTACTGTGTCAGCCACGACATGTCTTTAACGTGTCCGCTCCTCACATCTACACCATTGTCGTCCCGCTCTTCTTCCTACGGTCCCTCGCCCCGCCATGCACCCATATTGACCCCGTCGTCCTTGATTCGCGCGTCTTCGATCTCGCCGTCATCAGAACCACCCTCGCCAGCGGCCGTCCGCGTGTGTCCCCTGTCCCTCTGCGCTTGCAGAGCCCCACACATCGTATTCCCCTTCTCCCTCTCGCTCTCACTCTAGGCTCCGTCGTCACCGCTCCATTCACTCCCCTGTCCTCATCTCCTCCCTCATCCTCCTATCTCATACAAAGTTTGTGTTTCTGTTGCAGCGCACAAGCACTCTGCTAGTCACATCAAAAACTTAAGATACTGTGCATGTGCCTGCAAAACCTTCTTTTTTTAGAGTAGCCTGCAAAACCTTCTTGTTGTCAGTTTTGGAACATAAAAACCTTTATTAAGTTTCTTCGTGTGCTCGTGTACTAAGCGCAATTACGCAGACACAACGTACAAGAGTATACGTATTTGTGGGGCACATTTAGCAGAACTGAGGCCACTACCCGTAGCCATCAATGTTAATGAAATATATATGGACTTGTATCAAAAGATAATGTGGTATATATGTTTCTTTAGGCGACACTTAGTGGGTTCCCTTATTCCAGATCTCCTAAAAGGATTTGCACGCACCATCGTGGCAGCATCATTGATAATTATTGTATTTCCACCAGACATTGCGCGATAGGCTTTAGATCTTTCTTTCTGTTCACCCCTCTGTCCGGGGTGTTTCTTGTAATCGAACGCTATATGTCCCTATAATACAAAGTAGAGCTCACGCGGTTAGTTAAAAAATTATTGTACTCCCGGTTGTTTCTTGCGACGTTCGGTGTCATTACCATAAAGGTAATTACACTTAGACAAACGGATTACTATTCGTTTACTCAGTAGAACACTGCTCCAATGAATAGTAAGCATTTACCAGAGTTACGCAGCAGAACAATAAAATAGAAACTGTTCTTTATTACAACAGTAGCCACACAAGTTTAAGGTTCCAATTACAATTATTTAATTACAAAAGGGGGTATCACACTCCCCTGAGTCTACCAGCTAGATCCCTCCAGTGAACTACTCGTCCTACGAGTCAAAAGAGGTGTCCACCTCGCCTTGCTCATCGAAATTTGTGCCCTCATCACCGGTAGCCTTCTTGGTACCTGCAAATCCCTTATTCCACTCGGGATAACTCCCGGTAGAACTAAGGTCTAAGCAAAGGAAGAGATAGCAAGAGTGAGTACTGTAGCGTACTCAGCAAGCATTAATAGCTAAAAATGTATTTGATGACTCTAAACTTCGTCCTTAGCAAAGTTCCTACCTCTTCTCTTATTCGGAAAGTAGTTTTCAAAACTTAGGTTGCAATTTTAATTATAAAGAGACTACTTGATTACTCGGAGAGAAGAAAGACCCCTAGCGGTTCCCGTAGACTCCAATACAGGAGACTGGTATGAATTCATGATTTGTATAGCACTACGCAGGCTTGTACCACTTTACCCACAGTTATTCCGAACTCTCAGAGCTAGGTTCATCGCATTTCCTTTGATGCGATTTCAAGTTCAGAATACAGAACGTTTTCCGGTTACGTGATCAAGTCTCCACCCATTACCTTTCGTCGGTGCTGACTTAATCACGTTGCTGACCTCGTCATACACCAAGTTCAGGTAATGTTGGTTGGGACGCTACCCAACACTCCACCATGCATTCCTATAACGCCGGATCCCCACTTCCTGATCAAGCACGGTTCGGGTTCTTCCCTAACTCAACCCATGCAATGTGACTACCTGGTTGGGAGAACATAATCACGTAAAAGGTAACCTTTCTGCCCGTCGAAACGGGAAAATGGTTGATACTGAATTACGGCCTCTGATCGAGTAAGAGTTTTGTTGGTCTTTATATTATAACCACCCGTAAAAAGGGTCCCACCTCTTACCTCATCATCATCGTCGCGTTCCCCTGCCCGGGCCCCCTTTTACCAGCTTAGTAATTCTCATCTCTTTTCTCTACTCATTCTCATTTCTTATTTTCATCTTATTTTCATCTTTCTTATCTTTTTCATCTTCATCTCAGTTATTCGATTTGGTTTTTGAGAAATAGTTTTGATGCAATACATATAAGATAAAGCAAGATACGGTTTATATTTAATATAGCTGTGTTAATGAACAAGGGAGTAGCTTGCCTGTGGAACTGTAGGAAAGATCGACGCCGACGTAATCGATACTAGCTATTCCTGTTGGTCCACCCGCTGCAGTTTATACGATGGTGCGAAATAATAAATACATAATTGAATACTTATCCATAATATGTGCAACTATGTGCATGCTATTCAGATGATTCTTTTTGTTAGCATATCTTAATTTAATAACAGTTTCGAAACCCCGTTAAGTTAGCACTCTCCCAGCGCGGTCGTTCTACAGTTAATCGGCTCTAGGGTCAAGATGGTTGATAATCACGCTTTAATGGACGAAAAGAAATTACTACACATAATTGCATATTACTAGGTCTAACAAATTTTATTCACTCGAAACTAAGTCTACCTAATTTTATTCGGACAATTAAACGATTAACTTGATTTTATGCCGGTGCTAAATAAATGAACTTAGTTGATTAAATTACCTCTTTCGCCCCAAATTACCTATTTACTTAGTTTGGGAGTTCTACCGACGATTAACTCGAATCTATGGTCTCAAATTAATTTATACGCATTTTTCGCCTCTAATTTCTACCGTTCGATTTACTGCTCAATATTTTAACGTAGATTAAATAGCCTATCTTACCGGTGACTTAAATGAAAATCACAATTATACTGCTAATTCAATCCATCTACCTATTTTAAAATTTACCACAATTTTTACCAAATTTCCTCTTTCTTTTTCTTCTCTTCCCCTATTTTCTTTTCCCCATTTTCTATTTTTCTTTCCTACCTTAATCCCTATTCGGCCGACTTTCCCCAACCGGCCCCCTTTCCTCCCCATTCTCAAATCCCTAAATCCTTACTCATCTCTCTTCCTCCCCATTCTGGCCCCTTGCCCTTGCCCCCCCCACCTCCAGCTCCTTGGCCGCCTCTTACTCACTGGCCTCGGCCGCTCGTAGCTCGGCCCGCTCCCCGCCCGGCTCCTTGCGCCACACCACTCATGGTTCTGCTCACCCGGCGCCCTTGGTCCGACTCATGGCTCCCTTCGATTCGCCGCCGCCTCCTCCTGGTCAAGGTCTGCCGTCGTCGCTCCTCTAGCCTCACCGGCTGCCGAGGCTAACGCCAGCTTGGTCTCGCCCAGTGGCCATTGACGCCGCCACTGGCTTGGCTAATCCGGCCGTCGGCCGCCCTCGGCTTAGCCTGTCGCCTCTCCGTGGACTCACCCGAGCTCAACCGAGCTCGCTTGCCCTCCTCCTCAACCTAATTGACTCCATCGATGCTTTTTAAACTTTGGATTGATTCGATTTTACTTGTTGAGATCGATTCCTTTAATTGATTGTTGGTGATTTGCTTACTGACATATGCTATTTCATTACTATGCATGGTATGGTATGGTGAGGAGTTGAGCTACTGGAGGCTGGTTTTGGTGATGCTAGGTGATTTCAGGTAGAGGTGGGGGTTGGTTTGTCTAGGGCTCCCTGAGGTATCTCCCTTCCTCTCTGACCCATAGCTCTATGATGGGATGATCTGAAAGCTACTTGTTGACATTGCTATGAAATGTTCTACTTGTGCCTAATGTGTATGTGTAATGCCTACTGGAGTATACTAAGGTTACCTTGGGTTGGATTCTGGGATAGGAGAGGGGATGGTAGCGTCGGCTTCGAGCTGATGCCCTCCTCTTCTCCTTTGTGGGTTGGGGCTTGGAGGCAGTGATGGTGGTGTGGATGCTGAGCTCCTCCTCCTGGCTGCCTTGATGCTTTGGTTGTAGAGGGAGGTTTGTGCTTGCTTGCCTCCTGTTGAGTTTGAGAAAAGGGGAGGGACTGGGTGGTCTGATGAGGCTTGTGTAAGGCAGTGGCCTTTGTGGGGGGGGGGGGGGGTAGGCATGCTGGGGAGGGCCTTCGGCCGATTTATCCCTTCCCTATGGCGATTGGCTTATCCCTTGACTGTGCACTGGGTTATCTTCTTCCTGTGCTATGCAGTCTATGCTCTGGGCTATCCTTTTACTGTGCAGTGCCCTAGTTATCCTCTACTGCTCATTTTTACCATACCCTGACCCTGTTCCTATTTACCTTAATCCTATTATTATTCTATTCATGGCTGCCCTTCACTGCTCTGCCCTCACTATTTTGCCCTCATTGCTGCCCTTACTACGATTTGGAGGCTTGTGAGGATGGTGCTGGCTTTGGGCTGCTGTGCTCTTTGGGCTCTTGTGCTCTTTTGTGATACATGCTTGGGCTGTGGGCAGTGGTGATGAGCATTAGTAGCGACATGTGGCCCTGGGAACGCTTATAAGGCTGTTAGTGCTTATGTTTTGGTGGTGCTGTGCTAAAGCCTTTGCTTGGCAGTGGCTTTGTCAATGTGAACTTGTATGCTACACATGAGGATTGGGGCTTATTAGAGGGATGTATTTCGGCTGGCTTTATTGTGGCATGCTGGTGACTACTATGCCCCTTGCCTTATCTCTATTGCCCTCTCACAAAACTATTGAGACAAGGACTCGTTGGTCCATTTATTGCTAGATAAGGGTGCATTTTTGAATGGGTTTGTGTTGCCTTCGGCTGGGATGGAACGAGGATAATGATATATGTGGGTTTATGTTGGCTGTACCATATGAGTATTAATGGTGCTGGTTTCGATATACCCGATGATGCTTGGCTGAGGGTGGGGTTTAATGGAATGTGAAATGTGGGCTTGTGGGACCCTATGATGCTCCGGCTGAGGGTAGGATTTAATGGGATGTGCCTTGTGGGATTATACTGCGATTGCGGTAATGCAAAAGGTGGGTGTTGGATTCTACTGATGTCGTATGATGAAACCCTCGGAAGTAATAGATGCCTATCAAACTTGGGTCAGCTTGGCTATCTTGGTTACCACAAGGGCCGACTAACTCAGGTTGGTCAGAGTACCTTGGTGATTCTAGGGACCGGTTGACCTAGGTTGATATGGGAATCCTATTGTACTTCAGGAAATTCTGACGGCAACCTCTCTCCCTTCTAACTAGCTATTACTACCTTCTTTTTGTTTGGCTAACTATTTTCTAAGCTTCTTGGTTGCATGGAAGGGAGAGGTGAAGGATGGTTGGATGATGCGGCAAGGAAAGCTTTGATGAAATGGATGCAAGCACATAAGCTGTAATTTATTTAATTCTTGTAAATGATGTTGTAAATGAGTTGTAACATTAATTCTGAAATAAGCATTGGATTGTATTATTTTAATTCTGTTTTGCAAATGGACTGTTGATAAACTGTGTTGTGAATAAATGATATTTGCTTAATTATAAGGTTCATTGCGTTATTTATTTAATTGAATGATTACTGAGGTTAGGCTTGAGATTGATTTAATGAAATTTTAATTATGCTAAACACTGATTAATGTTGATAAGCTTAGTTTAATTACACGGGTTCTCACATCCTCCCCCCTTGAGAAATTTCGTCCCCGAAATTGAGATCTCCCTCAAGTAGGTTGCGGTAGGCTTTGCGTACCTCTCTGTCGCTATCTTTTGTGGCTCCACGAAATAAATTTTGAAAGTTATCTAAGAAATTTGGAATACGCTTCTAACTCTGCACCTTCTTCACACAACATCAAACAACTTGGCTGAAACACAAGAAAACGGTATATGATCAATGTTCTTCGCAGTCCCACCAATCCTGATTTCTCCAACTCCAAACAACTTTATCAAAATCCTTATTCCAGTCAATGTCTATAATTCTCTTCTCTTTCCCAAAGTTTTCTGAGACAATCCATCTCCTTCCTACCCTCAGAACAACCGTTAGCCATGCTAATATTTAAGAACTGATAAATGCTAAAGGTTTGTTGGGTCGAACCTTCAACGGGTAATTCCTAACCTAAACATCTCTCTAGAAGGATATATTGCAATTCTTCCCAATCTGAATTCTAGTATCCCAATTGAATTAATTCCTTTTATTTTCCGTATATTCTTCCAAAATTGAAATCCTCTCAAAGTATTAGCATCTTCGAAAACACCCTCAGGATAGCACTTAGATTCAAAAAATTCTAAACCACATCCTCAATCCTAGCTGCATGAATCTTTCCAACCCATTTAGAAATCAGGCAGTCATTCATAACCTGAGTGTTTATAATCCCTAATACCACTAAAATCTTTGGACTAACCAATAATTTCCATATCACCACATGATATTTACATTTGAATCTTCTCATTAACTCGATAAAATCCCCAGGGTGTAATTAGGAAAGCTACTCAGGCTATTATTTACCAACACTAATCTCTCCTCTAACTGAACTCGTAATCAATTGAATCAAATACTAAGAAAAACAACATTTCATCTTCCAAACGAACTCCAATGGGTCTTATCATAAGATTTTTCGAAATCAGGTCTAAAAATCACCATTTTACTTTTGAAACCACTAATCCCAAAAGCAATCTCCTGAAAAACAATAATTCCATTTTAAATGTTTCTCCCTTTAATAAAAATAGATTGACAATTATAATGATCCTATCTGCAATATCCCCCAATTTATTAGCCAGAAGCTCAGTCACAATTGCGAAGCTAACATTTGACAGCTAGATAGGCCTGTACCGTTTAATAATAGTAGCCTCTTTGAATTCATGGATTGAGGTAATAACTCCAAAATTCAATCTTTCCCAGTCCAAAACCCTTGTAAAGAAATCTCTTACCAACTCTAGGAACTGATGTTTAATATTCCCATTTACTTTGCGATCAACCTGACATTACTTACTCCAATACTCCACCAATTTCATCAGTTCTCTATATTTCCAACCAATGCACTTAGATCTTATTTAAAACTCACTATAATAATCCAACTTCGTTCTTTATTCAATACCTATATTTAATCGTCTTGTCTAAACTAATCTTCCAGCATTCACTACTACGCACTTATCCTTTCTAAGATTTCTTCTAAATCCAATAATCATATACATCCCGTATAACTAAATTATCCTATTAATTCCTCAAAGTTTATACCTACTTCTTGATTCAACCAATCATACCAAATTGTCATCATGAATTGTTTTGAGAATCCATCCTTTTGTATTCGATCATCACTTTTACTGGATTAAATTTCCAATACAAATCCTCCAACAGTTACTAAAATCTATTCAAATTCGTCAAGAGGTATTTCTATAATTCCAACCAAGATTTATTTCTATACTCCCACAAAGATACACTTCTATAATCCAATAATAATATATTCCAACCTCCAGCGCATGTATTTCTATAATTCAACAATAATATATTTCTAATGATCCGGTGATGACATAATCCTATGATCCAACCATAATAAGATCCGATAATCCAACTCCAACAATTATATAATCCCACAATCCACTCCTCAACAATCATCTAGCTCCATAATCTATTAATCCATCAATTCAACAAGTGTATTCCTATAGCCCAATACCCAACCTTCATTTTCATATCCAACAATAATCCAATATCCAAGGAAGGCAAACTAAACATAAACAAAATCCGAGCAACTATCGGGGTGGCGGCCACTATCTATAGGAGAAGGGAGAGGCGATGTGGGTACTGTTCATGCATGAATAGTACCACGTGAACAGTACTGAACCCTAGGTTGGTCGGCCATATGGGCCAGGGAGGTGGCCGGCCCAAATACCCTAAAGTGGTGGTTGTCCTTTGGACCAAATAATTGATACAAGGCCCTTGACCCAATGTGAGATGGCGCAACACCAGATATAAGTGAAGTAAATTCATCGTAGTCGGCCCTTTCGAGTAGAGTTTGACGCAGTCGAGTAGCCCGTTTGGAGATAGAGTAGCGGTTGTATCCGGCGGGTTGATGTCCTCATCAAGTATCCAACAAGTGATATCTTTCTGTGCGTTGTGCTGTTGTATTTGACATATGTTGGGCTGATTTGAGTTGTTTTGCTTATAATGGATCCGATATTTACAATTTTTGACCCGCTAGTCTGGTGCAAGTAACTGGCCCAAGAATTGGTAATGTGGATGTGGGCAAGATTTTTCAGCTGGGTTATTGTTCCAGTTAGGGTCGTCTGTGCAGTATGTATGATGTTCTAACAGGCCAACAAAATGCAAATATGAAAACATTCAACCAATTTCACTCTGCATCTGTAAGAAACAAAAGTATGGGCTCTAAAATACGATCAATTGAAAATAAATCAAAATTTGCACCAAATTATCAAAGAACAAACAACACTTTGGGTCTCCTTTTGGATTCTTTTTTTTGAAATCTCAATGTGATGTACGTCTAAATCCTTTGGATTTTTCTGCAAGTATAATGGGTAACAAAAAAAAAATCAAAGAACAACAAGATATAGCTGAGTTGGAAGTCTGGAACATCTCAAAGACGACAAAAGATATACAAGTTTGAAAATTAACAATCATGCAACTCCTTTTCTCCTTCCTTCACTTGTACATCATGTTCTTCACATTCTACCTAGTCTTTCTTAGGTTTTCTTTAATTCTTCAATAATGATAATGAGATCAATTGGAAATTTAGGCAGTGTCCTCCACAATGTGTCATTCCATCTCTTGATTATCAAGTCGTGGTAGACACTCCTACATAGACACAGACAAAGATAAACTTTTATATTGGACAAAAATAGGGATTGGTGAACATTTACTAGATATAGACAAATAATTTTGAACATTACATCAAAGCTATTCATGCAAAAAATTAGACTTTTGCTCCCTAGTGGAACATAATAAAATAAAGTTTCATATAGGAAATTAAAATTGCAGTCCAAATCAATATAAATTGTAGAAAACTAAACAATGCAATATATATTCAAATTGTTTGTAACTTTTTAATTGGCAGCTAAAATAGCAAGGGGTTGTCTATTCCTCATGGATGAAGATCTAACCACTCTCATCACTCCCCTCACATCCTACATATAACCCACCCTCACCTCTAGGGTAAAGAATTATTCTAACCTAGACAAAAATAAATTTAAGTTTATTGAACCCATACAAAATACAAAGACAAAAAAAAAATCTAAAATACACAAAAATAAAGTGAACCTAGGTGAACCCTACAAATAAAAAACAAATGAAACAAAAAACTACAGTAAAGCAGTACTAAAATTGCATATTACTTAGAACTGTAATTTTCAATTTAGAACTGTGCAATTTTAGGTGACCAAGAGATAAAATAAATCCAGGCTAAGAATTAGCAAATCTAAAATAACAATCTACAACAACCTCACTGGCCATAGTTAGCAAAAATTCATATATAAGTCTGAAAAATTCATAAGGCATGCAATGATCTCAAATTCTCAACCCCAGACTAATAATAGAACACTGAATCATAAATTTAATTCTAACCTAGACAAAAATAAACCTAAACTAGGTGAATCCATACTGAAATTCATATATAAGTCTGAAAATTACAAATAAGAAATTTGTGTTGACCAATTACCCTACAATTTCCTTCCAACTAAAATAATGATAGCCCCAAGACTAGGTTAATTTCATAGCAGCTCATATATGACTTTTGAAACTGAAAAGAAAGATGCACAATGAATTAAAAATAAGATAATTTTTGCTCATATCAAATTTGAGTTAATCTTCAGATGACTTAGATAGTTTATAAGATAAGTTTCATACCTTGCAAATAAACATTGTCAATGTTTGGAGACACAATGAGGGATGCTAGAACGAGTGTTGGTGCACGAACATGGATAGAGAAAAAAACAGAAGAATAAGAAATAAAGGTAAGAACACAGAAAAGAGAATATCATAATGAAACTATAAAGTTGAATTTAGATCTCAATTTGAGGATACAATGGTATGTGATTATGAATACAAATAATTGGTAAAAGATTAATAATATCCATTTGCATCAGGGTTGGTGAACCCTAGGCTTGGTGAACACTTAATGATACACAGAAATAGAAAATATTAGTCTATCCTACACAGATAAAAAATCCTAGGCCAGGTGAACCCCTAACAAAAGACATAAACAAAAAATATTATTATCTCCTAGACAAAGAAAAATTGAAAGCTTGGTGAAACACTAACAAAGTACAAAAAAAGAAGTGATTAATCTAACCTTGACAAAATCAAACTCAACCTTAGTGAACCCCTGCCAGAACTAAGCATTTATATAAATTTTTTTACAGTAAACCTTTATAAGAATTGCACATAACTTACTCGTGCAATATTATCTTTAATACTATGCAATTTTCCATGCGTCTTCTTTTACAAAAAGAAAAGTATATTACTGACTAATCTTGGGTAAAACAGAAGAGCAAAATAGATATGCACTGTTCAGAGCAACTGTAACATTGAAGTGTACATGAAATTCAACTATTTGTTCTGTATGTATGAAATATAGAGAGATGCAGACATAAAGATGATTATTCAATTACTTAAGATACATGAAATAGCTTCGCATCTTAGATAGAAGCATGACAGCAAAGAAAATGAACATTGGAGCATCCTACAATATTATTGCAAATGTTACAAATCCTAACCAGCATTTTCAACCAAGCATTACATGAACAGAATAAAGATAACAGTAAACTTAACGTTTCGGCGGTACCTATCAATTTTAATCTCACTTGCGTGCTTCACTAGCCGAAGGAACAATTTTACAGCCTCTTGGCCTTTTAGATCCCTTTTAAGAGCCAACAAATAATATGTCACAAAGGTCAGTCTAGTACAGAAGTGTTATTCTAAAGAACTAAGTGACAAAAAAAGAGGATGAAAAGTAATA
Source organism: Phyllostachys edulis (assembly GCA_036346405.1). Classification (NCBI taxonomy): domain Eukaryota; kingdom Viridiplantae; phylum Streptophyta; class Magnoliopsida; order Poales; family Poaceae; genus Phyllostachys; species Phyllostachys edulis. The sequence continues at coordinate 60,324,281 of CM070560.1, read as the reverse complement.
AAGCAAGCAAACAAAAATGTCCCACTGGAAGACAGCATAGCACGTACGAGTGTATGACATCCCAAAAGTCCACTATATAGAAATATTTTAGGTCTGGAAGCATCAGCCCAAAAAGGTCATGTAAGGTAGGTTAGCCATGTCATACAGCAACTTTCAGATGGGACTAGATTCATCCCCTTATAGGGCATCGTATACACATACAATTGGTAACCCTATAGGTTAAATACACAGCAATATGTTTAGTCACCAAAATTATACACATACAATTGCACATACAATTGGTAACCCTATAGGTTAAATACACAGCAATATGTTTAGTCACCAAAATTAGAACACAAACAACACACCCTGTTGATGTATATCAGGCGTCAAATGCTATCGATAGAACAAAAGAAATGGTTGCAATCACTTGACTAGTGCATTGTAAACTGCCAAAAAAGAATGAAATCATCACCTATTACATAAGAAATGCTCACAAGACAGACATCTAACCGCTGAAAAAGTAATGGACTTATGGTTATCATGTGCAACTACTATATTAAAAAACTTGCCAAGCGTTAAATTTCCACTAGATTCACCACAGGCACATTACAAAACATTACATTTGGTCCAGAAACCCAAATCTATAAAACCTAAGCATGCAAAGCATCATTCTCTTATGGTTTGAAACTTTGAATGACATATGCATATCAGAATTCAGAAGCATAACAGTTTTTTTTACGTTGCATACCAGTTATTTAAAAGACCACTAGAATCACCACATCTATCCTTCTATTAAAGCCAGTGAGAATGGAGCTCCCAGAGCCATGCCGTACATTTGCCCAACCACCCCGCCAGGCACGCTGTTCGTCTTATGCGACCGGTCCTTCGTGGGCGTGGTCCAATACTGCTTTTGCTTCTTTCCGGTGTCGCGACCTTCGCCGGTTAGTTTCTTTTTTGGTTATTATCGACGGAGGTCGCGGGCCTTCCCTTCACTGTTCAGCTTCCTCTTATCCCTTCATCTTCCCTGGATTTTCTCCCACCGAAGCCTGCCCTCCCTCTCCTCTCCTCTCCTCTCACACGTTATCCTTTTCCCCTCGCGCTCACTGCCACCACGTCCTCACCTCGCTCCCGCTCTCCTTCGTCTGGGTGTCGGCATCGCCGGTGCTGCTCAGGTGTAGCCGCGGCTCCATCAGCTCATGCCCAAACCGTTTCCCTAACCCCCTCCTTCCCGTCTTCTTCCCCCTCTCTTACCTCACCTGGAACTGAAGGGGACGGTCACATCGGCCACGAAATTTGCACTCCCATGCAGCCACGGGGCCATGTGTAACACCCCAGCTCAACATTGAGCCTGGAATGCTACTAAAATAAAATTTAAACTATACTACTAAGACCATTTACCAAATTTTTCAGCAGAACCTCCTTTGTATAGTTAAACATACCGAGGATTTAGCAGTTAAAGATAACATTAACAATAATCCAATATCCAAATTCAATCAAACATGCAAGATAGTCTATTCCGATAAAGCAATAATAAGCATAATCCCAATTTGCTAATCTCGTTATTACAAATAAGCCAAAGCATTCAACGAAACTATAAATGAATCTCAATCAGATTGCTTATTTAAAGAATATAAACTAAATGATGTTCTTTCTTTAGGATGAATGGTAGTGAGTGCTTCTCAACAAAACTACTCCCTCCCATGCATGCCGTTCTTGCCTGTGGTACCTAAAAACACAACAAAACAAGAGTGAGCCCAAAGACTCAGCAAGTATCAATAAAGAAAAAAAAAACTAAATTCACAGTATAGCCTCAACATTCCAAAAGAAGCATTGCACTCAAGATAACTCTCGTGCTTATGTAATGCGAACATGCAATGCACCTTTTAACCTTTATCTCTTTTCGCATTTTACCGGTAATGCGAGGTATACAACCGTCGATGATACCTTGCTCGTGCTCCTTTGGCACAGGACCAAGAGCCTATACTCCATGAGTATAGGGATCATTGCCCATCATCTTCATGATGGGGACCTCTACTCAATGCCCACATTCCATGAATGTGGGGATTACAAGTCCCGGCCATTTACATGACGGGACCTCAATCAGATATACTTGGTCACCACGTGACCAAGTCTCAATATGTTTTAATATGCGTATGTACTATGATCCTATCTTTCATACATAAGAATCATCAAGTACATACCACAACTTCGATCCCAAATAACATTTAAGGCATTATCATCATAGATGGGAAAGCTTTAACCATAAACATGCATTCACCATGTTCTATTCATATTCATCACACTATCATCCATGTATGACTAGTACAAATCAAACGCAAGCAATCATAACAATCAATCATCATTGTGCTACAAACAGATACTTGCCTCAACCGCGCGGAAGCGGTAGACGGAAGAAGGCGCGCCTCGACCAATCCTCACCAACATAATTATGAATTAAGCTAAGATAACCATGCCGACCCAAGACATATTTAATAGCTCAAACGAAAAAGCCAAACTCTCAAGCGCCTTCCAAACGTCCCACATCTAACGATCGATTTGTCCCTTACGCATGCATACAAAGAAATCTTGCACTACTAATTGATTTTTCAGTGCTAGTTGCTCTATTAACAATCGCATGCAAAAAAACTAGTGAAAACATAGCATGCATTCTCACGGTGGTGCATGCAAAATATGCATCTCTCATTAATTAATCACAAGCCACTCTATTAAAATAATCATTGTTAAATTTATCCCTCTCTCTAACCATTCCAATTAAACAATGATAGGGACAACCAGCCGTGCATAGGAGCATGCAAAGACTAACAAATAACCATAGGAGCAACCACCCAATTTAATAATCGAGGAGCATGCAAAGACTAACAAATAACCATAACCTAGCTACCCCCATTTAAATAATCGAAACACTGCATACAAACTATGCTTCGGTGACAGCCACACTATTAATTAACTCATCTCTCACCAACATAGTACTAATATTTAATTGCTTGCACTAGAAACCTCAACGCAACCGCAGCCGAGAGATCGCACAGACCTTCACTCGTTCGGCTCTGAGACGGCACACGTGCACGCGGCAAGCGCGACCACGCGGTAGGAGGCAGAGCCGGCGGGGCAGAGAGGCGGCGGCGATGGATTAGCGGCGACGTGGCAGGCGGTATTGTCTGAGGAAAGCGCAATGAGAGAGAAAAACCAAAGCCGATGAGAGTGGCGGCGACGGAGAAAAAAAAGAAAGAACTGTTAGGGTTTGGGAAGGGGGAGAAAAGGGGAGCCTCCCCTTCTTGGCTGACCAACAAAAGGTCACATGGGCCAAAGCATAGGCCCAAGTTGCTCAACACTTTCTGCTAACCCCTTCTCCAACTGCTTAATTACCTTTTTTTTTCATTAGATCCTTCTCCTGGATCAATTTCTAAATAATCATTTTCTTTAAATAATTGTTTTGTTCCGAATTCTACTCTGGAGTATTACATTCTACCTCCCTTAAACTGAATTCGACCAATTCTAACCGCTTACGCCAAAGAATAACCACAAATTAAAATTACTAACTTTAATGCATACCGCTGCGAACAACTCGATATTTTTTCAAGATGCGAGACTCCAATTCCTGGTGGCCTCTCTCTCTGTCTGTGACCAAAGCACTTTGACGCATTTCAATGTTTTGTTCTCTCATTTTTCTTTCTCGATCTTTCCAATTTGTACCGCTTTGATTCAAAGGATAAATCTTGCTCTATGGTTAATGGCTCTAGCGAATAAGATGCTCCGGTCTCGCAGTACTTCCTCAACATAGATACGTGAAATACATTATGTACCCCTCGCATAGACTCTGGGAGGTCCAAGCGGTACACCAACTTCCCAATCCGAGTCAAGATCGTGAAAGGCCCAACGTACCTTGGGCTAAGCTTCCTTTGGTACCGAACCTCACCACACCCTTAGTGGGAGATACTCAAGAGCACCGATCCCCACTTCAAATTCCAACTCCCTTCTCCTCGTGGTTCGCATAACTTTTCTCGCTTACTCGGGTCAAGCTAGCGATTCTGTCTCACCAAGGCCACTCGCTCAACTGTCTTTTGGACCCAATCCGCCCAAGACCGCTTCTCACCCATCGCTTCCCAACAAAGGGGTGACTCAGATTTACGCCCATACAACACCTCGAATGGTGTGGCTTTAATACTTGAATGGTAGCCGTTATTATAAGCAAATTCCGCCAAAGGCAATCGATCTTCCCAACTACCCTTCCAGACAAAACACAGACCGCAACATGTCCTCCAATGTCCGAATGGTGCGCTCGACCGCCCATCTGTCGTGGATGAAATGTCAGACTAAGACAGTAGCTGGTACCTAGTGCACTCGCAAACTCTCCCAAAACTTGGAGACAAACTTGGCATCTCTGTCAGAAATGATGGTCTTTGGCACACCATGCAATCTCACAACCTCGCGCACATAGATAGGAGCCAAATCGCTCGCTGAGTTGGTCATGCAGATAGGAATAAAATGTGCGGACTTGCTGAATCCACTATCACCCAAACTGCATCCTTACCTCGCGGTGATCGAGGTAACGCAACTACAAAGTCCATAGAGATATCATCCCAAGGCCATTGAGGGACCTCTAATGGCTGTAATAACCCTGCAGGATGCTTATGTTCTGCCTTCACTTGCTGACAAACACCACAAGAGGCTACATAATTAGCTATATCCACTTTCATTCCTTTCCACCAGAAGTTCTGCTTCAGATCACGGTACATCTTCGTCTCACCCGGATGAATAGTATAAGGGGTGCGATGTGCCTCCCTCAAGATGCCATCCTTAACCCCCGCCTTCTGCGGCACACAAAGGCGACCCTTAAATCGCAATGCTCCGCACTCCATCCAAACTGAAATCTCCTTCCTTGCCCATATCCAAACGCCTCGACCCTCAGTAATAACCGGTCACTCACAGCTTCCCGCACCCGCTCTGGAAGGGTCGACTTAAGATCAATCGTGTTTCGGCATGAGCCGCGCTCTCATAGCAATAAGATATTCCCATGCGGTCAAAATCAGCAATTAAACAATCCAGTAGCAGCGCTGTTTGCGACTAAGAGCATCAGCCACCACATTGGCCTTGCCTGGATGATATTGAATCGTGAGATCGTAATCCTTGATCAGCTCCAACCATCTGCGTTGCCTCAGATTCAAATCCTTCTGTGTAAAGATGTACTTAAGGCTTTTGTGATCAGTGAAGACATCACAAGATTCACCATACAGATAGTGCCTCCAAAGCTTCAATGCAAACACTACAGCGGCCAACTCTAAATCATGTGTTGGGTAATTCTGCTCATGCTTCTTCAGCTGTCTAGATGCGTAAGCCAAAACCTTGCCATCTTGCATGAGCACACAACCCAAACCAACACGAGAAGCGTCGGAATATACTGTGAAACGCTTCTGTGTTCAGAACAAGAAGAACAGGAGCAATACCACTTTTCTTTCAAAGTCCGAAAACTGCGCTCACAATCATCATCCCAATCAAACTTCACATCCTTCCGAGCGAGCCTAGATAACGGCCGCAAATGAGGAGAAATCCTGCACAAAACGCCGATAATAACTCCGCCATACCAAGGAAGCTTCTCACTTCTTTGACGTTGGTCGGCCTTCCCATTCTACCACTGTGGAGATTTTACTTGGATCAACCGATATTCCCTTATCATTGATAACATGCCCCAAGAATCCCACTTCGCACATCCGTAACTCGCACTTCTTCACTTTGCATAAACCTATTCTCTTAGTGTCTCCAACACCAAATTTTAGATGACGCCCATGTTCTCGCTTCACTTTTGAGTAGATCAAAATATCATCAATAAAGACGACGACAAAGTCATCCAGATACTCATGCAAAGATCCTCGCTCATTGTCTCCATGAAAGCAAATAGGGCATTCGTTAGTCCAAAAGACATAACTTTAAATTCAAAATGCCCATACCTTGTGGAGAACGCCGCTTTCAATATCCTCCTTTCGACAGAATCGATTGTATCCCGATCGAGATCAATCTTTGAAAATACCTTTGCCCTCTCAACCGGTCAAATAAATCTTCAATGCGTGGCAAGGGATATTTATTCTTAATGGTCACCGATTGAGAGCACGGTAATCAATACACATGCGCCAACTACCATCCTTCTTCTTGGTAAACAAAGACAGAGCTCCCCACGGAGACACACCGACGAATAAGATCTTTCGCTTTTAGATCGTCCAACCGCTTTTTAATTCTCCCGAAAAGGACGTGCTGACGACACGGGTCATGGAAACCTGTTGAGCGCTCGGTACTAAATCAATCTCAACTCCATCAAGCGAGGTGGAGGCATTCCGTAGATCTGCTGAAATACGCCCAAAACTCCCAACCATCGAATACTGCAGCGGTCAAACACGAACCCGCTTTCTACCAAGGACAAGAGAAATCCACTTTTGTCGCCGACTACCAGAAACAAACTAGCCAAAGACACAAAGTGAGTAAGAAGGGCACTACCTCAAACACTATCTCTCGCCTTAAACGGAGCTTGCAGAGTTATCGTCTTCCAAAAGCATGATATGACAAAGACGATAACTATGCAACCAATCCATACCCAAAATAACGCCAAACGGTTCCATCTTCATAACCATCAAATTAGCAATAAAGTCTTCCCCATCTAAAGAGATCACACAACCAGATGATCAGGAACTAGAAAGAATTCTCCAGAGAATTAACTAGAACCGATCGAGTTATAGATTGCATACTCAAATGTGCTCGCTAGCAAATTCTAGTGATGCAAAAGAGAAAGTAGCTCCGAATCAAATAAAACAAAGGCCTCCATCGAGTCCACAAGGAGCGCACTGTCACCACATCGGGACGACCCACCGACTCAGTTAGCTTGGCATGGCATAAGCAATCGATGTCGGGCGGCGGAAGCCCCAAAGACTGGTATGGTGGTGCAAAGAACATAGGAGGTGCCGAGGTGCCGTGAATCGAAACGGTGCAAGGAGCAAAGCGCCAAAAATACCTCGTGGTGGGATCCTCCAGAGCCGAGAAGTAAGACCGAGGTCGCCTCAAGATCGTGTGGGAGTAGCTGCTAGCATCTCAGACTGACTCGTGAAGAAGCGGCCGCACTTGCATTGGTGATCGAGTTGGCTCCCACTTAATAACACTAGCCGGATTCCGCCGATGCACCACCGCTTTATGACCCGCTGCATCACAAGGGCGACAAGATCCACCAGAACACTCAAGCACGGTGTTCATTACCGCACTTGAAGCAAATCATACCTTGCCCCGGAACCGACGAAGCATAGGAGCACTCCCTGACGGCCGTGAAGTGTTGGAAGACTGTGGTTTTGCATACTTGGACTTGAATGAACTCTGCGAGCCCTTGAACTTCTTGGAAGCGGGCCAGGATGACCCACTTCCTCCTCCAAAGCTCCTCTTTGATCGCCACCGCATCGGAAGGAACCACAGACCACCCATGCCTTGCATATCTTCCCCGAAATGATCTCTAACTCCATGCCCTCGCTTGTTCTACTGTGGAGCTAAAATCGCAGCAGCTCCAACACTCCCAATACCTTATTTAAACTCCCCGTCTGAGCCCTCTGCGAAACCTCTTAGCCTTCTCGGCCTCATTAGTAGCCATCATTGAACGGCGGATTATGTTGTTAAAACCCGCCTCATACTCAGACATCGACAATTTGCCCTGCTTTGTAACTATTCAACGAGACTTCCATCCTCTCCACGAATGAAGCCGATAAAACCTCCTCCGAATTGCTCCACAAACAGCTCCTGTAATCGGGCCATGGGCACCGGCCCTAGTCATAGGACTCCTCCCACCAGATATCCGCCGCTTTGTCGAAGGCCACAAACCGTGCCCTCATCTTCAAGTCATACCCAGCCTCAAGTGTCTCTCCATGTGTCGCAGCCAGCTTAGCAAAGATCAATCGGCGTGCTCATTTATTAAAAGTATCAGACGCAGTAGGCGTTCCATCGATGCAAATTTCATAGCACCAACCACAGTGTACACCGCAGAGCCGCCAAAGGAGCTACAGTGTAGCCGGTGGCGCTGTCTCCCCGAATCTGAAGCAACCTCTTCTTCCGATCCTCAAGATTAGCCTCATCACCTACCGAAGCTCAATCTCTAAGGGGCATTGCCGACCTCTACCGCACCTGCCACCACGACCACGGCCACGACCACGGCCACGGCCTCTACCCCTTGCCATCTCTAAACATCACAAACAAGCATAAATGCAAACATTAAGCATACATCCAACTATAATAATCAACTGAAACATAGATGCAATGCAAACCCAAACCCCACCTATTGTGCTTAGTGTGTCAAAATTAATGTTTCATTAACCACGGACCTCTGACCGCTCGATACTAATCAGAATAACCCAAATCAACATTGAGCCTGGAATGCTACTAAAATAAAATTTAAACTATACTACTAAGACCATTTACCAAATTTTTCAGCAGAACCTCCTTTGTATAGTTAAACATACCGAGGATTTAGCAGTTAAAGATAACATTAACAATAATCCAATATCCAAATTCAATCAAACATGCAAGATAGTCTATTCCGATAAAGCAATAATAAGCATAATCCCAATTTGCTAATCTCGTTATTACAAATAAGCCAAAGCATTCAACGAAACTATAAATGAATCTCAATCAGATTGCTTATTTAAAGAATATAAACTAAATGATGTTCTTTCTTTAGGATGAATGGTAGTGAGTGCTTCTCAACAAAACTACTCCCTCCCATGCATGCCGTTCTTGCCTGTGGTACCTAAAAACACAACAAAACAAGAGTGAGCCCAAAGACTCAGCAAGTATCAATAAAGAAAAAAAAACTAAATTCACAGTATAGCCTCAACATTCCAAAATAAGCATTGCACTCAAGATAACTCTCGTGCTTATGTAATGCGAACATGCAATGCACCTTTTAACCTTTATCTCTTTTCGTGATTTTATCGGAATGCGAGGTATACAACCGTCGATGATACCCTTGCTCGTGCTCTCCGCACAGTGACCAAGAGCCTATACTCCATGAGTATAGGGATTCATTGCCCATCATCTTCATGATGGGGACCTCTACTCAATGCCCACATTCCATGAATGTGGGATTACAAGCCCGCCATTTACATGACGGGACCTCAATCAGATATACTTGGTCACCACGTGACCAAGTCTCGATATGTTAATATGCGTATGTACTATGATCCTATCTTTCATACATAAGAATCATCAAGTACATACCACAACTTCAGATCCCAAATAACATTTAAGGCATTATCATCATAGATGGGAAAGCTTTAACCATAAACATGCATTCACCATGTTCTATTCATATTCATCACACTATCATCCATGTATGACTAGTACAAATCAAACGCAAGCAATCATAACAATCAATCATCATTGTGCTACAAACAGGATACTTGCCTCAACCGTGCGGAAACGGTAGACGTGAAGAGGGCGCTGCCCCTGGGACCAATCCCTCACCTGAACATAATTATGAATTAAGCTAAGATAACCATGCTGGACCCAAGACATATTTAATAGCTCAAACGAAAAAGCCAAACTCTCAAGCGCCTTCCAAACGTCCCACATCTAACGATCGATTTGTCCCTTACGCATGCATGCATACAAAGAAATCTTGCACTACTAATTGATTTTTCAGTGCTAGTTGCTCTATTAACAACCGCATGCAAAAAAACTAGTGAAAACATAGCATGCATTCTCACGGTGGTGCATGCAAAATATGCATCTCTCATTAATTAATCACAAGCCACTCTATTAAAATAATCATTGTTAAATTTATCCCTCTCTCTAACCATTCCAATTAAACAATGATAGGGACAACCACCGTGCATAGGAGCATGCAAAGACTAACAAATAACCATAGGAGCAACCACCCAATTTAATAATCGAGGAGCATGCAAAGACTAACAAATAACCATAACCTAGCTACCCCATTTAAATAATCGAAACATCGTGATACAAACTATGCTTCGTGACAACCACACTATTAATTAACTCATCTCTCACCAACATAGTACTAATATTTAATTGCTTGCACTAGAAACCTCAACGCAATCAAGCAATGAGAGATCGCATGCACCTTCACTCGCTCGCTCGAGATTCGCACACGGCACGCTGCAAGCGACCACGCAGTAGGAGGCAGAGCCGGCGGGCAAGAAAGTGCCCGGCGATTAGCGGCCAAGCGACAGGCGGTGGCTGTCTGGAGGAAAGCGCAGCGGAGAGAGAAAAAAACCAAAGCTGATGAGAGTGGCGGCTCACGGGAGAAAAAGAAAGAACTGTTAGGGTTTGGGAAGGGGGAGAAAAGGGGAGCCTCCCCTTCTTGGCTGACCAACAAAAGGTCACATGGGCCAAAGCATAGGCCCAAGTTGCTCAACACTTTCTGCTAACCCCTTCTCCAACTGCTTAATTACCTTTTTTTTTTCCATTAGATCCTTCTCCTGGATCAATTTCTAAATAATCATTTTCTTTAAATAATTGTTTTGTTCCGAATTCTACTCTGGAGTATTACACCATGCGCTTGCCCCAATACATTCCCCCCCCCTTTCCGTCTTCTCCCCCCTCCCCGTATCACCTCCCCTGCTCTCTCACCTCGCCTCTATTCATGGGCTGCAACAGTCGATGATGGAGGCGATCAAAGGGGAGGTGGCGTCGGCCGTCAAAAAAATTGCTCATTGGTTAGCATTCGAAGTTTGTTTTTATGACCCGATGCAGCTTTTGTGGTGGAGGTAGGTCTTTACTGCTATTCTCAGTCTTTCCTTGTTACTAAGTGTAGTTGTTCCTTGCAGAGTCCAATTCATCGTCTAGATGAGGTCGTGATGAAGCCAGTACCTTTGCTGGTCCCCTAATCATCCCCGCTTCTAATTGTAAGCATGTGCTTATTTCAGTTTGTTCGCTTCATTTCCCTTTGGTGATAAGAGTTATCGGATAGGCTGTTTCCCATGGAAGCCATTTCAAAAAGGACTTAAGATTTTGCAGATGAAAAACTTAATTCAGTTCTAGAAGACGTTGGATCGGCAGCTACTCAGATGGCAGCAACTAAAGCACACGAACTTTTGTTTATGCTATAATTTCGTTCGTGTATTTCTATGTTTATTCAGATCTGCAACCTCTAGCTCTTTTATTTTTAGTTCTACTACCTGCTGCCATCTATCTTGATGGTTCTCATGGCCAGTATGATCTATTTGGTTTAGATATACCACCTCGGATTGATCATGAGGTACGCTCTACCTGCTGCCTTCTAGCCTGATGGTTCTCATGTCCAGCCTGATCTATTTGGGTTAAATATACCACCTCAGATTGATCAGTAGGTACGCTCCCCTGCCTCTATATGTTTTGCTGCCAGTTCAATATGGTTTATTTACTGCATATAATGTTTTTAGCTTACCTTTGCAGCTGTACTCCATTTGGCATCGCTAGGTGGCCTGATTGTTCCATTGTTGTACCATCTGTCTGTTATGGAGGTTACATCATATGTTATATTTTGCTAAACTAATTCCTCTTTTAGGAGCATTTGGTTAGCTTAGTGGTCTGTCTTTTACGAACAGACATCGATTACTATTGACTAACTTCAGTCTATAGCAAACTGTTCATTATGTACAATATGCATTATTTCCTTTGTTTCAGATTATGTTATATTACTATTGAATAGCTGGATCGTGAACTATTCCCAGTTTTTTCTTGTTACTAAGTACAAGTATTTCTTGCAGAGTTTGATTCATCGTCTAGATGAGGTCTGAATCAAGCTAGTTCGTTTGGTGATCCCCTGATCCTCACTGCTTCTGGTTGTAAGCCTATGCTTATTTCATTTTTGTTCGCTTCATCTTTCGCTTTGGTAGTAAGAGATACCAGATAGTCAGTTTACCATGGCAAGCGTTTTCAAAAAGGAATTAAGCTTTTGCAGATAAGAAACTTAATTCAGTTCTGGAATTGGTTCCAACAGCTCAGTCTGCAGCTACTGAAATGGCAACACCTAAAGCACACAAGGTTTTGTTTATGTTGTAGTTTCTTTCGTGGCTTCCTGTGTTTATTCAGAGCTGCTTGCACTGTTAGGCTACTCCTTGATAGAATTGGCTTTAAATTTACTATAATGTCAACCAATCTTGGGCTCTTGAAAAAAAGCTAAAATAAAGACAGACCAATGCGCTACTATAGATATGAAAATTTGTAGATTTGGTGAATAGGATACGCAGGTGTCTTACTTAGATATTGCCTTTGAACATACATTTCGTGTCGTCTTTGCCTGCCTTTTCTGTTCATTAGTGCGCAAAGTATAGCCTGACCTTTTTCTAATTAGGCCGAATTGTATTTCTTGAATGACGGTGGTTTACAGAAAATAGCTTCTTTGGTACTAGATGGTCGAATTTTCGTGTCACTCTATTTTGCTTTGTGCATCACGGATATAATGCCTTCGGACATACACTGCGTGTCTTCTTTGCTTACCTTTTCTATTCATCAGCAAAAAAGAATATAGCAGCGACTTGTTCTCGTTGGGCCGAACTGTATTTCCTGAATGATTGGTTTACAGAAAATACATTCTTGGGTACCAGATGCTCAAACTTTGATGTCGCTCTATTTTGCTTGGTGCATCAAGGTTAATATTTGTTGATCTGAGACCTTTGACTCTTTTACTTTTAGTTGTACTACCTGCTGCCATCTATCCTGATGATTCTCATGGCCAACTTGATCTATTTGGGTTAAATATACCACCTTGGATGTCATGAGGTATGCTCTACCTGCTGCCATCTAGCCTGATGGTTCTCAGGTCCGGCCTGATCTATTTGGGTTAAATATACCACCTAAGATTGATCAATAGGTACGTTCCCCTGCCTCTGTATGTTTTGCTGCCAGTTCAATGTGTTTTATTTACTACATATAACTTTTTTGGCTTACCTTTGCAGCTGTACTCCATTTGGCATCGCTAGGTGGCCTCATTGTTCCATTGTTGTACTGTCTGTCTGTTATGGAGGTTACATCATATGTTATATTTTGCTAAACTAAATCCTCTCTTAGGAACAAGCAGTGAGCTTAGTAATATGTCTTTTACGAACAGACAAAGATTACTATTGACTAACTTCAGTCTATAGCAAACTATTGATGATGTGCGATATACATTGTTTCCTTTGTTTAAGATTATGTTATATTACTATTGAATATCTGGATCGTGAGCTATACTTGTTTTTTTTTTCTTGTTACTAAGTTCAAGTATTTCTTGCAGAGTTCGATTCGTCGTCTAGATGAGATTTGGATGAAGCCAGCTCATTTGGTGATCCCCTAATCCTCCTTGCTTCTGATTGTAAGCATGTGCTTATTTCATTTTGTTCGCTTCAGTTTTGCTTTGGTAATAAGAGGTACCAGATAGTCTATTTACCATGGCAAGCGTTTTAAAAAAGGAATAGAAATTTTTAGATGAAAAGCTTAGTTCAGTTCTGCAAGTGGTTCCAGCAGCTCAGCCTACTTCTGCTAAAATGGCAACATCTAAAGCAAACAAGGTTTGATTTATGTTGTAGTTTCTTTTGCGTCTTCCTGTGTTTATTTAGAGCTGCTTGCGCCGTTAAGTTATTCCTTGATAAAATTGTCTTGAAATTTACTATAATATCAACCAATTATGCCGAACTTTTGAAAAAAAAAACTAAAATAAAGACAAACCAATGCGCTACTATAGATATGAAAATTAGCACATTTAATGAATAGGATACACAGTTGTCTTAGTTATATATTGCCTTTGAACATACACTGAATGTCGTCTTTGCTTGTCTTTTCTGTTCGTTAGCTCGCAAAGTATAGCCCAACCTTTTTCTGATTAGGCGGAATTGTATTTCTTGAATGACGGTGGTTTACAGAAAAAAGGTTCTTCGGTACCAGATGATCGAACTTTCATGTCACTCTATTTTGCTTTGTGCATCACGGTTGATAGCTAATAATGCTGCAGCCTCTGACTCTTTTATTATTAATTCTACTACCTGCTGCCATCTATCCTAATGGTTCTCATGGCCAGCCTGATCTATTTGGGTAAAGTATATTACCTCAGATTGATCAAGAGGTACGCTCATCTGCCTCTATTGTGCTTATAGTGAAGTCATTCTGACAAAAAAAAATGGAATATATAGAATATGAAGAAAATCACTTGTTTATGTTACAGTTTTAGCCACTAAAAAAATTAAAAAATTATTTTGCTCTATGTTACAGTTGCCTACAATTCCTCGCAGAAAAAGAAACTATTGCCTTTATGTGTCTGGATGTGCCACGTCTTCGCAAATCTCAATAGATGGAATGTGCATAGCTCTAGATCTGCACCATTACATGCATATTAAGCTGTAGGCTATTGAACTGCAGCTACTTATGCTTACGAGATCAGAGGTGTGATCTACATACAGTTAACGCTATCTACGATTTCTGCTAATAGATAATACTAATTTTTTTCTTCCTGCGGTTATATCCGATTTAAGAAAATTTCTGAAAAAGAAACTGTGCTTATTCTGACATTTTTACATGCATCTGTTGCCTATTGCGACTACTGTTTCCAAATTTGTCACAAATACTCCTCTATTTATTGTTAATGTTGGATCATTGCCTGTCCTTTTTTTTCTTCATAGACACGAGTTCCAGCTAGGAAGACGGAGTGCCCACCAAGATAGGTTTGTGCTTATTCTGGCATTTTTACATGCATTTGTTGCCTATTGCGACTACTGTTTCCAAATTTGTCACAAATACTCCTCTATTTATTGTTAATGTTGGATCATTGCCTGACCTTTTTTTTCTTCATAAACACGAGTTCCAGCTAGGAAGACAAAGTGCCCACCAAGATAGGTCTATTGATTCATTCTCCCTTTTCTGCCTACCGTAACCAATCCCATGATTCTGAGATAATCTTCTATTATGTGATGTGCTATGTCATGGTCACTGCTGTCTTTATTTCTTTCAAATCTTTCTTTTGCTCGAACTTTCACATATATACTGCTCTTTTTAAGTAATTCCATACCCACTGTATACAGGTTTAGAGAACAACAGAGCTATGTACATTAGACATGTTTGACATGCAAAATGTAGGTTCAGTCCACTGATTGTTGTGCTTGCTTTTTTAACCTACTTTTTAAAAAATGTGTTCTTCGCTATTCTAATCGTTTTAGCTGTAATGCTATGTACTGAAATCTTAGCCGTTCTATATTAATCACTTCAAAATATTTTTATTATCCTAATCAAAATGAACCTTTACCACCTTCTGGTCTGAAGGGTCATTCTTCGACTGCGGCTAGGCATAAAATGGAAAATGCATCAATAGAATAGAAATGTCAACTGTTTGACATTTCACCTTTTTTTCGTTCTTTCTTCAAACAAATAGAAATGACATATGTGACCTTGTTTTAATAGATAGCAGTAGTCAGCTGTCAACTAAAGAATTTTTTATTATTGTGCCAGGCACCCATTGGAAGTTAGAGGCAGAAAAGAAAAAACGGATGATGCCTTTCATGCTCTTGCATATATAGAATTTACAAAGGTATCTGACGAATTGCCATTGGCGATGTTGTATGAGATGGCCGACATGATAAATGATAAACGCAAAACAGATTACTTAACATTTGATAGTTTCGTGACTCGCACGTTATTGTTTTAGATGATTTCTGACCTGAAACAGATCGAGATGGAAGACATTGATGAGTCAACGCCTGATATTGACAGCTGTGATGCAGGTGACTCCCTTGCATTGCTTGACTATGTGGATGACATTTACAGCTTTTACACAGAGAACAAGGTAGATTCTTGGAACCCTAATAAAGTTATTTGTTGTTGCCAAGTTATGAACATGAGTGATCTCATTGCAAATTTATGCGTGTATAGGATTTGAGCTGTCGCTCCCCTGATTACATGCCAGCCCAGGCTAATAGATCACAAGGTGCGTGCCTTTCTCATTGATTTGCTGATAGAGGTAAGAACTATGTCCGATGCTTGGTTAATTCAATATACTGTGTTTCATATGGTTTGGAAATTCTTAGCTTCCACGCTTCTGTGTCCAATGCAGATGCGCCATCGATTACAGCTATTGGGTGAGACCCTGTTCCTTACTGTGAATAGCGTACACAGATACTTGCCGCATAAAAATGTATTGTGAAATAAGCTTCAGATCATTGGTTTTACTACTATGTTGTTCGCGTCCAAGTATGAAGACACGAGCGTCCCTACCATGAAGGATTTAATCCTAATCTACGACCGTGCCTACGCTAGGCAGATATTCTGTAAAGCATCTTATGTTTTGTATATTCGACATGTTTAACATACATAATGTAAGTTAAAGATTATCCACTACTGTTATTTTATCCCATCTATACTACTTAGAAACCACTTAGCTTTACAGCATGTTGGCTTGCTACTGATTAGACCATAGTGACACTGCGTAGGCTAGGATCTTCTTACAAAAAGACAATTCTAATAGAATAATCATATGATACTTCAACCTATACATTTGTTCCTGCACCAAAAAGAAATCAAACCAGAAATTATTCAGACGCTATCAGCACGGGTGCAGCGAAGCGCACCAAACGCCCTAGTAGATTCTATCTCCGATTAACAACAACATCTAAGCAAATTAAGCACGCTGAACATTATAACATCTTGCTTTCCTAGCACATTGGCATAATAAATTCGTACATATACCAAAAAATCAAACACGTCAAAGGCCAAGGACATATTCACTACAGAAAAACTACCGAAGTGACAAAACCCTCACCTTTCATCTTCAGAACAAAGTCTAACTGACAGTAACTATATAAAATACCATAAATTGTGTTACTCTGCTCAATTCATATCCAAGAACAAGCATATCGCCTCACAATGACCACAGTAACCATATGAGCATTTATAATTTTAAAATAACAAATCAAGGCAGATAAGCAATTCTCACCTCAGCTTCAGCAACCATCTGATCGACATAGCTGCGAAGCTTGTTAACACAGAGCGCCTCAGTGAAGAACCGGAACTGCTCCTACCTCACCGAATAGTCCTGATCTATGTCAATTGCCATTTTCCATCGATTAGATCACAGTGCAATCAAGATGACAGCTTGAATAAAAAGGGGAAATGGTAGCATCGTTTGTATCGAGATGGAAATATGGTAGCATCACTGACTACACCAAGCAGCCAGCTCACTATAGCATATAGCATCGCCACCTGCAACTTAATCTAAATCTCGTAAGTCAAGAAAATGACCACCAGCGAGAGCACAAGGCAGTGAAAGAATACGAAATTTATAAACAATTAAACAGATCCGAGCCCAAAACTCACAAAATAATTTTGATTCGAACCAATCCGACCGCACACGTGAACAAGCATCGAACTGGAAGCGCATCAAAGCTCTCCGCAGACGAGGAATTGGAAGAACACCTGAATATCTTCCCCAAATCTCACTTGCACTTAACAAATCCAAGCCCAAGACCTAGAACAACACGAAAAAATCCTCTAAAATTCCCCAAATGGAGCAAAAACAAGTAGAAATCTAACGCCAAAACAAAAAATTTGGAGAGACCCATAGATCTTAGAAAATCCTAGCTGCACCACAAATCCACCCAAAAATCACACACACTCACCAAAAAAATAGACCAAACAAATGAACAGGAAAATCCTCAAATCCCACCCAACCAAATCCACTGAGAAAACACCAAGCAAACCAAAAAAACCCACTGAAATCCGACACAAGCAACAAAAAATGGGGCATAAATTACACAGAAGCCAAGCGCCCACCGAGAGCCCGCCGCTCTTCCTCCCCCTCGGTTTCTCCTCTCTTTTTTCTCAACACCAACCCCACCTCTCAAGCAAGCTAAAATAAATCCTATGAGGGGGCCTCGGTGAGGCCCTTCCCTAGAGAATTTGCTTCCTCGCCCTACCTCTCTCTCTCTAACTGAGTAATGAATACAGATGGGCGTGGGGCAAAATTAGAAGACGGTGAAGGACAAAATGAGAGATTGCTTAACTGGTTGAATTTCGTATGAGCCCAGCAACCTAACAAATCGCACGAATCTTGGTGCATATCCGATGGCTAAAAAATTGACTGCGATTTCCAACAAAAGCAAGCGACTATGAGCTAGCAAAAGCGTAACTACGATAGCTATATTTTTCTCCTCTTAAAAAATATAAAGTCAGTACAATGTGGACTGCAATCAAGTCAAATT
Organism: Phyllostachys edulis; assembly: GCA_036346405.1. NCBI lineage: Eukaryota > Viridiplantae > Streptophyta > Magnoliopsida > Poales > Poaceae > Phyllostachys > Phyllostachys edulis. The sequence continues at coordinate 60,306,096 of CM070560.1, read as the reverse complement.
TTTTTATTAATTAATCCTTTTATTAATTTTATTTTAAAGTTAACCCTTGGCGCACTTTATTTTCAATTCTGACCCCTTTGGTCACGCCACGGGTAGTGGCGTGACAAAACAACGCAGTCACGCCAGCCCGTATCTGGGGCAAGCTCTTGTCACCCGTGGCGTGACAAAACAACGCAGTCACGTTAGTCCGTATCTGGGGCAAGCTCTTGTCACGCCACCATTCGTGATGTGACAGTATTGTTTGGTTACGTCAAGACTAGTGGCGTGACCAAAAGTGCTATTTTGGGGATTTATCCCGTAGCGTGACAGTATTGTTTTGTCACGTCACGGGTGGTGGCGTGACCAAAAGAGTCAGAATTAGAAATAAAGTGTGCCGAGGGTTAAATTTAAAATAAAAATTAAAAAAAAGTTAAACAATAAAAAAAGTTCAATCAAGTCCTATGAGAAACTGGGATCCCAAATGTGGCATATATATATATACCCAGCAAATGACCAAAATGAATGCTAATTCCATACTATACTCCGGTTGTGATTCGTGAAATAAATTAATTAATAAGATGGTATTCAACGATGATTTGCTCGTCGAGATTCTTGAGAGGCTCCCTATCAAGACCCTGGCAAGATTCAAGCGCGTCTCCCGGTCATGGCTCGCGCTCATCTCCGGCGACTACCTGCGACGCAAGCTCCCGCTGTTGACCGCCGGCTTGTTCGTGCACGTGTCACGCGACGGCGGCGGCGGCGGCGGCGGCGGCGGCGACAACAACAAGCCAAGGTACGCAACTGTATGCTCCGGCGGCCTCGACTACTCCGACATGAGCTTCTTCCCGTTCGAGGTCACCGTAAAGCTCGTCGACGCCTGCAACGGGCTGCTCCTCTACCGGTCGCTCGCCACGCCATCGACGTTCTACGCCGCCAACCCGACGACGAGGAGGTGGGCCGCTCTCCCCAGCCCCCGGAGGGAGCCGCAGCTCGCCATGCTGGCGTTCGACCCGTGCAACTCCTCGCACTACTACGTCGTCTGCTTCGTCGTGTGGCAGGAGCACGGCGCCACCGTGGAGGTCTTCTCGTCGGCGGCCGGGGCGTGGGCTGAGCGCGACGCGCAATTCGGCGTGGAGGCCTCGTCTCTGTCGGCCACCGCGCACTTCCGCGGCGGCGTCCTCCACGTGCTCGCGTACCCGGACCGCGTCGTCTGCATGGACATCGCCACGATGGCGCCGCGCAGGCACGTCCAGCTGCCCGAGGAAGTGGACGCCGGCGCTCGCCTCGGCCACTGCCACGGCAGGCTCTACTACGCCAAGAACGACTGCGAGCGGCTCAAGCTTTGGGTGCTCGACGACTCGGGCTCGTGGCAAAGGAGCTTGACGCATGCGGTTTGCGTCAACGAGATGATCGGTAATGGGGCAAGTGAGGTCAAGTTCTTGGCGTTGCACCTGGAGATGGTGGATGTCGTGTACCTCTGGTCGCCGGGGAAGCTCGTGTGCTGTGACCTGAGGACGAAGGAGGTATTGAGTGCGTGGGAGTTTGGAGCCGAGAAGGAAGGGAAGGACGCCGCCCATGTCGTCAGGTTCTGGCTGCTGGCTTTCTCGTCCAGTTTGCTGAACTGCTTGGGCGATGACTGATGAGCAAGCATGTCAGGGCTAGCTACTTTCACGTCCTCTGATCTTCCATTTTTCGTTGAACATTTGGTTTGATTATTGTACAACTCGGCCTCCGTATTGTTTGTGTTCGATTCTTCCAAAATGTACTGTTGTTCTTATAAAAATGTCTGAATTGTTAACGTTACTTTTCAGAACTGGTTGCACGGACACACTGCGGTAAACACCGACCTGGATATCTGCGGTCCATTTCGAGGGCAAGTGTAATTGGCGTGGGACTGCATTGTGTGCTGAGTCGAGCTCGAGCCACGGCAGGGGAAAGGCTGGCTATCCTAGGCTGGCTTTGTCATTGGCATAGGCCGGCCTTGCTAGGTGTTGAGTTTGAGTGCAGGGATTATTACTGGTTTTACCGGCACCCTCCGGTAAGATAGTAAACCGGGCCCGAAAAATTCGGCCCAGTCAAGTTTCAACGAAGGCCGGCCCGATCCAGACGTCCAGTGCAGTCCATTCGCCGCTTCCTCGCAAGACGGTTGCCCTAGCCGCCTCTCGTGAGTTCCTGAGTCTCAGGCTCTCAGCCATTCCCCGATCCGGTGATCCCCAATCCCGAATGGAGCTCTCCACTCCCCTTCCACCGGCCTATCTCTCCCCCTAGGCACCGCCTCCCCCTGGCACCGCCGGTTCTTGGTACTGCCGCCTCGGCTCCGGCCACTGGCCGTCGCCTCCTCCTCCTCGCCCACGCCTGGCTCGCCTCACAGCACCCCCCCTCTTCTCTGCCCGACTCGGCTCGCCTCCCCCTATGTGCTGGGTGGCAGAGAAGCATCTGCGCCAGGTAGGATGTGCAATCAACTTGGGTTTATTTGATATAGAGAGCTAGCTTATTTGCACAAAAATTCTTGCGTTTCCAAACGGGTGCTTGGTAAATTTAGTGAGGTAGGGAGACTGGGAGACAGAGAGCTAGTTTATTTGCTAAGTGATTTGTTTGCTAAGAAGTTTATAGCACTACATCTCTGAATTTTCTTCAAAATTCAAATTTTGGTTTGAAAATTTCAGCCGAAAAAATCGAAAATCGGTAAAATCGGCCTTATCAGCACCCCCCCGGTAAAAAAAAATATGCCGGTAAAAAAAATCCCTATTTGAGTGTCATACGAATTGTGTTTTCTATTCTAACTCATAGTTCTACTTTTATACGGAGTATTTTATGTACTATTATAAATATATTTCTATAGTCCATACGAAAGAGCAATAAATTCATTATAAACATATATTCATATAATGACTAGTAGGGTGTCCGTGCGTTGCAACGGAACTCCAAATCTTACAGAAATAATATTTATCTTTAACACATGAAGTAATCAATCAATTAAAAGATGGTGATACATACGAGCATCACATTAGTGCAACACGATAGAACAAGAATAACAAATGAAGTGTTATATATAGCCCTAGCAAAAAGAAAAAACTATACCTTATTTATGAGCTGATGAATAAAAATTAACTGTTATTAACTCAGAGAAAGAATATGAGCTGGTATATATAGCCCCAGCAAAAAGAAAAAAACTATACCTTATTTATAGGAGCCAACAAAGTCCTTTTTTACATGACATTAGCAGCATGACCGGAAAAAAAATGGCAGCACATTTCAAGTTCCAATCATAGATGACATAACAGTTTACAGCAAGGAAAAATAGCCATCAAGCGATCAATTGAGCCAATTACGTAAAACAACTTGATTACCTCTTACAGTTCTCCAGCTGTCATGGAGTAATTCCCTTGCTATCAAGCGCACCTACTCCTGACCTCGCAGTGACGATGGAAAAATTAAGACATTTCCTTCTATTAGCTCTGTTACTGCATCACGAAATCCCAAATGAGTGATTAAAAAGGCATGAAGGAAACACGAAAGTTTGATATCTAACAAAAGGATCAATTCTGTCCTCAATTATCTTCAAAGAAGCAACCTTATCGTGCCATGTAGATCTATCACCGGATAACAAATGAACAGTCTAGATTGAGTGTCACAGTATCAAGAGTATAGTAAATATACATTGTTTCTATAGTGTTTTGCGTACTACTGCAGAGTGCTGTCCGCACGGTCTCAAAACACTGTCTACCACACAGTATTCTCAATCCAAAGAGGAAACACACACTGTCGATTGATTATGAGGAACGTCATCCATGACACTTTTGACACAAGAATCTAATATGATGAGCTGCCTACGTCATACAGTGAGATGAAGCCGACCAATTGTCTAATGAACCAATATTGATATACTACTCCATACCTATGAAGCCATGAGTTGTAGTATTGATCCCCAAGAGCCTGAAATCCTGCGATGGAAAATCTTATGGTATCCAATTTTACCACCAAAAGTTGGGAAACTCAACACTCACTAAGGCAAAGGAAATGTATCATGAATTCATCTTACATATAAGAAATAAAGATTCATGAATTCATCACTCACTAAGGCAAAGGAAATGTATCTCATAAGGTAAAATTATGAGCAGCAAAAAAAATCCTCTATGCACACACATCAAGTACCACTGTGCTAATGAACATATGATCCAATACTGAAGTAAAGGAGGGGAAATACTGGCACTGAAGTTACCTTGATTTGAGAAAATCTCAAAAAGAACTTCAAATTTGTTGAAGAAGGATGCCAATATGTCTTCTCGTTTTAGTCTAGGTGAATTAGCCTTTACTTCTTGAAGTATAGTATTCAAACATGTTGTATTATCGACATTTAAACCAATACCTGAAAAGAATAAAAGGAAATCAAGTTTATCATACCGAATGTCTTGAAAACTGCCTTACCTGATATTATTTTTTCCTCAATGTTTAGTATCAAGTATCAACAGCATTCAAAATGCATGCTTACCAGTACAAATATTTGTAGATTTTTGGTTGATATGATGAGGTACAAAGAACACCGCTAACTTTTAGCCCTTTCAGATAGAGATCATTGGGCCATTTTATCCTTACATCAAGCTCTGGCAGTCCCTGTGTTTTATCACATAGATAATGTATGATGCCATAACCAAGTAGTTGGCCTCAGGGAAATAATCATAATGCAATCAATGGACAACACATGTAAATAACAAACAGGAAACATGATGATATTGCACTAAATCCTCACCTTAGCATAGCACAGTTCTTTGATGGCTTCAGACATGGCAAGGCAAACGACATATTGCAAAAGAGGCCACTTCCACACATCCCCCATCTACGATGTGAAAGAGAACATGAGACATACTGGTGGTGATTCCCACACACATTCTTTGATCAGCCTGCATAATTCATTAGGAAATATCATATTTTGACCTAAAGATACCACACATTGTGGCAAACTGGTAATAACCAAAAGGACAAACAAAACACTCTTAAATGCTTAATAGGGTATGGTTTTAAATCAAGCATACATAAGTACGTAAACCAAGGAAGTTCCACGGGCACACATAAGTACTAATTGATGATAACAACATGAATACATTTCAATTTGCCTGATTCCAAAGTTGAATTGGCAGGTTTCTCCATCGCTGACAACTGAGACGAACAAATGACCAAATCGGGAACACCTGATTTGATTCATCAGGAAACTCTATATTAACGAGTAACATGTTATGATTTCGTAGTCCGAGTATAAATAAAATAGAGAAATAATAATATTTGTCTTGTTTACACTTCGCATATGGGTTCCATATCCACGAATACCATGTCATGAGTGATAACAGGGCCGTAACAAAATTGGATAAATCTTGTGTCTCGATTATGCTACGTGCATAAAATCTATGTCACACTAATAGTAATACAGACATTAAAAATAACCTTCGCTTCGGTTACACTACATGCAAGCGCTCAACATTTATGAGCACTATGCAATGTTAGTAGTAATACAAGTGGGAGTAAAACCAAAAAAATGTGCATTAATCATGTTGCATGCATAGTTTCTTTAAAATGAATACTATGTCGTGCTATTAAAAATAATATCAATCAAATTAAACCTCCCCCGAGAAATAAATAGTTTCTGTCTTGTTTACACTTTGCACATGGGTTCTTTATTTGTGAATACCATGTCATGAGTAGTAATACAGACGTGACAAAAAGGAATAAACTACGTGTCTCAATTATGCTATGTGCATAAAATCTGTATCATGCTAGTAGTAACATAGACATTAAAAACAACACTCGCTTCGGTTACGCAGCATGCAAGCGCTCAACATTTGCGAGCATTATGCAATGCTAGTAGTAATACAAGGTGGAGTAAAACAAAAACAAAATGAAATTATCAAATAAAATGAACTACGTGCATATGTTCTTTAAAAATGAATACAATGTTAATAATAATAATAATAATAATGAATACAATTAAAATACCTTCGAACAAGCATCCATCAGTGACGTCCAAAAGACTTTTCTTTTATATTTTGTAATGGTCATACGTTGTAATTTGTTTTAATCTCTATGTTGGAATTCTTAATCAGGGGTTTTCTCGCAAGAGATATAATTAACAAATTTTTTATGTAAATATATGAATTATAGAAGTAATGTACCTGCAATTCTTGATTCTCTTTGTCTCATTTTCACCTAAAATTAATTAACTTTTCTCTAATGACGTGGAGGCGGGTTCACTCCCAATTTCCTGTCATCACTTATGCATGCCATGGTATTTCTTGCCACGATTTATCTCAATCATTGAGTGTTGTTAGTAGATACATGACTAATCCTGGCAAAGAGCATTGTAAAACAGTTTAATGGATTTTCAGATACTTGTGGGACACATCTGATGCTTGTTTACAGTTTGGGAAGACTTAAGATGGAATCATTGGTTATGTGGACTCAGATTTTGCTAAAAATTTGGATAAGAGAAGATCTCTTACTGGTTATATGTTCACTATTGGAGGATATGTTGTTAGTTGGAAAGCAAGTATGCAAGTTACAGTTGCATTGTCCACTACAAAAGCCGAGTTTATGGATATTTCTAAAGCTTGCAAAGAAGTTGTTTTTCTAAGAAGTTTCTTTACTGAGCTTTGTGGAAATAGGTCTTGCACTACAATATTCTACAACAGTCAAAGCACTATTTTATAACACCCCAGCCCAACACTTGTAAGATCGAGGAGGCCGACTAGAGGAGGGTGAATATGCGGTTTTTAAAATCTTTTGGCTAAAACCAAGTTTTATGCGGAATTACAAATCAATTCGATTTTGCTCAATTAAAATATAAATCAACTAGTCTTGACTAAGTGCACCAACAATATAAGACTATTGATAATGATAGCAATCATACAAAGACATGTAAGCAATTTAATTCTAGGAATGTAAATTACACAAGGTAAATCAGAAGAGAGCAAACCACAATGACACAAGGACATTTGACCGTGGTGTTCGGAGACTTGCCGGTCTCCCCTAATCCACATTGAGGTAAGCCCAAACTAATTGGACCGGCTCCACGAATTAAGCTAAACACCTCAATTCCACTAGTGGTAGCTCTTTCCCGCTCCGGTTTGGTGAGCTCCAACCTTCACAACACGCTGAGTCTTCTCACAAGCTTCTTGAGAAGATCACTGGACCACGACGCCTCAATGCCGTCTAGGTGTCGGCAAACACCAAGAGTAATAAGCCAAGCCCCTTACTTGACTCTCACCACGTGCAACAAATGCACAAACTCAAGTGGATACGAAATCCACCTCTATATGCAACTAGAGACCTCTCCCTTACTCATAAGGTGCAACACATGTACAATTGAGAGGAGAAGCTCACACTAGCTCAAGTGAGTGAAATGGGATGCCAAAAGTTGTCTCTCAACAGGCTAAGGTGGGTATTTATAGCTCACACACAAAAACTAGTCGTTGGGAGCAGAAATCAACAAACTTAGCCAAAATGCGGTAGTACCACTGTTCAAAGCCCGGTACTACCGTTTTTTGGCTCAACGGTCAGAAAGGGTGCATTAAAGGCTTAAAAACTAGCTGTTAAAAATTTGGTGCGGTACTACCGCACTCACAAGGGTCAACGGTAGTACCTCTCTTTTTGGGCAGTGGTTCCACAGCCCAGATTCAGCACAGCCAACACTCGGTAAAAAGGTCATAACTTTTGACTTCAATGTCGGAATTGAGTGATCTTGAACTCTATGGAAAGCTTATTCAGAGGGCTACACAACACACCTATTTGATTGATCTCAAATATATTTTATCAAATAAAAAAGCGCAACTCCAAAGACCCACTACCATAGTCTAAGTCCAAAGAAATAGCAAAAAGCAAGCTTAGACCATGCTAAGGGAAAATGTATGAATCCCAACAATTTGCAAAACACATTTGCAAACCGAGATCATGCCACAAGGAGTAGGTACATGGACTTCAACCATTTGCAAAGTATAGTCACATGCTATAAGGATTAAATGCATGAGCCTTAACTATTTGCAAAACACATTCACAAATAATAACATCATGCCACGGAGAGCTAGAGCAAGCAATATTGAGCTATCAATACATGATGAGACTCAAGCTACTAGACAAGATCCCTCTTAATAGTACGGCAAACTTATACTAGCAATCCGATCTTCCAACCAAACACTAAGACCGGTAAAAGACTAGGAACACATCCTTAGCCCTAGCTAGTCATACATTTGCCTTGAGCATGTTCTTGAAGCTTGATGACGCACATCTTCACTTCAAGTCCGGGTCATCGTCTTGACATGCATCAACCTATGATGTATCATTTACTTGACCTCCATCAACACATGATGAGTCTTCTCTTGACTTGATAATCAACTCATGATCATCTCCTCTTTGAGATCTTGATATGCATCAACACATGATGCATCCTCTTCTTGAACCTTGACTTGATGACGATCAACTCATGACGCCATCCGATGTCTTCATCACCCTGGAACATAACATATTCATCAAACTCATGGAAAATATTAATTTCACAATGATTAACATTAATTACCAAGATATACCAGCAATAAATACTTCTGAACAAGCCATTATTGACAGGTGTGGTACTACCGCCATTGATTATGCGGTAGTTCCACTCTCCAGTAGTTCCAATCACATGGGCGATATGACCGCTCTCCCTTGAGGTCCAAAAGGGCACTTGTTGGAAAAAAACGTACTGCTACCAAATCGGTTACATTGGGTTGCGGTAGTTCCGCCAAGTAAATTGCGGTCATACCGCTGAGCGGTAGTTCTGCCAAATAAGCTCCGGTACTACCGCACATCGATAGTATTGCTTACCAAATGCGGTCATACTGATTTCCAGTGAAATTCTTCTAGAAGCTTTTCGAAATGCAATGCATGACTCCTTTGTCTTGAGCCATATCGATCTTTTATCATCTTTGCATTTTCTTTTCATGTCATCATTCAAACTCCGGGACTAAGCCTTGAAAATATCTTAGCATACACATTAGTCCCACAACACAATTGCAATTAATTGAATATAAAGTAATATGAGTATATATGAACTACACAAATTTTATGTACTCAAAGGATATATTTCAAAGTAGAGATCCCCAATATATGTGGATAAAGAAATATAGATCAATACTAATGAAACCACAAAACATAGAGTGAACTCCCCCTAAATATATGCATACACGAATGTGTAATAAAAATATGTGCACATATTCAAATTAGACTTTTAGTGGAGTTTAACCTATATTTTGGATCCGAGGAACGCAACAAGATATAGGAATATGATGTCGAATACATACCTCTTTGATTTTTACCTTTTCATCCACATAAGACTACACAATAGGTATATCAATAGAAGTGTTAGTCTCACATATAGATTTATCATTAATCACTAAAATACTCTATTAACTCATAATAGCGGGTCTAGATTCTTCAACACTGAGCCCGGAATACCACTAAACTACAATATAAATTTCAACATCAATTAACATATAATTACAACATGCATATGAACGATAAAACCCATCCATGGGGTCACAATAATACAAGCATAATGATATGGCAATCATAGATGATTTATTCCTAAAAACATAGCAACGTAATAAACCAAGATTAACTTATCATCTAAGGTTATTCAACACCATCATGTCCTAAATATAAATCATCATGCTATATTAAAAGTTTCTCAATGCCAATGAATCAAATAATTGGGTGTAGGTTGTGATTCCAAGTGCGCTAGCTATTCCTAAGTAAAACGTCACCAACGGTCGCATAAAAACAACAATAGAGCAAGAATGAGTCCAAGACTCAGCAAATACGTAATAAAGCCATAAACAACAGTTTATCAACCATAATCAAGCTTATAATCATCATCTTTTTATTTAACGCCATTCTCATACTCAAATAAACAAGTCATATTCTATATAGGTAAATTTGCATAATTTAACAATTTACTCATATATGCATATACACCATCATGCTTATGCTCATATGCATCTCATCAGCTGATAAAGGTATAGCGGAGTGTTTACCCATCGATGACACACTCTATTCTTCACTCCCGTGAAGTCCCCACCAAAGTAGGATTTTATCTAAAGCACTCTAAACTAGTCATGTATCTTTCTCATCGACCTTACCGGAATAGTTACATAACTTTCTCACCGACCTAGCTCGTGCAACTCCTGTCATAATGAATGTAAATGATGCAGCATCTCTAATTATTCATCAACATAATTCATCTTGTTAACTCAATCTCTCATTCTCATTAACTCAATATTATACTCTCACTCACCCAATGTCATCATTATCATGTATAAGGATAAGCTTAACGAAATCATAATAAATAGCATGATAAGTAATATCAATGACAATGACGAACAACCCGTTGTTCACCCCTCTACCATGTACTTGCCACTTAGCCCTTCGAAGCCGGATGATGAAATTGTGGCATGGCGTATGAGGCCAAAGTCCCTGAATAAGCAAGTAGTAACACACACTAAAAAACATCATCAAAATCATATCATCACAGCACCAACCCGTCACACTAATCGATTTCGCATGTTTACGCCAAACCGACCAAATTAACCTAAATCTACCAGACGCACTACCCGTTGTCGCAGTAGTAAAACAGCTCTAACTTATTCATACGAACTCCAAATTCAACCAACCAAGACTTTATGGAATCCTCATGAAACAAACTATATTTTCTTAGTTATGATGAAACTCTGATTCTACCATTTTCTACCATGTTTCTTTACCCGAAGACCGTTCTAGATTCTGTCAGAACAACCCGATTCACAATTTTATATATTTAATTCTACAACTTAAACATATATGAATAATATGAGTTATGGAAACTACATAATATTTCCTACAATATTCAAGTTTACATAAATTTTTAATTTTACCAATTTATACACGAAAGCGATCCAACTACACGAAGTCTGCCGTCTACGTCCCGAATCTGGACAGCATCCTTCCAGAGGCTGTAACTTTTCACTCGCTACTCCATTTTTAATGATCCATAAATCCATCTTCTCCTTGGCCAAACGTTCTAAAAACGGATTAGAGATAATCTAGGATAAATCTAATGGGTTCAGATCGTTACCCTCGGAGACATGAAGCCAAAGCACAAATTTTCTATTTTTTCCCCTTCTCTTCCCTCTTCCGTTGGCCGAGCAAGGAGGCAGCAAGGGTGGTGCTACAGTAACCATGACGGCGCTACAGTTCCATGGCGTCGCTACAGTAATAGGCGTCTATGGTATTGTTCCCCCCTCTTAAACCAGCTTCCTACTTGGGCCGAAAGCCCACGGCATAGGTTCTCCAATAAAAGCAAAAAACGTCCCTCTGAAACCTCCAATTCTTTCTCTAATTCAATTTAATTTTAATACTAATCACTTATTTGTTTTATGTTTAAACGAGATATTGCATATTTGCCTTACAAAGGATCAGATGTTTCATGAGAGAACGAAAGACATTGCCATCAGATGTAATTACATTCGAGGTGTCATTACTCAAGGCGACATTAAAGTCAACAAGATAAGTTCTCATGATAATCCAGCTGATATGATAGCAAAGCCAGTTCCTACCGCTAAGTTTGAGCTTTCCTCATACTTAGTTAGTATCATTCAGTAGTCCTATAGACGTTCGGCACATAAGGTGTTAATACTAATATGTTTCAAGGTGGAAATTGTTGAGTTTGAGTGTGATATGAATTTTATTTTCTGCTCCAGTTCATAGTTATACTTCTACGCGGGGTCTTTCATGTACCATTATAAATATATCCCTCTAGTCCATAGGAAAGAGAAAAAGTTTTATTGTAAATATCTTCTTATATAGTGATATTGTCTTCAGGTACTCGTGTTTTTTTTTTCCCGAAAGAGTTTTCACGTAAAATCTGTATCTCTCGTTCGTAATTTTCTTTTTTTCGGTGCATTATTTACAACACTGGTGCGTCCATTTAGCCCAACATTGCATCTTTTCCTCTGTTTTGCACGAACATGTACAGAGTAACCAAACATTCTTGTTCTTCATGTGTTCCGAATTTCTTTGTTAAACAATTCTCTGTACAACAATATACGTACACAAGATACATCGAAGTACATACAACACTGACGTAAAGAATCTCTCTCTTTATAAGTTACAAGCAGCAGCGGGGGAAAATCGAACAAATTTTGCCCATCAATTAATCAGCGCAGCGCAGGACCATCAGCCAAGCAATCCGATAGGTAACAAGAGGAAGGGACCAGAAAGGTCTTGACGACGCGATTCCTCTCGTCCTTACCAAACTCCCAAGCTTCGCCAGTGATCTCCTTCTTCCTCAGGTCGTACTCCACGATCTTCCATGGCGACCACATGTACACCGCGTCCTTCTCCGGGTGCAGCGCCAAGAACCTGACCTCGTCACCTCCCCTGCACCCTCCTTGCACGAAATCGTCGACTTTCACTGCGTGCTTCAGGCGCCATTGGCGTGTGGATGATGAGTCCTCCTCGAGCGCCCAGACCTTCAGCAACTCGCCATCGCTGCCGACGTAGTGCAGCCGGCCGCCGGAGTGCGCGACGCGGCCGTCCCCGTCCATCGGCTCGGGCAGCTCGATGACTGAGCATGCGAATTCGGCGACGTCCATGCGAACGACGCAGTCTGGGTCGGAGGCCAGGATGTAGACGCCGCCGTCGTGGTAGTGCATTGAGCCAGAGAGCGAGCCCGCCGGGACGCCGAACTCCGGGCTGCGCACGGTCCACGTCCACGTCTCCGACGAGAACACCTCGATCACCGCGCCGCGCTCGCGCCACCCGGTGAAGTTGATCACGTGGTAGTGCGGAGAGTTGAAGGGATCGAACGCCAGCATGGACAGCCGCGCCTCCCTCGCTGGCCTGGGGAGAGCCACCCACCTCCTCGTCACCGGGTTAACGACGTAGAACTCCGGCGTGCCAGGGGAGCGGTACAGGAGCAGGCCGTTGCAGGCGTCGCAGACGACGGCGCCTTCCTGGGACGGGAAGAAGCCGAGGTCGCAGTCCTCTAGCCGGCTGTCGTCGGCAGCGCACGCGTACCGCGGCTTGTTTTGGCAGGCAGGGTCATCCGGGAAGTAGACCATGGACATGTGCAGGGGGAGCCTGCGGCGGAGGTAGTCGTCGGAGATGGTGGTGCACCAGTTCTTGGAGACGCACTTGGACCGCGCCACGGACTTGAAGGGGAGTCTCAGGATGATCTCGGTGAGCAGATCATCGCCCAGGTTGATTTCAGTCTCATTGGCGAAGTTAATGTCACTGCCCATGGAGGAACTCTTCAGGATTGGCATTGTTGGCTGGCTGTGTTTCTGAGACAGAGGAGAGGAAACAGAAGTAAGTTTGAAGAATTTTGCAGAAAAGATGACGATCACGATGCAAGTATGAAGTATGCTTAGATAAAAGGGGCTATAAATAGGCAACCTCCAAATGGCAATTGATTTATTGATTTATTTAATTTTTTAATAATATTTTAAACTTAATCCCCCGTTAACTCTATTTCAATTCTGATCCATTTGGTCACGCCATTACCCGTGGTGTGACCAAACTGTTCTGTCACGCTAACTATCGCGGCATGGCCAAAACTGCCACGCAAACCTTCGCAGGCACGGCGTGCTAGCTTGGAGGGCTTGTGTGGCAGATGTCACGCCAGATCCCATAGCGTAACCACTGACCAGCTAACTTATCACGCCAACGCGCGTAGCGTGACAGTGGCGACTTAGCTCGCGCAGCCCAACCAGTTCTTCATTTTCCCTGTCTTCCCCGTCTCACTCCCGTGTGCCCTCTCTCCTCCCGTGCCCAACCCTAGCTACTCCGTCCTCCCGCTGCCGGTAATCGTCCCCCCTCCGCCGCCCGTCCCCGTATTCAGGTCAATAACATATGGAGGTTAATTACATATCAGTTTTGCTATTCGTATGTTGTATTATTATTTTGTTAACTCTAGCAAACTTGATTTTTCTAACCTTTGGATTAGCTTTTGGGTGTGTTTGATCTATTTTTTATCCAAAATTTATAAAACGCGATCTTACACTTAAGAAAGCATAAGCCATATATATGATTATTTTGTTAACTCTAGCAAACTTGATTTTTCTGACCTTTGGATTAGCTTTTGGGTGTGTGTTTGATCTATTTTTTTATCCAATATTTATAAAATGCGATCTTACACTTAAGAAAGCATAAGTCATATAAGACATCCCTAATTACATATAACTTGATTAATTTGTGATAAGAACTTCTGTACATATCATTTCTCCTCGTGTACTGAGAACTTTAGTAGTAGTGAGCTTGGTACTATGAAATGGCAACATGCTAATGTCCTTTTTGGCCAAGCTAAGTTTTTTTTTTAAAAAAAACCAACTTAGGATATTTCAACTTATCAACCCAGAAGTCTCTTTTCACCGGTTTCAGCTTAATTTAGACCGAACAACCTGCTTGGCGCTTATTTTAAACTTACAACAATACTACCAAATTAACTAACCTATACTTAAGCCAAGAAGCTCCAAACGATAAAGTTGAAACTTGGCCGAACAACCCTAGCTAAGATACCCATCTCAATGGAAGAATTATGCTGCAATCTAGGATGACATGCAATTATTTCGTGATAATTCAAAATGGCCCACACTAATTGGTATGGCTCGGTGGCGTTTAATGGGTGCGTATCCATTGACATGTACATGTATTCGTAGTTCCATACGGACCATAATGCCATGTCCCTAGCCCCCAAAGCAATAATTAATCGACCAAAACCTGATGGTCACTAGAGCAGGTTTTCCTTAGCCAAATCACGGCACTATTCATAAACCCTCTAACCTGTACTACTACTACTAATCTAGTAAGCCATTGCACATGCACGAGCCAAGTACTATGGTGTCTTGATGCTCACCGTGGGTATTGATGCGGAGGACCAGCTGATTCCATTAGCATTCGCACCGACTCCCACGCAGCCAACTCAGGCTATGCCTCCGCGCCGTAAATGACGTGATCGCGCAAACATTAGTTCGGTAAACATCGTCGAGGGCACGCGACACGAAAATCCAGCATCTAGGTTCACACCGGGAACGGGTGCGCGCCGAAAGCGCAAGTGATGTAATGAATGGGTATGTGCATGTATGCAAGTTCATGTTGAATGAAATTAGATGATTGATGGATAATTCTTATTGAATGAAATGGTGGCATGCAATGAATTTTTTGAATTGATATATGCATACATGTCTATGTTTGAACGAAATGATTGAATTATACATGCATAGATGATTCTTATAGAGGTACTGTCACGCTAGGGATCATGGTGTGACTGACTAGAACTGTCATGCCTGGGATCGTGGCGTGACAGGACTTAGCCCCCAGAAGCAGGGTGCTGGCTTGCAACTCCTCTGGAGTTGCCCACGCATTAGTCCTATCACGCCAATGACCTTGGCGTGACACACTGCTCCAGTCACTCTAGGAATCTTAGCGTGACAGGACTTAGCACCAGAGAGCGACGACGTTTTTATAACTCCTCTAGAACTGCACAAACCCTAGTGTGGCGGCACAGTTAGGCCACGCCAGGGCTCATGGCATGACAGAGTAGTCCAGTCACGCCAGTATACATAACGTGGCAGGACTTGACCCCAGAAAGCCTCTCCTCTCTCTCTCTCTCTCTGGCCAAGCGAGTGACGGACAAGGGGAATGCTCCTGCATGAGCCCAAGAAAGCATACGAGTACGACAAGGCGAAGCGAGCAGCGGACAAGGGGAAGGCTCCTGCAAGTGAGACCATGGGCTGTACTACCGCTCCCCGTCGCCCGGGCGCATTCCGGATAAAAGAGGTAAGTTTTGTTCATTAATCATCATAATTATTTATTTGGCCTGACGTTGCGTTATCCTAACATCGTTCAACCGTCCAGCCCGTCTCGCAGGACATGGATGACTTCGAGACTGACTGTCGTCGCCGTGGGCAGCAAGGGGATAAGAGGAAGGCTCCTGCAAGTGAGACTGTCGGGCGTACTACCGCTCCCCGTCGCCCGAGCGCAATCCAGATCCAAGAGGTAAGTTATGTTCAGTATGCATCATACTTATTAATTTAGCATGATGTTGTCTTATCCTAACATCATTAAACCGTACACCCTATCTCGCAGGACATGGATGACTTTGAGACTGGCCGTCGCTGTTGCTGTCAGGGGTAACAAGGAGACAAGGGGAAGGGAGCAATGGGCCGTGCGAAACAAATGATCTTTGTTCCAATCGAATTTATTTCTATTCCAAAAAGGTGCATATGTATCGTAGGAGTATTTCAGTTTGTTGCATCATGCATGATGTCGTTTCTTATGCACATAACTAAACCCTATACGCCGTGTAATTTACAACTTTATTATAAAGTCTATTTCAATTCGCGACTGCGTTGTAAAGCGGACTTCAAATCTCGTCGTCTTTTCGTATTCAATTCTTAGCGTAGCAAGGCATGCAACAACATATAAAAAAGATCCAAAATACGTGTTCTGAAAGCATGCACGAAATGGTCTATGACCCCCAAAGTGACGACGAGCACCACCTATCATTGTAATAGGATGGGATGTGCATGTCTAATCATCCATTTGTTCATTCAAACTAACAACATCGTAGGTCCGAAATAAAATCTACTGCTTAGGATTGCGCATTCACTTAGCACCGTTCAATTCTTGCTAAAATTTTTAGAACAGACGTCCGTGAAAAATCAAATGCTAAGAACAAGGTACATGAGAATGAACTTGTGCATTATAATTTCATCTTTCGTGCCAAATGGTCCACATATCTTATACAACAAACATAAAATATCATCGTCCAGGAACTCCTTTAAATAATGTTCGGCCCTATCACGCCAACGCTCGTAGCGTGACAAGGCGGGTTAGACCACGCTCAGATTGGTGACGTGACAGTATGATTTGACTATACCACGAGTGGTGGTGTGACAAAAAAATCAGAATTGAAAATAAAGTTAGCGAGGAGTTCAGTTTAAAATACTATTAAAAAAGTAAATAATAAAAACAAATTCTTGGTAATTATACACGTATCATTCCATATACACGATAACACGAAACGACGCTTTTGGGGGGTGGGGGGTTATAAAGTATCAGTCTTGTGTCCAGGTCCCACCTAGAATTATTGAAGCCCGCGTGTGCGCCGACGTGTCTAGTAGGCCAGTTAACAACAACAAAAACTTTGTCCGGTGTATACCAATGAGCCAATAACCGTCAGAGCTCAGAGCCTATGACACGTGTATACTCCCAACCCAAGTACCAATCAAACGAAACTGGACTTCGCAGTTTCCAGTGCCTTCGTTGCAGTTTTTCTGCCTCCGATGTTCCGTTTTTTCCGTCGCCATGATTCAAACCGCAAAAAAAAGAGAGAGAAGGATACCCGCAATCCCGCGTTCGTTGGGTGCGTGTCAATGCGGCATATGGTGGCATGCACCGTCGTCGTGGCCATCCCCACCACCGCCCCCAACGGCCATCCAGTTTAACTAGGACCACTCTGCTTATTTTGCGCGCACACAACGGAACGAACACTCCTATTTTGGTCATCAGGTAGTGGCGTAGCGCATTGAATCTTGAAACTGGCGGTGGATGCGTGCACGTCAAACTAAAGAGCTACTGGGACGCCTAAGCATAAGCCCTGAGCATAATTGCATAAATAAATCCCTTAATTTAGTGGCGTACTTAACGCGGCGATCGATTGCCCGGAAGCGCAAGAATCTGGGAACCGACCATGTGCGTGCACTACTCTTACCTGTACATGGGAAATGGCGGGTAATGGTCGCAACGTGAAGATATTCCAGCTATCTTCCCCATTCCTGAGGCGAATTAAGATGGAAAAAGGATCGGATCCCCAACTAACTACACTTTGCAAGCTAATCGTATCGTGCAAACGAGTGAACGACACCAGCAAGCACGTTCTTACTCTGCTCCGCGCATCACCGGGCACGGCGCGGAGCTACGGCCCTTTTTGCACTGACGTCGTGCGGTGCAGCTCTCCGCGCGCCCACGAGGTTGTGCGGACGCGCGGCGGGATCGCGCGAGCACCTGGACGGCCGCACCACGGCGCCGCGCGGGCGGCTGATCGAGATGGGCCGGATGGCACGGTGCCGGTGGGCGGGGTGGCGTCGCGCACTGGGGTAGTTTAGTTGGGCAGTTGCGGCGACCGCGCTACGGGATCACTTTCCGGGCCGCGTTGGGTGGGGAGTGGGCGAACGCGGCCTGCGCGGTTGGCTCGGGCGGGCTAGTCGCAAGGCGAGCACAACTGCGCTGTGCACTGTGCTGTCTATGCAGCGGCAGATGGGTTGGGGCGAACCCACAAACTCCACGCTCCGGCATGGAGCCCAAATGCACAGAATGGGCAACACACATGGCCCGGGTATCTCGTCCAGGTACGGGACAGAGGGGGCGTAGTCTCGGCCTCTCGGGTCGGCCCAAAGTCAAGCAAATGCAACTATGCAGAAATGCAGCCTTGTGTAAAACTGTGTTGAGCCGTACAACGTATTGAACCGTAGAAGTTCAGTACTTCAAAATTTGAGAAACACCATAAGATTCCTCTGTGTGTGTAAGAGAGAGAAAACAACTCACAGTTGCCGAGGCTTGCACGCTGATACGAGATTTGTTCGCCCTACAGTGCAGCTGGAGAGGCGGAGACAGATCTGCTGTGTCGTGCGTGCTTCAGTCACGAACCAGTACGGAACCACCGCCTAATCTGACGCATGTACAATATCTGATAGATGCAGTAATTTATTATCTATAAGAATTCTATATCACCTATAGACAAAGACTAAAGATAAATTTCATCTGATAGTACAAACAAATTCTTTGTCTTTTTAGTTGTATTTATAGAACACATAATCTTTTAATACTTTTCTTGTTTATTGTGCTATAGTCGGTTATAGAATTGTAGACAATATTTTTCTATCTTTATTTCTTTCACCTACGTCAGAAAAAATCCTACATAACAGTAACTATATATCACTATAAACGACTAGCATAACCCTATTATACATGCTCGGAGATACTGAGGAGATTGAGGAGGAGAGGTGGCCAGACGATGTCGAGGTAGGTTAGGCTGGTTATTATGCCACAAGCTAGGCTAGTTGCTGGTGTCTCCTGCCTCCAAGTGCGAACAACGACTCCTCGTCTCATGGACGTGCGGAGTGCGTGCGTGCATGACAACATGATATGTTTCCATGAGAGACACCTGGCCCTTATCAGGCTGGAAAGGCAGAACAGTGAAGGAGGCTTTTAAAAAAAAAATTGTACTGAAGGGGCTCAAGTCAGCTGTCTCTTCCCTTATCATGCACCCTTTGTGTCCAAGAAGAAGTCGTTTTGAGTTACTTTAGCAATCTTTATCTTTTAAGTATTTAGATTAGACATACGAAAATGATATATGTAGATTTTTCTTGAAAAATACTTTTATAATTTTGTTAGATTTTATAAATATATTATAATAAAAATAAATAATTAAAGTTGTATTTTAGAGATCGTATATGTCTAAAACAACTTTCTTTTATGATTGGATGGAGTAAGATTCTAGACAATGTGTAGGAGATTCGGGGAGGGAAGAGAAGGAGAAAACACATTCCTTGCATGAGAGACGACTTGGCACACAACACAATCAACAAAAATCCTCGTCGATGAGAAGATTGTTGGTGTACGTCAGTACATCTCTGGTGCGTTACATGGTCGTTGATAATCCAAATCTGAATTATATATTCTTTTACTCAACCTCGAACTCCAATCAGCAAAAAACCGAAGCACGTATAGGAGGCTCTCATTTTCTGGGGTGCAGAACACGTCGTCGAGTTCCGCCAATGTGGCTGCCGTACAGTTCAAGTTCTTCTTCACCTGTTTGTTTGAGGAAAATTCTTCTTCACCTGTCATCGTGCGTTCATGTTCTAGAAAGTTACTGGAATCGGTTGTAATTCTATACTTCTCTAGGGGCCTCTATAAAAAAAAAGCGGGATGCATGTACCGAACTTTCGTTGACGCCAGAGTTAAACCCGCTAGGGCAAAAGTGTCTTTCTTTTTTCAGAAAGTAAATTTCATATAGCTACACTACATTGTTCAAACTATCACAAAACCACACCATTAAGAAAAGTTTTCAAAGAACTACATATAGATTGCCAAAATGTATTAAAAAAAACTACACTTTTAAGAAAAATTCGTTATCGGCAGTGGTATGATAGCATAGACCCACTGGCGTGAGACACATGGTGTCCGACCATTGCTTAGAACATATTGTGGTTTAAAGTGTAGTTTTCTAATATGTTTTCCAATCGAGTGTAGTTTTGTAAAATTTTCATTGTCTCTCTTGCTGTGGACCCGTGCTATCCTATTGTGTAACAATCCAAAAAAATTAAATTCTCTATTATTTATGTTTAAAATAGTAAGGTATGTATTTATGAGATTTAGCCTGCATTTTTGGATATTTATTCAAAACATTTCTCTAATAAAAACAAAAACAAATGATTTTTTAGAATCATTAATGGTTGGTAAAATAGTATAAATATTTTTTAAATAACATATGTAATTAGGGGTCTATATACAAAATTTCATATTTTTTGGAGTTGGTTTGCTATTTTTAAAAACTGAAACTCGTTTTCTGAATAAAATTAATTAGGAAAGGAATTAAATTTCGATTTTCCTTCTTCGACGATAACAGTATCTCGGCCCAGCCCATAGCCGCTTTCGGTTTCCGGCCCACGCACTGCCCCCGGCCGAAGCCACCACCTTCCTTTTTCTCCGTGCGAAAACGCGTCCCACCCAGTGCGCCTTCTTTCCGTATAGCTTCGTCGCAGCCGCTGACGCGTGGGTCCAGGACCCTTCGTCCACCTATCGCCCTCATGGCGCAGATGCTATCGCACAGGGCCATGTACCTCTGGGTCACCGAAGGTGGCGACCCCGAGGCAGCCGTCTTGGTTGGCATGGTTGGGTTCATAGAAATCTTCAATGCAGTCACCATGGGTGTTGTTCCTCCAGCTTGATTGGAGGCTGCAGAGTGCAGATTCATCTTGCGTGTAGGAAATTTTGGCAACTGGATGGATTTTAGGGTGCGCACTCTTTTCTTGATCGATTTAGTAACTGCAGCCATTTTTTTTATGAGAAACAGTAGGGGAGGCTATATAAACATATATAAGGGGAAAGTAAAGGTTTATGTATAGAAAAACAAAAACATAAATATTGTACAGGGGAGGCCTCTACTGCTGCCAATTTTATTAAGGTCAAGAGGGGGAAAAGGAAATACAGCGAACCACTCGCTGCTGCCAGCCTGACACGGAGCAGCAAGGAACTCAAAACTCAAGCCCTATTAGCTGGTGAGAATACATTCCAAGCCCAACTCCTGACTGATTTACTAGTTAGAACTATGTCAACTGTATAGCTCTTTCAATGGTTTTCTATTAGGTGGATGAAATGTGGTTTGGGTTAAAGGAGGCTAAATGAGTGAGCTTGGCTTGTTGAAGCCTTAGGCCAATTTTACATGTAGATGGTACTTTCTCCATCTTTTCAACAGAGAGATCAGTTCTGTTGTCCCCTGATTGTTTTCTGCTGCAATTTAGCTGAATTCAGGTTATGAGTGATTCGGTAAACAATTTGAAATGGTACGTAGTAAGTATATCAGATAATGATTAAATACAATGTCTTGTATAGTCGCTCTTGCAACAGTGAACAAACGAGAATTCAAATACATCTGACAGAAAAAAAAAAGAAAAAAGATATCATTCTGCTTCTGGTGGAGGCCTGTGATAACAAGTGATATTTTGTTGTAATGGTAATGTTGTTTCACAGGTATCCCACACTAATCCTTCCTTAGCTCAATGCAGTCACGGTGGGCGCCAGAGCTGTTGATGACGACAATTTCCAATCTATCTCCCTGTAAAATTCATGGAACATTTTTTTTGAGTCGGAATGTTTAATTAGTCAATAGTAATCATTGCGCATCTAAGGGCAAGAAAGTAGCATACAGTGTATATATCTCGCTCTGTGGCTGATGCAAAAACGTCCTTCACCAGATCAATCGCATCCGATTCAGACAAGGGTGTCACTGCATCCTGCAGAATTAGCATGGCATAAGAGTTCTGATACGTCAAAAGAATTATACATTGCAACTCACAGCAAAAGGTTATTTTGATTATTTCATTTTCATATATAATTATTTGCTTTTCAAGAGCCTGTCATTGTTAACTACCATTGGCCACGGCAAGGTTAACAAAACAACTCAGCAGAGGATTAAACCAAAAAAATAAGTCTACTGTGCCAACCAGTTATTAACACTGGAGATATATATAACTCACCCGAGCTGGCAGTAGTAGAGGACTAGGTGATTTCAACTGGTTGTCTAGCACAGGCATCATCAACGCTGAACCTGTTCCCTGAGCACTATAACCAGTCCGCTCATACGACCCAACAGCATCGTATGTGAAGACACAGCCTTTACCTGTGAAAGGAGAAGAAATGCTCAGAGGCATGATCATACTGCGATCAATGTAAGAAAGAAGGAACCTGGATCATACCCTGGCTGTCCAGTCCACCCAACACGTTGAAAGCATAGTATGGGAAGAATCTTTTATAATAGAGTGTGTTTGACAGTAATTGCGCCATCGCAGGGCAGCTCATCTTCTTGTTATGGTTGTGTTCATAGACCTAAAAAAGCAGAAATGTTAACACATCAGAAACTTGTCCTGATATGATTCAGGATTACATAATTATTGTTACCCATACAGTCTGCATTCCCATATTAAACAGATAATGTGGTTTGGTATGGAGGCAATCTAGCTACCGTAGTGCAATGATCAAAACTGAATAATGAAGGACCATGTAAGAACAGACACCTTATGGTGGTTCAAGTTAATATAGAAACAGAACATTGGATCACAATCGCCACATAGTTTATTGGAGTATTGCAATAAGGTCATTGAAAGAGTGGTTAACTCTGAAAATGTCTTATAGATGGTTTCAGAGCTCAGTCACTTTTTTTTTTGAAACAGTGGGCAGGGCCCCCGATCTTTTATTAGAAACCACAAGTAGCTACAGAGTGCGGAGTAGAGCTTAGTCAGTCGTTAGACTTACCAATTCCTTTGCAACCAGGTTCTTCTGCAGAGCTTTGATATCACCTTGAAATCCAGATGAGGCCAAAACACATTTGTCCGCCCTAATTGAAGGGGAGCAGAGACAACAGCATTAGCACATTCATTCAGCAATAAGGCAAGCTTTCATATCAGGATAGACAGGTTGGCTCAATGTTTGCCTATAAAAATATAAGTCACTACGTTGGGCCCAAAAGAAGTTTACGAAAGTTAATTGTAAACTCGTAGATTTTAGTATGCATGATTTGGATCAATTTTTCATCAAGTGATACATCCCGTTTACTCGTAGCATTTTATACAGCATACAGTTTCAACCAATGACGGACCTAAATTTTCAGGATAGCTGTTCGGAGTTAACGGAATATTGTTCAATGGAAAAGTAAAAGTCCACAATTGAAAAAAAAAATTCAAAGTACAAATTGTTCGTATTAGACATAACATCTCAAATAATTTAGAGTAATCACAGAACAATTAAGAAAAAAATATTTAATTAGGAATTTAGGATTTGTAATCAAGGAATTCAGGAATGGGGATGCGCGTGTTCTACTATCAACATGTGCGATCTACCTCACCGGCCCCTAGTGGTGCGGCTGGCGACTCGCAGTCCCTTTTCAAGTCCCAGGACTGCGTTTCCCACGTTGCCCGGTCTGGCTCTGCTCGACGCACGCTGCTGCCCGCTTTTCTAGCACTTGCTACCTTGCTCTTCACGTGCCGTTGCCGAGGTCAAGCCAGAGCCCATAAGCCGCCCTCGCCTGCTCACCTCACTCAACGACTGGTTGCTTGGTGGATTCATGCGCCGGTGCTACCTGACAACCCAAAAGATACATGTGTTGGGTTGAAACCTATTGGGATGTTAGGTTGGCCAGCTGGGCTGCACTACTTAAGATGAATTGCTAAGAGGGAGGTGTGGGAATGGTCTAAAATCTACTGGGGATATAAATGTGAAGTATTTATCCTAATTATCAATATAGGTCTAATATATTATATACCTACTACATACAAATTATTTTGAAAAATTGGGTGTTCAAATCAACACCCATGACCCTTGTTGGGTCCGCCCCTGGTTTCAACTAGACAAAATGGATCAGCGGTAGCAGCACCACAACTTTTCTACGCACTTGGCAAGATTTCAGCAACAGGGTATGGCTTTTCTTGATTGTTGCAAATTCTCACCCAACTGCATAACAGAGGTTGCAGGACATGTACAGTCACTGACTCCCAAACAGTAAGCACTGCATACATAAACTCACTAATTTACCTTCCAGACAGCTAAGAATCACAAACCCACCACCGCACAGACGCAGGGAAACCAAGCAGTGGGATTAGGACCGGCGAATCCGACCCCAATCTTACTCTATTCAATAACCATACATGATACATGAGAGGGAGAGGGAGGGGGAGTTGGAAGGAAGCATACAGGTGCGCGATCTTGGAGTGGTCGCGGCTGAGGATGCTGTATCCGACGGAGAGGCGGGTGTCGGCGGCGACCACGCAGTAGTCGGCCCCCGCGATGGCCACGCACGTGCCGCCGTTGTTCTCGTACGGATCGAACCTCGCCATCGCCCCCGCCGCCTCTGCTCAGAGAGAAGGAACGCGAATCACCTCGAGCTCTCCCTCGAGTCTCTTCCGACCTCTCTGCGCTGTTCTCCCTTTCCTTCTTCTTTTCGCTCTTGGTACGGTACGATACGATAGGAAGCGCGGTGAGGAGCTGAAGGCTTCGCCTATAAGGCGGAGGCGCCGCGGGAGTTGTTCTCTTCTTGTGCTGCAAGAAGAAGTCCGGGTCGGTCGCTGCCTCAGTGTCGTGACAAGCTGGAGCTGTAGTGGGCCGGCTGGGCCGTCATTTGGCCCACGGAAAACAAGATGGGAGTAGTGGGCCACTGGCCTTGTGAACGCCTGTTCGGAATAAGCCCATACTAGCCCAGAGTGAGTTATCGGGGATGTGAAGATGGGCTGGGCTGTGCCCGAAAGCCCGACCTTGAACTTGGCTGGTCTGTATGTGTGAACAGCCGAAAATCCAGAGTAACAAGGCTTAGAATGGGCCATTAGAGGGTAAGCAGCCCATCAACAAACGCATTTGCGAAGGAAGCATCCTACGGTATAAACAGCCACGTCGATGTTTTTTTTGAGCCGTTCCATCATCTTTCAATTCTGAATTAGCCTTTCGCGCTTGCCGAACGCGCAAGCTCCCACACATGGGCCCCATGCACGGCGCGTGTTCACATGAGCCTCTCCACGTGCGGGCGTGTGACGCGCGGGCGTGGCTCAGCGGCACGGGCGTCACGGTGCGCGTTCGCGCGGGGGTGGCTCAGCGGCACGGCGCACGGCAGGCCTACTAGTATCCAGGGTTTAGGATTTCGTTTCGCTAAAAAATTCGAGACCTACCGAAATGACTGAAATTGGCGAAATTTCGAATATTTTGTTTTCAATTCGTCCAAAATGCCGAAATCAGGATTTGAAATTTGACCAAAATTTGCCCGAAGGCGAAGTACTTACCGAGGACTCCATGCCCGCCGCCGCCTCTGGTGCTCCTGCTTCTTCTTGCCGCCGCCGGGTGCTCTGTCTGCCCCGCCGCTGGTGCTCCCGCTCAGTGGCGCTGGTGCTCCCGGCCGACTGGTCGCTGCCGCCTTGTACTCCCGCCGTCCCGTGCTGCAAAAGGGGAAAATGCGATTTTGTGCCTTTTGGTAGCTAGGGCAAACCGGAAAAGGGTGTCACGGGAGATGGTGGGCTTTTTGGGCCGGTGGGGGCTGCAGGACGACGCCGAAAATTCAAATAGCGCGAATTTTTTTGACCGAATGGCCCAAATTTCGGTTGGGAGCGAAATGTCCGAAATTTCGCGAAATTTCGACGAAATTTGAAACCCTGCTAGTATCTATTATCAAGGAGGAGGAACCCAAAAAAAACATTTCAGACATGGAGGTGACTGTTCCGGCCGGAGTTGCATTCGATCAACAAAAAGAACATAATCTTCTTTCTTTAATTTCTATGGAAAAGGAGGCATCCACTTAGTTAATCAGCACTTGGGTTCGAGTCCCTGTCACTTCCGAGTGGCCAGAACGCTGGAACAGCTCAGCTCCGTCGTGTGACAGTGTCCAGGCTGATGAGCCGGGCGCCTTAACTAGTATTACTTTAACTAGTGCGTGCTCATTAGCAAATGAAACCCCTCTCTTTGATTAGTTACTCTATTCTGAAACCATGACGTGAAGTGTGCTTTCTTTGTTCTTTACTTACCCATTTTTTGTTTGCCTCCGACTGCGATATTGGCTCATGCTACAATGCGTACGTACGTCTTTGCGTGCACCGTGCGCGATTGCCGGAATGTTTGATTCGCGAACTACTCCCCAGCTCACAGGAGAGGGAGGAAAAGAAAATTGAGGTTAGTGCTCATGGGAAATTTTCCTTTGAAAGTGCCAATGCAATCTCGCTCTTCCTCTCTGCCTCTCACACATGGATGGTTTTTAAAAGTTTCGTGAGTTTTTTCTTTCATGTGTTTCCCCGTTCCTATGTTTCTATTTCTGCGTTTCATGTGCTTCCCGTTCCTATTTCTGCTATGTTTTCTATTCTACGTTCCAAACAGTCCCTCAACCAATGACTCCAATACCGTCAATGACTCGATCATTCAATTTGCAAAGTTCTGTAAATCTGCTAAAGAGCCAAGGTTATGATTTTTGCTCACTTTCCTGTCACAAGTCTCAGGAGCTCTACATGACTACACATACGGACATTCCCATCCCAATTCCCAAACATAGCAGTCAAGAAGCATGACCTGGGCTGCTCAAAAGTCATGTTTCCATATATCATTCTCGACATTACAGAGCTAAAGATAAACACAGGGGGGCGAGGGTACAGTACAACAAGGTCTATTTCAGTTGTGGAAACTAGAGAGACGAACGAGGATAGCACTCCGCCTTCTGGACATGGGCTGACAACGGAATGTGCCGGTCGTTTCTTCGGCAAGCCCGGAATGGCATGAACAGAAGCTTAGAGACTAGGTCTATAGTTCCCTTTAGGAGAGCAAGGAGACTAGCGAAACAAACTCCGAGGTCACTCTGCCTTTCGATCTTGTGTTGATGACAAAATGTTCTGGGTACTTTCTGAGCAGCGCCAAAAGGCCATACCATGGCCTCCCCTTTGTTTCAGTCGGCGACCAGTCCTCTGGTGTTAGGTACTTTCGCACCCTGCTGTGGTGCCACACATTGCCAAACTGTTCAACAAGCTGCAAGTAGTCAAACGAGTTAGAGTTTGCGTGATAACACAGAGCTTTGCATGTGTGCACATGCCAGAGTGCATGTATGTGCAAGAAAAGGCAATAAGAAATATGGGATGGCTAGGTGAAACAAAGATCTCTGAACAACATCTGCTGAAGCGGGAAAATATGAACATATTATGGCAGGGGCACCAATAGGATTATCACTGTAACTGTGTAACAGTAGTGCATGTTAGATGGAGAGGGAGAGTGCAAATGTGAATGGTTTCCATGGGGCGATGGCTGCTGCTGCTTCTACTGAGAAGAAGACTGACTATATGGAGACCGCCCCCCAGGAGCGGAGATTGCTCCTCTTGAGGGCAGCTGAGGACGAGCGGGGGCTAGGAGAGAACCTAGTGCTGCCTTTTCCAAGCCACAGATGATGATTTAGTTGTTCCACAGAAGACAAATTGGACTGATCAGGGGTAAGAAACTATACTTTGGCTTCAGCATAGAAACTGTATATATGCTTTTCCAGTTTTCCCATAACAAACCTCTGTGTGAAGTTTTGCCATAGGCATCCAATCTCCAGGACCACAGAGGTCAGATAGCACTGTCGCAACAGATGACACAACGTCCTTCTCTTCTGTTTGCAGGATGTGTTGGTTGTCCATCTCCCTGTCACCCCTCGATCTTATGTCTGATCTATTGTCTGCACAAACAAAAGAAGCCAGTTGAGGCAGATTAAACAAATATTCCACCACACATGGTAAAAATAATGAGTTTGGTCTTTCAATGAACATAGCAGTATAGCACCAAACAAACAAAATACAGTAACAGTTTTCGAAATTGAAGATCCACAATTGCAAACAGGAACAAAGGAGATCAGGGGTTTGCCAAACTTACATCATATCATTTACTTATTCTTAGTTCTTGATACTATGTCTACTGTTTGCTATAGTGATAGGAGTAGCATATGTAATGCATTTAATTTATCGCTGGACATTCAGATTAAAAAAGCTTAAGAGATGCAATTATATTTGCACATTGGAAGACACATCAAGATATATCAATTCAGATATAAAAGATAATGTTCTTAAATAATTGCTTTTTTCGCACAGGATTTGCAATAGCATCTAGATGATGCTATATTCTTGTGCAGTCAGCATATGATCAGAGTTCTTTTAGGAGAACTATGAGAGTTAAAAAAAATCCTATAATAGTACATTTATGTTATAATGTGTATATTCTATATCTTTTCCCTATTCTAATATGGAATGTTGACTTACTTTGATGGCCATAAGTTGCAACATGCAAATTACTACATGAAAAGGTACAGCTAGATTGAGTGATTGACCAAGCAAAATCATCATCTACTCTACCTATCTTTTACAAGAAAAAAAATAGAAGACAAGGAAGGGCAAGTATATCCTGTAGAAGTGCAGAGCAAGGATTATGTACCACCTTCGCCCACTGTTCCTATTGCTTCAACTTTGATTCGGTGCCCGCCATAGATGTCCGACCCTACGGAAGATTTCTTGGTTCTCTTTATCAACTTTCCCCTCATTCCACTGTCATTGACGCCATTCCCAATGTCATCACCCTCCCGGCCATAATCACCTTCAAAGGAGCGATCATGAAAATCGGACAAACGAGGGCGGCCTGGTCGCACATAGGATGGTGGCGGGAGCTGTGATGGAATAATAGGAGCATGTCGAGCAGCGGCAGCTGAGGCAAAGATCGAGCGAGTGGGCAGGAGAAAGTAAAACTTCTTGTCTCCAATCTGAAGGAGGTCCTGAGAGTCAAGTTTAACAGGTGGGTTCCCTGGGAGGTGCAGAACACCCTCAACAAGGCAGCCATTTTTGCCAATGACATCGAGCGCAAATCGGCGACGCTGAAAGTCGTAGAATATCCGCGCGTGGTGTCTAGAGATGTTCATGCCTCCACCAAGGCTTGACAGATCCACATCCACTGTTGATTTCTTGCTGTTGCGCCCCAGCATGATTGAATAAGTTTGCATGTAGTACTCGAAATCCTCGCCCTGAAGCTTCGCAAACCCTGCCTCCACTTCACCGTCACCTGAAGATCCGGCAGGCATTGCACTAGTTCCCAGGGTAGCCATCTCCAAAACAGCTAGTTGCAGTAGGAAGAACAACGAAATGCTTTTGCCTTTCAGCTTCTAAGAATAAATGAGAGAGCCTGTTAAACACAGCATGGTTACATCACTACAGGGACGGACTTAAAATGGGGAAAATTTTGCGGAAACAAGCTGCTACTAGAACAACAATAAAATCAAATGCGCAGCTAATTGGATGGATCAGAGAATCTAGGAAAGAAAGAAAGATTTGGATTTGGCTGCTCACAGCAAAGAACGAAACACTCTTAGAACAATCCAAGCAAGCCAAACTAGGGCTTCCGTATCAACAGAAGATATCAGCCTGATGGATCTCCCACTCCACCGCCAGCCCCTGCTGCTACTGGATACAATTTCTTGACTAATTGGAACTGATTTGAGGAGAATTGGGTAGGATTGGGAAGAGATTAGAGGAATTTGGGGGTAACTGACAAACTTGGCGGAGGAAGAACCGAAGAAGTCAGAAGAGGAAGAACAATGGAGACAAGGCAAAGGAGTTCCTCACCGGTCGAGAAGATGGCGACTTATGGACCGGCCGAAGAGTTGACGCCAGCGATCCGCCCGGTAGGCCGACGGCAAGAACGACGGGGAAGGAGAAGAGACTGCTCTGTTCGACTGTTTTTGTTATTCCTTTTCAGAAAGTTTCTGACTTTCCATTCCTTGCCTTCTTTTATTTCTTTTTTCTCTTCTTTCCTCTCTTACGGAGTATGTTCCTTCCCTTTGATTTGAAATTACTTGCTGGATATCTCCCGGTTGATTTTTCTAGTGTTTATTATTTGGGAAATTTGTCATTTTACCGCACCTTATAGTTGGTTTTTATAAAATATCATTATGTTCGTTGCAATTAATTATTTGTCACATATTTCCTTGCTGCTTTGTTATTTTATCACTTTGGACATTTTCTACCATTCTCTTCTTCCCTCTTCTTTTTCCACTTCTTCTCTTCCTCACCTTCTTTTTGACATGGCGGACATTACCCATGGCCACGCCTCTCGCCGCCTCCTCACCATCCCCACACGCGTCTTCCCGAGGGTCGCAACGCCAAGAATCTCCGTCGTCGCCGTCGACCCCTCCAGCCTCCTCCCCCACCTCCACGCCAACCAAGGTGTAACATCCCATTTTTTGAGACTTTTTGAAAAATTTTAAATTAAAATTAACCATTTGGTTTGTTAGATTATTAAAGCTTAAACTTGAAATTTTAGAAAATAAAAACAATTTAATTTGAGCTAAGCAAACTTCAATTAAATCAAATTTGGTTTATTTGATTTTTCTTGGGCTTTACTGGATTTAAAGTCAAAAATAGTATTTTAAGTATTTTCTTGGATTTTCTGTAATTTCAAAAAGGGTTTTCTTTTTACCCGAAAGCCAAAAATAATTTAATTGCCAAATTAAAAGCTAAAGTTAAGTTGAAAATAATTTTATTAAGTTCCAAATAATTCAAGAAATTTATGTGTATTTTTCTAGAATTTTTGGACTTAATTAACTATTTTCTAAAAAGCCTTTTCCATTTCTTGAATTATTTAAATCAAAAATCCATTTCTAATTTCTCTCTAGCCTTCGAGCCGAATTCCTCCTGGTCGCCTCTATTCCCGCCTCCTTCACTCGATTCTCACCATCTCATGCTACTTGCTTTCCTATCGTGGACCGTCCGATCAAGATTGGACGGCTCGATCTCAATGGGAGGTTCAGACGGTCCAAACGTCCCAAGCGTTGTGGACCGTCCGATCAAGTTTTAACGGCCTGATCACGTTGTAATGTTCGGACGGTCCGAACGATCAAATCGATTTGGACCGTCCGATCAAAATCGGACGGTTCTCAAACACCGTGCTTTCCTTCGCTCGCTCTCGCTGCCAAGGCGGGCCCACCCGCCAGCCTCTCGCCACTCGTCTTCTTCCTCCTGCCCGTTGGGAGCCCATGCCGCCTTCGCGCATGCCCGCGTCACCGCCGCACGAAAGTTGTGCATCGCCTGCGAATCCCTCGTCTCCTCCCCTCCAAGTCGTAGGCGCATTGAAAGCACATATCACCGCCGCACCCACGCCATGCCTCTGCTCCGCCACCCACGCCCCGCCTCACCTACTCTCGTCCCATCGCTCTGCACCGGGCAGAGCTCCCTTGTGCGCCCACGCCGTTGAGCCCACTCTCCGCTCCTCCTCAGCTCCTATAAATGGACGCCTAGACGCCCCTTCTCCTCCTCTCCCTGTTCCCCCTTCTCCCTCCCTCTCTCTCGCCCTCAATCGATGGGATTTCAAGCTCTTCGCCGCCGGTAGCCGAGCAACGCCGTGGAAGCTCCTCCGCCGCCTTCGACCACATCACCGGCTTTGCACGGTTGACCTCTACCCCGTGCTTGCACCCATTCCCTCCGAGGACCACCAGAACCCTAGCACCGCCGCGAGCCCTATCTCGTCGCCGCCATTGTCCCTCGCTGCCGACCATTTCTTCCCACCCTCTCACCGTGAAAGGGAGCACCAGGATCAGTGCGAGCTCATCATCATGTTGGTACCACCTATTGGGCTCGCTGTGGCACGGCGCCGGCGCGAGCTCACAGCCGAGCCGCCGCCGTCGTCCCCGTGCCGACGTGGCCACCACCCCCTCGCCACCTCAGCGCCAGGTCACAGGCCACCTCAGCCCTCCGCTGATGTGGCAGCCCAGTCACATCCACATGGTGCTGGCATAATTAATTGATTTTTCTTTAGAAAATTAATTTCGAAATTCCTTTTTTTATATATCATTTCATGTATTTTCAATCTTCTGGAAGCCCGTTCTCCTCCGTTCGAACTCCGATTCGAGTGATTCAAATTTCTAAATTCATATAAAATCTAGATCTAGCTATCTACACTAAAATTATTTGATTTGGAGTTTATTTGATTTTATTTGAATTTTATTTGAATTTGCTTCATTTTCGCGTGTAGATTTCGATAACTCCGGGGAACCCGAAAACTTCGAAGAAGTAGATTCTCAAGCATTTGAGTAAGGCAAGTTACATATTTGATCATATTGAATCTCAATATTTCAAATTAATTAAATTCAATTTTAAATTATTATTGCATGCGTATTTAAATTCAAGTAATTTAAATCCATGTTATAACTTTGTAGTTATTCCTAATTCCTTTGTACATCCAAACTTGAATATTGATTTAACCACCCCTTGATACTTTAGTTAAAATCTGGTTGATACATTAGTATGAGCTAGAACATGTTGAAAAACAGTATACTTAGACAAAGTTTAGACCAAAAGTGTTTACTTTGGAGAAATTAGTCAAAAGTTCAACTATGATTTAAATGATACTATGGTATCGTCTTTACCATAGAAGTCTATAAAATGATTTAACTTGTTAAATGAAATAAAAATTGGTTTGGACCTGGGCGAAATAGATGTTGGACGGTGCACGTTGATGCACGGGATCGAGTCATTTCTATGACCGATGCCCATGGGTTTTATGAAAAGTCGTCCAAGTTAATTAAGGACCAGTATTCGAGCCGTATCTTGCTAAGTCCCATCGTACTACCACATGTCTCGAATGGGAGGGACATGTTTAACTAATTTGCAACGTTTCGCCGTGGTCGTGCCATCCGGTTGCGTAGGTGTCTTTTATGACCTACTTTTATATATTCCCACCTGGCACAAGAGGGGCCTGAACCTGGCGAGTTTCTATCCAAAGAGGGTGAAACCTTAGCGAGGCGGAACTACGGTGGGATGATGCATTGTAAAGACCTTGTCACGTGCTCTAGACTGCTTACCTAAGGCAGTGAGCGGTGGTATTGACGGATGCCGAACAAACTAGAGAAGTCATATCATATGGGTAAAGTT
This sequence comes from Phyllostachys edulis, assembly GCA_036346405.1. Lineage (NCBI taxonomy): Eukaryota > Viridiplantae > Streptophyta > Magnoliopsida > Poales > Poaceae > Phyllostachys > Phyllostachys edulis. Next base: position 60,272,884 of record CM070560.1, on the reverse strand, counting down.
GTACAACCTCTGCAGAGTATAAAACTATTCGAATAGCCGTGTCTACGATCATGGACATGCTAGCAAAGCCACTCTAAGTTAGATTTTGATTTTGATTACAAAAGACTTTATTAAATGGTTTTGGGTTTCTGTCCAATTGGGAAATTTGGGCAGGTAGCCATGTGATAGGAGGATATCATTCACCACTTGTTGATGAATGTTATCTAACTGTAAAAATTGAGATTTAGAAAATGAATTTTAGCTATAAAGTAAATTTCTTTAGAACTTAGTATGAATATTTAATTGAAAAATATCGCTTTATGCAAATTGAGCCATATAAGTCTCTTGTTGATAAATCCTTGCATGCATTATAATCTGTTATTGGGCGTAACTTGCAGAGTACATTCATTTGTACTCACCTTACTTGATAAATTGTTGACCAGGAGAAGGGTACTACGAGGAGAATGAAAACTTGGACGACTAGGCTACGCCCTCCAGACGATTGCCTGTGGCGAATCGTGTGGTCTATCTTACTACTTCGCTTCCACTGTATTTTGCTTGTTGGCTTTATGCCCCTTTTGTAAAAGACATTAATTATTATCAATATATGACGTTTTATGGTTATGCTATCCACTTTTGTTGACTGTGTACACGAGCTATTCCTGGACTAGTGTATGAAGCACAGAGAATCCGGGATCCTTCGCTCCCGGGTTCGACAAGAAGTGGTATCAGAGCCATATTGACTGTAGGTCGCAACCTAGTTAGAATAGTCGTTAGTTAAAAATTTCAAAACTTATTTTATATAACAAGAAAAATAATTTGTTCTCTCCTCATCTTGGTCATCTATCTATCCTTAGCTTCTTTTTGGCAATTCTTTCTTACCTAATTCTCTCTTCACCATTTTACAACGTTAAATGGATCCTCTTTGCCTTGAAATTTTCTATAGACGATCTCACAAGTATTAACCATGGAGTTCAAGACCTCAAGACACGGAGTTGTCAAAGGAGCATCGCCATGCAAGAATCGCCGAAGACCGTGAGCATCGAGTAGAACGTTGTATAAAGATGTTAAAGTTTTTGGAAAAGCTTTTTAGTTGGTTGTCTTGTTTAGGTTGGTTGTTTCGCTCTATCCCCCTTAGTTCCTCCTCCCTTTCCTAAGTCTTTGAAGATATTGCAGATGGTGACTACTCGCGATGGTAGTGGCAGCACCGGCAATCAGGACAGAGTGAATGAGGTTGACCAAGAGACCCTACTTCCACCACCACCACCCTCTCCAGCTGAAGGACCCGACTGGAACCAAATGATGGCCAACCAAGCTCAACTGATTAATCTGCTCACGCAATCAATCAATAACACACATAACTTGCAAGCAGCAGCAGCAGCTCACCCTCAAGCTTACACTCCACCTCCTCCAAGGGCCAACATATCAGAGTTCGTGAGAATGCGTCCTCCAACTTTCTCCAGCAGCACCGAGCCAGTGGAAGCTGATGATTGGCTCAGGGCAGTCGGCAAGAAACTGGATATGGTCTAGTGCACGGATCGTGAAAGGGTTCTGTTTGCCTCTCACCAATTGAATGGACCAGCGTCTGAATGGTGGGACAATTTCGCCTAGTCCCACATTGATGCTCAGACTATTACCTGGGATGAGTTCATGCAGGCTTTCCGTCATGCAGATATTCCATCAGGCACGATAGCCCTGAAGAAGAAAGAATTCCGCACCTTGCACCAAGGCAACCACTCTGTCAATGAGTATTTGCACAAGTTCAATCAGTTATCTCGCTATGCACCTGAAGATGTTGCAACTGATGAAACCAAGCAAGAACATTTCTTGGAAGGGCTCAATGATGACCTCTCAGTTCGTCTCATTGCTTAGGACTACACTGACTTCCAAAAATTAGTGAACAAGGCTATCCGCCAGGAAGGCAAGCACCTAGAGATGAAAAATCGTAAAAGGAGGATGGCAAACCAGAAGTTCAACTCTGGGTGTTTTCCCAAGCCCCGCACCATTCAGCCTCAGCCACCTCAATAGGGGAGATTCCAGTCTTCCCCGTCTAAGGTACCTATGCCAGCTTAGCGCCCAGTTAACCCTAGTTTTTGCAACACTTCTCCCGGAGGCCAATTTCAGAAGAAGACACCCACTACCTCTACTACAGGAGTTACCTGTTAGTAGGGCACTATGCCAATAAGTACCCAAAGAAGCAACAACCAGCAACCCCAACCCGACCAAATCAGGGAATTCCAGCACCTGGCAGCACTCCAGTTGTGAAGCCATCAAGTTCAATACATAAAAGGGCGTGTGAATCACGTCATAGCTCAAGAAGCTTAGACTGCACCAGATATGGTCCTTGGTACGTTCCTTGTCAATTCAGTACCAGCATTAGTTTTATTTGACTTAGGAGCTTCGCATTATTTTGTTTCAAATAAGTTTGTGGGAAAATATGGGTTATCTATCTCTCATTTAGTTAACCCTATGTTAATCCATTCTCCGGGCTCGAAAATGAGGACTAGTTCCCCATGTCCAAACCTTACCTTGGAAATATCAGGAGTACCTTTCTTAGCAGACTTAATAGTCTTTCACCCTCAAGGATTGGATGTGATTCTCGAAATGGATTGGCTAGCCAAGAATCAAGACCAGATAGACTACGCCAATAGGTCTATCATCCTTACCAATGAACAAGGAATTGAAGTGGAGTTTAGACTCGAGACCTCTGTAAAGGGATACGAGTAGGCTACAATAGCTACAATTCAAAAATTCTACCATGTAAACCAAGAAGCCAAGCAAGAAAATGATCACAGATCGTTACCACCAGACACGTAGAGCAGCAGAAGAGGACTTGGAGTAGGCTGGTCCAACGTAGAGCGTGTCGATGTAGTTGTCGTAGTCGATCAGCCAGCGTCCTCGCGAGTCGATCGTCTCCTCGAACAGCCTCTGCAGTTCCTTATGAAGATCACGGATCGTCCTCAAGCGCAATAAAGAACCACAAGCAAGCCCTCTCTCGGTATCCACACGTCCGGGGAAGGAACAATCAGACGGCCGGTGTGCTAGCACCAAGTCGCACGGCAGAGCTTTTAGGAAGATGGCGGCTAGGGTTTCGGTGGAGCAATTCATGTCAATCACATCTTCCCAATAGCCTCAAGCATCTTCTTATATAGTGCCCATGACGGATCCTATCCAAACACGTTTTGTTCTAACTCGTTAAGTGTGTGACCCGTTAGGTTTATGTGTAGTCGGTTGTGACTCGGAAACCCTTTCCGATCACTAGTCGTTAGCGGTTCCTAGCAAGACATAATGATTCTGGAATACACACAAATTATATCGGACGAACCTAAATGCAATACAATCTACGACCAGGTCCTCATCACTTACGACTAGGTCATATCTCTATACGACTAGTTCGTATTTGATCACAATCTGTTCGTAACTTCTTATGACCAGGTTTCGACCACTCTGTGATTACGTTCGACCAGTCTACGACCAGCTCGTATCTCCATACGACCAGTCCATAACTGATCAAACTAAGTGACCTACTCGTGTATTCTCCCTTTTCCTCACGATGTCTGGTTGAACTCTAGGTGAGATATCATGTCATCCCTGGACTGTTCAATACTTTTTCGATCAAGTGTCGGATAACCTTATGTGGTCGAATTCTTCAACCACCAGTGGCATGGCCATGCACTTTCTTTATCCAACCACTTCGAGGGGCCCATAGACATCTCTCCTGTTATGTTAGGAGGGGCAAATCCAATATCTGACTAGTCACATCCTTCCGCATGTTTCATAACACACCCGAAAGCTACCTTTATAACTACCCAGTTATGAGTAGCGTTTGGCAACCCCTAGGAGTGCTATTACACATGTAGAAAACCATGTTGATTTCAGGTCTAAGGATTATACATCATCATTGCTTGAGACCAACTAATGACACATAGAATCATAACAATCTCAATAATGTCTCAAGGTGGGTCAATCCAACCCCATATTCTCTAACATGTGTTCACGTTATCGATTCGATATCCCTATATCCACGACCAGTGAAACATGGTCATCAATCAATATATGTGCTAGTCGTAGAGTAACTGGTGTTCCGACCAGTGATATCTGACCAAGGATTCATTTAGAACGACATCATATAAGTTAAAGAGTTTCACCAACAAGTCACATACTTGTTAATCTTTATAACCAATGATTCATTCAAGGAACAGGATAACATTTATTCAATAACTCATAAACATAAACGTAATACAATCATCTCTATGATTGCCTCTAGGGCGTATCACCAACACTCTGTTAGAGAAAGTTCTATCCTGACCAGTCTAAAGGAAGTAAAGTTAGAAGACATTCTAGTGGTAAATGAATACCCGGATGTATTTCTTGGGGAATTACCTAGTATGCCACCAGATAGGGACATCATGTTCCTAATTGACTTAGTCACAGGGACTGCTCCAATTTCGAAGAGACCCTACAGAATGCCTGCAAATGAGTTAGCAGAATTAAAGAAACAAATCGAAGAATTACAAGACAAGGGTTTTATTCTACCAAGTTCATCACCTGGGGGAGCACCGGTATTGTTTGTCAAAAAGAAAGACAACAGTATGAGGATGTGTGTAGATTACAAATCACTCAATGAAGTCACAATCAAGAACAAATATCCGTTACCCAGGATCAACGATCTCTTTGATCAGTTGAAAGGAGCAAGTATTTTCTCTAAGATTGATTTAAGATCCGGTTATCACCAGTTGAAGATCAGACCAGAAGACATACCAAAGACTACTTTCACCATGAGATATGGACTGTACGAGTTTACAGTAATGCCATTCGGTTTGACAAATGCACCGGCTTATTTCATGAATATGATGAATAAAGTATTCATGGAATTCTTGGATAAGTTTGTGGCCGTATTCATCGACGACATTCTCATCTACTCAAAGAACGAAGAAGACCATGAGAAACATATCAAGACAGTTTGTTTTGGAAAGAATCAGAGAGCAGCAGCTCTATGCCAAATTCAGTAAAAGTGAATTTTGGCTCAGCCAAGTAGCTTTTCTTGGACATATCGTGTCGGCAGGAGGAGTTACAGTAGATCTCGCCAAGGTTGAAGCCGTAATGGATTGGAGGCAACCCAAATCCGTCACCGAAGTAAGGAGTTTCCTTGGTTTAGCTGGGTATTACCGAAGATTCATCGAAGGTTTCTCTAAAACCGCCAGACCTATGACTCGGCTTTTGAAGAAAGAAAAGAAGTTTGAATGGACAGTTGCTTATGAGCAGAGTTTCCAAGAGTTGAATAAAAGACTAGTATCAGCACATGTGTTAGTCTTACCTAACATCCATAAAGACTTTGAAGTTTTCTATGACGCCTCTCGTCAGGGTCTTGGATGTGTGTTAATGCAAGAAGGTAAAGTCATGGCGTATGCATCTCGCCAATTGAAGCCTCATGAAGGAAATTACCCTACGCATGATTTGGAATTAGCCGTAATTGTGTATGCCTTGAAAATTTGGTGGCATTATCTTATCGGTAATCGCTGTGAGATTTCCAGGGATCCCAAAAGCTTGAAATACATTTTCACTCAGTTAAAACCGAATCTCAAGCAAAGAAGATGGTTAGAACTAATAAAGGATTATGACCTTGGAATCCATTACCATCCAGGCAAAGCAAATGTAGTGACAGATGCCCTAAGTCGAAAAGGGTACTGCAACACTATGTTGGTTTAGGAGAGTCAGCCAAGATTGTATGAAGAATTAAGACATCTGAATTTAGAGATTGTTAACCAGGGTTGTGTAAACACTTTGGAACTTGAACCGAACGTGTAGAGTCAAATCAGAGAAAATAAAAAAGAAGATGAAGACATCAAAGAAATCAAGAAGAACATGAGAAGAGGCAAATTCCTAGGATTTTCTGAGAACGAGCAAGGTGCCGGTTGGTTCGGTAACCGTATCTGTGTACCTGATCACCAAGAAACAAAGTAGTTGATTCTTAAGGAAGCCCATGAATCACCTTACTCCATTCACCTAGGAAGTACCAAGATGTACCAGGATCTGAAGAAAAAAATATTGGTGGGTCAGTATGAAGCGAGAGATTGCTGAATTTGTTACACGCTGTGATGTATGCCAAAGAGTTAAAGCAGAACATCAAAGACCAGCTAGATTGTTACAACTTACAACCTTTACCAATTCCTGAGTGGAAGTGAGAACAAATCGGAATGGACTTTATCACCGGATTACCTAGGACCCAATCAGGGTATGATTCCATATAGGTTGTGATTGACTGTTTGACTAAAGTGGCACACTTTATACCAGTCAAGGCCACTTACAGAAGCGACAAATTAGCAGAGCTGTATATGGCTAGGATTGTTTGTCTACAAGGAGTACCCAAAAGGATAGTATTCGACAGAGGTTCACAATTCACATCTAGATTTTGGAAGAGCCTACATGAAGCCTTGGGGACCAGACTCAACTTCAGTACAACATATCATCCCCAAACAGATAGACAAACGGAAAGTTTAAACCAGATTCTAGAAGACATGCTTCGAGCCTGTGCTATAGACTATGGAAAGAGTTGGGATCAGAATCTTTCGTACGTAGAATTCTCGTACAATAACAGCTATCAAGCTAACCTACAAATGTCTCCATTTGAAGTATTGTACAACAGACAGTGTAGAACTCCTCTCCTTTGGCATCAAGTCAGAGAACATCTGTTCTTCGGACCTGTAATGATTAAGGATGCTGAAAGTAAAGTAAGACTAATAAGAGAACGATTGAGAGTGGCTCAATCCCGACAAAAGAGTTATGCTGACAATTGTCGCAGAGACTTGTCCTTTGAAACAAGAGATTTTGTCTATCTCAGAGTAACTCCACTCAGAGGAGTAAGAAGATTCCAGATCAGAGAAAAAATCGCACCAAGATTTGTTGGACCATACAAGATTTTGGAAAGAAAAGGGGAAGTTGCCTATCAACTAGGGCTACCAGCATCTTTATCTGCGGTTCATGACGTCTTCCACGTGTCCCAGCTGAAGAAGTGTCTTCGAGTTCCAACAGAGCAAAGACCGCTGGAGAGCATCGATCTTCGAGAAGATCTCCCCTACGTGGAGTAGCCGATCAAGATACTTGATGTTGCAGAGCGCGTGACCAGAAGAAAGATCATCTGTTTATGCAAAGTCCAATGGAGTAACCACTCAGAAGAAGAAACCACCTGGGAACGAGAAGAAAACCTAAAAGCAGGGTATCCCCACCTTCTTGCTGATCAAGTCTGAATCTCGGGATCGAGACTCCTTAAGGGGGGTAGGTTTGTAACATCCCATTTTTCGAGGCTTTTTGATAATTTTCAAATTAAAATTAACCATTTGGTTTGTTGGATTATTAAAGGTTAAACTTGAAATTTTAGAAAATAAAAATAATTTAATTTGAGCCAAGCATACTTCAATTAAATCAAAATTGGTTTATTTGATTTTTCTTGGGCTTTACTAGATTTAAAGTCAAAAATAGTATTTTTAAGTATTTTCTTGGATTTTCTCGAATTTTAAAAGGGTTTTTCTTTTTACTCAAAGCCAAAAATAATTTAATTACAAAATTAAAAGCTAAAGTTAAGTTGAAAATAATTTTATTAAGTTCCAAATAATTCAAGGAATTTCTGTATATTTTTCTAGAATTTTTTGGGCCTAATTAACTATTTTCTAATAAGCTTTTTCAATTTCTTGAATTATTTAAATCAAAAATCCATTTCTAACTTCCCTCTAGCCATCGGGTCAAATTCCTCCGGCCCGCTCCTATTCCCGCGCCTTCGGCCCAATTCCTCAGCCCATCTCCGCGCGCCCGCGCCTTCCCTATCGTGGACCGTCCGATCAAGATTGGGCTGCCCGATCTAAATGGGAGGTTCGGATGGTCCGAACATCCCAAGCGTTGTGGACTGTCCGATCGAGTTTTAACGACCTGATCGTGTTGTAACATTCGGATGGTCCGAACGATCAAATCTATTTGGACCGTTCGATCAAAATCGGATGGTTCCCAAACACCGCGCCTTCCTCCGCTCACTCTCGCTGCCATGGCGGGCCCACCCGCCAGCCTCTCACCGCTCGTCTTCTTCCTCCTGCCCGTTGGGAGCCCATGCCGCCTTTGCGCATGCCCGCGTCACTGTCGCACGAAAGTCACGCCTCGTCCGCGAATCCCTCACCTCCTCCCCTCCAAGTCGCGGACGCATTGAAAGCACCTGTCACCGCCGCGCCCGCGCCATGCCTCTGCTCCACCACCCATGCCCCGCCTCACCTGCTCCCGTCCTGTTGCTCTGCACCGAACAGAGCTCCCTCGTGCGCCCACGCCATTGAGCCCGCTCTCCGCTCCTCCCCAGCCCCTATAAATGGACGCCCCAAACGCCCCTTCTCCTCCTCTCCCTGTTCCCCCTTCTCCCTCCCTCTCTCTTGCACTAAATCGATGGGATTTCAAGCTCTTCGCCGCCGGCTGCTGAGCAACGCCGCCACCTCTAGCGTCGCCGTGGAAGCTCTTTTGCCGCCTCCGACCACATCGCTGGCTTCGCACAGTCAACCTCTACCCCGTGCTTGCACCCGTTCCCTCCGAGGACCACCAGAACCCTAGCGTTGCCGTGAGCCCTATCTCGTCGCCGCCTTTGTCCCTCGCCGCCGACCATTTCTTCCCACCCTCTCACCGTGAAAGGGAGCACCAGGATTAGTGTGTGCTCCTCATCAAAGCTAGCATGCCACCAACATCACCATCCCCGGCTTTTCCTCAGTCAAAGCTGGCAGAATTCATGAGGACACATCCACCTACCTTCTCCAGCTCTTCTAAACCCTTGGACACAGATGACTGATTACGCTCTATAGAGAAGAAGCTTGTCATTGTCCGGTGTGAAGACTGCGAAAAGTTTATATACGCCGCACATCGGCTGGAGGGCACCACATCGGAATGGTGGGACAACTACACCGCTGTTCATGATGATCCAGAAGCTATTACCTGGGCTGAGTTTTCAGCAGCCTTCCGGCGCTCTCATGTCTCGGATGGTATAGTAGAGATGAAGAAGAATAAGTTCTGTGAGCTGCAGCAAAGAAACCTATCAGTGAGTGAGTACCTCAATAGGTTTATTCAACTCTCTCATTATGCCCAAGAGGACATTGCCACAGATGATGCACGTTAGAAGCGATTCAAGCAGGGACTCAACCCCAGTTTGAAGGTTCAGGTCATTGGAATGACTATGTGGATTTTCAGCACATGGTGAATAAGGCCATGCTTATAGAGGAGTCTCATCGGGAGCTTGAGGAATCTCGGAAAAGGAAGATGATGCAGCATAGTGCTCATCAAGGTCACTCACAAAAAGCTAGAATGAATGTGCAACATCCTATCCATTCCACTCCTCCTGCTATATTCAGGACTCCTGCAACGGCACCTCGCCCAGTTAACCCAGGATTTCGCAATTTCAGCAACAACCCCACTAACAACCAGTAGCCAAGAAACGAAAACTCTACCGCAGGAATTACCTATTTCAACTGTCATTAATTGGGGCACTAAGCCAACAGTTGCCTGCAGAAGCAAGCTTCATCACCAGCCAGATTCAATTCGGGAGCTAATCCATCAGAACCCTCATGCCCGGAGCAGGACGTGGAGCACCATAGACTCTAGTTGCAACAGCCAAAAGTCCTCAACCTTTTGGGAGAGGCCGTATGAACCATGTCACGGTAGAGGAAGCCTAGGCAGCCCCGGACGTCGTGCTGGGTAAGTTCCTATTTAATTCAGCACCTGCTACTGTTTTGTTTGATTTTGGAGCTTCGTATTCATTTGTTTCTCGGAGTTTTGCTGCAAAGCATCAGCTGAAGATTTTGACTCTTAAAAATTCTTTATTGGTTCAATCGCCTGGTTCGAAGTTGAGTACGAACCAAGGTTACCCAAAAATTAAAATAACCATAGAAGGGGTGGAATTTCTAGCCAACCTCTCAATCATCGATGCCAAGTCCTTAGATGTGATTTTGGGTATGGATTGACTTGCTTGTCACCAAGCAGTTTTGGATTGTGATGGTAAAAGCATCACTTTAGTCAGTCCAGTTGGAACCAAAGTAAAATTTGAAGCTGCCACGAAAAAGTCTGATTGAGCACTAGTCTGTAGTGTCAAGGCTATATCTTTGGAAGATGTGCCAGTGGTCAGATATTTTTCGGATGTCTTTCCTAGTGACTTACCCGGGATGCCACCAGACAGGGTCATAGAGTTCGTCATCAACCTAGTTCTTCCTGGAACCGCACCCATTTCCAAGAGACCCTACCGTTTGCCGGTTGACGACCTAGTCGAGCTAAAGAAGCAGATCGAGAAGATGCAAGATAAAGGATTTGTCTGACCAAGTTCTTCACCCTAGGGAGCCCCAGTGATCTTTGTTGTAAAGAAGGATGGTACCCAGCGGATGTGTGTGGATTACCGCTCACTCAATGAAGTCACCATCAAGAACAAGTATCCTCTGCCCAAGATTGATGATCTGTTTGACCAATTAAAGGGAGCTGGAGTGTTCTCCAAGATAGATTTGCGGCCAGGTTATCATGAACTGAAGATTCGTAAGGAAGACATTCCCAAGACAGCTTTCTCAACCCGTTATGGACTATATGAGTTCATGGTCATGTCATTTGGATTGACCAATGCTCCTGCTTACTTTATGAATTTAATGAATAAAGTACTCATGGAATATTTGGATAAATTTTTCATTGTGTTTATTGACAATATTCTAGTATACTCCAAGAGTGAGGAAGAACATGAAAAACACCTTCGCTTGACCCTGAATAAGCTTAGAGATCATCAACTCTATGCTAAATTCAACAAGTGTGAGTTTTGGATGAAAGAAGTTACCTTCTTGGAACATGTCATGTCTGTAGAAGGAGTCACTGTCAACCCAAGCAAAGTCAAGGATGTGCTCAATTGGGAGTCGCCCAAGACAGTGTCTCGAATCAGAAGTTTTCTTGGTATGGTATGATACTATCGTCGGTTCATAGAAGGATTCTCCGGAATAGCAAGACCCCTCACTCAATTGTTGAAGAAAGAAAAGAAATTTTCTTGGATGTCAGAATGTGAGCAGAGCTTCAAGAGTTGAAGAAGCGCTTGACCACCACACCAGTGTTGATTCTACCTGATGTCCAGAAGGGTTTTGAGATTTTCTGTGATGCACCACGACAAGGTCTCGGGTGTGTCCTGATGCAAGAAAGAAATGTTGTAGCATATACTTCACATCAGTTGAGGCCTCATGAAGCAAATTACCCTACTCATGACTTAGAATTGGCCGTCGTAGTGCATGCTTTGAAGATATGACGTCATTATCTCATTGGTAATCACTGTGAAATTTACACTGACCATAAAATCTTGAAGTACATTTTCACTCAAGTTTATCTTAATATGAGGCAAATGAGATGGTTGGAATTGATCAAAGATTGTGATATGGGAATCCATTATCATCCAGGCAAAGCGAATGTCGTAGCAGATGCTTTAAGCAGAAAAGTCTACTGCAACACTCTGATGATCAAGGAAAGTCAGCCCGCACTGCATGAAGAATTTCAGAAGCTCAAGCTTGAATTGGTTGAAGAAGGTTACCTAGCTGCCTTGGAAGTGCAACCCACCCTACAAAATCAAATCAGGAAAGCTCAGACTGAAGATGCAGATATCAAAGAAATAAATAGCAAGATGAAGAAAGGTAAATCCCTAAGATTTTCAGAAGATGAGTAAGGCGCCATTTGGTTTGATAAACGCATTTGTGTACCGGACCAAAAGGAACTTAAGCAGTTAATACTCAAAGAAGCGCATGAAACCTTATATTCTATTCACCCCGGAAGCACTAAGATATATCAAGATCTCAACGAGTTTTATTGGTGGCCTAGTATGAAGTGAGAGATTGCTGAGTATGTAGCCCATCTCCGCGCGCCCGCGCCTTCCCCTATCGTGGACCGTCCGATCAAGATTGGGCGGCTCGATCTAAATGGGAGGTTCGGACGGTCCGAACATCCCAAGCGTTGTGGACCGTCCGATCGAGTTTTAACGACCCGATCGCGTTGTAACGTTCGGACGGTCCGAACGATCAAATCGATTTGGACCGTCTAATCAAAATCATACGGTTCCCAAACACCGTGCCTTCCTCCGCTTGCTCTCGCTGCCAAGGCGGGCCCACCCACCAACCACTCACTGCTCGTCTTCTTCCTCCTGCCCGTTGGGAGCCCATGCCCCCTTCGTGCACGCCCGCGTCACCGCCACACGAAAGTTGCGCCTCACCCGCGAATCCCTCGCCTCCTCCCCTACAAGTCGCGGGCGCATTGAAAGCGCCTGTCACCGCCACGCCCGCGCCAAGCCTCTGCTCCACCACCCACACCCCGCCTCACCTGCTCCCGTCCCGTCGCTCTGCGCTAGGGAGAGCTCCCTCGTGCGCCCACGCCATTGAGCCCGCTCTCCGCTCCTCCTCAGCCCCTATAAATAGATGCCCCAGACGCCCCTTCTCCTCATCTCCCTGCCCCCCCCTTCTGCCTCTCTCTCTCTCTCGCCCTCAATCGACAGGATTTCAAGCTCTTCGCCGTCGGCCGCCGAGCAATGCCGCCGCCTCTAGCGCCGCCGTGGAAGCTCCTCCGCCACCTCTGACCACATCGCTGTCTTCACACGGTTGACCTCTACCCCGTGCTTGCACCCGTTCCCTCCGAGGACCACCAGAACCCTAGCGCCGCCACGAGCCCTATCTCGCCGCCGGCCATTTCTTCCCGCCCTCTCACCATGAAAGGGAGCACCAGGATGAGCGTGAGCTCCTCATCACGTTGGTACCACCCGTTGGGCTCGCCGTGGCGTGAAGCGCCGGCGAGCCTATGCACCCGAGCCGCCGTAGTCCCTGTGCCGACGTGGCCGCCACCTCAGTGCTAGGTCAGAGGCCACCTCAGCCCTCCATTGACGTGGTAGCCTAGTCACATCCACATGGCGCTGACACAATTAATTGATTTTCCTTTAGAAAATTAATTCCAAAATTCCTTTTTTCATCACTTCATGTATTTTCAATCTTCCGGAAGCCCGTTCTCCTCCGTTCGAACTCCGATTCGAGCGGTTCAAATTTCTAAATTCATATAAAATCAAGATCTAGCTATCTACACTAAAATTATTTGATTTGGAGTTTATTTGATTTCATTTGGATTTTATTTGAATTTGCTTCATTTTCGCGTGTAGATTTCGACGACTCCGGGAAACCTGAAAACTTCGAAGAAGTAGATCCTCAAGCATTTGAGCAAGGCAAGTTACATCTTTGATCATATTGAATCCCATTATTTCAAATTAATTAAATTCCATTTTAAATTATTATTGCATGCGCATTTAAATTCAAGTAATTTAAATCCCTGTTTTAACTTTGTTGTTTTTTCTAATTCCTTTGTACATCCAAACTTGAATATTGATTTAACCACCCCTTGATACCTTAGTTAAAATCTGGTTGATACATTAGTATGAGCTAGAACATGTTGAAAAACAGTATGCTTAGACAAAGTTTACACCAAAAGTGTTTACTTTGGGGAAATTAGCCAAAAGTTCAATTATGATTCGTATCGTATTTACCATAGAAGTCTATAAAATGATTTAACTTGTTAAATGAAATAAGAAATGGTTTGGACTTGGACGAAATGGATGTTGGATGATGCACATTGATGCACGGGATCGAGTCATTCTATGACCGATGCCCATGGGTTTTATGAAAAGTCGCCTAAGTTAATTAAGGATCGGTCTTCGAGCCGCATCTTGCTAAGCCCCATCATACTACCACATGTCTCGAATGGGAGGGACCTGGCTAACTAATTTGCAACGTTTCACCGTGGTCGTGCCATCCGGTTGCGTGGGTGTCTTTTATGACCTACTTTTATATATTCCCACCTGGGGCAAGAGGGGGCCTGAATCCGGCGGGTTTCTATCCAAAGATGGTGAAACCTTAGCGAGGCGGGACTACGGTGGGATGATGCATTGTAAAGAACTTGTCACATACTCTAGACTGCTTACCTAAGGTAGTGAGCGATCGTATCATCGGATGTCGAACAAACTAGAGAAGTCATATCATATAGGTAAAGTTGTACAACCTCTGCAGAGTATAAAACTATTCGAATAGCCGTGTCCACGGTCGTGGACATGCTAGCAAAGCCACTCCAAGTTAGATTTTGATTTTGATTGCAAAAGGCTTTATTAAATGGTTTTGGATTTCTGTCCAGTTGGGAAATTTGGGCAGGTAGCCATGTGATAGGAGAATATCCTTCACCACTTGTTGATGAATGTTATCTAACTATAAAAATTGAGATTTAGAAAATGAATTTTAGCTATAAAGTAAATTTCTTTAGAACTTAGTATGAATATTTAATTGAAAAATGTCGCTTTATGCAAATTGAGCCATATAAGCCTCCTGTTGATAAATCCTTGCATGCATTATAATCTGTTATTGGGTGTAACTTGTGAAGTACATTCATTTGTACTCACCTTACTTAATAAATTATTGACCAGGAGAAGAGTACTACGAGGAGAATGAAAACTTGGACGACTAGGCTACGCCCTCCAGACGATTGCCTGTGGCGAATCGTGTGGTCTACCTTACTGCTTCGCTTCCGCTGTATTTTGCTTGGTGGCTTTATGCCCCTTTTGTAAAAGACTTTAATTATTATCAATATATGATATTTTATGGTTATGCTATCCACTTTTTTTGACTGTGTGTACTAGCTGTTTTGGGACTAGTGTATGAAGCATAGAGAATCCGGGATCCTTCGCTCCCGGGTTCGACACAGGGGCATGCCACCGGCCCACCGTTGTCAACCGCCTCGGCCGCTAGTCCTTCGCCTAGCTCAAGTTTGTCGCAGGCTACTTTGTCCTCGACGTCACATCTGCCTCTGCTCTCCCCCTCCCCAACCCCAAGTTCATCATGGACCAGGGCAGCCTCGGCGTCATCGCTGCCCCCTGGCGGCTGCCACTACATGGTGACCGAGTTCCAGCCCATCGTCGACGGCAAAAGGGCCGCCCTCCTTTGCTTCTCATCGGAGACTGGCACGTGGGTTGAGAAGAAGGTCCACAACCCTCTTCCACGTTGGATCTGGACCTTCTATGATGTGGCCGCCCACTGCGATAAGCTCTGGTGGGTGGATCGCATTGCTAGCCTCCTCACCTGCGACCTGTTCACTGATAAGTTGGCCAAGGAAGATTGGAAGAAGGTGAGGGGCAGAGCAAGGAAGAAGAAGGAGAAGAAGAAGACAGGGGCAAAATTGTCATTTTTCCGCCAAAATGGCAAATGATCAAGTGGCTCATAAAACATGTGACATTTGACCTATTACTAGGAACTTAGTTCCAAATGATCGAAACCACATATAACGTGTGGCAAATAATCAATTGCCCCTTATTATTTTGTCAGACTGGTTCGGTGCCACTCTATCTCATCCCTACATTCAATTCAAGCAACACTAATCCCAGTTTCTAACCAAAAATTTCCACACTTGTCACGAGTGATTTGACCACCAAAAAGTGTGGCCTACCATGCACCACATTTTGGTAAAAAGAAAAGTTTGGCCAAATGTAGCTTCCCAACTAAGGGCATCTCACTACTACAAAAAGGCTAATACTGGACGCCCCATCACAGACAATTGACCAAAACCGTCTGTATAACATGCAATCATATACGGTTTTGGTTTAGAGACTGTCTGTGTTACTAGCAGTGCTAAAAACCATCTGTGAAGAGGTAATATCACAGACGATTCATAATGAAAACCGTCTGTGAAGTATCACAAACGGTTCTTAACAATAACCGTCTGTGATAATTCTACATATCACAGACGGTTTTCAACAAACAACCATCTGTGATACTTCACAGACGGTTCTTAACAATAATTGTCTATGATCTTACTACATATCACAGACATTTTTTTGTTGAAAACCGTATGTGATAATTAACTCATCACAGACGGTGTGCCATTTTGCTCGCTTACTAATCATCCGATGCAGTAGTGTATATCCTCAACAGAGTCTTCTTCTCCATCTCTGGCACTACGGTGAGTCCATTGCCACTCCGTGCCCGGTGATGCATAAGATATCACGGACGTTTCCATCTATAAACTGTGTATGATAGTCGAATATCACAGACGGTTCTGAGTTAATAACCATCTATGATAGTCGAATATCACAGATGGTTCTGAGTTAATAACCGTCTATGATAGTATAAATCACGAGCGGTTACGTATTAATAACCGCTCAGGATAGTATGCATCATGAGCGGTTGAAAACCGCTCGTGATGACCTCATGGCATCACTGACCCATAAACTCAGATGGCTCACGAAACTGTCTGTGATGTCGTTTTTGAACCGTCTGTGAAGACCTTTTCTATAGTAGTGTCTCCAATAGTAGTCACCTCAGCTATTTCTTATCTGTCATGTCACTCAAAATTCTAGTTGGATGAGAGAGGATGTGAAGAGACATAATGTGTAATCCCTTATATAAGAGACAAACTTGGCACACAAATCATAGCAAATAGTGAGTGTGTAAGGGGAGAAGTAAATTAAATGATTTTATAGATAAATTATTGAAGATGAGTTAGATCCTTTAGAGACAAACTATTGTATATGCCCTAAATATGCTCGTAGGAGTCTAATAAACAAAACCAAAGATACTCAGGAGTCAGGGCACAGCTCGAATGAATCTATGGCCCTGTTTGGGGGACGGCTTTGGCTTTTCGCCCGAAAAAGCCGGAAGCCGTCCCAAACAGGAGGCTTTTCACAGCCGCTTTGTGTTATAATGTGCGAAGCCGCTCGCGGGGAGCTTCCGCGACTTCCCGCAGTTTCCGTTCCAAAATGACCCCTGAAGTTTGGGGGTAATTACCCACCGAATATCACTCCATAAACCCCCCTAGCCCCCCCTCCCCACATGCTTGCTCTGCTCCCTCCTCCCACGTCCGCCCGCCCGCCTCCTCCCCAGGTTTCCTCCCCCGGCTCTCTCCTCTCCGCCGGCCTCCTCCCCAGTGCTCGTGTGGCCCAGATCCAGATCTGGATCTAGATCTCGCCCGTGGCCACCCTCCTTCTCCTCCTTGGTGCCTCCGGCTCCCTCCATTGGTGTCTTTGACTCGTCTCCCTCCTCTCTCCTCGGCACCTCCGCCTCACCTCCCGCTCCCTCATCCTCCACCGGTGGATTTGTTTATGGAATTTGGGCAAATGTGGCATTGCTCAGTCTAACAAGTTAACATTTTAAGAGTTGTATGGGTGGCTAGTTTATGCATGTGAAACTCTTGTCGATGGATTTATTTGTGTGTGTGTGTCGGTGAGGTCTTGCATACATGCTAGGGTTCTTTGTTTAGTTGTGCTTGAGAATTGATTGATAGGTATTGTGGGGGTGACTTTTGGTAGTTTCTTTGGCGGATTTTGGTTGTTTTGGCCAAATTTGTGTAGATTAGTGTTTCTCTCATGTGCTCATTTTTTAGATTACAAACCTTACATGGTCCTGCATTAGGTAGGTTAGATTTATGAGGGTATCTTTCGCATGTTAAAGTGGAACTCTAATGGAGATAGTGGTGTGATCTTGTTCCTTTCTTTTTGGGTTAGCTTATGAATTGATGGACAGGGATTGTGCTTATCTGCGATGTGAGGTTCTCCCACTTTATTTTGTGGACTCTACTTGTTTTGTGTACTACTTAGTTCAGTTTAGGGGATGCACACTGAAACATCCATTGACTCCTTTGTGTATTCTTCTTGCTTTGTATGGGGACTATATGGCAGCAGATTAGTGCAGCTTCTGTTCTGCCTAATTGTTGGCGCCATATCTCGTGAACATGGGTGATTCCATGCACATATGCATATGGGTAATCCTGGCGGTCCATCCAAAAATGAGCGGCACTGGGTGAGCGAGCGCGGGCGAGTGAGCGCGACCATGCCGATTTTGCGAACCCCCCCCCCCCCGCCCGGCCGAGCGAGCTTCCCGCTGATTCCACCTCTTACGCGCTAGGGTTCGCCACCATGGCTGCGTCGTGCCGCTGCTGGGCACCGCCGACCTCCCCTCCTCCCGAGCCCCAATCCCCTTCTCCTCCCCCGAGCCGCCACCGACGCTGCTCTCTCCTTCTCCTCCCCCGAGCCGCCACCCTCCCTTTCTTCGAGCCACCACCGCCATCGTAGCGGGGCCCGACGCTGTCGCCGCCCCCAACGGGGTGCCTCCTCCCCCGCCGCATGCATCGCACACAAGGTGTTTGTGGAAAAGTGCACAGGGGGATGAGGAACTTGTCCTGCTTCGGGGAGAGCAGCGTCCAGATTGCAGACGCGACGTCATCATCGAGCGCCACCGGAGGCGGGGAAGGGTGCGCAGAACTCGTGAGATGCCTTTACCAGCGCAGCTCTCGACCGACCTGCGTGATCCGGTGGCGTGGAGAAAGGGCCTCAGGGTAGGGCCTCGGCGTCGCCATTGACGACGGTCCGAGCAATGCTCAGCAAAGGCGGGCGTCAGCCGTGGCTCTTCTCCAAGAAGGATGGGTCCAAGAGCCTCGACGCCTGCCATTTCGCTTTTGTGATAACGCCGCTGCGAATTGTCCATGGTTGGCTCTTCACTCGACAACGAGCAATGCAAAATAGTTAAAAAGATTTAAACTGGTTGATCAAGTCTTTGGGTGCCAGAATAGATAAAAAGATTTAACCATTGTAGGATGTCTTAACAGATTATAGGTGATTGGTTTTGTTCATTTACCTGATATGTTACTCCATAGCCAAACCAAGAATTGAGCCCTGTTGCTTGACTGAAAGGAGTGCAACTTGGATTTACTTGATTAAAGGTTGAAGTTGTATTCTAAAGCTTCTTTGTCAGAGTATATGCATGCTATATACCTTTGTGAATCAGGCTTTACTCATACATGCTATAATCTCTTAGTATTAGATTAGCATTTTTCTCTCGGATTACTGTCTCTCCTAGCATGGTGTTATTATATTTGTCATATGAAGGCAATGTTGACTAACTAGCATGTACTTCTTTGAAGAGCTTGAGGACCAGGATGTCACTTCTCCTGCCGAAGGATGTGCATCATCAGCGACAGTGCCATCTACAAACGTCATGAGCGACTAGAAGGGGTATGAAGCAAGGTTTATGGCTAAATTTTTCCTAGGTGAGATTAAACTTATCTTATGTTGAGTACCACTCTGCTGTCTGCACTACATTCCAACTAAATTCTCTTATGTACAGTCTGTACAAGAAATTTCTTCCATCAAATATCTTTAATTTCTTCTTTATTGTCCAGGTCATGTAGGCGAGCTAGCAAGACCTTTTGTGGAGTCATGGTATTGTGATGGGGGTCATGTAAATGTACCAAATGTATGAACTTAGATTTTGTTGTATGAACTATGTTGTAAGGATGTTGTAAGTTTACATGCTGTAATATCTCAATGTAAGGATCTTCCAATGTAATCTCTCAAAACATTGTAATTTCGTTGTGTAATACCTGGAATTGTTGAATGCAAAATCAAATGGAGGAAAGTTTCTGTCATTCTATTGCCTTCACAACTTTATGATGGAAATTGTATTGCTTTACATTAGCAACTCTGATGTGTGATGATGCAGATATCATTACATCTTGTAATGCAGCATAGAAGTATCGGTATCATGCTCTTCTCTCATATGGTTGTGCACGCTACTATGATTTCCATTTTGATTCTTGGTTGTACACAACATTTGTGAATCTAGACAACATTTTCAGATTTGACATCCTGAGAATTGAGACAATTGAAACACCATTGCAAATGTGAAGACTGCATTCTGAGATCGATCCATGGTTTTGTGAATGTGATACTACTCTTTCTTGATGTATGCAATCAGAACCAGGCAGATTTTCTTGAATGTATCAGTTTATTAAGCCTGCCAGAATCAGAACCATGCAAATTATCTTGATGTATACAAGATGTTGCTAGCTGCTGCTCACTGATGATTCAAAAAAAATCAGAATAATACATTTCTGATCATTGTTTTATCTTCATTGATGCTACTCATGGAGGCATTGTTTTATACATTGATGCTGCTCATGGAGGCATTGTTTCATACATTGGTGCTGCTCATGGATCATACATGCTTACTTTGCAAAACAGAAAGTTGGAATTGTGATCTTAATACAAAAGTTCTATATTTCGTGATCAAATGATATGATAACAATGACTATGCGTCCACTGAAAGTTGCTAAAGTTATCAAATATTGCATGGAGCAACACTTCGGAAAGGCGCGACATCATCTGCTTGAGAATGAGTGCATAAGAAATGTAACCAAAAAAGTTTCCATGCAAACCAATTGATCTAAACATGTGTTTTCCCTACATATCTCATCCTCTTGTCAGATTTCATATTTCAATGAGACAACAATCAGATTTCATACAACATTTCAGATTTCAATCAGGCAACAATCAAATTTCACACAACATTTCATACAACAATTTAGATTACAGATTTCAGATAGGGAGAGAATAGGGGAACCATCCTTTTCCATGTAACCATGCTGCTTGCATGTTGCATTCACAAAACATAGCCGCATAAGCACAATAGGATTCAATCAAGTAGAAAGAACCAAGAATTGAAGAAGAATCCCTTCTCCACTTTATTCACACATGATAATTTCAGGTTTGAATCATGCATAATCCATGAAAACTATTTGCAAACCACACATTCCTATAAACTGCAAAAGCAAGACCATCAAAATCCCACTGAACTCCTACTACAGTCAATTTCAGCATTAATTGTGTTTAGCAAGCTATCTCAATCTACATGATCTTGGCTTGGATGACCGCCCAGCCATTCACCGGCACCGCCACGGTGTTGCGCTGGGGTAGGTCAACGAGGTTGAACTTCTCGGCGCCGTGGATGTCGATGGGGTGGTTCTTCGGCGTGACGATGCTGGTGTCCCGCAGGACGAGCTGCACCACGGAGCCAAACCTGAGCTTGTCTTCACCAGGGGGCCGTGTGCACAGGGGCGGCGAAGGGGGAGCCGAACCTGAGCTTGTCTTCACCAAGGGGCCGCGTGCATAGGGGCGGCGCAGGGGAAGCCGAACCTGAGCTTGTCTTCACCAGGGGGCCACGTGCACAGGGGTGGCGCAGGGAGGGCTCGACGCAGGCTCGATAGAGGCTCCGCTAGGATGGGAGGGGGCGGCGCGCCGCCGGAGGAACCCTAGCTCGTGGTCGAGCGGCGTAGGGTTGGCTCAGCTCCGGAGTACGCCTCCACGCGATCCTTCTTCTTCTCCATGGCGGCGAGCCTAGATGAGCGGCGCCGCTCGCCTCGGGCGATTTGGGGAGCGAGAGTAGAGTGGAAGGGGAAGAAAGCAAAAGCGACTTTTAGGCGGGCGGGGACGCAAAATCACCTTCGCCGACTGCGACGCGAAGGCCTTCATACTGGGCAGTGATACCACGATGGAGGGCCGGGATTTGTCCACGTGTACACGAATGGACTCATGTCCACCAGATACGTCGCCCTAATTGTTTATGCATCTGTCTATTCAGGCTTTGAGAAAAGTTAGTGTTCACTACCTTTTTCGTTTCATTCTGGATTTATTGGAGATACGCATCTATGATTGTTCCCGAGAATAGATGTGGCATCCCTGGTTTGATCTATCGACCATTGTTCCTTGTCACTTGTGCCATCATAGCAAATTTGAGAGTAGTCTTCTATGAATGCACGAATCTGTTACTTGTGATTTCTAGTCCTTGTGTTAACTATAACAATGAATCTGTTAGTGGTAATACTGCGATAGTCAGTAGCTAATTTTTTGCTGCCAAATTGTTTATACTGATAAATCACATTAACATATTGTTCTTAGACATAGCATAACAATTTCATCACTTGAAATATGTCATCATATATATATACACACACACACACAACATTCTATTTTGACAATCCAGTGATGTTACCTTGTCCTGTACACTGTGCAGAGCAAAAATCAGAGAAGAGAAGTTTGATACTATTTCGAAGAATGTCATAAAGCCACTTAAACATTGAGCTTCAATATTGAAGAAGAGACTATGGCAGCTACCATCTTTTGGCATCGCATTTGTTGCACTTGGAGAAATCAACTAGAGTAGCAACCATCCGCAATTCGAAAAAATCTCTTTGTATTTGTAGATGTCAGGAGATCTCAGTAGTCCACTGCCCCAAGCGATAAGCTTGAGATGATATGTTTTTGATTTCCATATGTATTAGCACTCAATTATCCTTGATCCTTGGAACACTTCTGTGTTATGTTGCGATGATCCGAGTTTCTCATTTATATACATTTACATGGTAGTTGATGTCATTTGTCGTTAACTACCATTAGTTGTCGTCAAATGTTGTTAATTATCGTCACTTATCGTTAGTTATTACCACTTGTCGTTAACTACCATTATTTGTCATCAAATTCATTATAATATTTGTTTTTAATAATTATTTATTATAATAAATATTTATTAGTCATCGTTAATAATCACAATTATCGTTAGTTGTCGTTAAACGTTGTTAATTATTTTAAACGATATTAAATAAGTTATTACTGTTCTCAAGGGTATTTCAGATATTTTCCACCTTAAAAGTTATAGTCTGTCTACCTAAAGGCCAAACAGTCAAACACCAAATCCCTTCAACCCTAGCCTTTTCAGGAAAACCACGACTGTTTCAAACAAACCCTATGATTGATGGAGATTTGGAAGCCAGGAGGTGTAAGAATTTTAGGATAATGCAGGGTCCCGTTACCATTTAGGTATCCCGGGAAGAAATAAGACGGGAGGAGCAACTATCACATAAGACATGACATGAGTCCACTGTGTCACGT
Source organism: Phyllostachys edulis (assembly GCA_036346405.1). Classification (NCBI taxonomy): domain Eukaryota; kingdom Viridiplantae; phylum Streptophyta; class Magnoliopsida; order Poales; family Poaceae; genus Phyllostachys; species Phyllostachys edulis. Next base: position 60,250,146 of record CM070560.1, on the reverse strand, counting down.
TCGGTGTTCGGAGCTAGAAACCAAACGCTGGAGGAGACGTCGCTCGGGGCAGCACGGTCCGTCCGTACGCCGTCGCCGCCACTTGCCGAGGGAGGGGGAGAGCAGCTCCGTCGGATGGGGGTCCTGGGCGACGGCTCGGGGTGGTGCTTCTGCTCCGGCGGGGCCAAGCTGGAGCGGATCAAGTCCACCATCCTCGCCGCAAAGGGCGCCGCCGTCGCTGCCGTAACCTTCCCCGGCGACGGAAAAGGAGGAGGCAAAGGCGGAAGCGGGTTCCTCATCCACCGCGGCATCCTGCTCACCACGCACGGCACCATCCCCTCGGCCGCCGCGGCGGGCGCCGCCGAGGTCCGGCTTAGCCACGGCCGCCTCCCAGCCCGCCTGGTGCCCCAGAGGTAACAGCCCCCGCAGCCATTTCTTGGATTTCCTGCTTCGCTTCCGCTTGGGGCTGTTTGGATGTGCAATGCGGTGCCAAATGATTACTTTTTTGCGGTGGTTTCGCTCGGGAATCGCTTGAGGTTGCAATGCGCTATGGAAAGATTCGATTTTGATAATGAATGCAACGCCTTTGGCAATTTCTTTGCGCTGCACTCGTACGCGGATTGTTCGATGTTGCACCATGGTGCGAAAAGATCTAGTTTTCGTCAGTAAATGTAAAGCTGATAGTTCCCTTTAGTAATTCCTAGTTGCAATGTTGTTAGAAATTCAAGTTTTTGGTGAATTTATGGGTTAATGCCATGTTGGTTTCTGCATTTGAGCGAAACGATGTCATGCTTGCGTGAAAGCTTAAGACTTGGGGCCATTGTGGTGGGGTTGACTTCCATAAGGTTCAGGGGATCATTTGGGCTTGTGTCATGGGGCTGGACAAGCTTGATGTTATTAATGCATTCAGTTATTGTAGCTACCGTACGTGCGAGCGGGGATAAGATTTTGATTTGATTTGGTTGTTGAGGATCAAATGCAACCAGGTATAGATAGATTATAATGTATTGTTAATATGCTTTTGGTGAGATTAAAGATCTAACAGCACTACGGACAACTTTAAGGTAACCAATTACCGACTAGCAAAGTTGTCTGACCGCATAATATGCAAGTCAGAAAGCCTTGTTGTCATTTGTTGAGGTACGAAGAATTATAGTTGATTTTGTACAATAGCTAACATGAAAGCTGGTATAGCCGCATAGGATCACCTCACCTCTCTGTACAAGTAGGCATAAATTCCCTTGAATTTTGGATGCCCAACTAGATAAGAATCAATGGGAGGTAATATCTGCTGAAAGTGGCCCTTGGTTCACTTGATTGATGGGCATAGGACACGTTATTTTTTAATGCATTCTTTACTCAAGATGGAATCGGTCTGTATGTCCTCTAGAAAACTTTATTGGCCAACAGCCCAACAACGTTCAAAACTTACTCGTACGAGTATACGAAGAAATGAAAGGTGGTTTTAAAGAACTAATTCTTGTGAATAAAATAGATGCGGTGCGCATTCTCTTTGCTGTTAGAGCCTGAATGAGCTTACAAGTATTTACTTTGGAGTAGCATTTACTCAAATGGGCCTTTGTTTTACACGCCTTTGCTATGACATTTTACCACTTCTACATTTTGTTTCTATATTTCAGATTATTTATTACTAGTCCGATTCTTGACCTTACAATAGTCGGGCTTGACGTCGTGGATGATGACTCAAATTCACATGGGCAACAGCCTCATTTCCTGAAAACCTGCTTGAATCCCAGCTTGGAGCTTGGCAGTACAGTTTTGCTCCTGGGCCACACAAATAGAAGAGATTTAGCGGTAGGCGAGGGGAAGGTTGTAATAGCAACGGACAACCTTATAAAGTTCTCAACTGATGAAGTGTCATGGCATCCTGGATCTGCTGGTTTTGATATGCACGGGAATCTAGCTTTTATGGTCTGTGATCCAATGAAGCTTGCACTTTCTACACCTACAGGGTATGCTTCCGCATCATCAACTGCACTCCTTACATCAAAGAAGGATGTGCTAACACAGTTTGGGATCCCCATTCCTGCAGTATGTGAATGGCTAAAACAGCACTGGAGTGGTAGCTTGGAAGATGTTAGCAAGCCAGTGATGCCTCTTGCACGACTAATATCTGCCGGACAACGAAGTGAACGTTCTTCTCTTGGTCATGTTCATTATATTAATACCATGGAGCCAGAGGGTGGTGATGTATTGTCATCATCACAGATACCACCAAGACCGACATGGCAGCATGGATCATGCAGTTCAGCATCTGCTAAGATTACATATGGTGAAAATGATTCTGTTAATTCACACTCTTTTCATGAGCAGCGAGATCCGACTTCACAGATGTCCAAACCCAAGAACGGGCAATCTGCTTCAATTATGGATGTTAACTTTCCACCAGGGCATCCAAGATCTATTTGCCTACCACTTCCTCTAAAGCAAATGATGTCTGATGAGAATATGATCAAACCGAACTGCTCAGTTTCGCATGAATCACGGCTAGCTAATGTGCGAATCAACTGCGAAACTCTTCACAATGTTGCTTACCAGGAAAATTGCTGGAGTGAAGTGCAGTCCAGTTCCTCTCCTCTGGAGATATCAGAATTAGGAGATGAGAGGGACGGTTTTAGCAGTGGGGAGGAGACAATGTACTCCGCGGAAACTAGGGAAAGCCGAAACATTCCAAGTCCAAAGGAAAAGAAACCCGAGACAGTTGGTAGATCACAGAGTTTTGTGAACTATAACAAATGGGATTCACCTAAAAGTGTTGAATCTTCTAAAGGGGTCCCCTCGAAGTCACATACCTTCATTCCTTTGAGAAAACCGCATTTGCAGGCTGCGGCCATTTCACAGAAAAGCCAAGATTATTTCAGCCCTACCGTCTCCTCAAACATGAAAAAGAGAAACTTGTCCCAGATTCCCATGAAACCTCGACAAAGTGCTCAAGTTACCTCAAAGTGGATCATCTGATACGATTGCTCTTTCTCTGAATCATAGGAAGATATCATATCATTTCTCTTGGTTTAGTCAGTTCCACGACAATATTTCTCCCCTTTTGTAACTGTTTTGTGTAAATCAATGTATACTAGTCACAAACTATGCTGTAGCGATTCTTTTCAGTGTAACATAAGCTAGCATGTATATCTTTTGTCTTTACTCAGTAGTAGTCTTCTGAGGAGTAAGACGAATTGTCATTACAAAATGTTTATCTTGGTAGCTTTTTACAGTCAAGTAGTCGTTTAGGTTACAGTGATCACCTTTTTGATTTGCCAAGGTATACAACGTCTGTTCAGGGGGGAATGTTCAGGAATGTATTGTCACAGCTAACCAACCAGGATTACTCGTGAAGCTATACAGGTGGCGCCATTTTGTGACGTGGAATTGATTATTTACCCCTCGTTTAGATATATATCCATTTTAGATGTAATTGTTTTTTACCCCCTGCTTAGTGTTATCCTCAATAAAATACTCTGTTTCTATTATTTTAATAATATCCTTTGGTTTTTCGACCACCTGTGACACAGCGGAGGGCGAGCAGGAAGCGCGGCGGCGGAGGGTGAGCAGAAAGTCGATGCTGTCGCGGTGGTGAAGGAGGAAGAGAAAGGGGATGGTTTTGGTGGTAGGTGGAGCTTTGGGGGGGCTGATGAAGACGTTCGTGTCGCGGTCGGAGTCAATGCTCGGGGGCTACCGCTGCGACCTCTAGGACCTCAGTTCCGACCTCCGCCTCGAGACCATCGCCCTTCGGCCCCTCCTTGTGCTCTCAGAGGCCACCAAGGAGAAGGTGATCCCTATCAAGGAGGGCGACGCGCACATGCTCCCCGTCGGCAGCGTCACCTGGTTGCATAACGCGCATTCCTCGGTGACACCTCCAAGGGCCACAAGCCTGGCCATTTCACCAACTTCTAGCTCACCGGCTCCACCGACATCTTCACCGGCTTCTCCACCGAATTCGTCGGGCGTGCCTGGGACAAGGGTATGGCCCTCAATTGTCTCAAGGTACCACTCAACGTCGACATCAAGAATGGCGGTCGTGTCGTCGTGCTCAACATGCAGAACCTGCCGCTGATCAAGGAGGTCGGGCTCGACGCCGACCTCATCAGGATCGACGCCCACTCCATGTGCTCGTCGCACTACTCCTTTGTGCAGAAGGTTATGCGAGTCAGCCAAAGAGGGGCAATTCGGACATTTCACGTGGCAAAACCGGAAAAACAACGGATGTTAATAAAATAGTGCAAACCATGGTATTTTATCAAGAATATAACTAAGTAGAGGATAAAAAATAATTACATCTAAAATAAGGGTATATTGTTGAAACGCATCTAACCATAGGATAAATAATCAATTCCCACTTTTGTGAGGCAAACGAGCGAGCACCTCTACAGCCGTGCCGCTCTCTCTTCATATAGAAAAATTGCGTCCCTTCGTGAAATGGATCTATGTTTAGCAGTCAGTGGTTTCTGCATCCTGTTTTATTTGATGAATTATGTTGTGCTCACCGTAATCCATATAAAAGGCCTTCAAGCGAAAGGGATATTAAGTCTAATTCCTGCCTATACAAACTAAATCGGAGAACATTCCGGAAATGAATGCAAGCATGCCCACATTTTCCCATCGTTTTGCTGCCCTTCTCTGTCCTGCCTAGCCTCAGTTTCTGTTCAGTTGGACAAGAGCACCATGATTGCTGAATCATCATACGTTAGCTCACCTATCAATTGCTATGGAAGCTATTTGAAATGGATCTCCACATCTGCAACATTAAAGCGACACTATTCGGTATGAAATCCCTTTGACACCAGATAAAATGAACTGTAACGTAGCTAGAGGCGGTCAGATGGGCCATGCCTCTCGAGCCGGCTCGAAGCATGAGATTGTTGGGGCGGCCTGTGCACAGTGCAGCAGCATGGCCTACATTGTAGTTGGGCCGGGCCACATGGCACGACCGGACGTGCCATGCTTGGGTCGGCATGTTGGCCCAGCGGGCCAACCCAATATGGCACGAAGGTGGATCCGACGCGGCGCAGCCCTTGGCACGGCACCAACCAAGGAGGAGGTTGGGCCCGGTGTGGCGACGGCCAGGCACAGGCGCGAAGGAGGCTATGGCAACTGGCGCAGCCCAGCCCGACCCGATTAGTTAGCCAGGCCGACTGTGCCAGGCCTAATCGTGCCCGTGTCGTCCAGGGCGGCCACCATGACTAATTCGTAGCATTCAACCGTAGATTGAACTAAATGTCTTATCCTACCGGGTAAAGAGGTGTATGTTTCGCGAGAGGAGAGCATGTCCACATAGCCTTGATTCTTCTCCCCCGTCCGATTTGGCACTGCTCTGCGTTGCGATCGTCGGATTTTTTTTTTGTTTGGGACAATTATCAAAATACCACGCTTTACTTCTGCCTTCTGTAAAATGCCATTATGTTCGACGCAATAGCCTAAATGCCACATGTTATTTTCGTACTTCGTTAATTTGCCTTTTTCGAATATTTTATTCTTATTTTCGGTTTAATGGCCCTGGCCACCTGGAAATATCGATTCTGCCCCTCCTTGTATGTATGCGTCCGAGTCCACACGGGCATAGGCTACTCCCGAGTTTGCGCAAGAAATGGAGGAGCCGAGGGCGCTTCCGCTGCGATGCGGTGTCATGCTTGCCGAGCAGCTCGCCGCCTCCTCCAACCTCTGCGACCTCCTCAAGCTCCGTGATGACAGCGACAGCGACAGCGACGGGAGACAACTTGCTGCGGTGGGGAGGCATTGCACGCTCCTCGATGTCATCCACGACGTCAACGACCGCCCGCCTCCCCGCTCCTTTAGCGCCACGCGCCGTGATGTGTCCTCGACGGCGCCCATGGCAGGCGGTGCGACGACCACCACGTCGGCGTCGGCCGTTCGCCGTGAAGGCGCGCCTGGGGATAGGAGGGTGTCGCTGATGGCACTGCAGGAGCAGGCGGAGTAGTAGTGGACGACTGGCAGTGGCAAGTGGAGGAGGACGCGGCGTCGGAGGATGGGAGGAAGGGCAGCGACGGTGTGGGAGGGCGCGCGGCAAGGGCGTGGCCTTCATCCCTTGCGGCCACACCGATGAGCAGAGAGGTGAGGCTCAGGCGAGCAGGCCAGCGGCGCCATGAAGCCGGGCGCGACGTAGACCGAAGGGGCCAAGGCGGCGCAGGGGCACGATGGCCGACAGCATAGGGGCGTGAGCACACAGGTTGAGCGAGGAGCGGTGAGGCCGGGCCGCGTGGCGCGGAGCCGGACCCGGCCGGGCCGAGCGAGGAGGTGCGTGTGGGCGGCAGACAGGAGGACCAGTGGGAGGCAAGGGGGAGCCGAGCGACATCAGGCGGCGCGAACCATGGGAGGGGCGCTAGCGGCTGTGCTGGCCACCGAGCCGGCCGAGTGGCAGAGTAGAGGCGCCGCCAGGAGAGCCTCTGCCAAGCAAATCCCAGGAGAATCAAGGAAGTAGAGAGAGAGAGAGGAGAAAATGGGGAGGACGAAGTTGGACTCCAAGGGGCTTTCGCCCAAGATAAATAGAGGAGAGAGGGGCAAAAGCGTCTTTTCACATGTGAGCCAGGGTTATTAAACCAAAAATATGAATTAAATACTCCGAAAGGACGAATTAACGAAGTGTGAAAACAACATGTGACATTTAAACTATTGCGTCGAATATAATGACATTTTAACTTGGACAAAAGTAAAATGTGGCATTTTAACAATTCTCCCTTTCTTTATTGGAATAATTGATTATTTGCCACTACAAAAGGAAGAATTTTATTATTTGCCACTGCATGTGAATATGACATATGGGTTCCGGGACCACATGTCATACTTACATCAGTGACAAATAACCAATTACGTGTGTTTGATGGGAAAATTGATTATTTGCCACTACAAAGAATAGCCTTTTACTATTTACCACTACTAACATTGTAATTGATAATTTGCCACTACAAAGATTGGTTGATCAATAATTTGCCATTTTGGACTTTTAATTACATTTTCTCTCATTTCTCCCCTTTTCCCCCAAATGAAATGTCCTTACTGCCCTCCATTATTAACACATACACAGCCCATATCACATCTCGCCCTCGCCCGACACAACTTTTGCGGCCTCTCCCTCTTCTCCAGGGGCGGCGGCCCTCTCTCGGGTCTTCTCGGCTATGGCGGCGGCGACCCTCAGCGAGGCGATGGCGCCCATTCTCTAGGGGCGACGGCCTTCTCCCTCAAGCGGCGGCTTCTCCCTCAAGCAGCTGCTTCTTCCTCGCGCCATGGATCCCAGCAAGATCCCTGCAGGATATGTTGACATCCCCTTGAGCATGTATCGTTTTGTTTGGTGATTCGGTCACAAGGCAAGACGTAGCAATTTTTTCAGTTTTTTTTCCTAACATTCCGATAGGATTGACCCTGAAAGAGCGTTTAGCTTAGACGTTAGAGTTTCAGCGTACACTGCAAAGCTTGACGATGGCAGCGAGACCAACATCGATGGATTTGTCAATGGTTGTAGACCCTACTTGAGTATTGACTCCACAACACTCAATGGGAAGTGGAATGGGCATCTAGCTGCAGTCACTGCTCTGGACGGGCACAATTGGATATTTCCAGTAGCATTTGGCTTTTTAGAGTCTGAGTCCACTGATAATCGGACTGGTTTATCAAAGAAATGAAAAAAGCAATAGGTCATCAATCGGTTCTTCTTTGTTTCCACAGATGCTTGTAAAGGTCTTGAGAATGCGGTGAACAAGGTTTTCCTTGGCACAGAGCAAAGAGAATGTTTCAGGCACTTGATGCTCAGCTTTGTAAATAAGTTCCATGGAGAAGTCTTTGGCAACATGTGGCCTGCAGCAAGTGCTTAAACACCAAAGAAGTTTGAGTACCATATGAACAAAATTTTAACATCCTGTCCTAATGTAGCTGATTACCTCAATAGGCATCACAACTTGTTGTGGATGAGGTCAATTTTCTCTACTGAGATTAAGTGCGAGTACATTAATAATAATCTTGCTGGGTCATTCAATAGTTGGATCAAGGATATCAAAGATTTGCCTGTGGTTGATCTAGCAGATAAGCTACACGAGATGATAATGGAGCTTTTTGACAAGAGGAGAAGGATTGGTGAGAGGCTGGATGGGTACATACTCCATGCTCACATGCCTTAGCATTTATCACCACTGAAAGGAATGCAAGCATGGAATCATTTGTTCATGAGTACTACACTCTGTCCAAGTTTAGGGCAGCATATGAGGGGGTGATTGAGCCAATGACTGACAAATCCCAATGGCCTCAAGTGGATCCTGGCTTCAAGATGCTGCCACCTCTCAAGAAGAGGTCATCGGGAAGACCAAGGAAACTTAGGTTTAAAAATTATTTCAAGAAAGGGGGTGATGCAGCTAAGAAGCAGCATAGGTGCAAGCAATGTGGAGAGCTAGGACACCGTCAGGCAGGCTGTCCACTGAATGGCCCAAAGAAAAGGTTTTACATAGCATCACTAAGTTCTTTCACTGTTTTCAAATTTGCCTCCCTTGAGTCCCTTCAATATCACTGTTTCAGCCCCATCATGTAAACTTTAGAGTTGCTGCTTAGAAAAGGATATATTGGTGTAGTTGCCTTCAAACACTTGATACTACTGCACTAATGTTTCCAGGATGAGAAAGAGCTAGAAGAAGGCTCAAAGCAAAGAGATACACACATCCAAGAAAATGAGGACAAGCTTAGATGCAACAACAACAAACAGTCCTGGGCCCATGACTAGAAGGTATGCTGCAAATATATCAAATCCTATTTTCATATGCCTTTCGAATTGAGTGCTAATGGCTAATAAATATTGCAGGCAACTAGCCTTGTCGATAGGAGAAGGAGCTTCACAAAGTGCAGTCACAACATCACGAATGACAACAAGGTCACCAGCAAAGGCCACTGCCAACAAGAAATTAACTCCGAAGAGGAAGAGAAATTGACCTTATGTTCAGTTATGGATGCTACCTTGTGTGAAATGAGTGGTTGTGAGAGAGAGTTTTCCCATAACTATCTTCTTTTGGTGAAATTTGTTCCATTTTCTACCTTATATTCAGTTATGGATGCTACATTATGTAATGGATGATTAGCTTTATGTTATGAATTTATCATCTCTATGTGCATGCCAATGGATGATTAGCTTTATGTTCTAAATTTGTCATCTCTTTGTGCTTGCCATTATGTTCTGTTTATTCAATGGAATGTGTGTTTGGAAGGACTGTTATCTCTCAATGGAATGTGTGTTTGGAAGCACTGTTATCTCTCAATTTATCTAATGTAATGCTTGAAAACACTTATGCCTTGTCTGTTTGCTAAGCCTTAGAACATGAAGAGGCATTTGACGTCCTAAACTGTATAGCTTTCGAGATGATGGATGCTTAGTGGCTAGCAATGCGTGCCTCTTATATGCAGTTCAAAGTACGATATATATATATATATATATATATATATATATATATATATATATATACCTCGAACATTTATTGTGATGTTGATTTGGACTAGTGATGAGCAACTAATGATAAATCCCCAATCCAGGAAGTGTTGGAAGCAACAAAGTTGCAGCTGGAGAGAGCTACCTCTGGAGGATCTCCATCGAATCCATGACCTGCCAGCTTACAACCTTTTGTACAAATAGGTTCAAAAGCGCGCGCGCACACATATTAACCTGTAAACTATTCCATTCTTCTTCTCTCCTACATCGATGAAACACGCAGTTCTGAATGTGTTTTTGTGTTCAGAATTTCGAATGGTCTGAATTTGCCATCTCTCTGTGCTTGCCATCTCACAGTCCAAAATCATGTTAAATTGGACTCATTTCTACTGCATGATGAAATGCTACTGCTGCTACAATTCACATTGCAAAATCATGTTAAAATGGACTCATTTCTGTTGCAATTCTGTATGTTTAGCACAGCTTCAGCACATTTACAATTCACATGCTAACCATTTGTTAAAATGGACCCATTTCTGCTGCAATTCTGTATCCATTTACAATTCACGAGTACAGATCACATGCAGCAGTTATGTATCTTCATCACAGCTACACACTTCACAGTAACCTAAACCTGAAACTCCCAAACTAATACAGCCTAAACTGGCAGCAGCTACAGTTTCACACTTCATAGCAGCTACTTCTTAGCAGGGCAAGCTTCCTGTGTTGAGGGAGAGGCCGCCGCCGTCATTGCAGCTGGAGAAGGCGCCGCTCCAGGGAGAGGCTGTTGCTGTCGTTGTCGCCCCTGGAGAAGAGGGAGAGGCCGCAGAAGAAGGAGATGCTTGAGGGAGAAGGCGCCGCTTGCAGGAGAGGCTGCCGTCATAGCCCTTGGAGAAGGCGCCGCTTGAGGAAGGCGCCACTGCCGCCTCGAGAATCAGTCGCCATCGCCCCGCTTGAGGGTCGCCGCCTCATACAGGAGAAGACGCCTAGAGAGGCCACGCCCCTAGAGAAGACAGAGAGGCCGCAGAAGTTGTATTGGGTGAGGGCGAGGGCGAGATGTGAGATGGGCTGTGTATGTGTTAATAATAGAGGACAGTAAGGACATTTCATTTGGAGAAAAGGGGGAGAAATAAGAGAAAATATAATTAAAAGTCCAAAATGGCAAATTATTAATCAACCAATCTTTGTAGTGGCAAATTATCAATTACAATGTTAGCAGTAATAAATAGTAAAAAAATATTATTTATAGTGGCAAACAATCAAATTTTCCCATATTTGATAGTTGACAAATAATTGAATCTCCCTTCTTTATTTCCGGTTGCTTCGCGTCTTCTCGTCTCTTTCCCCCTCGTGCCCGCTTCCTCCCCATCTCCTCTCCCGCAGTCGCTTCCGCCACCCCTTACTCCTCCCTCCCCAGGCGTCCTCCTCACGCCAAGGACCCGCGCCCACCCCACCCTCCTCCCTTGTCTTGGCTCGGTAATCCATGCGCTCCGTGACCATCCCGGTGGTCGCAGGCCGCCTTCCTCCCGTGTCGCGCCTCCTCCCTCCCGCCCTCCTCCTCGGCACCTCCTCCCTCTCCCTGGCCTCCCCCATCTCCAACGCCCAGGACCCGCCCCCCACCCTACCCCACCCCTCCTCCTTGCCCGACTAGGCCGTCCGTGCGCCTCCGGTAGCCAAGCCCGGCGGTCGCGGTCGTGCCTTCCTCCTGTTGTATTTCACAAGGTCTTTTGGTAATTTATCATATGAGAAATGAATTAGAAATGAGAAAAGGAAAGCTTGATGGGGCCCACTTGTCATGGGGAGCATCGGTTTGATAAGGCTGAGAATTCAGTCTTTCAACAAGAAAGGGGAGAGAGCAGCCGTTCGGCTGGGATCTGCCCAAGGGAGTGGCGGTGGATGCAGAAGCTTGGCGATCTTCTCGTTAGTAGTTAGCTGCATCAAGGCCTCCCCCTGATAAGTGGATCTACGCGCTCTCTCTCGTTTCCCAAAAGAATAAGAGAGGAACACCAGGGGAGATACTCGTAGAGCTTAATTCAGTTTTGACTGATTGGATTTTAACCTTGAGTCAAGGTGTGCGTCGTCTGGTGATCGGTGGCTCCGTCGGCAATCAGGTTTGGTTCGTTTGCAACTTAGCTCATCCGATTTTCCTTTTTGCGCTATCACTTTTGGAGATTGGGCTGTAAAGGAATTTGGGATCTTGCCTTTGTTGTTTCGAACTGGCTGGCTCTTGGTTAATTTGAGCGAGGAATTTGATTAATATGGTTGTCCTCAACTTGGTTCCGTGGTGATTTCTTGCTCTGAGGAGGCATTCGATTAGGTGCTTCCTCTGTGGTCTTGTCGGCACTTTCCACATCCCTCGGCTTCTTTCTTTGGAGGGTTACGAAGAAGAAGAAAGGCATTGTATCTCTGAATACCCTAGTAATAGGTTTTCTGGGACATCGTCTTCTTGACGTGCCTTGCCTGTTATCTTCTTGGTAGTTTTGATTACCACCGCATCAGTGAGTATTTTAGTATTCATATTGCGCATTACTTTGCATATATATATTTGAGTTGTGCTGATCTCAAATTCTGTATAAGGTTGATTCTTGTCTTGAGATATTGCAAATAGTGGTGCCTGAGCTCTTGGATCTGCTTTCGATGATGATAGAGTCTATTTCAAATCTGTTAAGATAACTAATTCGGTTTTGAGCTCTAAAGGGATTGCTTACTGCTATCAATTTCTTTCTAGTGAGGTAGATACTTTCTGTGGAGATTATTTTAATCAATTTTGTTAGCTGATTGTTGGTTCCTCTGTTGGCTGAGAGGCATCAAATCTGACCCTTGTAACTTCCTTTTAACTGTGAGTTCATTAGTACCCTGTTACTGTTAGTTCCACTAGATTAAAGGTTATAGTGTTCTTTTGATAATCTGCTGCATACAGAAAGTAATACTTGTGTCTTCTGCTCATTAAATTGATTTTGTTAGTTCAATAAAGCATTAAATTTAGAGCTCAAAGTCTGTCTTCTAGCTATCTTATCGATTTGTGAAGAGTTTAGACTATGTTGGCTGAGATGGCAGAATTTGTATCTTATGCATCTTGCCTGCTGAGAGCAATAATGAATATATCAAAACTGAGTAATATGCTGTTTTCATATGGTTGTTTATCTTATCTTTTAAGCCTTTTGTCCTGGTTAATTGACCTGTCAGAATCTCATGTTTATATGTTATTTTGGTCAATTAGTTACAGCTGAAATTATGCTTTAGAGATGTTTAGTTGTGCTGGATTTAAATCTGAATCTATACTTAAACTGCATTTTTACAACACCTCCCACGCCACGCCCTCCTCCCTCCCCCGGCGCCCTCCTCCTCGGCACCTACTCCCTCTTCCTGGCTTATTTCGGTCAAAGCCCAAGGCTAGCTAGCTTTGGGTCGTCTGCCCCGACTGCGATGGCGGATTCCTCGAGGAGATGGACGCGCCGCCGCGCTCCACCCACGCGGGCCCTCCACGAGAACGAGCTCCACCCCCGCCGCAACCGGCGCGCCGCCGCCTCCGATGACCGCAAGCCGTTCAAACCCGTTATTGTGCTCCGCCGCTCTGCGGTCATCCCCGGCGACGAAGAGGTCCCCGGTGCCGCGCGCAGCTTCGAGGGGGAGGCCGGGGTCGTCTGCCCCGACTGCGACGGCTGCTTCCTCAAGGAGATGGACGCGCCGCCGCGCCAGGCCGCAGTGTCCGCGTACGTCCCCCGCCGCGCTCCACCCCCGCGGACCCTCCATCTTCCTCTCCCCTGGCCCCATCCCCTCCACCTTCCATTCCGCCCCGCGCGTGCGCGGCGGGGGTGGGGACGGCGCGGGGCGGGGCGGTGGACGACGCCGGGGCACGAGGAGCGGCCCAAGGGGTACCTCCTCAACCGGCCGCCGCCGCCGCCGGGGGAATCGCGGAAGTGGGAGGACCGGGAGCTGCCCTGCTACGTCACATCATTCCACACCGTCGTCATCCTCGGCGTCGGCCTCAACTCCAGGCCCGAACTCACCCTCGAGACATGGTTCTTGGTTGTTTCATATTCAGGGAGTTGGAGCGCATAGTTCTTGTGCATTATCGTCAAACATCTGAGGTTCTTTATTTCTCCATCTCTTGTTTTCTGTTTTGCAGTAAATATTCCTTTGGTATTCCTTCTGGATGTTGCGGTGAGGAAAGCTGATTTTTTGTTTACTAAATTAGTTTTACTCATGAAGTGTATTGCAAGCTTATTTTCGAAGTTCATGTGGTTTTCATGAAAAAAGGCATTATCTGTTAAGGACAAATAAAAAGCCTGCGTTAGGTTAATCATGTTCTTTCTCTTGCTCATGATATTGTACAGTGCCCTTTTTGGTATTCTCTTATGCGGTTATGCAACTTTGTTGGATTTGAATGTGCAATTGATCGCAAGGTCTTAGTGGTTGGATGCTTGAAATAACATCTGAAATTCATTTGACTACTAACTCTTCAAAACTCAAGGACCACATTCTATATTCATTAGTGCTAGCAGTTCTTTTTGTGCACAAGGATTTACTTCTGACATGACCCAATGGAACCATGGGTTCTAATTTTTAGTTAAAGAGTTGTTAGCTCAATGGCTGAACAAAGCATTATTTGTTAAAGGTGTCACAGGAGTCAACACTGTAAAATAATCCTGACCATGTGGTTTCAATGTCTGTTTACTAGCAAATGTCTTGTATCGGCAATTCGGCATACAAGAATACTGAGCATAGCTGAAACTGCATACCACAAAACTTGACAAATAGGTTGTATCTTTCTTTCACAAAGTATAAATATATGTTCTATTTTGCAGGCATAGTAGACCAAGATGCTATAGGTTCTGTTATTCTGAGTCTCCTAATCTGGTTCCTCTTGATCAGGAAAATGTCATAGTACCTCCAAATGCAGAGGCCGAAGTTGCAGAAGTGCCTACAATGAATATGATTCATTATACCTATCCTCTGACTTCATCAGATTCAACCTCCGCTCATACTGAGCTATCCTGCTCTACTGCTGCACCGGAAGAAATTAATTCGCATGGTGGCAGAGCAGTTTGTAGTGGTCAGACATGCTTGAATCCCAAATATGTGTTGGATGTATATGTACTTTGTTGCCAACTTCTTGTTCACAAAATGCTATGCTCTGGTGACCCAAAAGTTTAGCTTGTTTTAGTTTTTCTATACTTTTCCATAGCATGATTGTAACAGCCAAAAAATTCATAAAGGCAAAAATACGGGATTTTTAAAAACTTTTTGTATAATGTCTGTTGTCGTTCCGTCCGCTTGCATTTTTGGGAGTTACTTGAGTGCCTTTCTCTTTTTTACTATCCTGATTTTGTCTATTATCGCGTAAGAGTTCCTTAAAGCTAAAATCAGAATTTTAGCAAGTCTAAAATTCTGTTGTTCTATCTTTCTCCATTTCTTTCTAGCCTTCCTTCCTTCTTCCTACTAAGCACTGTTGGTCTCGTTTAGTCTGGCCCAACAATCTCTCGTGCATTCCCTCTCCCTTCCTTCCCAGTCGAGCTAGCGCTCGTGCCAACGCTCCCCTCTCCTGTTCCTCCGACCAGCACCTGGTCCAACCATTGCAGCTGAATCTCCCTAACTGGAGACCAGGGCAGCCGTGCCCTTCTCACTCGTGCGCGGCATGCACCAAGAGAGAGCTCCAGCAAGTTGTGGTCTGACAAGTCATTAATAGCAGTCACCAAGGACATCATTCAAGCGCCTGTCTTGCCCTCCTCGACAAAGACTAACCATACCTCCTTATCGGCTGTGCCAAGGTACCTTTACATAGTTGCTCCAATTCCCTTGTTGCTTTCCTTCGTCATTCCAGAGCTAGCCTCACTTTCTTCCTTCTCCAAGTGAACTTGGGCTCCAGTCGGACTCAAGTGCTTGCCTCGACTGAGCGCCGCCACATCAGCATCGCCTGCACCATTGACAACCGTCGGTAAGGACATTTCCACGCCATGCGCATTTGCTCACACCCATGCTCAAAGTGGCGTCCCCTTCAATTAACCCCACTCCTTGATCCGTAGGGACTACATTGGAGACCACTCTTCTTCCCCCCCCCCCTCCCCGGTCAGGATACCCCAAGACGTCTTTGAAGAACCATCTATTACTCTCAGGGAGAAACCTTGAAGACCGAAGACCACCCTTCATCCCCAAGCCACTCCTGTAGCGCGAGCTTCTCTCATTGTCGCAGTCCATCGTCGACAGCTCAGCTTCGGCTAAGCCGTTCCCCAACCCGTACCGGTAAGATCCTAGTGGCCAGATGCTCCTCCTAGTTTGAGCTATCATATTCTTCCTCTAATGCTCCTTTGGTTCTTCCTCTAGCCCTTTCACGGGTACATTCGATTCTCTCAAAGAAGTCGAGTCATCGCTTCTTTCGACCACTGTTGTGTAGTCGAACACTTCTCTCATTCAACTACGTATAGTTAACACTTTCATGACCTCTCTCCTTGCCCATACCTCCCATTTTACAAAGACCACCACATGGTATCGATCTTCCCTTTTGCAAAGACCACCTTCATGGTCGCAATCTCCCCTCTTACAAAGATCACCTCCGTGGTCGCAACCTTCTATTTTACAAAGACCACTCTCTTGGTCTTTTGCAAAGACCACCCTCTTGGTCACGACTGTTGGAATTAATCATTCATGTATTAGATTAATTCAATCCTAGTTTGAGTCGAAGTCAGTTAGTAGATGAGTCCGAGTCGTACTCGTAGAAAATGTGTCTGAGTCTGGTGTTGAGTCCTTGTACTCAAGCCTATATAAGAGTCTTGTAGCAACGTAAGAAGTCGAGAGTTGAGAAAAGCGGTAAAACCAACAAAGAGGAAAAATTGCTCCTGAAACCAATCGCGTATTTTTTCGCCTCGAGCACTGTTCATTATGACAACTGTTCATCCTAGCACGGTTCATTGAGCACTATTTACCGAGTACTGTTCATATGAGTACTGTTCACCCAAACACTATTCAGCTGAGTACTGTTCATCCCGAGTGCTAGTTGAAAAGTTACGAGCTGCTTGTGGTCGTAGGGAGAGGAGGATTGACTACATCCTGGTTGTAAGATTTTGGACTGGTCGCAGAGAGTTCCGACCACCTGGTCGTAGGTGGTACGACCACAACGACCTCCCTTTTTGCAAAGACCACCCTCTTGGTCACGACCTCCCTCTTTGCCCACCCCTTGGGTCGTAACACTCCCACAACCTCCCCATGTCATAGCACCTCCACAACCTCCTCAAGTCACAGTACCCCCACGACCTCCCAGTCGTATCCTTCTGCGACCAGTGTAGCCCCTACGACTTCCATAGCTTCAACCACCATAGCTGCTACAATCACCGCTGGTCGTAAGTTCCTCTACGACCATCTCCTGGTCGTAAGTCCCCTCACGACCAGTCCCTAGTCATAAGCTTTTCCACGGCTATCTCCTGAATCGTAAGATTCCTCACGATCAGTACTTAGTCGTAAGCCTTTCTACTGACATCTTCTGGTCGTAATCTCTCCTATGACCAGTCTCTAGTCGATGGGGCTTACAGACGTGTAGGCCTAGGCGATCAAAGAGTCTCCCATGCCATATTTAAAGATTTGGTCTGGTCATCCCGTTGAGTTGTCGTTAGATATGTTTGCTCTCATTCAAAGTGTTTTCGTTCGTTTGAATGCATTTGGATTTATTGGAGTTCTTTTGGTTATTTTCAGTCGTTCTGGAGTTTAATCGTATTATGCGTAATTAGCATCTGGAGATATAATGGAGCAGCAACCCCAGCAAGGACAGGATTGCCAGGATATTGAACAGGATGATTATTAGCACGTCGAACGAGATTATTCCCAAGATATCGAGAAGGGCGAATATCAGGATATAGAGCTCTATCAGAACCTCAACCAAGGCGAGTCAATACTTTGACCATACTTCGCCTACCTTTTGCAAATTATGTTGCTTTAAATTATGAAACTGCATTGCTATGTTTTATCAAACTAAATTGGTCTAGATCATAGTTAATGCCTTAACAAATACTTGCGTATAAACTTTCAATCCTTGAACTTGAACACTCTCCTTTGTCACCCTAGACTTAATGGATTACATACTAGTTACTAAGTCTGTATCTAAGTGTCATGCTTAGCCTTGCTTAGATACAATGTCATGCGGGCATTAAATTGCCTGACCACAATCACTAAAGACTTTGGAAAATGATTTGGGGTAGTTGAGGCTGGGAGCCTGGCTGGTATGTTGAGCTAATGATATTTTCAAAACAATAAAATCTGAAAAACTATTTCAACTGGGCGGCTGGAAAGAGTGGCTGGTGCCAGGGGCACGAGAAGATATTGGTATGTGGATGTATCGCCTTGGTCAATTAAGGACCGAATCCTGGAATGACCTCTTATGCAAAAACAGTGCAACCACAAGTCTATAATGGGTACGACCTGGCCAACTAATTTGCTCGCCTCGGCGTGGCTTCACCATTGGAGGAATGTGGTGTGGGGAAAGGGGAAAGAAGCCATAGCGAAACCACACAGCACAAGTGGGGGCCTCCTGGAAGTGCATGGCACCGGGCGGTGGAAACCTTAGCGGGTGGGGCTGCGTCGAGGAATGAGCATTGTAAAGGCCTTGTGGTGATCTCCCCTTGATTCGCATGTCCAAAAAAACGTGTGTATATATCAAGGCGATTACCTCTTGTGAGTAAAGTGTGCGAACTCTGCAAAGTAAGAAAACTATCATGATAGTCGTGCTCACGGTCAAGAGCGGTGCTGAGAACTTGCTTGATATAGCTTTCGTTTTTACAAAACCATTTGTGCAGAAAAGGGAAGGCTGGGGTGGGACCCCAGGGATTTGAGTAAAGCCTGGTCGGGGGCCAGTGGTAAATACGGGATAGCCCATTGGGTGGATGGAGCCACTCAATGGTATAGGAGGTGGGACCTCCACTAGTACTTTACAAAATCAAAATCCATTTATGAAAACAGATTATTAAAAATGCTAAGTCTCGGGATTTCCTACTACTTATCTATTTCAAACTTGGTTTTGTGCAAATAAAAGAACTCTAAGACTCCCCTTGACTAGCCCTGCATCTATACAATTTGCATTGTGTGTTGGCTCGCGAGTACGGTTGTGTACTCAGGCTCTGCCATTATAATCTTTTTCAGACCTACTCGATCAAGACCCCTACCAGTACTACTTGGAGGCTGAACCAGATGGTGATGAAGATGACGAAGCTTAGGCCGGGACCCCAGTCGCTTGCCTATGGGCAGAGTGAATGGATCCGTTACGATTTGTGTTGCTTCCGTACTCATCTTCTATTCTGTACTCTAGCTTTTGTAAGATTTCTGCCCTCGTGGCTCTTTTGTAAAATGGTTGGCCATACGGCCTGATACATATATGTGATACATTATGGGCTTGCACTGATTCATACCGAGTACTAATCACCTTAAGCAAGGTTCACGATCGGTTGGTTTACCACCACTACCAAATGTCTCACGACCACCCCTATATGGTCTAAGACCACTACCAGATGTCTCACGACCACCCCTATATGGTCTGAGGCCACTACCAGATGTCTCACGACCACCCCTATATGGTCTGAGGCCACTACCAGATGTCTCACGACCACCCCTATATGGTCTGAGGCCACTACCAGATGTCTCACGACCACCCCTATATGGTCTGAGGCCACTACCAGATGTCTCACGACCACCCCTATATAGTCTAAGATCACTACCAGATGTCCCAAGACCTCCTCAGAACCTCTCCAGGATCACTCTCTAGGACCTTCTTGTAACCTTTCCAAGTCCACTCAGGACCTCCTCTAGGACCTCCTCCAAAACGTCTTCAGGACCTCCTCAGGATCTCCTTGGACTTCCCTTGACCTCCAGGATTTCCTCAGGACCTCCCAAGATCTCCGCAAAGACCTCCTAGGACCTCCCATGACCTCCTCAGGATCACTCCAGGACCAGTACACGAAGGAAGCAGTGACCGGCAGAAGGAACACTCCAGGACATCTTCAAAGATCACTTCAGGACCTCCTCAGGATCACTCTAGAATCATCCCAGGACCTCTCCAAGACCTCCCCAGGATCTCCCCGGGACCACCCCAGGACCTCATCTGGACCTCCTTCTACAACCAGGTGTGGTCATAGACTTGAACCGGCGTTTCCTGCACAACACGGCCACAACCACTGGCCATTACCTGGTCGTAGTCCTGCCTTGGGTTGATTATGAGTGTTGATCAAGACTGAGGAACAATAAGGCTACATGGATAGTAAAAAGTGCTGATTAAGACTAAGGAACAAGAAGGCTACATGGATAGTAAAGAGTGCTGATCAAGACTAAGGAACAAGAAGGCTACATGGATAGTTTTGAGTTCTGATCAAGACCGAGGAACAAGAAGGCCAAGAACTAGGTCGCGAGCCGACAATCGATTGCCGGTGGGCATATCATGAGGGATTCCACACGCTGTGCTTTGGCGCTTCTTTCACTGCTGACTCTCTGAGAGTATTTGGCCTGTTCGGCCATTCCGCAAGTCTAAAGCTGTAAGGTATATTTGTGCTTTGTTTATTATTATGTAATAATCGAACAATTTCGGGATATGTATTTAAACCAACAATGTAACTGTGTGTGTCAGCTACTGATTTAGGGAATGACACAACCATACACAGTAGGACCCAAGTTCCAAATTTGGGGTCCGACAATGATATCATAATCTCTGTAGGTTGTTCTGTTGTATATATCTTATAAATTCTACTACTATATATTGGATTGTTCATTATGTAGAAACTAACGATCATGGTTCTAGCTTGGAGGAGATCAATTCATTTTGGGCAAATCTATTGAAGTCATCTATGCAAAACGATACTTCTGTTTGCGCTGGGCTTCTTGACAAAGCTACAATATTTGATATTCCTGTGGTAGAGCTTGTAATCCGCGTCCAGTCAGCAGATTAAACACGGGATGAGGGATTCTGGAAATAAAATTGTGAATACCAACACGGCAGGTAGTGTAAGTGAGCCGCTATAACCTATGGTTTTTAAATTGCAATTCTACATGATTGAAACTGTGCACAAAATTATTGGTTCATTGCATTGCTAAATTCACTATAATAACTGTTGCCTTAATTGTTTCGTTCTTCTTCTTCGTTACTTTAATTTCAGGACAACATACTTGGTAGATGCTTACTCTGGAATTTAAGAGGAGCACTTCACTTCTTGCAATTCTTTGTCAATACTTACCATGGTTATTAAGTCGTCGACTAGTCGACAAGTCGGTGGAGCATGGGCGACTGGGTCTGTTGACGACTAGTCGACAAGTCGGTGGAGCATGGGTGACTGGGTCCGACGACTCGACTTGCCAGGTTCCATCTCGTCGCCGTCGCCCATCGTCACCCTCGTCCGCAGCTCCCACCCGGCCCTGCCTTCCTCTCCCTTGGCGGGAGCTAAAGCTCCTAGCTAGCCGACGGCGGAGATGGAGGCGACGTGGATCCGGTCGGGGAGGTGAAGGCGAGCTCGATGTGGCCGGAGATCGTCGCCCTCGGCTGCAGCTCCCAGCCGACGCCGCCCTTCATCTCCCTCGACGGGAGCTGAAGCTCCTAGGTCGTCGACGGCGGAGGTGGAGGCGACGTGGATCCGGCGTTGGGGAGGTGGGGGCGAGCTCGATGTGGCTGACGGTGAGCTCCCTTTCCCTGTCACCGTCGTTGTCACCCTCCTCTACTCCCTGTCGCCGTCGCCCTCCTCTGCTCCCTCTCCTTGTGGCTACGTGGTGTGTGTGGTGGCTGTGTGTAGTGGAGTGCGTGTGTGTGGGTGTGGGTGTGCTGTGTTGTGTGGTGTGTGGCTGTGTGGTGGTGTGTGGTGTGATGTGTGTGTGATGTGTGTGTGCTGGTTGTGTGTCTGTGTGCTGTGTGTGTGCCGGCTGTGTGTGTTGTGTTGTGTAGATCATGTGAACAGTACCTGTCGACTAGTCGGCGACTAGTTGGCCGACTAGTCAACTAGTCGGTAAGTCGGTCACTAGCAAGGTAGTGTCGACTTACCGACTTAATAACCTTGATACTTACGGTCTTTTGTATGTAAATTTATGTGAATGTGCAATGTTTACTATGTGTGAACTTATAGGTTTTCTATCCAGTCATAATATATCGATTATAATACGTAAGTGGTTATTCTGCCCATCTGGTTATGTGCTGCAAAGAGGCAGCAAGAACCACTCCTTATATCTTGTTCGCTTTGTCACCTCTTTTGTTCTAGCCCCTTTGCTTTCTATATGTTCTATCTGGTTCGTATACGTTCGCCGTTTCTTAAGACTTTTTGTTTATGCCTTTTCTCCTTACCTACCTTTGTTCTTGTTATCCTTTTTTTTTTCTAATGGTGACTATTTCCGTGTATATTCGTACGTATATTGATCCTTAGTATTTTCCTATAATTATATCCCTTTATCCTGATTGATTTCACTTCTTGTATTTCCAGTGTAGTTATGTCTCAGAGTAGTACATTTCTAGTGTAGCTTAGTTCCCTACTTCTATGCTGCTTATTTACGGATCACACAATCTGAAGATCATCCGAAACAAACTACCTCCTTTAGCAGCGAAACAGAGGTCGATCATAATCCTGAAGAAAAAAAAAGTTCACTGTTACTGTCTCAAACTATATCTCTCTAATTCAGCATACATTACCTTTCTATTTTCCTCTAAATTTAGACTTCGCGTCAAACCTACTGTGTAGATTCTATGAAAACCTATTCTTCCGGTCTATGGATACTTTTGTATGGCCTTCACCGTGCTTCTATGATAATTGACAAAATTATCTTTCTATTATCTAAATTTACTATTGCGATCATTTCCTTTAAGTTACAACAGTCCTCGAACATGTTTACGCCACATTCCACATAATTCATGTGGCTTCTTCCCTGCGTTTTTTTTTTGCCATACATAAATCTGATTTACAACAGTAAAGTGTCGATTCCTTTTTAGAATTTGTAGCATTCAGAAGTCCAGCAACATCAAACAAATTAGATAGATTTGACAAAATATGTAGTAAAATCCGTGGAGTTCTACCGCACTGTTAACATGTATGTGGTTTTGTGAACAAAATTTCCTGTTAAAATATACTTCCATATTATGTACATGATAATATCACATAACCATCGTCCTATTGTTTAATACGTCCTCCAGCAGCAAATATCTGGCTGGGTAAAAACCTAAAAAATAAAAAACTGAATTGTTGTTAGCTTTTATTCCTACTCATTATCGTGTGATTACTACTATACAAATTCTCGATTATCTACCTGAAAATACCCAAGATATTTACTGACATCCTTCACAACAAATTTTCAGAAAAAAGCCGTGGATCATCCGAAGATATCTCTACTTTTGAACGAACCAAAAAAAAAACCCGCCAGGATGCAGGCAACACCAACTAACTATTGACATGTTATCTATACCATCCTCTGTAAGCATCTCCACTGAATTCCATATACTCTTAAAAGATCGACCTGCAAATCTGAAGCATATCTTGATAAATCAGCCTACTACAACATATACTATATTTTGCTTCGACTCTAGCGATCCACGTTTTGTAACGACTGCTCTTTAGTTTATGTAATCAGCTCTTTCAGACATATGTTTTACTCTATGTTCGTCCGGTAGAACTCCCTATATATGCTATTGGATTTTCCAATATCTAAGTTCGTTGTGCTTCTTTCATACGACTTTTTCTAGATTCCAGCATGCTTTTCTTGCCTTCAAGCTTTGATGAAGCTTCAACTAAAAACCGAAAAAAAAACTGTTTATTGCTCTATATAAACCTAGCTTAGTATAGACATATTAAACATATCTTAGTCTATTTTACTTTTGTCTATGTGTCATGTATCGGTCGTCGGTCTGAAGCCCTAGAGAGGTGCCAGAGGTGCGCCACCGAGGCCCATGGGAGGGAGGGCCCAGCCCATGTATCTGAATCTGAGGCGTCGAGACCCCGATCCGGTGATCCATAGACCATAGTATACCGTATATATCTGGTAGCACCAATGACGTCCACGCCGCCAATCGCCTCGCCAAAACCACGAAGCACCGGCGCCTCCGCTCCTCGCTCAGGTGTAAATGCCGCCAAAGTGCACTCCTAGTACTCGGTACTCATATAGTCATATTTTTCTTCTAATTTAGGTCTTAGAATATTAGAATGTTACCTAAGAAACATTTGTCGGGGCTCGAAAGAAAAGCGGAAAAAACTAGAAGATCAATTTATTGAATCTCAAAAGGTGCTATACATAAGTTTTTCCGACTTCAAGCGATGTTGTGCTGATGATAATCTGTAGATGCACTTGATATTGAAGAACAAGGACAAGAACAAGTTAATGATATTTTAAGTGAGCAAGTTGATGCCAATGATGATGCTACGAGAATGAAAATTCTGACCTTCCTCTGAACACGAAAATTCAATTGATGATGTGCAACCCGCTTCTATGCATGATGTCTTTGATCCTAGAACTTGGGAAATCTTGATAATAAGGGTAGAGATATATTGATTGAAAAGGGGCGGTGAGAGAATTGAATCTTGAGTTCCTGTAGATGCTCTTAATAGGCGTTTTCATATGCTTACTACTCCGAAAGTTAAGCAATGGTGAGGTGGTTGATAGAAAATGGTTGGTTTACTCTAAACATGTGGACAAAGTTTTTGTTTTTCTTTGCAAATTGTTCAAATCAAGTCGAGCAAAAGTTTGCTAGCACTTGATGGATTGAGGGATGGAGACATCTTAGTCTTAGACTCAAGCAACATGAGAATAGTGTTGAGCATATAACAAACATAAATACTTGGAATGAACTTAGGTGAGGTTGAGCAAAAATAAAACAATTGATGATGATTTGCAGCGGAAATTGCAAAGGAGAGGGCGTTGGAGACAAGTTTTAGTAAGAATTGTTTACTGCACAAGTTTCTTGCTAAACATAATTTGGCTTTTCGAGGAAAAAATGAGAAACTATATCAAGATAACAATGGTAACTTTAAAGGCACAGTTGAAATGATGGGTGAATTTGATCCGTGATGCAAGACCATATTAGGCGGATTCAAAATAGTGAGATTCATCATCACTATCTTGGGCATAAAATTCAGAATGAGATGATTTCCCTTCTTGCAGATTGTGTGAAACAAACTATATTAAAGACCATCAAGGATGCCAAGTATTTTTCTGTGATATTAGATTGTACTCGAGATGTGAGCTATGAAGAACAAATGACTCTAATTATTCGGTGTGTCAATATGTCGAGGAATGTTCCAAGGGTAGAGGAGTTCTTCCTAGAGTTCTTGAAGGTAGATGACACATCGAGTTGGGTCTTTTAATGAATTAAAGAATGCATTGGCCTCTCTTGATTTGAATATTGATGATGTGAGAGGACAAGGCTATGATAATGGTTCAAATATGAAGGGAAAACACCAAGGTGTTCAGAGCCGTTTGCTTGAAATTAATCGAAGAGCACTATACATGCCGTGTGCATGTCATAGTCTGAATCTTACTCTTTGTGATATGGGAAAATCTTGCAGGTAAACTATTTCTTTTTTCATATAATATGCCATGATTTGGGAAAAGTTTGAATCTTACTATTTGTTAAATCTTGCAGGCAAGCTATTTCATTTTTTGGTGTCATCCAACGTATATACACATTGTTTGCAAAATCTACCAAAAGGTGGAAGATTTTAGTTGACAATGTCCCGTGATTGACGAGTTAAGTCATGGTCTAATACACGATGGGAAAGCCGAATAAAAAGTGTTCAAGCTATCAGATTCCAAACTCCTCAAATAAGATCAGCTTTAATAGCGCTAGAGAAGGCTTCAACTGATGACCCAATGGCAGTTAGTGAATGTCAATCTTTGGTGAGTGCACTTGAGAATTTTGAATTTTTAGTTGGTTTGGTTATTTGGCACGACATTTTATTCTCTATAAATAAGGTGAGCAAGAAGTTGCAATCTAAAATTGTGAGTATAGATGCTACTCTCAAACATATTGAAGGTGTCATATCATATTTTAAGAAGTATAGAGATGAAGGTTTCACTTCTAGTATGGATACAGCAAAAAATATTGCAGCTGAATGGATGTAGAGCCAAAATTTCGTACAAAACGTCAAGGAAAGAGTAGAGTACTTCAATGTTATGATTGATGCTGCAATTGCTTCATTGACTAGTAGATTTGAGCGAGATGAAAGAATTTGATAATGTTTTTGGGTTCTTGTTCAACTCGGAAAATTTGAAATCTTTGGATGAAGCGAGATCTTTGGGCTGCTTGACAAGAATTTTGTGGAAACATTTTCTCATGGTAACTCATCCGATGTTGAGATCAATGATTTTTTTTCGAATTAAAGGTCTTTGCAAGTGACTTTGCAGATTCTTTGATGTCGGCGCTTGAGATTCAGGAGTTTGTTATGGTCATTGATTGCTATCCAAATGTTTGATTGCCTATCGAATCCTCTTAAGCTGCACTGTGGATCGTAGCTTCTACCGAAAGAAGTTTCTCAAAATTGAAGTTGTTGAAGAACTATTTGAGATCAACTATGTCACAAGAAAGGCTAAATGGCTTGGCTATGTGCACCATCGAGAGGGATATCTTGGACACTATTGATCTCAATACCGTCCTTGATGATTTTGCATCAAGAAATGCCCGAAGAAGTATCTTTTTATGAGAAGCAATGGATATGATGGATTTCTATTCTTCCTCAAGGTAATCATATTAGTTTTAGTCTACATTGTTTCTCAATAATTATCAAACATGTTAAATTAAAAATATATCACTAGATTTGTTTTCACTTTGTAAGAAAAATTAGCGGTTATATATATATTATAAGATGTATATATAGTTTAGAGGGGCCGTCGCGACGAGTCCGCCAGAGGGCCTTCGAAATCCTAGGACCGGCGCTGCAGACTGTATGTCGGAAAATATATACATATGATGTCTACTCTACACGCGCGATAAAGCACGCTCCGGGCTCTAGTATTAATAGACAAACAAACAAGATCAATTCTCGCGTTGATCAGACGGCTAAGACGCGGTTGCACGACTTCCACGTCATGCGGATGCGGTGCAGGGTGCATTAGCTGAGGCTCCGCTCCGAGGAGGCGAGGGCTTCCACAGTTCCACTTCCTGCTTTTAGCTTCTGTCCACCGTTCGATCCAAAATCGGACGGACCCACGTTAAGATGGTAGCATTAGCAGAGGCTCCGAAGATTCCGAAATCCTAACCCATTCTGTCAGGGCAATCGGGCTCGTCGCGACCTCCTCCTCCTCCGCGCCGCAGCGCGAAACCTACTCGGGATCGACCGATCGAGGCCTCTCCACCCGCCGCGTCCGACGCCGCCGGCCGGCGATCCGGTAACTGCGCCCTCCCCTCGCTCTCCCCCCAAGGTATTATATAATCGTTAGGATGCTGACATGTGGGGGTTCTTGGAGGTAGTGGGGTTCGCGCGCGATCGGGAGGGATGCGGCAGCAGCGGGGCGGAGGCGGAGGCGGAGGCGGAGGCGGAGGCGGAAGGCGCGGGGAACCCGGATTGCTCACGCGGGCGGTGGACAAGGTGTTCCGCTTGGTCCGCCTCGCCGAGTTCGAGATCCTCTTCGTCCTTTTCTTCCTCATCGTCTTCCTCCTCTTCAAGGATCTCGTAAGCTCGCGCCCCCCCGTCTCTCCCCTTTACATATGTATCTCGTTAAGTTCTGATACCGCGCCTACCGGAAAGAGATCGAGTGGGGTGGTTCATGCCCGATTGGCATGGCACGTTTGGTCAATTTGGTACTGCGTGGTCTTGAAGAGCACGGTAGTTCCTAATATATTTTAGATGCGGGTCCTTTTTTGCCTTTAGTTTGTTGAAATGGCTGTAAAGAACTCAGTTGAAATTATAAAAGATACGGTATCTTAGTGAATGCAAACACAACATAAAGTTTTTGATAGTGTTGAATGACAGGTCGAATGGTGGCATTTGGTCCATGGCAGTTGCTTTTTACCATATAAGTGCTATTCAAATCGAAACCACTAATGGTGGAGATATAATCTTTTGTATGCATTGCCGTGATCTTGTCAGCCAGATAATTTGATCTGGAGACATAGCTATTAACTTGATATGGCTCAGTAGTAAATCATGTTCATATTCTTTTTTGAGATTATGTTCATATATGATTTAATCACCTTAGTATCAACTAGCGTAGTTTGGTTTAAAAATTTGCTATATCTGGGTTTTTGTGGAATTTTTGTCTTACGCTAATTACTGAACAAACTTTCCTACAGATGTCACGACCACAGTACAACCAGATCTTTGTCAAGAAGCCTGATTTAGACGACCGCTGGCCTTAGAGGGTAGGAAATATATAATGTTCTTATTGTTGTGTGACCATTTTTAGTTGTGTTGCCTGAAGTACCGCTCCTTTGAATTTCCTTCTTATGACTGAGTATTTCCTTTTGTGATGATAAATATATATTTAGTCATTTTTCAATACTTCAAAGTTTTTTTTGACATATTATGGCCTTCCGTTTTCTGAAAGAATCATTTGCTTACTGCTACTTTTATGGTTATTTGGTATGAACCCTCATGTTGCTGTTTGCTACAAGCATGCTGTTGGAACTTGGAACATTGTTTAGTAGGCGTACTGAAGTTGTTGCCAGTAGTTCTTGATCATGGCATGTTACTCTCTCCATTTATACTGTGTGACAACCCCGTAAGTTCTAAGCAAAGCTTGGTGTATGAAATGCAGTACTTTCTTTTGGTCAGTTATGTGTCTCAAAGATTACCATTGAGGTCAGGACAATTGGCTATGATAGTTATCTTGTCGATAACTCAATCTAATCATGCTTCCTTGTTATTTGAAAACTTAAAAATCTAGATAAATGTCAATCTAAAATTTGCAATTTTCCACGAACTATCTTATTTTAGTCATAATTTGCTAGTGGATCCATCTTAGAGATTAAATGGTGTTCTTCATGATCATAGAAATTTGAAGTTATTGATAGTTCTGTAGTAGAATGGTGACTGACCAGAAAAAAATGAGAGTCTGTTGGTTTAATAACCAAACACACAAATGCATGTCACATTTGTGTACTAGATTTTGCTCCAGTTGTAGTGGTGCAGTCTGTCACTTTCATTCAATCGCTGTTCAGAGTGTTTCTTAAAATGAACACAATGCTTGCTAGAAAAACAAGAACCTTTGATGTGATTTAACTTCAATCTACTATAATCATAATATTTCATATTTCTGTTGGATATTTCAGGATTCGCTGATCCATATCTTAATCTTTTTACTCCCTCCGTTCACGTATATATGACGTCCATGTATTCAAATTTGAGCTAGCCAACGTCATATATATAAAACTGGAGGGAGTACTTATCAGTGATCCAAAAGATATTACTTTCAAACTTTCTGTGGTTCTAAAAAAATGTTGTCTTGTGGAAGTACGGAAGTTTTGGGTTGTACTTTTTCATGATAGTATCTTCTTTCTTTTGATAACCTCTTAAGCATGATAAACCTCTGTATCTAAGTGATTCTTCTGAAAAGAACATAAAGTTATATCGTAGTCGTAACAGCGTGGTACTAGATGGCTGGCCAACTACAGAAAACTTTCTCACTACAAAAACTTGCGGAGAAAGTTTGATACCTGATTGCTCTCATACAAAGCCAACCATATCTTGCTTAGCACCACCCCTTTTTTCCCTCTTATTTCTTTGAAATTGAGTTATGTGGTACCACATATAAGCGGGTTATCATTAATCAATTCAGATCATCTGAAAAGTATGTAGTTCCTTGAATGTCAAATTCTATAGTTAATTGATTTATACTCTCAAGTGCAATGGTTTATGAGGGGCTGTTTGGATTGGTGCCCTAGTGAACCAAACCAAATTTTGGTAATACCAAAGGAATTAAGTTAGCACTTGGTCAGGTGCAAGCCACTGCACGGCTGAACCATGTCAGGTTTCATGTTCTACATCTGAGTCAATTCCGTTTATCAGGGAGACAGGCACGATGATTAAAGTTCAGTCCAGTCCAGTTCATGCGTGTAAAATGGATGAAAAATCGAATCCTATAACCTTGGGATAGATGGGCCAGCAAAATTGTTTTTGAAACTGGAAGAAACTTGTATGGACTATATATGGAGTACATGAATGAAGCTATATGTTTAAGCCTAGTGCCAACGAATAACGGCACTATGGCTGTCGGTGGGTGGAGTAAGAGTCGAAGATGCATGACCATATCCTCGATCAGCCATCAGCTCTCTGGTTAAAGGAGGTAAATAATCACAATTTCTCGAGAGAAGATGGCGGATCTTAGTTTCTTATATTACTAGCTTACTTTGGACCATTGATTTCCAAAATGATCTAAAAGTTAAACGTGTTGGTTATACGATATAACCTTCGGTTTACGTGTGATAATAGTATAGGATTCATATGGAAGATGGTATTAACCTCTCCGCTCATGCTGACTGGCCTACAAGGTTCATACATTCGTCTAAAAAAACGTTACGCCTACTTGGCTACCTTTGTAAGGAATCAGTTTACACTCCGAGAGAGGCAATGGAGTAGCTGGCCTGGCCATGGGCTACGCCTCGGACCGGCCCAGCTAAGCCGCTGATTCAGTCGAACACTAAAGAAATTTGCTGATTTTTGAAAGAAGGTAATATGCCTTTTTGAACCTAGCCCAGCTGAGAGAGGTATCCTGGTTAAAGCAAAATTTTCGTCGATGGGTGCACTCGCTTTCACGAAAACTTGGCATCATCGCATGTGTGGTATGTGGACGCGTCAACGTCGTTACGTGATGTCTAACCTAACGGAAACGTGAAAAAGGACGAATAAAAAAGAATTGTTAGAGTAGGGAGTTGGGCAAAGTTGGCCTAATCCAACTCAACGCAAGTGCTGGAGACGGTGCTAGGACAAGAGAGGACATCATTGGACGCAATGGTGCGACTTCGATCGAATCCATGCGGGCTTTGCTTGACTGCATTTTTTTAACCAGTGATCCCATTAATGTACGAATATGGTCTCCGCAACAAATTTAGAGGCTCCGGAGCTTACAAGGAAAAGGTGCAAAACCTACGAAAATTCATGTTTTAGGGTCGGTTTTCCTGTAGGCTTTTTTACGAGAATCAATTCAATTCCGGTGCAGGGAGTATAGCATGAATTCCACTGGAAACAGCTAAATTCCCAAAAAAATCAATAAAAATTCTTTGTCTGAGAACGGAGCCTTTTTATAAGCCGGGCTGCGCCTGCGGGCATGGACTTGGTCTGAAAACGGTGGTGGGTGAGTGGGGCAATCGGCACGGCACGACGCGTCGGCGGCAGGCCCGACAGCTCGAGCGCGCGGGGAAAGAAAAGCAATCACATTCACGGAGAAGGCAGAGGCAGACAGGCAAGCGGGTCAGTGGCCGGTCCACTCGGGCCTCTCGTCCTCTCCCTCTTTTTAACTCCCTCCGCAATCCCACGCCGCACGCGGGTTGCCGCTCCGAGATCCCGGCCCTGCCTCGCCGACAACCCCCCACACCCGTCGCCTCCTCCGCGCGGCCACCACGCAGGTCTCCCCATCCCATTCCAATGTCTAAGCGCGCCTCCACTCTCCTCCTCCTGGCCATCTCCATCCTCTCCGTCTCCTCCCGTCTCGTCGCCGCCGCCGCCGCCGGGGAACAGGTCAGCATTACTCACTTCCCGACCAAGCGTCGTCTCTTCCCTGTTGTCCCGCGAGTTCTCTCTTTAACTCTGCGCCGTCCCTTTCTTTTCTTCAGGATGCGGATGGCGCCGCCGGCAACGCCACCGCCCGCCTGGACCGCCGCACCAAGGTGACACCGCATGCTACACCCGTGCATCTCTCTCTCTCTCAAAGCCTGGATTGTGTTTCGGGAGCTGGATTGGTTTCTGATGATCAAGGCCCGAACCGTCTGTTCTGCTTCTCAGATGTTCCTTCACACGGCACGGGCCCGCGGAGGCGGAGGCGCCGCGGGGATGGAGGAGGCCGGGCTGGGGCTCTTCGACGCCTTCTTCGCTAGCCTGTCCATGATTATCGTCAGCGAGGTGAGTCGGGATGCTACTCCAGTGTTTGTGAATCTGCTTTCTTGTCTTTGTATGCATGTAAGCATTTGTGTGCTTATTGGGTGTTGCGTGTTTATGTCTTGTTGAGTGAAGATTGGCGATGAGACGTTCATCATTGCGGCTCTGATGGCGATGCGGCACCCCAAGTCGACGGTGCTCTCGGGCGCACTGTCGGCGCTGGTCGTTATGACAGTAGGTGAAACTGCAGCTTATGCAGTCACTGTTTGTTGGACAAAATTGGGTTGCAGTTTTGTCTAACTAATCCTTATGTGGTGATGCTGTTTTAGGTATTATCAACCGGGCTTGGCAGAATTGTCCCGAATCTGATATCAAGGAAGCACACTAACAGCGCTGCAACTGGTATGACTTATCTGATTGTTAGCTTATTGTGCATTGATAAATCTGGTCTGAGGTTACATGTCTGATTTGGATTGTGCATGGAGATCCTTCGCAGTGGAGAATAATAATGAAAAGAAACTCTTCCAAAAGTGTTGACAAACATATTAAAGCAAAATTGATGAACATTGAGCCTTGCAAGTTCCTGAACTGGTGCGCTAGATGTTCAGCATTGTCATTCTTCTCAGGGCTACAACATTGTATGAAACATTGAAACTAAATGAGTTAATTTAATGCCTGATCAACTCAAAGTTTAGATGTTAGATACTTGCACCTGCATTGCTAAAATCCTTCAAAATTAGTGTTTGTCTAGAAATACATGTAATAGAAGCTGTGCAAATCCTCTTAATACTGTACTAGCCGAGTGCCCATGCATTGCAACAGATCTCAAATAAACATATATAAGTTCTAAAGTTGAAAACCTAATATGCATAAGGTAATTATCCCTACATCTAAATGTTGCGTACATAATTCGCATCCGATCAGCAAGCCACAAAGAGTCTTATTACAAACCACATGCACAGATGATCTAATTGTCTATAGAAAATCCTTATAGTAACATATACATGTATGCACATATCTATCCATAAAAAATCTCATCAACTACAGAGGTGGGGAGGTAGATAGCAGACTCACCATCACCACCAACTCTTTCTTTTTATAATAGTAAAGAAATACATATTTACGCTTTTCTGCAAATTGTGCTAATACTCCTCGAGTTCAAGTGCTAGTGCCTCCAAATTGGGATAGGAAAAGTGGAGTACATAACTAGCCAACTTCTTGGTTATTTCCTTTTCTTTAACACAAATAGCGAGTACAGCCATTTGCTAGACCAATCATCATCCACTGGCATTCATCATAAAAATAAGTTCAAAATTTGTTATCGGAAACAATAGTGGTGGAAAGAAAGCATGGAAATTTAGTTAGCATGTTTCTAATCTTGTACCATGTGTGCATTAACCAAGGTACTGGTGTTTGTGAGCTTCTATCAACCATTGTGCTGTATTGTGTGTTGTTCTTTACACAGTACACTTTTAATATCAAGGTTTTTAAGGTGTCATGTGCAATCTGGATATCATCTGAGTTCTGTCGCACATACCCAAATAGTTCAGTCTAGTAATGTTCCAGTCATTCTAATGTCTTCTTAAGTTCTTTTGTTCTTTTGTTCTTCAGTCCTTTATGCATTCTTTGGGCTACGGCTGCTGTACATTGCTTGGAGGTCAGATTCCAAGGCGTCACAGAAAAAGGAAATAGAAGAAGTATGTGCATTTCTTACATTAACTCGTTACCATTACAGCGTTGTATTAGCTGCATATGATTTAAATTGGTTTATTTATTTACCAAATAAAATGCAAATTATGTGAGGTTTTTTTTGGATTGCTCTTGTTATCTCATTTATGCCTATGCAGCAGTGTTACGAGGACACGCGAGTCCAAAAACATTTTGCCGCGTCGACACGTATCCCCGTGTCGACGCGTGTCAGACTCCTTGCGATACATATCGGAGACCCCATGAAGCAGAAGGGAAGAACTAGCTCGATGCCGGTGTTTAGATAGATCTGTTGCAGAACAAATAAATGAAAGAGATGTCGGTGCTCTGGCATGATTTAGAGAGCTATTAGAGGAAGGAGAATCGGGGGTGGAGTGGTAGTGCTTGGTTGAAGGAGCATGTGAAGGAGAGTGATGCTGGTCTGATGAGAAGGAAAAGAGGGAGAAGAAGGCTAGAGGAGCTGTGAGAGACCTTAGCTGCAGTAATTTTTTATTCATTTTTATATCTAACAAGGTATTGGACAGCTTTTGCTACAATTTTTAAAAGGGCGAGTGGTGTGTAGCTGGTCTTTCTTGTGATTATGTGATGTCAACAGTGTCTAGGATCTTTTGTGGCAATTATATAGTTCTGTGGTAGTGTACCTAAATTAAATATACCATTGCATAAATCATTTTATTTTAATTTTTAAAGATAAAATAATATATATTAGACGAATCCTCGAATCCTATTTTCTAGAGCTTGCCGAATCATACACCCGAATCCGAGTCGGATTCCGACACCCGTGTCTGTGTGACTATGTCCAAGTAACACTGCCATGCAGTAGTTACATTTACCAAAAACATTAGACCATTGCGTAACTTATTTTCTTCAACTCCATAACCGGCGGCAGCCATCTCCATCTGTGCTTGATACACTGTAAATGACTCTTATGTTCATAATTTGTAAGTACTTCCTGGCCGTAGACTATTCTCAGTTGCAACAGTTCTGGGTCATATTGTTTTCGATCAAGAAGACACCCTTTTTAAATCAGTATTTGTTTTGGGATATTCATACAGGGCATAATGGTTGGCTCTGGCCTGTTAATGTTTTGAATTGTTTGGCATGGTACTTTGATCAGCTTATATATTTTTAATTCCTTGACATATACAGGTAGAGGAAAAGCTGGAAGCAGGTCAAGGGAAATCAACATTTAGACGTGTCTTCTCGAGGTTCTGTACTCCTATTTTCTTGGAGGTACATTTTCCCTTCTTTTTGGTGTTTTCAGCAACTAACATTTATTACCATCTGATTTCAGATGGGTAGGAGTGCTTAGACATAAATTTTTAAACTTGTAATGTTTCTGTTAACAGTATTTAATATAGGGTGCTTGATAAAATATCTCCTGTGACTCCTGCCATTTCGCTAAAAAATTCTCCTGTGATGCTGCAATGTATATGACTGGCTTTATGCATGACTTTTCTGAATCCAGTCATTTGTGTTGACCTTCCTGGCTGAGTGGGGTGACCGAAGTCAGATTGCTACAATTGCGGTATGGCTTAGTTCCCTTCTCGAGATAAATTTTGAACTCTTTCTTGTTACTGTAAATCCATAACTTCTAGCTTGCCTTGCCGTGCAGCTGGCTACGCACAAAAATGCGGTAGGTGTTGCCGTAGGAGCAACCTTGGGGCACATCATCTGCACATCATTCGCTGTGGTGGGCGGCAGCATGCTGGCGTCGAAGATATCTCAGGGCACGGTAGCAACCATCGGAGGCCTCCTCTTCTTTGGCTTCTCTTTATCATCATATTTCTACCCACCGTTGTAATGGCATCCTGCCTGTCAAGTGTCATCCTTCATGCGGCCTTTTCGTTTGTTGTTCAATTCAGCCACTCTCTAGTCTCTAACCTTTGTCTCCTCGCCTTTACCATCATCATCTGATGCTTGGCATACGATTTTTTGTTGTACCCCAGTATACACGGATATGTGAAGTAGGGATATGATCAATGCTAAATTGCTAGCTAGTTTACACAGTTTCAACATCGATGTAATCAAAACCATACAACAAACTATAGACGAAGCAGACAAATTAATATTAATAACAGCAAAAGACCTTATAGTCAAGGTTTTTACAGAGGTCTGCCACACAGGGCTTACAACAAAAGAGAGCTCGCAGCGGAAAAGCAAAACACATCGTGGAGCTATTCGACATGCCCATAGGCAATCGAGTGAAGGACATCTCCTAGTATGCCTGGTCTTCGAAGACCTCCTCTCCATAGAGTTCGGAGCTCCCTGGGTCCTCTTCAACGACTGATTAACCAGAGGGTGTGAGTACTTTGAATGTACTCAGTAAGTCATAGGGAAATGTATACAATAGTATTCATGCCGGGTTTGACAAGGATAGCATTATAGTTACTTTGCAGAAGTCAATATTGACTAGAAATACAGTAAGTAGATTGTAAAGCACAAGTTGAAAGACTAATACGTAAGTAATCAAATTTTCTTTGAAACAACACGTGAACACCTTGTTCACTTCCCAGACCACTTGTGTACACCCTGTTCACGATCCAGACCACTCGGAACTAACCACGACCATAATTTTTGAGAAAATCTACCCTTTGCGTGAAATCACCAGGCATTGTCCATAACCGGGGACACGGCTATTCAAATAGTTTTACACTCTGCAGAGGTTGTACAGCTTGACCCACAAGACACAACCTCTCTAGTTGGTTGGGCACCCGTCGATGCCCCTGCTCACTTCCTTAGGTAAGCAGTCTAGAGCACGTGACAATGTCTTTACAAAGCTCCATTTTGACTCAGTTCTGCTCGCTAAGGATTCGCCTTCCTAGCGCTCTCTTGCGCCATTCTCAACCCAAACAGAACTGACTCAAAGCATTGCTAATTAATTGGCCAGGTCCACCCCATAATGAACTTGTGGTTGCACGGTTTGACCCAGATCAATGGCTTGCAAGGTTAAGTCCTTAGGGACTACTCAGGCGAGACAACCACATCCCAATATGCTTCCTGCACCCCCTTTACTACACGATCACTCGCTCGAGTATAAAACATTTTGGGTTCAAACCCGGCCAATGACCACCCTAGCCATGGCATAACATCTTTTAGCAACAGTGGTCGCGCCACAATTTCATATATCATTAAGTCAAATTCATCAACATTGAATCATGTGATCGAGAGACATCGCATAACCACAACATGTCTAAGCAATATACGCACCTATGTTGGTATCTCCAAGATGTCCAACTAAGAATACCCAACCTATGGTGTCCAAGGGTACATATCAACATGTCAATCACAAGTATTCAAGGAGTCATACTGCCAAGTAGGTATTTAGCTATTTCCTAAACCATTTTTATACAATTAACCATGCATGCTGGTATAAAACAAAATAATTTTGCAAACTGGGTACAACATGATCAAAGGTCTACGACTTGCCTTCGTTGAAGAGCTGCGATTCTTCGGTAGAGGTCGTCGGGTCCAAGAACTCTTCGGAGAAGCCGGAATCTACATGTGCGAAAAGAGCCAAATAAATACAATCAAACCAAAAAAATTTCAACGAAAGCACCAAACTAGAACCAAAAGAAAGATGAAGGGGGGGGGGGAGATCCTGAGGAGAAGGTCCAAAGGAGGGGGTCCTAAGGAGGAGGTCCAAAGGAGAGATACGACTACTCAACGTGGTCGTACGAAGAATACAAAAGGGATACGACTACTCAACATGGTCGTAAGAGAGATACAGGAAGGATACGACTATGCGACGTGGTCGTAGGAACAAGGGAAGAGAACAGGGCGCGGAGAAACTCACCAGGACAGAGAGAGAGAGAGAGAGAGAGAGAGAGAGAGACCGGGGAAGACAGGAGGAGGACGGCGAACAGCACGGGCGCTCCGCCGAACTCTTCGACAGCGAGGTGGTCGAAGGCGGTGCAGGCTCCAGTGGGCTCCTTG
Source organism: Phyllostachys edulis (assembly GCA_036346405.1). Classification (NCBI taxonomy): domain Eukaryota; kingdom Viridiplantae; phylum Streptophyta; class Magnoliopsida; order Poales; family Poaceae; genus Phyllostachys; species Phyllostachys edulis. The sequence goes on along the minus strand of CM070560.1, from coordinate 60,213,129 downwards.
GCGACGAGGAGGCGACGACGCGGCTTCAGTGGACTCCTTGGCGAGACTCAAAGCACGGAGAAACTAGACGAGAGCAAAAGAGCTGGGTGAGGAAAAAGAAGATGAAATAGTGCTGCTCAGGCTTTTATAGCCTGGGGAGAGTCACTGAGAGACTCAGAGGCGCACGAGTTCAAGGGTAGGTGAAGGAGGAGATGGGGGCAGGTAGGGGAGGAGACAAAAGGAGGAATTGGTACTCCAAAAAGCGACAGCATTTAATACGACACAACAGCATTTAATGCGAGAAGACGTGTGCATCAGCAGTGACGCGACGAAAGGAAGAAGAAAGTAAGCAGGGCTGGCATGTGGGGCTAGTCAAAGCTCGGGAAGGTGGTCAACCAAAGGATTGGTCGTAACCAAAGAGGAGGTCGTGACCAAAGGGGTGGTCGTGACCCAAGGGGTGGTCGTGACCCAAGTCCAGGACCACCCAGGAGGTCTTGACGCGGGGGGTCCAAACGAGAGAGGTCGAGACGGAGGAGATCCAAGCGAGAGGAGGTTGAGACGGAGGGTGTCCAAACGAGAGGAAAGGAATGAGATGAACAGAGAAAGGGAACGATGAACACCCGAGAACTCCAGCAACCGCAAAACAAACCAGACTTGAATTAATTGATGTTTGATTTAGTCATTTTAAGCACTTCAAATTTCAAATCTCAAGTTAAGCTTTAGAACTTCAACAAAACCAAATGGTTATTTTTATTTTGAAAACTCGAAAAGCTCAGAAAAACTGGGATGTTACATCCGAACACACGCGCCCATCTCTCTCCTGTCTCGCCCAAAGCACCAATGTCTGAAACCCTAATCCCCGTTGCCCTTTCCCTTCCTCCCCCGATCGGACCGCCGCGAACTCCCACCTCTTCGGTTGTGGTGGTGGGGAGATCCGCGACGAACGGGCACTAGCGGATCGCTCACTATAGCTTTTCCGTTACGGGGGGGCTAGGGGGAACGGATGGGGTGAAGGGTCGGATCTAGGGTTCGTGCGTAGGCGGGGGTGAGGAGGGAGGCGCCGAAGCCGAAGCGGCGGTCTGCTTGTGGAGATGGCGCGCGGTCGAAAGCTAGGGTTCCTGGCGTGAGCGGAGGTGATGCCTTGGGGTTATGGATCTAAAGCGGAGGTCCAGATATAGGGTTTCTGGAGATGGAGCGCTCGTTACTGGATCCGTGTGCGAGGACTGCCGGCATGAAGGCCGGTGGGGGTTCGCGGACCAACCCAAGGTGGCGAACCTGACAACAACTTGCAGCAGTGGGTTTTCTTATCTCCCACCCTGGCCTTGCCTTTATTTTTCATCTCTGCTGTTAAGTTTGCTCAGTTAACGTAAATAACTTTGGGATTTTCTGGAGGGACAATTAAGAATATGCCACCCAATAGATCGGTCTTCTCATCTTTGTCATTATGTAGATTGCAATCCGTTATTTGCCAATCCATACAATTTTCAATCATTATTTTGCCACTTTGGAGTTTTTATCTTATTTTTCATTTATCAGGCCATTTATACCCACCGGAAGTTACCGAAATGCCCCACTTCTCTCCCCTCTCGCTTCCTCAACCTCCTCCCCAGCTCCGCACCACTCCATTCCGCTGCCCCCACCACTAACCTCCACTCCCCTCCTCTCCTCACCGCACTCCGCTTCCTCTCATCCCCGCCTCCAACTCCGCAATTCGCACCGGCGACCCCCCTGCCCCCCGCCCTCGCCGGCGGTGGAGACTTTTTGGGGTAGGGACGCTCGCGGATCGGCATAGCCATCCTCCAGAAGTTTGCGCTCATGTTCAAGACCAAGACCATCGAGTTCTTCGCCGAGGACGAGGACGCTGATCACGTTGCTGCGTCGATGAACTGCGATGATGGAGGGACACGAACGCGCCCTCGCGCCACCGCTAGGTGGGGGCGGCAGCGACGCCGTCGGCGCCATGCTATGTCTTCTACTCTGTCCTCCGCGATGTGCTCCGCGTCGCCCACAGCTTCACCCGCGCGCTCGCCGACCTCCTCCGTGCGCTGGATGGGACCTGGCCGCCGTTGTAGCAGCTGCCTACCCAGGTGTTGCCTCCTCTAAGTATGGAGGAGCGATCCAGCGGTGGGCAGAAGCGGTCGCCAGACAAGGCGCACAAGTCCACCGTGGACGTTGTGCTGCACATGGATCCCAAGAGCAACCACCACCACCACGACTCGCCACTAACCGTGAACGGCACTGTCATCGGCGAGAAGTTGGGCGTGGAGCGCTTCGAGCTTCCCCGGATCTACATCTCGCTATCGCGCAAGGAGCAGGAGGACGACTTCTTGGCCATGAAGGGACCAAGCTACCCCAGTGGCCCAAGATGAGGACCAAGAACGTGGACAAGACACTCCAAGTATGTCCATCTGCCTTTGCAACCAACTGATCCGATCCATTTCCCTGGGTGTGTTGATCACAGAATTAACATGTGTTTGTGTTGCTTCACTGTGATGATGTGTGCGATATGTCTTCCACGGATGTGGTCATCGGTTGACAACAGTAGGTATGAGGTGCGAGTTATAGGGGCATTTCAGTATTTTCACATGCCTGAAAAATGGAAAATGGGATAAAAACTCCAAAGTGGCAAAATAATGATTGAAAATTGTATAGAGTGGCAAATAACGGATTGCAATCTACGTAATGGCAAAGGTGAGAAGACCGTTCTATTAGTTGGCAAATTCTCAATTGTCCCTTTTCTGGGTGTTGCATGTTCGCAAATGTTTTAGATGAGCACGGTTGGGATTTAGTGGAGAAACTACTTGCTCAATTATATTGTGGAAAAATTGGCACTGTAATTAGCTTACACTAGCTCTCGCATGGTACTTGTCAGTTTTGGACGTTTAGTGGTAGCCGTTTTATGTGTGTGGTTATACTGACACATTAATACAGTTGTGCAGATAGAGAGGATTTATGGCATTGTCCTATATTTGTGCCTATGAATTGTGATGATGGTTAATAGAAGGCGGATAAGTGAATGTCTAATGAATTGAAAAACCTTTGGGATTTTCCGGGTGTGTTAAAGCTATGAACTGTGATGATGTGTTGTCTCCATTGTTCAATTGATGTAAAATTACTTTGGGATTTTTCGGGTGTTAATGTTCACAATGTTTTAGATGAGTACAGTTAGGGATTATGCAGAAGCAACTTGCTCAATTATATTGTGAAAAGTGGCACTGCCATTTGTTTACATTAGCTCTAGCATTGTACTTGTTAGTTTTTTACCTTTGGTGGTAGCAGTTGAGTGTATTTGACTGTTTGGTTATACTGACACATTAAGACAGTTGCACTTGCACAGATAGAAAAGATTTGTGTTATCATCCAATCATCATTCATATCAACTGTGACGTTTGGATTAATGAAAGGCGGATCAGTGGACGTTTGATAAATTTAAGAACTTCTGTAAGCGTCAAATGTTTGCACTTATGTTGGAGCATTACATTTGATTCAAAATCTTTTAATTGTGAAGGGTAGCAAATTTTAATGAAATGCAAACTGGAATAAAAAAGAGTGATGGTAAAGCTTTGGCACATATGGATATATTTACACTTTAAGACGATTGTACAGATAGAGTGGAATTTTGTTAGGGAGAAATATGATCATGCTACCAGCGCAGTTAAAAGCACAAAAGGCATGCACCTAGTTGCTAATACAAGGCGCAGCAAGGCAAAACCGCCTCAAAGTGCACCAGGTGCAGCGCCCTAGGCAAGGCGTGCGTATTTTGACTCAAGGCGTAAGGCGGCAGGGCGCAAAGGTGCATGCCTTGCAGCCAAACCTTGGCCAACTCTTCCATCCCTTGGCCGTTGCGTCTTCTGCAGCCAAATGTGAAGAGGGAGAGGAGCTCTGCTTTGAGGGGTTGTGATGAGGGAGAAGTGTATCATGTGGTTTTGAGTGAGAAAGGGACGCAGGGGGAGCTCGACTTGTGAGTTGTGTGACCGGAGCGAGTGTGACCGAAATGAGAGAGAAAGGGAGGAGCTCGACTTACGATGAGGAAAGGTGATAGGGATGGGAACTGTAGCTGAATACTTTATTTGCAACACTAAGTATCACATGCAAGGTTAACAAACAAGCTAATAATTACCAAAGATTCACTAGATTTTGTAAGGACCACCCTAGTGTTTAATTGGGTTTATATTGGTATATAGAGTCTTTATTGTTTATTTTCTTCTCTATTTTCCTCCCTAACTTTTCCATGGCATAATATGGGGTGTTTCGTTTGAGGAACCGGACAACGAATGGATCACTCAATCTTAGCTCCGAAGCTAACCCACTTGTTTAGTTTGAGAAATAGATTGAGTTGGTCCATCGCCATCTCATCCTTCGTATGCCTAAGTTCAGTACAAAATGAGAGATTAGATCTGCCCACCAAATCGGATGATCAATTTGATGTATCATCTCATGATACACCAACCTATCCTAGGATGTCAAACTTAACATCCCATTTGGATGATGGTACGTTTTGTTCTTTTTATGATGGTACGTTTTGTTCGTAGTCTGCGGTGGTATTTGTTTGTGACCTTTATGATGGGACGTTTTGTTCTTTTATGATGGGTCGTTTTGTTCGTCTGTTGTCCGTTAGCGTAAGTTAGCCGTAGATGGGTCGGCTAATAGGCTAAGTGGGCCGTGGTAGGCCACAAGTGGCCACTGACTCGGCGTAACTAGGTCGATGTTTTCGTCTAGATGGGCCGGCAAAATAGGCTAGATGGGCTGTAATAAGTCTCCGTATTGTTTCCATTTTTTCTTACTGGGCCGTAATGGGCTCACAAAATATTATAGTGGGCCTGTAGTGTAATGGGCTTCTATCGTTTAACTGGGCCATAACGGATAATTTATTGGGCCCTATAACCCGGTTTATGTACGTTCTCGTGCTTGCTGGTCCGTATATGGGCTGAATGCTTACTGTTGGGCTTACAGTGGACCGTGATTGGGCCAAATACTGCTATGATTGTTAATGCTCCAGCTTTTCATTTAGTGGGCCGCACCTTCGTCGTACCATATCGGAAGTAGCCGAGCGTGGTAAATTGGCCAACACTGGTTGGTGTTATTGGGAGGTAAATGGGCCAGCGTTATTTTCTACGATTATCACTACCGTCCTCAAACCCTAATTCGTCGATGTTGCATACGCTGCATGCGCACGTTAAATAATTCTCAAGACAAGCAGGTCTTGCTCTCAAACGATTTTTTTTTAAAAAAATAATAATTTAAAACATAATGACAAAAAAAATATAAAAATAGGTACCTCTCAAACAGTACAAGAGGTTCCTATCGTCAATTGAACTAACTATCGTCAATTGAACTAATAACAAAAGTATTTTGCCAGTTCAAGTTCAATGTCACCAGTTGAAGTGACAGGACCTTATCGCCTATCCCTGTTCACTTGACAACGATATGTTTTAAGTTCAACTGATGACATAACCCTATGTTTTTTTTAAATTTTGTCTATAAAATTTGGCATAAGGATTTTGCATCAAATTTTAGGAGTTTATATAGCCAATCTCTTTCGCTAGTAGAACTAACGATAGGAACTCACTGTTTCCTATCACCATTTCAACTAGCGATTTGCACTTCTCGATGCAAATCGTCGGTTGAAATAGCGATAGATAATTGGAGCGGCGACTGGTAGTAAATACCATTTAGAATGGAATGACGACATACATCTATTTTTGTAAAAAAAAATCGACTATTTTTTTGTAATTAACTTTTAAATTAATATTATTTTAAAAAATCGCTCTCAAACTACCCGAGGCACTAAACTATACAAAACGAGTGGGCTTGTATTAAGGAATTTCCTCGTGTCACAGCAGGAGTATTATGTTCTTGCACCATTCGTAGCATCACCAAATGTAGTTGCTCTCGAGATGTGATCCTGTGAAAATAATAATTCCAAAAACATTTTCATGTCAGAACAGTTAATTGCTAGAGGAACAAATGGTAAATTGTGGATTGTAATGTTTGGATTGGTCTACAAAAGATGCTAAAAGAATTAAGTCCCTTGTTCATGATTTTTGTCATCACGGTAAGTAAATAGACTTGCCGCACCATCTTTTAAAATATTTGGATTGGTAGCATGATAATTATATTAGTTCTTTCATGACAACTAGTTCATAATGTCATGCCTTTTAGCTTTCACAAATATATTTTTGATAAACACCAGTGGTCAAAGATAGATCATGTAAAGTCAATCGCATCAAGAATTGTGACTTAAAAGGGTAATATTGGAAGCAAAGCGGATACAGATCAATGGACCAGAAGAGTCCAATTGCGAATAAACATTCAAAGCGCAGCTTCATTTCTATTGCATACCAAAGGCTTAAATATGGAAGTATATAAGTATATATCTAAACTAACCAGCGTTGCATCTAGGCTGTAAATACCTTATTTACTCACCGTTCCATGCATTTCACGTTAAATGGTCACGTGAAAATACTTACCGTAAATGTTAGTAGATAAGTTCTTGATATCCAACGCAAGTATAGACATGTAAATGCTAAGGATTTTTTTATGCCACTAGAAAGCTCCGGAATCTCTAAACTGCCACTGCAAAATGGAGGTTCCCTTCTATGCCACTATTTTATCAAAACCTTGGCCCTTTTGTGTTATTGTTGACCAAATTCTGTGAGTAAAGCCACGATGGTACTGTGCAAAGACAATTTTGCCCTTGTTATAGTTTTAAAAAATTGCTTTACTGTCACAGGCACTGTGATATATGGCCCACATGTCAGCTGGTTATGTTTCCTCTTCTCCCTACAGATCTGCTTCCCTCTCCTTGTCCTCTCTCCTTTCTCCCCCCTCCCATTGGAAATTGTCCAATAGTGTGTGGCTGCAAGGGAGAATCTGGGAGAACATCTGCTGCGGTTTCGGGTTGCACGTCTGTGCTCTTCGGAATGTCCTCTTCGTACCTCTGTGACGACGACGGCACCAGCGTAGGGTCCCTCTGAGATGAGGACGACATCAACGTAGGGTCCCTCTGAGACGAGGACGGCATCGGAGAGTCCTCGCTCCTGCTCGCAGCTGAACGATCCGCCGCCCATCTTCTTGCTTCTTTGGGTCGACTCGCTTGGATGGGAAGATGGAGGGGGCGAGGGTACGCGACGACGCTCCGTCCGATGCCTCGAGTCGACATCGTTGGGCCTTCCACAGCTCATGTTACGAACGACCTGCTTGACATCATCAACAAGCGTCTTCATGACCGAAAAAAGGCGTTCGACTGTGTTGTTCGTACCCCACTCGAGTTCCCGCCGGCCGCGCACGATAACTCTCTCCAAACGGTCCACCTGCATGGTTACCGAACAAAAAAAAATTTGTTAGTTGACCCTATTTCGGAGGGTGCTTAATCTACTACGTGCTCAACATACCGAATCGTCATTGCGTGCTGCACGGTGCGGGTCCATCCCCAAGTCCAAGCGTACGGCGTGGCTAGGATCTGCATGTCGGTAGGCGCTTGTCGATCTCGTCGCGCAGTGCCGTGACGTACTCTCCAAGCACGCGTGTCGTAAGTCCCTTCATCGTAAGGGCGTGCCTCCTGCAAAATGGAATCAGTGGTCGTTTGCCATGCATCTACCCACGACTGTTGCGTCTGAAGCCAGTCATCACTCTTGCGGCCCTTCTTCGTCTGCCTGAAGGTAGAACAAAATAAATAAATTATGGTACCGACATAACATATGACTAAATGATCTACAATATTATTAAGCAATGCAATGTACTTACAGGTGACTACGCCTCGCAAGCGGTCGCCCTAGAGCAAGGGGATCTCCTGGTGCAGCTCGAACTGCCTCATCACCCGTTGTGGGTTGTACGGCTCAACCATGTGGGAGAACACTAGATGACAAGTTGTCCTCTAGTACGCCGCATCCTGGTGGCATAGCAAACTCAAGCCGTCCGGCGCCGTGTCCTGCACGTGGGCATCCGTCCAAGGAGTCCATATTATGTCGTCCTCGTGCAGGGTTTCGAATTCATTGTGGAACTCGAGGTATATGCGGCGCACTCTCTCCCTAGCCTAGCCCAGTACTGCCATAGTCCATCGAGATCCCATGGTCGGGCCTTCCACGGGATCCTCCTCGTCCGTCTCACCATAGAAATGCTGTGTGTGCGGGTAAGGGTGGATCTATGGCGCGAAGTCTGGCCGTCCGACCGCTGAAGTGCTCCCGACGACAACAGTATAATAGGCGTGTGGCAACCCGAGAGCACGGGCTTTGTTCCGTGTGACGCCGCGTCGCCGCCTGACGAAGTCATGATCGTCGCGCCTGATCTGGTGAACCCCAATCTTTGCGGCAGGCACGTCTTCATCATCGGCGTCCACGATGGACTCCGCAAGGTGAATATAACTCGGGTACACCATGTCCCTCTGCGTGCTAGGGAACATGACCCGCCCGAATATAAACAATAAATATGCAATAAGGTGGCATCGAACCACCTCCTCTGTGGCGTCATTTGGGCAATGCATGAATCGTCGCAGCCAAGTGTATGGAATGCCCTTAGACCTCTCGGGGATAGGCTGCCCGAAGCGATGATTGAGACGCACCTTCGGTCGACGACCTCGGAGGAACAATCAAGACGGCCTGCATAATCGGAAGGCGGTAATGAAGCTGACGTCTTGCAGTGTCACCGTCATCTCCCCCCATCGGAAGTGGAACGTGTGGGTATCCGGCCGCCAACGATCAACCAAGGCGGAAAGAAGAGAGGCATCAATTAGGAGGTTCTACCCCATATTCAGCATGCGGGCGAACGCAATCAGCCCACATTGACGAAGCCTCGGAACATACCGCTCAAATCGGTGACGAGTCTCCTCGGTCCCGTGTCACCAGAGTTGGTGGCCCATCGCCATCGATCCAAACGTGACAGCGATGCTTGCCGTCCCATGCCGCTTCAAGTAGGGGTGGTAGAGTACGTACCATTGTTGCAAATAGACAAAAACTAACAGTTAGTGAAATCTAAGTACGTACTTATATACTGCTGACGAGACAAATGACGCGATGTAAAGAAAGAAAAAAAAAGAAACGCATGCACCCGAGGCTTCTTTCGATGGAAAAGTAAGGCGAAGCGAGAGAAGGAGGAATCGCGCATGCGATGCCCTGCCAAGACTGTCGCGCCCATTGGGGGCATACCACGCCGGGGCTGGGCGGTGCCTACCGCCCGATGGCGTGGTAGAGTCTTGTTCAAGAGTCATTCTTAAAAATTATGGCGAATGAGGGATATTTTTAAAATTAATCGTTGCTACAGGCTAGAACAGTAAAAATTTCCCTGGCCCGCGCGGTGCCGTCTTTGGAATTTCGGCTCGCCGCGGGGTACCCTCACCTCGCCAGCGGGCAAGGCGTTTCGTCGGAAACCCATTTTACGACAACATCTGCGTATGAAACGGCCGGATCACTCGAGCCACACAAAGTTCATTCGTATCTACACTCTGTTACAAGCAGTTACAGTGCGATTCCTTCCCGCCCGCACTTTGTACTCACGAGCCACGCATTGCCCAACGCCAATGCCAAGAAAAGGGAGGATTTACACATGCATGAATTGCATATGCACGCGCTTGCGACCGCCGATCTATGGCTGAATTAATCGACTAGCAACAAATGACAAGGATCAGCTAGCAGCTAGTAGTTGAACCACCATCGCCACCGGCCGATGATCTTGCCGACGTACTCGTGGTTGTGTGGCTTGTAATGGCACATGGTGGGGAACACCCCCAGCACGTGCCTGCACTCCCTGAGCAGCACGTCCCCGACCAGCCTCTTCTCTCGCCGCTGCGCCGGCGCCTCCCTGGTGGCGTGCCTCCCGGTGACGAGGAACATGTGCCCGTCCTGGAACAGGTACCGGCACCCGCCGTTGTCGACGCGGCACTGCGGCGCGTACTCCGCGCTGCTGTTGAAGACGGCCACGTCCTGGAGGAAGTTGCCCATGTACCCCCACTTGCAGAGGATGGCGTAGGGGTCGGCCTGCGGCTGGAAGAAGGCTCGCTGTGGCTTGTACGGGTCCAGGATGAAGTAGTGGAAGTACTCCCAGTTGCCCGAGAAGTCGGCGCGGCAGCTCAGGATCATCTGCCCCCCGGTCATCGTGCTCAGCATCGACACCGAGTGGTTCTGCCCCGACGTGGCTGCTGACACCCCGGGCTCCACCGCGTGCGGGGAGAGCATCCCCACGAAGATCACGACGGAGGGGATGGCCACGAACACGAACGGGATCGAGATGATTGTCAGGCGACGGAGCAGGTCCTTCTTCTTCTCCTCCATCAGTTACTGTTTAATTAGGTTTCTTGATTCTCTCTGCCTCTCTTCTTAATTAATTAATCTCTCCTTTGACTTCTTGTGTGGTTGATGAGGGTGCTGTAAAATATAGGAACTGCCCTGTGTAACAATGAGCAAATATGTTAATGTTCATAGCGTGGTGCTTATATTTAGAAGAGGGGGAAATCTATTATTAGGGCATGTGGCAGAGACAATGATACGGTTGGCTCGAATTGATCACTTCGTTATTGAATCCAATCCAACGGAATGATGAACAACCAATTTCATGGTCGACCGACAATCCTAGATTGCATGCTTTCCGTTCCAAGTTCTTGATATTGTAAGACAGCTAGCGAGAACGATTACATCTTCCAAAGTTGCATGCATTGGGAACAAGGTATACAAACATGCAATAGATGAGAATTGATGCACATTAGTGCATATGGATATGCAAACATTAGTACATATGGATATGCAAAGAGTTTCAGGCATGCAAGTGTAATGCGTACCTGTAAATTGGATTAGCCGGATCGATTGGATACGCGCTTGCGCTCGCGACACCCGATGGCTCTGCTTAATTTGTATGCCTCGCTCAGAGGACACAGCTGGAGAGGGACAGCGACTCGGAAGAAGAAACGAATTAAGGAAGAAGGCGAAGGGGAAGAGGAGATTGATTGCTGTTGTTTCGCGCGGCCAAGGGGAGAGGAGGGCCTTATATTAAGCATATGCATGGTGTGGCTAGGCAGGTTGGTGTATGCACCACATTTAGGCTGTTCTGGACTACAGGGGCGTCTTCTCTGTTGCAGATCTGTTGCGAGAACGGTTTCCAAGCATACACTGCACATTTGCACTCGCGTTTATTTCGGCTGGGCATTTGAGCATTCACGTTTTTAGATACTATGATTTACTACATATGATAACTCATTATTGGATAAAGTACTTAAGTACCCAATTTTTACATAGAAGATTCGAAATGAATAACCTGCTACCATCAAGACTTTTGAGTCGATGAATGTGCTGGACTTCTCTGCCTTCCTTGTCGGAGGCTCCAGATCTTGCAACGTCATGGTTGATCACGATATGCCTACGGGACGAAGCCTGTCAATAATCTCCATTCATGTATAGGACCCTCATCTTAGTAATGGTGTTGTTCATCGAAACAAAATCAGAGAAAATTTATTTGTGCCCAACTCAGTCCGATGTCGATCTCTCACATAGCGTCTCCATTATCATCTAGGTGAGTCGGTAAAACCCAGTCACAGGTAAAGGAAATCTGACTAAGAGCTCACTAGAGAAGGTTCAGGAAAGATGTGCAGAGCGAAATACAGCCTAGCCAGAGCTTGGGTTTAGGGCCACGGGGCTTCCGAAACAAGACCTCGGCCCAGCGTGCCTGACGCCCGACTCCAAATTAGAAGAGTTACCCACTCATCCAAAATCAAGCATTAAAAAGCCTAAGACGATAGAGGGATCAGAGTAAATCAGGAGACTCTTGTTTGGTTAGGCCAAAATCGCTACTCATCTATATGGAATCAACAAACGTAGATCTGCCTTAGGATTCTACTGTTTATACTATCGGTAAATTATAACAAAATAATAACTAATATGAACCATGGATCAAAAGGAACAGATACCTTGTATTAGATTGAGTGTACCTAAAAAAGCCCATTTTTCATAAGAGGTTCACAAGTAATTGAAAATGTAACTAACATTTGTGTACGGGGATTCTACTGTTCGTACTATCGGTAAATTATAACAGAATAATAACTAACATGATCTATGGATCAAAAGGAACGGATACCTTGTATTAGATTGAGTGTACCGTAAAAAAGCCTATTTTTCATAATAGATTCACAAGTAATTGAAAATGTAACAAACATATGTGTACGGGGGGCAATCAAACCGTATCATCAGAAAATGTGCCAAGGGTCGGAATGTGCGTTGCATCGGAAGAAGAGGCATACAACTTCTATAATTCATATGCTAAAACGACAGAATTCAGTATCCGGTGGTGCCACAAGAAATTTAGAGCAGACGACACTTTAGCTTCCTGATATTTACTTTGTAGTAAGGAAGGTGTGAAGGCTACTAATTCAACACAGGAAACCAAGAAAGAACAAGCTTCTTCGAGGACGTCTTGCATGGCTCGTGTTCAATTCTACATTACTCGGGCAATGGCGGATCCAGGATTTTTATGATGCGTATTCGGACTTCGGAGCTAGGTTGTTCAGATATGTCGATACCAATACGCCGATACCGTGAGAGATGTCATCCCTCACCCTCCTGGTAAAGTTTCCTCGGCCAAGAGGAGAGGGAGCGGCGGCGGCAACCAGCGACACCGACAGCGAACGGTGCGACCACATATTCTGTTGCCCGGATGAAATCGATGCTATCTTTGCAGAGATCGAGTCCTCCAAGGATGCCCCGACGCGCGAGCATTACCTGCGCGGGGTCACCGGGAGGAGCAGTATTTTGGTGTGTACGGACTTAATGCAATTCGCATCACTGCGCTGGAGTGGCGGCCAAGGATAAGCCGCAGGGACACGGCCGGCGGCACGCGGAGAACGACGGGCATTGGTTTGCTTTGCGGTACAGTGATCCGGCTCTCGGGTACTGCTTCGTGTGCGAACACAATCTGTACTACGGCGCGAAGAACAGAGAGGATGTGGGGGAAATGGCGGTCGACGATGATGCAGGTGGTCATGCGTCTGGCTCATCTAATGGGCATGGCTACGTTGTCAGAGGGATACCCAATCTTGGAAACACATGCTGCTTGAATGCATTGGTGCCGTGCGTCCTCGTGCTTGGTAAGCCGCGGGCGAGGATGTTAGGACCGGATGCCCCGACGGGGATCATCGGCACGTTACTGAAGGATTTGTTTGCGGAGACAAACAGTGCGAATGATGCGAGACACATCACACATGCTGGACCCAGGTCAACTCTTGGCATGTACAGCTCAGTGGATTCGCGGTACGTAGCCAGTGGTATGCAAGACAGCCATGAATTGCTTTTATCTTTGCGCACTGTTTTGGATGAGGAGGAGAAGCTAAAGGTGCCTCCTGACATGCAAGAGGGTGCTTCCAGTGCAGTGCATCCTACACTTAGGGTGTGTTTGGTTTTCTGCATAGTCTTAGTTTGGCCCGTACGGACATCCAGGTTGAAGCGAGCCAGACTGTGTGAATACACTATGGGTTGTTTGGTTGGCTGTTTCTGTTTGGTCAGGCTGTGCTGCGATGTTGTTTAGATGGATACATAAGGATTAATATATTCCAATAGCCCTCATTTTACCTTAACTCACTTTAATCCACTCTAATATGACCTAATATGCACTGATCATCTTTTAATAACGTCATTAGCAAAGCCTGCATCTGGAGAAACGGAGAAATTGAGCGTTTCTGCCGAGCTCGGCCTGAAGGCACCTTTTGCATCTCCTCAACTAAGTTGTTTTACGCGTACAACCATCCAAACAAGTAAAACAAAAAAGATTTTACAACTGAGAAGCATAATCCAAACTTATACATCCTACCAAACATACCCTTACTGATTCCATTTTAGGGGATCAGCTGTCTGTTACCACATCCTGCAAATGTTGCTCGATTAATTCGGCTTCCCACGATGTATTCTACGATCTCTCAGTGCCACTGCCATCAAAGGGGCCTCGAGCCAAAACTGTTGCGTCACCACCAAGGAACAAAAATCGCATATCTCGGAAGATTCGTATCAAACTATTTCCAGCAATCAACAAGAGTAACACGGAAAATATTCAAACAATTGCTGAAGGCGGAGGTTCCTGGTTCAGAATTAGAAGATGCGGTCATGGAGAATATGCCAAAGCCTTTGGAAATGGGTGAGTCTATGAGCTCCTGTACCTAGTTAAAAGCAAAAAAACAAGAGAATTTTTACGGTACACTCTACTCACAGTATGAGGTGATAGTATAAATTAAATATGATCCTTGATTTCTTAGGGACAGTATAGACTTTTGACTCCAACTCTAGGATTTTAGGCGGGGTATCGTCGACTTTGTGCCTAAATCTAATTTTGCCCGATCATCTTCATTTTCGCACCGCCTCTCGCACGGCACTGCTCACGTGCTGCAGCCGCTCCATCGCTTCACTGCCCTCCGGTGTGCCATCGCCTCTTCAGCTTGGCCCAAGTACTAGCACTCCACCTCATGTGTGTCTCGTACGGGATTGATCACACGCCGCCACACTTCGGTGAGCCGCTGTCGTGTGGATCCGTTGCCTCGACATCGATGTCGGTATTCACCATCTTCAACGCACTGCTGTGGTCCACGTCGCTGTCGGCACACCTCCGTCGACTCGACCTAATGGCCATTTACATCAACATCGACACCCCCTTGTCCACGTTGCCACTGCCTCGATGAGAGCCGTTCCTGAGGGAAGGCTGCCGGGGTGACTGCCCAGTGCCCACCAGAGCCAAGGGCTCCCGATCCTTGTACATATACGTATATGTATACCTTGTATATGCTCTGCATGGCTGTATAACTAGAATGGGCTAGCCAGGACATGGGCCTAAATTAGTAAATCGACAACTAAGGCCCACCCAAGCACCAACAAGGCAACAACTCCCAGACCTAGTCTCCCATCGTTGATTGCTCCATCCTTCTGCAACGAAATCAACGCCGCCACCTGGCTTACACCCTCACGGTCTCCCTTCCCCTCTTCTCCTCTTTCCCCGAAACGAAAGTCGGCGTGCTGCCTGCCTCGTGGTCTCCCCAGATCACTGCTGTTAATGGAGGAGGAGAGCCTAATCTCATGGATTTTCAACCAATTCACCATCAATCCCTTCAATTTGCAACGGATCTACTCAAAATCAACTCATATAGCCATGGGACCGAAATTCCTGTACTTAAGTGCAATAAGAGCATTTATGTATTGAGTAAACTGTACTAGACCAGACATTGCATTTACCGTAAACCTATTAACAAGGTATAGTGCAGAACCTACCAAAAGGCATTGGCATGGAATAAAGGACATCTTCCGATACCTCCAAGGAAGTAAAGACCTTGGTCTGTTCTACAAAAAGAACCAAGACTTGTCTATGAATGGCTATGCAGATGTCAGGTACCTGTCAGAACCGTATGCAGCCAAGTTGTAAACATGCTATACATTCCTATGTTGTGGAACTGCAATTTCATGAAAATCGTCTAAGCAAAGTCTTATATCAACTTCGACGAACCGCTCGGAAATCATAGCACTGTACGAGGCCTCACAAAAATATGCTTGGTTTCGGCGGATGATTCACCAGATCCAACAGTCATGTGGATTGAATACCGCGCAAACCCCCACTATTATATATGAATATAATGCAGCTTGTGTTGCACAAGTACATATAAGTTATGTAAAGAGTCATCTCACAAAGCATATCAATCCCAAATTCTTCTATGCTCATGAATTGCAAATGATGGACGAAATTAAAATACTGTACACTAAATCATGTGAAAATCTTGCAGATTTATTCATTAAGTCACTTTCAACATCTAGCTTGGAAATGTGTATACGTGGAATTGGAATGATGAGACTTAGAGAAGTGCAGAATTCAAATAGAGAATCTTCACGAACTCATTATTGAAACTTGATCACGAAGATCGAGTACCCAAAGAATAAATCCTAGAGATTAAATGAAATTAGGTGAATTGTACTCTTTTTCCCATGACGAGTTTTTCTGAGATTTCTCGACTAAGATTTTTAATGAGGCAATTCGTGCAGCACAACAGAACGTGTATTATGTACTCTTTCTCCAAAATTTTCTCACTGGATTTTTATGGAGTTTTAACGATGCATGAACATGCGAGGATGGGTGTCCAAGGGAGAGTGTTGAGAAACCATAGGTTTGGTCCAGCAGCCGGCCCATGGGTGAGCGTTCCATCTAAACCCTAACAGGGTCTCTTGACTATAAATAGGGGATGCTAGTCATTGTAAAATGCTGATTGCTTGATGAAGGAAAAAAAAGAAGAAGAATACATCCTACACATTTGTCTGTGTATGTTTAATCTACTATTTGTTTTTACATTGTTTAATATGATTCCACGTTTATCTACGATGCGATCGATCGGACTAACTCGCCAGCGACGATCCCTCAACAAGCACTACGTCACAAGATCCAGCCGCTCAGTCAATGAAGAGACACCCAACAAACCCAATCGCGTTGCAACCGTTATTACCAAGTCGACACACGGGCACACGGCCCAGACCGTAAAACTCCATTGCGATTTGAGCCAACAAGGTTCCTCAGGAGCCGGACCAGATCCCACAGGCCACTAGCAGCACCGCCCGGTTTGCGCCTACGACCGGCACGGCACGCGTGGCTGCCTTGGCAGATCCCACACGTCACTCCCTGCCATTCCACGGCACTGATCTATCCAGTCCACTCCTCCCTCCCTCCGCCTTTATTACGCCTACCACTGCCGCCACCTTCCAAAACCCCGCAAAAACAACGCGAAAGGCAACCGAGCGCAGCGGAAGGAAAGACGGGCAAAACCCCGCAAAAACAACGCGATTTCGCCACAAATCCCACCGCTCCGCACGACGACCCCGCGCCGAGATCCAAACCCCGCACCGCTTCCCCAAACACCACGCAGTTTGCTGCTTTTATTAAGCGAAAGCTGCCGCTGCTTGCCTTCCCTTCCATCCCCTTCTCTGCCTGCTTTGTCCGGACTCAAGCGGCGAGGCAGGCTTGGCCGGATTAGCGAGCGAGCGAGGAGGTGGTGGTGGTGGGAAATGGAGGGGAGGGTGTTGCGGCGCAGCGTGACGCTGGCCGACCAGCTCGCCGCGGTGGGGCCTGCCCCTGCGGTGGGTCCGGCAGGGTCGTGCAACCTCCGCGACCTGCTCAAGCTGCGCGACGAGGACGACCTCGCTGCTGGTCGCCGGGCGGCGGTCACCCTCGCGTCCGCCATGGCTGCCGAAAAGCGTAGCTCGTCTCCGTCGCCGTCGACCTCAGCCGCGGCTGCGGTGGCGGCGGGGCGTACCCTCCTCGACATCATCCGCGACGACCAGCCTTCGACCTCATCCGCCGCCGCCGCCGCCGCGGAGCCAACGCTGGTGCCGGCGGCCCTCTTGTCTGTCGCGCGGTGTCCCTGCCAGCGCCACGAGCAACCTCCCCGCCCGCGTTGACCGCCACGGAGGCCGCGCCGCCTCCTCCGCAGGCGCCGCAGAGTCAGGTGCCGACGGATGAGGAGCAGGGGAGAGGGTGTCCCTGATGGCGCTGCTGGAGCAGACGGAGAGGCAGTGGAGCGCGGGCGCCGGCGCCACGGTACGCGAGCAGGAGTTGGTGGCGGCGCAGGCATTGGGGGCGGAAGACGAAGCGGAGCCGGAGGTGGGTAAAGGGGTGGCGGGCGGCGGATGCTGCTGCGTGTGCATGGCGCGGGCCAAGGGCGCGGCCTTCATCCCGTGCGGTCACACCTTCTGCCGCACCTGCGCCCGCGAGCTCCTCGCCGGCCGCGGCCGCTGCCCGCTCTGCAACGGCGCCATTGTGGACGTCCTCGACATCTTCTGACCGCGCCAAGCGCCAAACTCCACCTCCTCCTCTCATCCCACCGCCTCAGCTCGCCGCCGGCGATGCAAATCACCTGTCCGGCGAAATGAGCTCGGCGCACGCGTAAGAACCGCCTGGAATCGGCCAATCGGGTGCTCCTGCAACCGAGATAGGATCCAGACATATATAGATCTCTGCCCTGTTCTCGCGTTCTTGCGAAAACTAAAAAAGATTAGAACATGTTCAGTAGCATTAATCAACTTGTTGCAACTTGCAAGAGATCAACATTTTTGCATTGTGCATTTCGCTTCTTTCTTGTTCCAATTCCCAAATCCAGAACCAGTCCTGGATCAACAAGTTCTTGCTTCCTGTAGGAACCCATCAATCAAGGTGAGTGAGCTAATGGTGGGTGCCTGGGTGGTGGTAGGTTGAAGTAAACAAGACTAATACTTGGTTTTGACTCCAGATTAATCTGCCAGAATTATTTTTTTGCCTGCCGTCCAGCTAGCAAGCAAGCATTGTTTGAAGATCTCAAGAAATCAAGATACTCTGCGTAGGGAGTTTAATTTACTGCTACACTCCAACGTGCGTGTCTAAGGCATGAAAACCTAGGGTTTTTAAAAGGTATGTTTGTATGGCGACTTTATTTTTCCAAAAATATTGATTAAACAGACTTAATTTTAGTAGGTTATGAACAATTGAGCAACAATTTGCAACGTAAAATACCACATTTTGGAGGTGAAATACATATTTTCTTTCTACAAAGCAATACTAACCACAACAGGTGCAATACTCACTATCATATCCAAAAAGTTGAACACTATCAACAAAAAGTCGTATAACAAAACATATTTCTACTCTCTATTAGCCATCAAAGAATCGACAATGAAATCACGAAGAAGCTCTATATTCTTAAGTGGTGCTTTCTTAAATTGGCCTTATTTTGAATTGCCTTGAAAAATAGACAAGTTAGGTAAGCAAAAGGTATGTAAGAAAGATAAAAAATTTCTCATGATCCTACCTTTATTTTATCAGCCCACCAATTATCGTCGGCCTTAATTGTTCCCTCCACAATATTCCAACCTGGACCGGTGGCTGTATGCTTGAACTCTTTCCATATTGAGACCTTGGTCTTCAAAGCATACTAATGATTTTTGAATTGCTTCTTATTGTAAAGTCTTTCAGACTTTGCGATGAATTTTTCAGTTAGGTTTTTATATCCCCCGGGATTCAAATGTCCAGTTGACCTATTTTCAACCTTAACCTCAACAACACATATCTCACAGAAGGCTTTGTTGGCCAAAGAATCTCATACTGCAACAGCGTTCTTAACAATTTTGTCCATCTAGTGCATAAGTCATGCTTTGCTATTAGTGAAAAAAAAATAGACAACAAAGTCACTCCCATCATCTAAAAGAAATTAACATAGCCGATTCACTACCATCATTTAAGAAAAATGTAACATAGCCAACCCACTGTCAACATATGAAATATATAACATAGCCAGGGTACTGCCATGATCTAACAATACTATCAGGTTAGAATCGAATGACATTCTAGTCAATTCCGCATCTAAGCATAGTTATTTCTTCAAAACCTATCACATAGACACATGCCTAAAAAATGTAGATGGCAAGTTGCATAGTCTTTCAAATTATACAAGTTGATTCACCGTCAATTCTAACAAATTTATTATTACATAAATCACTTTCTCCGTATATTCAAGAGAAAAGGAATGGTATCTCGTACTATATGCTCAGGAAGTTGCGAGTAATGAATTTTGTTCCAAATGTCACATTAGTTTTAGCCCAACAAATAAGCAGCATGGGCATATCTGAAAATTACTAACAACTAGTAATCCATCTTTCAAAAACCCTAAGAATCATCACTACCAACCATACCTACGTTTTCACAAAGTAGATTGAGATCAAGGGATCGAGTTGGGAAGAAATACCTCGATTTGGCTGGGCGGAGGCGTCAGGGGAACCAGCGAGCAACAGGGAGAATCGACGGGCAATAGGGGGGCCAGGCAGCCGTCAAGCTCCTCGGGCGGTGGTGGATTTTGGATCCGTCGCTCCTCCCGGGCGTCGGCGACAGGGATCCTCGGTTGGAGGCGGGGAGGCCGGGGAGAACCGGCGCTGGCTGCATGGGAGAGGTTTGGCCAGCGGCATCGAATCGCCCTAGTGGCAAAGGGGAACGAGTGACCTTCAGCTGGAAATACCCATCCGCAACAAACCAAAAAAGTACGCCCTACCTAGTTGCGGCTTTCACATGGACTTTTGTTGCGGCTTAAATGATAAGCTGTTACAAAGTTGACCTGTTGTGGGGAGGGGGCGTCCGGCTTTTCCGAAGCCGAAGTTGGCTTTAATCCTCCCAAAGAGGACCTTACTTCCATGGAACACATTTGAAATTCCGATTGAACGTTTGATGTCACGAGAGATACGAAATTCTCGGGAGAAAATGAAATCTCATACACGACACCGACTGATAGATACTCCAGCATTGGTCAACTTTACAAACACGTAACAGAAATTTATTTGCACACGTCGCAGCGCTCTTTTGTTCAATGTTGCGAAATTTTGCAGCACAAGTAAATTCACTCGTACACGTAGCAGCGCTCTTCATCGCGCGCGGGTGAACCGTCTAACCTCGTCGGTTCGCTGATGCTGACCCGATAAACGGAATTGCTTGTGCTAACCTTCGCCTTTTCTCCGTAACGGGGCACACGCAGATGGCAGAGGTTGCTTGAGAGCATTTGTCAATGCTGATGCCGTGATAGGTGGGGTACCGTCATATGTACTTGGGTTCAATGAGCTGTTCACTTGCCCATCCTCAACCGCTGTACTCTACCCGGTGTAAATTGCAGCGTTGGGACCTCGATCCTGGTACGAGGTTGGGTCAGGAATGTTTAGATGTTGATCAGATCATCAGATGTTTTTTCTTAATCATTAGTGGAAGGAATATTTAAAGGAAAGGAGAGGAGAGGAAAGGAAAACACAGTTCTTTGTATCCAACAACAGATTTGTTTTACCAAACTTTTTCGTGGTATTAAGCTTTTGATCTAGCACCAGGTTTTTGAAAACCGGTAACAAATTTTTACCGCTAGGGGGGGGGGGCGGGTAGGGGCGGTTTGGCCGAAAATTTAAAATCATGTTTCAAAACCGGTGATAATCGTCCGAAAATTTTAACCATGGCTAGCACTGATACCACTATTAGAGAGATGGCACAATCTATGGGTGCTAAGTTTGAAAAGTACTGGAAGAAGTCCAACATTGCTCTTGCTGTGGCGAGCTTTCTTGATGCTAGGTTCAAGAAAAAAAAAAGTGTAGAATTTTACATGAAGAAGTTTTAAGGCGAGTAGTATAAAGTTGAGCTTGAAGAATTCATCAATATTGTAAAGCAAATGTATGAAGCCTATGCTTGTGCTGAATCTAATGTCCCGAAGAGTACTACTACACCTACTCCTAATGATGAACCAGCTATAGATCTCTCTATAGACAATGGAAACGATGAACTTCATAACTTCTTATATGACATCCATGATAAGACTAAAAAAAATAAACCAAATGAATTGAAAAAAAATACATGGAAGAACAACCCCTAAAACTTCCTAGATCATCCGATCAGAAATTTGATAATTTATCGTGGTGGAAGAATCAACAATATGAATATCCTATTCTCACAAAAGTTGCTTGTGGCCATGCAAGTGTCAGAATCTGCGTTCAGTGCTGGTGGCCGTGTCATTAATCCATTTCGCAGATGCCTAGAACCCAAGATGGTAGAAGCATTGATCTGTACCAAAGATTGGATAGCCGCGTCCAGAAAAGGTGATAACTTAAATAGTTTGTCAACTTCTAGTGTAAAAAAGTTTGTATTATTTACTAACGTAGTTTTCTTTAAATTTTTCAGACTCTAAGAATAAGGTTGCATTTATCATTAGTGATTTTGAGGTTGTTGGGACCCTTGTTGCTAATATGATGATTCCATTATTGCACTCTTCTTTTAGTTATGGTGGTTGATCTTCTTGTTACAAAATTGATTATAACTTAGTTTGAGACATTAATTGGCAAATTGTAGGAAGAAGAAATGACTAGTGATGACGAGCTATAGCAAATTGTAGTTAGCCAGCCAGTAAAGCTGTGTAGTGAAGGTTCTTCCATATTGTACTTATGTCATTGCGTTTCGTATTATGGCATGACGACGTATAGTCGTATGGATATATGATTTATCGCTTATGTTGAACTTGCGCCGCATTGGTTGTCAAATTTATGTATGAGTATGAATTATGTTGAACTTGTGGCTCGTTGGTTGTCGAACTTGTGTATAAATTTATCTGTTGTCGAACTTATGTAATATGTATGAATTTATCGCTAGTTGAAGGCTTGAAGTGATCGATGGTGGTATGGTCCCGTGTATGTTCCTTTCTGTATGCGCATACTATCTACCTATATTACCCGTTTCTGATCCGAAACCGTCGTGTATTCATCCCGACGGTATCGTGTCCAAAACTCTGAATTCGTATTCGTATCTGAAAAAATATAGATTAAAATATGGTACAAGTAATATACATCCGAAGCCGACCCGGTTGCACCCCTGCCTTCAGCATCACAGCTTCATTATTCGATCGCTTTGGACTCTTGCTCCGTTACTGGTGAAGACGCAATCATCCAAGTGTGGCCAGAATCTGCTCATGTTCCACTCCTAGTATATTAGAGCCTGCTTCGTTTGAGGCCCGTGGCGTTTTACCTAGCCGGAAACTCTGTCGAGTGGCTGACTAGTTGTCATTTGGATGAAGCCTGGTAGCTAAGCGTGGAAAATGGACGCCTGGTAGGCAGCTCCCACTTGTTTCTCTTTTTAATTCTTTCTCTCTCTTTTTTTCTATCGCTAAGCACGTATCATCAACTAAACACCATATTTCGAGGTTTGTCTAACCAGTCAAAAATCATCTGCTTCTCAGACTACTCTCAGACACCACTTTTTTTAGGCATGACTCTCAGGCCTCGAATCAAACGTAGCTTTAATCCTGGGAGACAATCCTGACAGGCAACTCATCTGTTCATAATATGTCGTCGCGGACAGCAACAGCATGCACGACGTGATGGCCTGAGAAAAGCGTGCAAAGCGACCAGATGATCCACGAAACGGTGGGGATTGGAATCGGCTGCGGCCGGCGCAGCGCTGCACTGCACTGCATGGCGCTCGGTTTTGTTCGGAAACTTGCGGTGCGCGCGGACAAAAATTGGCTCGGCGAGCTTTCGGTTAGTCCGAGAGATTCCTGGCGTGCCGTTGCAAGCCGGGTGCCACGCGGGCATACGGGAAGAGAGGCAGAGGAGAACATGGGAGATATCGTTTTCTCTTCTCTTTGCTCTCTCTTTTTTTTAGATCGAGATCTTTCTCTCTCAAGATTATAAACATGGGAGAAATCGATCTGCCTAGCTTCACGTTTTGGACGGGCCGGGCTTGTCTAGGGCTGAACTAAAGTAATTCAATTGGATGCAGTAGTGTTTTTTTAGAGAGAGAGGATCGAGTAGTGCTTGTGTGCTAATGTGTGCTCCTCTTTTTTTTTTTTGGGGGGGGGGGGGGGGGAAGCACTTAAACTGTCAATCCAAGTCTAATTAGAGCATGGTTTATTCGACCTGCTAGCGGGTTTGACCGTTTGAGTCCCGACAAGGTCAACCTTGAGTTGAACTAAAATCCATAGACGGGTCTAACCACGGAGATGTTTGGGCGGTCGTTCAACCTCGCCTCCAACAATCAGTGGAATAGAAAATAAGCTTGCGCTTGTGTACGTAGAGGTTGTTCATTCATTCCCACCACCTATTAATTCCTACCTGCGACGCTTCTGAAAGCCAATCTTTTTCTACCATTGTCTACGGATTTTTTTTTTTTTGCTGTAACAGCGTTGTTTCATAAAACGGCATTCTCGCCGCTGTTTTCACAAAGTTTGTGCTCAACACCGTTCCTCGGTGGCACGAACAACTTTCGTGCTGCCACATAGCATCGTCCGTACCACTCTAGAATGGAGACGTCTTATCCATTCCTCCCTAGGACGGAGCTACCTCTGCAACGCCGCCGTAATAGAAGGAAGATTAAAATATTACTTTCACACTGCTATCTTTTGGACATCACATCTTGTCATGAGAGCAAGCCTAACTTTGGAGAGGAAAAAAAGTTGCATAATACTTCTTTGCAGTAGTAAGCTAGACTAGCTAGTTTATTGCAAGTTAGGTAATTGAAGGACATTCTTAATTCTATTGTAGTGGAAGGGTAATGCAAGTAATCTATTATATACAAACACGTGTCATATTTGGAGGGGAATGCCCGCTCAAAGTATGTTTTACATCTCTATCACTTTGGACATTAAGATCACGTATTCAATCCAACCTCTCCTCGTGACGTGTTCTTTGATGCTAGCTATAGAATGGATTTCCTCCGAGGGAGGGACGGATGAGTGGCGACGTGGCAGCTCCGTCCTAGAGAGGAACAAATAAAGCAGTTTCGTTTTAAGATGGTGCGGACGAGGCCACATGATAGTATGGGAGTAGTTCGTACCACTGAGAAAAGTTGTCGAGTGTTAATTTTGTAAAAACGGCAACAGCGATGACACCGTTTTTGCTAATACCGTCCAAAACAGTGTTACTTCGGCAAAAAATTCTTGTCTACGAGATGCTCAAGTTTAGTCAACAGGTCATGTTGAATTCAGCTTCTCTACACACAGAGAAATTTAAGGTTTCTTGGTTGAAACGTCACATTGCCAGACCACTACAGTATTACCAAACAACTGTTTAGGATGGTTAAAACCCTAGATTACGTCCTGTTAAGGACCAAACAACTGTTTATTAGAATGGTCCGTGGTCAAAAGTGGCCTACTCCTAACACACTGTTAAACAAGTGTTAATGACCAAGCCTACTAAGTACTAACCTAGCAGGCTAGCACCATCCTAGGCAAAGCATGGATCCCTTTGACGCTTTTCCTTGGAATTCTGCGCATAACCACGTTCCTGGGGCTAGACCTAGTTAGCTTGGTACAACCCGACTTGCTCGTTGAGTGATTGGACTCTTTACGACGGAAATAAATTCTATATCCCTTCTCCGTACCCATGTACTGCAGTAATAAACGGCTGTTCGTTGCTGCTGCTGCTTTTGCTGTGTTGCTACACAAGAGAAGAGAAAGCGAGCTGGTTGGATAGACCTCGGAAGAAAGCAGAATGTTGAGCCGCGCCGCGCTAATCAAGCAGCATGAAGGCGTATTCATATTGACATATTCCTGCCACGATTCGAAGACAATCCATACAATAGGTTATAATGATATAATTTGCTACAGGATTATAGATAATATATAATTTTTTAATACTTTTCGATTCTAAGTATTACGATTAATTTCTGAAATTATGTATAACGTTTTGTCTCTCTCTGTAAAAAGCTGATATAAACCTATTGTTTATGGCCTACCCTAAGAGCGCTGAGCACACGGCATTGGATTCTATGTGCATCGCAATGCACGCATGAATGCCATGCATGCGCCCATCCATTCCATCCCCATCAATCCTAGCCCATTGGCTCCCCATGTCCAATCCAGCCTGCCTTTGTCGGAGCCTGGAAGCAGCCTACTGCAGGTAGCTCAGGCCCTGTTTTGTGTGTTGGGGGTGTGTCAGGAAACCGGGAACCCGCCAAAAAGCGAGTCTTTGGCTGATTGGACCGCTTTTTTATTAGTCTTAGCAAAGCTAGTTTCCGGTTCACCGAAATTATAAAATAGCAGTGCCAGGCTGCGGCAGGACCACAGCCGTGCTGAGTTAAATAGGATCTGTGGAGACAGGAGGTCGGGCCAGGTGGACAGGCCACGTGGGTCGTGCGACAGGCTCCTATAGGTAAGGAGTGCGGCGGGTGGGGCCCAGCGAACAGGAATCGCAACAGCGCGGTGGTCCGTCTGCGCACCAGTCATAGTTCAAGAGTGCTGTAGGGATACATATCACCTTCCTAGTTCTATCGCGGTTTCACTTTTATCATTTCGAAAGCGGAGGCAAGATTTGCTTTTTCATACCAAAAAGCGACCAAATGTGGAAAAAAAACTCCCCAAACAACATAACTTCGAAGTTGTTTTTAAGCTATAAGCCAAAAGCTGGGCAAGAAGTGCTTTGTGACCTTTTTTAGGTTAGATTTATCCTTTTGCCACTAGAGTTCATAAAAATTACCCACCACTGTCTACTACCACCGAACGAAAGGGCTCGAAGAGAGAAACCCTAGCCCATTCGTCCCACGCCCCCACCCTTCCATTCGGTTCGAGAGAGTGACTTCACGCCGCCACCACCTCCCACCCATCGCCGTTGCCACCAACTTTCTCGACGCCATCTCGTCTCGTCAACGCAGACAACACCTGGATCTGACCCACTCTGTCCTGGGCGTCCTCACAGCCGCCGCACCCAACCCTTCCGACCGCCGCCACCACCAACCCTCTAAATTGCCACCGTCATCTCCCACCCCCACCCCCGTCGTCGCTACCACCAACTTGCTCAACATCGCCGCCTCTCGTCTGCCGGTTGCGAAGCGAGCCTCTCGACGATGCTACCAAATTTGAATTGGCCCACCCTCCCATCGTGGGTGCCACCCCCAACACTGTCAGCCACAACGCCTCGTCGGCGCTGAGTAGTCCTCTCGACACCACCGCTATCTATAGATCTGATGAATGTTGTTAAAAATCAATTACTTTTGTGCAGATCTGATTGTTGTTCATATGTGTTCATGGATGTTTGGTACAGATTGTTATGTACAATTTGTTTTATTGTTGTATACACATTTTTTTACATGGATTCATACGATGATTGTTTTCTATTCCTAGATTTCTTTCCTAGTAAAGCCTGAAACCGATGCAATTTACCGCATTTTTTGGAAATAAAATTAAAAAAACAATCATACTAATGCTAAATCAACACTCATTATTTTTTACAGGTATTTCAGACATTTCACGACTCAGAACAGTCAGCCATCCCAACAAAAAGCCAGATTATCAAACAGCCTCTTAGGAAAAGCTACAGACATTTGTTATAACTGTTTTTCAGCAAAGAAAGCCAAAAAAACAGTTTCTTTGTTTTGCAAAAGTAGCAGCTCCTCTAGACATAGCCTAGTTTATCAAGCTATAACTCCTCTTGGCTCCTCCTTCCTCTGATGCAGCTGCGCCCACGCGAGGAATTATTGCGTGCCTCATCGCAAGGTGGTACTGGAGCAGCCAAGCGAGGCCTGTTTAACAGGAATTTTTCAGGGATATTTACAAGAAACAGTTCAATTTTTACAGGAATGGGCAAAAAATACCCGTGTATCACAACTACTACTATTACGGCTTGTTTGGTGACTACGAAGAACTTTCACATGTATTTTGCAGGGAAGTTCACACCAAACAGATCAGTTTAGCTTGTGTCAGATGGCTCGCAACAGGTGTTTGGAGCGCAGGAATTTCACTGTAATTTTACAGAAAACTTCACGCTCAGATCCCGTAGGAATCGAAAAAATTTCTTACGTTGTAAACGGCGCCGGAGTGTTTGCGGTGCAACCGTGCAAGCAGATGTACATGTACTGAGATCTCCTTAATATGAGTATTCAAGAAGGCACTCGATCGAATTTTTGGCTGTATAGGTATGTTTTCATACCATATGTACAGAAATAGTCGTCTAATTTTTTTTGTTGCAAATTTGGCTCTATCCGCACGGCCGCCATACGGTCACGTTCCCCTGTCCGCACGGCCGTCGTGCGGTAACACCCACGGCCCACCACGTGTACTCCGTTAGGGTTAGGGTTTCGTGTGTTCGTAGAAAATTTAAAATCTGGCAAACGACTTCAAAAAATTATAAAATTTTACGTAGAGCCTCCCGACACAGTATAATTGGTCGTGTAAATTTGCTGTAATTTTATTCGTTCAAAATTTTTCTCGTATTTTTATAAACGTGTACTGTTTTGGCGAGAACAAAAAAATCAACAAAAAATTGTGTCATGTGTTGTACAGACAAACATCCCAATGAGGCCCTCCCTCCATCTGCCTTTCTTTTCCACTGAAAGCAAGTAATCTTGTCATCCAGTCACCTTCATCTATTCACGGTGTCTCCCGCGTCTAATCCTTGTCTGCCATATGCAAATTAAAACCGATCGCACGCAGGGGGAAGGATTCACTCCCGGCTATAAATTAGCAAGTGAACGAGCGCGATTTTATTTCGCAGTCGCTCGCACACTCGCTCTATCGATTATTTTTTCAAGAACATTTCAGCGCTACTAACGGCCGTCGTTCGAAGGTAATTTGTATCTCCGTTTTTTAATTCTTGAGGGCTCGTTAATTAGTTACTAGTAATTAGTCATAATTTTACGACGGATGCGTACTTAAGTAGTTGTAATTTTGCAGACAGTGACTTAGTTTAACATTGTTAGTCCTATGTAATTAGCGTTTTGAGATTTAGGAGTCCCATGTAGTTGTCAATACATATGATATCAATGTAATTAGCATTCTAAGATTACCATACATTGTATATGTTGTAGTGTACATTAATTTGTAGTGTTAGTTTTGTCGTAATATTTAATTTGCAGTATTCTATTGTTAATATTTAGTTTCATGGTCATTACCAATCTTCTTACTAATATTCCATCTATTTCATGTGTTGCAAGTCATGTCTCTACCAGCGCTTCGCACGGTGGCAGTGTGGTAACGATACTATATATGTAAATACGGTTCGGACGTGATCAGTACTACAAATACGGTGCGAAAACGTGCTGCATCTACCAAAAATTCCATGATCAGTCCAAGTAATGCATACAAGAAGAAAAGATTGCATCAGTTGTGCAAGCAGATCGTCGGCCTCCAAGAAGCAGTAATACATCCATTATAACAAATTAAGCAGCTCCTCTCCTTCCGTAAGAAATCCGGCTGCTACAATGATTTGCTACGGTGCCGGACTTGCCGCATTAGCTTAAGGGAATCATGAGAGCCTATAGTGCATCTAAGGACAGGACACCAAAGAGGAAACCCACGACGCTGAGGCTTGTACCTGTGCTACAGTATGCAAGGATCCAGGTTGATGTCGCCATGTATCATGGATTATGGTGCATGCAATCAGAGGTTTTTGATTCTTGCTACTACATCCAACCTTCTAGATTTCTCATCCTGGCTCAAGACAAACTTGCACACAACTCTCGTCATGGCACATATTTCATTTCAAGATCCTACTAATGGCCAGATGATTAGAAAGAACCCAGCAGCAGCTGCAGCTATCAAGATTCAATAAAGGTGCGTTTGGTTAGTGGTATGTGGTTGGATGGTATAGAATGATACATGTAAGATACGATCGTCCTGGATGGGATCGTTCAAGCAGTCTGTTTGGTTAGTTGTATAAGATTATACGCGGATGTGTTTGGTTGGTTATATGGGATGATACGAGATTGTGTTTGGTTGGTTGTATGAGATCATACACAAATTGAGTTTAGGAATTGATTTGAATTTAAATTCAAGTTTGAAAATAGTTTTGCAAACAATTAACTTGAGTTTAGGCGGCCCCACCTGCCATTGCTACAGAGAGATAGGGAGCCCCACCTGTCATTGCCACAGAGAAGGACAGAGAGCTCCCCATTTCAACCCGAAGCAGAGGAGGCAGGGCAGGCGGTGGTGGCGAGGGTAGCGCCGACGGAGGGGGCGCCGACGGCAGCCGGGGTCAGGCAAAATGGATCCGGTGAGGGTCCATGGTCTCATGGGTGGTGGCGGTGTGGCCAGTGGCGGCTAGGCAGCGGTATGCGGCGATCGGCCGTGGGAGAGGGAATGGGCGGTGGCGCCTAGGTGGAAGAGGGGAGGAGTTAGGGGGAGCATGAGCACGAGGGGACTACGAGGAGCTCACCCATGCGGTCGGTTAGGACCGAGGGAGTCGGGTGCAAGCCATTGAAGCCACGGCAAGGCACGGTGCAAGGCCGATCACGGGGCGGCGCCTTCTGGGAGAGGGAGCCGGAGTGGAAGGTGGGGGAAGGTAGAGAGAGGCCAGGGGGTGCTCTGAGAGGAGGGAATCGATTGGAGGTGGATCGGGCGAAGAGGGGCGGCCGAGGCGGTGGTGTCGCCCAACTTTGGGAAGATGGAGCCGATGGCAGCTTCCCAGGGGAGTAGGGTGAAATTAGGTGAGGGGAAAAGGGGGGGGGGGTTTCTCGATTAGGGGAGAGGCTTACCGTGGTGGCCGGAACGACGATGGCGGCACGATGGCGAGGAAGCAGGAGCGGGAGAGAGCGCGGTGCGAGGAAGCTGAACGGCGTGGTTGCTCTGGCGGGCTCGGGGAGGGAACAGAGCGTGCCAGGGCTAGCCGGGATGGCAGCGAGCGAGCACATCGCAGGCTCGGGCGGACGAGACAAAGGTGAACCGCGTGGTTCACTCGATTTCTTTGAACGAGGCGATACAACATATCAGCCGAATATTCCCTTCGGTAGAACCTGTTGGTGAACCGATTGGTTCGATTCACCGAACCAAACACATGAATCATCTTATTTTGTGAACCATCTAATACAAGACTAACACATTCATCCAACCAAACCAAACGCGCCATAAGTTGCTTTCTTTATTAGGATGGTCCCTCTCACATGCGTTCAGGAGGTGTCACACTGTCACCTCTCCTCCCATCTGGCCAGAATTGAAGCTCCGAAGTACAGTTGCACAAAGCATGCCATGTGCCGGCAGCACCACAGGTCCTTTCGCCTCTTCCTTTCCTCTCCCCAGAGAATAGAAGGCATTCAATGTGTTGATCCATAAGCAACAGTGACTCCCCGTTTGTACGCCGTGGCAATATGTACGACGGCACAGATCTGCTTGTCAGGCAGGAACATGAGTAAAAACTAATGCATCTCTCCTATCACCTATGCCGTTGTAAATGATGTATTTTGATTTCTCCTGGATGAGCATGCACAATTACAATTACACAACCTTCTCTTCAGTAAGAAAAGAGATACTAGGGACCATGACTGATGCTTTACAATAGAACTTGTTTGCAGGCATCCCGTCTGTTTTGATTTTGTACACCATTGTTGGCAACAGGGGACAGATTCGATCGGTCGTGATCGACTCATTATAGTGCCGTCCATTCACTAGTACACCCAATTCATTGTCACAAAGCTCGTACGAAGTAGACGAGCTAGCTCTTAATGATGAAGTGGTGATGAAGTCTGTTCCGTTCACTTAGAGAGTAGCCCAAAGTAGGGATGTGCCATGGCGGACGCGATCTCAACACCTGCTGAATTGAGGAGTGCCATGGCAACCTTATCCCTCGGCATGACCAGGTACCCGTTGGCTCTGAGCTTCTGGAACCCGCACAACTCCAGAAATTCTACGCCGCCTTGCAGATCACCCACCCTGTCCTGTTAAAGAGAAGAATGGTAGGTTAGGGATGATGGTATTGCAGGAAGCAGCTTTCTCAAATACGTAGTATAAGCGTATCGCGTTTGGTTGTTACCTTGAAAACGGGATTGCTTAGTCGAATCCTCCTGAACTTCTCCTCTTCTGGGTTCGTCACTATGCTGGCCATTCCCTTATCTTTAATAGTATTTGGAATGCTCTTGTAACTCTAGCACTGTCATCCCACAAATAAAGGGCTCGTTTGCTTCGTTACCTGATTGCTTTTTGCCTGGCCGGGGAGAGAACCTATTGGCTGCCGGCGTGTGTTTGCTTGAAATCCTACGTGAGCTGCTCTGGCCATGCGTTCAAAAACAACGCTTGAGTGGTAGGCAGCTCTGATCCACTGTTCATTACTCTGATCCAACGGTCTATTTTTCATTCACCAATTCTAGACACAGGTTTTCAACCAAACAACTCATCTTTAAATTTATATGATCAGACAAAAATCATCTACTTTCCATACTACCTCCAGACACCACTTTTTTCCAGACATGAAATCCAGATTACCAACCAAACAAACCCAAAGTGACATACAACACATCAATTGGTTCCTGTATCCCCATAACACGAGGGGCTATTGCCTTGTACAGTTTTATTTTACAGTTCTAGTACACACAAATAATTCAATTATAAGAGGGTGCTGATGAAAGAGACTGCTGAGAAACAAAATGAAAGGCATTCCTAGACTGCAAAAGATAGCCAAGAGCACATAATAAAGAAATTGAATATTCTTGGTGTGCGGAAGCGCTAGTTCCGGTTCTTTGCATGTACAAAATCCATAGAACATTTGCTTGGAATATTAACACATATTGTGATGCAGAAGAACATACGTGTAAGGTTTATTGTGATATTTGCAAGACGATTTTTTTTAAAAAATAATTACAAAAATAAATAGTCAAAATAAAGAATTATAAAACTAGGCGTCTATAATTCCAATTAGCGACAGTGAGCTCAACAGTACCAAGAGCCCCCTATCGTCAATTCAACCGACGATAGGAATCCTTAATTTTTTAATTTTAAAATTTAGAAAACCGCCATTTGAAATAGCGATAGGGATCCCGCAAGTTCCTGTCGTCATTCCAAATGGTGACACAATCTCCTCTATAAAAGACCATCGAAACCCAAAAATTCGAGGAAAACTCACTTTTATTCAGGAAAAGAGAGAGAGAGAGAGAGGGGGGGGGGAGGGAGAGGAGTAGAGGGGAGGACAGAAGCTAGCGAAGCGCTCTTCGTCCTATCGCCCACCTTTTAGGTAATTTTTTAAAACGAATGAGTTGCAAAGTTTTGGATGTACGATTACATAGTTTAGTATGTTGTACATAATCCTTTTCGCTAGGTAGTCTAGTTTTAGATATGTGGTTAATCGTGAAAATCTTGTTTACGGTGCAATACGTCAAATATGTCGGACGCCGCCAACCTCAAAATTTACTACGTCCAGGGGACTATTCTTGAGAGTCCCAAGGAGATTGATTTGCGTTATTTTCAATCGGCGATCATGCCCCTGCCAAGACTAGAGCAGCGTACATAGGGCGCTGTGATGCGGTGGTTGTTTCACTTATTTGATTTGGATCATACTGTGTATGATTTGAGATTGAGTTGCCTTGCCCCTCGAGCAACACAGCACACATATTGGGAGTTAGTGCAGCTCAAGGGAACAGGGTCATGGCAGTCATATGTACGCATGACGAGAGAGGAAGGGTGGGATTTGTCTTTCTAGCCCAGGCTTATGCCAAGCCCACTACTGCATCGGCGGCTAAACAAAAAGAGGGTGGTGATGCCGAAGAAGTCGGGAACTCCAGCCACAGCGTGGCACACACAATGGCTGAAGCTTCCTAAGTTGCTAATGTTGTCGATGAAGACCCTACGGAAGTAGCTTCTTTAGTCAGGCAAGCTAGTGAGCTTGCTGACGAGGGTGAGGAACTGAAAGCCCTAGTACAAAGGATGGATCTCGAAGACCGGGACTACATGGCATTATCAGAAGATGAAGGATCCGATGACGAGGATGATGTGGACTAGCAGGTAAGGCTGGAAACGAGCCGAGCCGGCTCGAGCCAAGCTCGCCCAAGCTTGATCTGATAGGCAGCTCGGCTCGTTTGAAAAACAAACTGAAACCAGGCTCAGCTCGGCTCGGATTGAGGCTCGAACCAGCTCACGAGCTCGTTCGAGCCAAGATTACCATTAACTGCATTTTTTAGGAGAACTCATGTAAGACACCTTGAGTACCAAACCAGGTTGTTTGCACACCATTCATACATAGGATTCAAGAAACATCTTCAATCTTCGAACAAGCTTGTTAACCAACCTGATTCATCAACATGCGGCAGAAAATTTCTATTATATAAAAAAGCATGCGGCGAAAATGACAAGGCACAGAACATGAATCCATCAAAGGGATTTAAAAATTAAAAACCTCCATTGATCTTAATTATTCCTCTCTAAACAGTCTGAAACGGTACACCACTCACCCATCCATACGAAATTGAGTTCTAAACTTGTCGCCCCATTTAAAAACTAGTTGAGCCCGAAGAAGAGGATCTTGACGGCGATGCCTTCGAGGTTGCTGAGGCGGTCGACGGCGATGCGGCCGGTGATGGAGGGCTGGTAGAGGAGTAGGAGCCCTGGATGGAGAACTCACAGGTGGAGGTGGTGTTGAGGGCGGCAACTCTGGCCTACGCAGAGGTTTCACCCACCTGGCCGATTCCCTACTGCTCTAGGCCGGCGAGCCAACAGACACCACCCAGAGGACTGCCGACCTTAGCCTTCTTCAACCTTTGGCATAGGATGAACAAGAAGAGGTGCAGGCGACTGGACAGTGGCAAGACCTTAAGGCCGGGCTCAATGCTACACCGAGCTCAGGAGGCTCTTGCCCACAAGCTGGGAACTCTTCCAAAAGACAAACCCCTGATGGAGACTGTGCTCAAAGAGTACCTTGCAACCTTCCAAGCCCCCCTTCCAGAAGACACAATCTCTGCTTTGTCGCAGCCCTTCAAGGTGGATTGCCAGCTCACCAAGCTAGCGGACGACGCTTTTGCTGAGATTGGAGGTCACTGCCTGTCTATTGGCAAGGACACTGAGGAAATGCCCACGCCGCACGTGACCATGACCTTGTCACCAGCCGCGCAGGGTGCCCAAGTGGCTGTGGCTTAGAAGAAGGTGCCCCACCTTGCTGAAGTAGACGACAATTTCAGGACCATGCAGAATACAAAAATCGCTCCTGTAGATCCTGCAACTCCTGCCACTTTTGCTTCATTATCATCTCTTATTTTTGGTGCCCCCTTTTGTAAGAATTATGTTGTTTGTCTACTCCCTCAGTTCCAAAATTGTTGCTTTAGAAACGGCTTGCTGCCTCGCCCCATTTTCGGGGTCCTTGTCTCCTCAGACACAGATAGGTCGCCGTTTTACCCCTACATGCATCCGAACCTCATCTCCAACCTCCCCGTCCTTGCTCCTCCAAGGGCTCCCTCATCTCTAAATGAACAGTCCAAGCATCAACATTATAAGTTGGAATGTGCGTGGCCTCAACACCCAGGCCAGGAAATCGATCGTCCACGAGACCCTCACCTTGACAACGTGCCATTTAGTCTGCCTCCAGGAAACCAAGCTAAGCACGGTGACCAAAACCTGGCATGCTACCTTGGGGGATATAATTTGCGAAGCTTCGCTCATAAACCGGCTGAGGGCACTAGGGGCGGAATCCTTCTCCTATGGAATAACGAGTTCATTGACATTGCAGATGTACAACAGGCGACATTCAACTTGATGGCGATGGTGTCCTTAAAAGAATGCAATGCAACCTTTCGCCTTACGATTGTTTATGGCCCCTCCCAAGCAAACAAAAGACGGCCTTCCTACAAGAACTTGCTTCCTTAAAACCTGCCATCAGCACCAATTGGATGGTACTGGGCGATTTCAACCTCATCTACTAGGCTAAGGACAAAAACAACTCCAACATCAACCCACGGCGTATGACCTAATTTCGTAACACTCTTAATACTTGCGAGCTAAAAGAGATACATCTCCAAAATAGAAAGTTCATGTGGACCAATGAATGTCTTAGACCAACCCTGGTAAGGTTGGATAAAGTCTTTTGTAACAAAGGCTGGGACACCCTCTTCGAAAACCACATTCTCTAGGCATTGTCTTCTTCGATCTCAGACCACTGCCCTCTGCTTCTCTCTAACAACTCAGGTCCCGCTCGCCCTAAAACTTTCCGCTTTGAAAACTTCTAGATCAAGATGCCAGGTTTCTTCGACACGGTGAAAAAAGCCTGGCTAGCCCACTGCCCGCACACAGAACCAATGCACCGGTTGCACCACAAGTTAGCTTTCACGGCATCTACATTGAAATCGTGGAGTACTCTCCTCTTCCCCTGTCCAAAGCTTCAA
Source organism: Phyllostachys edulis (assembly GCA_036346405.1). Lineage (NCBI taxonomy): Eukaryota > Viridiplantae > Streptophyta > Magnoliopsida > Poales > Poaceae > Phyllostachys > Phyllostachys edulis. The sequence goes on along the minus strand of CM070560.1, from coordinate 60,177,618 downwards.
CTCCACATGGCCTTAGAGCCAATACTCCGGCTTGACGTGGCTCAAGAGTCTAGGGATCTTTCACCACAGGAATCGGTCCTGAGGGCAAATCTTAAGAAGAGAGTTCTGGGTCTAGCAGTGATTGAGCAAACAAGGAAACGTCAGAGTTCCCGGATCACTAACCTCAGAGAAAGTGATGCAAACACAAAGATCTTTCATATTAAAGTAAACGGCCATAAAAGGAAAAACTTCATCCAAAGGCTTTCGAATGGCTCTGGCTGGGCGATCTCGCACACTGAGAAAGAAGACACAATTCAAAAGCACTTCCATGAAATGCTTGCCCCGCCTGCACCACGCAACACGGACCTTAATTGGGAGGCTCTCAACCCATCAATGCTAGACTTGCAGAGTCTGCAAGATGATTTCACGGAAGTAGAAATCCTCAAAGCATTGGAACAACTAACAGGGGATAAAGCCCCGGGGCCAGAAGGTTTCTCAATAAATTTCTATAAAGCTTGTTGGTCAACTATCAAAGCTAACATTATGGTAGTTTTTCACAGCTTCTACTCCCTTCACACGTATTACCTTCATTTGCTAAATACAGCAAATATTGCGCTAATTCCAAAAAAGGATGGAGCCGATAAAGTGCAAGACTTCAGACCTATCAGCCTCATCCATGGGATCAAAAAATGGATTCCCAAAACGCTAGCACGCCAGCTGGCACCGTTTCTGCATAGTCTGATCTCGCAAGCTCAGAGCGCCTTCATCAAAACAAGAAGCATCCACGACAACTTCCTTTATGTTCGCAACTTAATAAGAAGACTCCACCGCTCGAAAACCCCCTCACTCTTCCTAAAACTAGACATTGCAAAGGCCTTCGATACGGTCTGTTGGGATCACCTCCTGCGTAAAAGGGGGTTCCCCATAGATGGACAAACTGGGTGGCATCCCTCTTAAGATCTGCCTCGTCCAGAGTCCTCCTCAACGGCACTCCTGGTAATGTGATCATTCACATAAGAGGGCTGCGGAAAGGAGACCCCCTCTCACCCTTCCTCTTCATACTAGCCCTTGACCCCCTCCAAAGTCTTCCAGAGGCAGCTACGGACTTGGGTTACCTTGGCTCCACGCGAGATCGCTTTGTCAGACTCAGAACCTCCATTTACGCAGATGACGTAGCCATTTTCATCAACCCAAGCATAAGCGGGATCCAAACAACCACCCAGATCATCCTCAACTTCGAGAATGCAACATGCCTTCATACCAACTTCCAAAAAAGCATGGTGCAACCAATAAGCCATGACCACATAGATCTCACCACGATCCTCCAAGACTGCCCTGCAATCCGATCAACTTTTCCGATCAAATACCTCGGATTACCGCTCACCTACAGAAGGTTATGTAGAGTGGATTACCAATCGCTCCTAGACAAAGTGGTAGGGAGGTTGGCGGGCTGGCAGGGGCACCTTCTTTCCCTAGCAAGACGGGCCACACTAGTAAAATCAGTTCTCACCTCGATTCCAATTTACTACTTCACAATCTTCAAGATTCCAATGTTGATCCTCCGCGCCCTAGACAAAATCAGGTGCCGCTTCTTTTGGGCAAGCCACGAGAATATCTCAGGGGCCAAGTGTAAAATTAACTGGGGTAGAGTGTGCCGCCCAACCCAGCTAGGCGGACTGGGCATCCTCAGCCTCCCGCAATTCTCCTCGGCTATTAGACTGTGTTGGCTCTGGCAAGAATGGAAGAACTACTCCAAACCTTGGGTTGGCATGAAAATCCCTTACGATGACTCGGACCGAAGCAAGATGGCAAAATTTTGGTATTCGGCCTGGTTGAACGGGAAAGCACCCAAAGATATCACCCCTAAGATTTTCGAAATATCAAAACGCAAAAAGAAGACTGTGGCCTCGGCATTACAAAACAGGCGGTGGATGTGGGACATAAACTTGTTGAGGGTCTTATCCCTTCATCACATCCAACAGTTCGTAGATCTCTGGACCCTAACCAACCAGACCCAACTGATACAAGGCACCCCGGACGAGATATCTTGGAAGCAAACCCAGAATGGAACCTACTCCTCAAGATCCGCCTACGCCCTTCACTTTCTGGGATCAATCGAGTCAACTTCAAAATTTTAATTTGGAACCCCCCCCCCCAAGTGCAAAATATTCGTATGGCCGGCAATACAAAACAAACTCTGGACCTCAGACAGACTGGAAGTGAGGGGTTGGCCAAACCAACGTTATTGTCCTGCAGACACACTCCAGAATCGGCTTTGCATCTCTTTGCCCAGTGTCGCTTCTCTGGACGAATTTGGAAGCTTATGGCGGGCGGGCTAGGAATCGATAGCCTCCGGCCCTCCCTATGGCCCCCTAGCACGAACATCCTTGATCTTAATCCTCTGGGAGATATGGAAGGAACAAAATGCTAGAATCTTCAACAAAAAAAGTCGCCACGCCTCTAGAACTCCTAGCGAAGATTAAGGAGGAGGGAAGAACTTGGTACCTAGCGGGGGGCAAGAGTCTTGAGCTTTTTAATATTCTGTAATTAGGTCTTTGCTAACTTTTTTATGTACTTTGTGGCTCCCGGTACCGCCCCTTCTCTATTAATATAACAGGCAGCCCTCCTGCCGATTCAATTCAAAAAAAGAAATTAGATCACAAATTTTCTGCGCGATCCAATTCGGTGAAGATTTTGAACGTGGACTTCCATACTAGGGTCTCTTCTACAAAATGGCCGCTGCCACTTTATCCACCTCGATCTGAGCCGCCTAGACCCAATCGGATAGTTCACATGGACTGAAAACTGGATCGCACATTTTCTACGCGATCCAATTTAAAGAAGTTTTAACCTAAAACTCAAAGAAGAGGGCTTTATTAACAATTTCCCTCTGCAGCTTCCTGACCTCTCTCGCCTCCCGCCGAAGCCAGCGGCGCGGACGAAGGCGGACCGCCTACGGATACGAGGGATAGGCCGTCGATCGGAGGCAGAGTTCGATCTAAGGGAGTGGATGGGAAGGATGGCCAAAGCATGCAGAGAAGGGAAGGGGAGCGAGAGAAGTGGGATACGCTGCCGCGAACACAGCGCGGCCAGCCACGGCGCACGGCGGCGTGGGGGCCGTAGTGGCATTTCACCGAACAATTGGCGTGCACACAGGCAAGCCAGCCTCGAGGCCGAATATTCATACGCACCCGATCTCCTCGACGACATTGTAGCACAGCTTGCCGCGCCTGGAGACGCTGGTGGTGAGACACAGCTTCCCCTCGATGTCCACCCCCTCCACCGCGCCGGCCTCCTTCACCCACCGCGCGCGCGAGTTTCGTACGTACCATGCAACGCAGCCCAAGCCAATGAGCAAGCAAGTTCGGACGAAGGGTTGGGAAGGAGTCGCGAGGTGGAAGCACCTGAACTGGGGGCCTGGGAGATGGGGAGGCAGAGGTGGCGAGGAAGGGGTTAAGGTGGTGCTCTTCGGCGCCGTCGGCGGCGGGAGGGAAGCTTCTTCGTCGGCGATCGCGCGTTGCCGCGGACGTCGCAGCCATCTGAGCCAAGCACCTGAACTGGGGGCCTGGGAGATGGGGAGGCAGAGGTGGCGAGGAAGGGGTTAAGGTGGTGCTCTTCAGCGCCGTCGGCGGCGGGAGGGAAGCTTCTTCGTCGGCGATTGCGCGTTGCCACGGACGTCGCAGCCATCTGAGCCATGGCGTGCTGCTTCTCTGTGTCGCTTACTGTAACTGAGATTGCAATAACCAGAATAATCGTATACTCTGCTACAGAAGTACAGATACATGTATTTGAAGGGAAGCTACTACTTCAAAATTCAAATCTTCACTTACGTCGTTGCAGTTACTTATACCTTTCTTCCTACTAAGAATTCCCCTCTTGAATCAACACCCTGTTGGCCTGTTCACAACTGGATCAGAAGTACAGCCACATTTTGGGGTTACTTATACCTTTCTTTCTTCTTGCAGTTACTCGTTGGAGTATCAATAACATCACGAGTACAACGACATTTTCTTGTCCAGGGAACCCCTTATAACCAAGCAGTTTGAAGTACTATAACACTGAAAGGCATCCCAGGAGAATCCATAGTATCCTCCAGCAATCATTTCATAGATATTCCCAAATGCTATTGTGGCATCACCATCATCGAGAAGGAGCTTCCCCTCTTCCAGCCAAGAACCTGGATTGCTTCACTTAATGAACTTAAAACTTGCAGGCAGAAGTGTTCAAAATTAAATATCCACATTGTCATGTGGTTAGTTCATGCTTAGTCCACAAACAATCAAACTTACAACTACAGAAGTGTAAAATCCTAAACTAAGAGCAAAGCACGGTTCATGGAGACAGACGGGCAACCAAGGGATGCATAGTTAACTAAAATGAGTTTTTTTTTTTAAGAAAAAGGCTAAAATGAGCTGTTTGATCTCAAACAAACGCAAGAAAAATTTCCCAAACTTCCCATTGAGCCTACCAAACACGGTGCTTAGATCCACAAATGACACCCTCATAAAGAAAGAAAAAAGATCCACAAGTCAAACTTTGACGAACTAGGCATACACCAACAAGAACTATACGAACGTCCATACAGACCTTGCCTGGCCTCAGTGCAAGACGGCATGCTCATTCTGGGCGAGGCGGAGGAAGCCCGAAGCAGAGACACTAACCACTCACCGCCGGTTGACACCTCCATTAGTGCACCTTCCACCCTATTCTAGTCTCCCGGCCTTGCGCTCTGGGGGACGATGCAACAAAAGAAGCTATACAACACTCTACATCCAAAAGCTGGTACCAATAATTTGATGATGTTCATCGCCCTGACTTCACTGTACAGACCAAGAAGCATGAACTGGATTTTGCAGGATAAGGGGAAACATTCCCAAGGATAATAAATCGACATCCAAATATTCTGGATAACAACAGAACACATATCCTATGAACAAGCTGTTAGCTGCCTTCGAACACCACCAACATCATGGAATTCTCTATCCATACATCATCTCAATTGATAGGAATTTTGCCCGCCAATGGAGTTACTCCGTAAGCTGATGATGGCTTGGACACATCCAAATCAGCAAGTCATCTAGCTACTACGGCTAAAGATGCATCAACTGGTAGGTAATGATTTCAAGGACTTCTTTTTTTCGGAAGCCAGTGCTGATAGTATCTTTTTCCGAGGGCCCTGTAAACACGATCAAATTACAAAATGAATATGGACACAATCTAGGCATATAATGACAGGCACAATCCAATCAGAGTAAAACTTGTAAAGGAAGATGATAAACATTAAGCGAAAACTTTACAAGTAGACTGCAAACAAAATGAAAAGCTGGACAAATATATAATAAACATTGTTGCATTTTTTTATTGAACATAACATGGTAGAACTCAAGATAATGTTTTGCTCAACCTTTGCGTAGACTGTGGTGCACTTAGTTATGTCTCCATATCATTTACAAAATATTTTTTGTAGTATGCTAAATTTTTAGGGCAAATCTGATACTTAAGCTAACAGTGCAGGTAAAGTACAGCTTAGGGTACTTACTACTTAACCAGTTTAATTCATTTTACCCAACCAATGTTAATCTCCATTAGATAACCCAGGACAAGAAATATGGATTACTAACTGAGATGACTGGATACGTATTCAACAAGATGCAAATCAGACAAAGACAGGCAACATATGAAGAATATATATACATTGTAAATAGTTTCATGTCAATCTACATTGAGGGAAGTTATAACATAAACCTGTTCTACCAATTTATATATTTAAATTACTTCAGTAGGTAAGATCTCTTATTTTAGCAAAACTGCGAAAGAGAAGCATCTAAACCCATTTGTAAAAGGATACACAACAGACCAGCTTCTGAGAACCATATGATAAAACAATTTTTCAATTTCAGGTTCTTGCAGTACCATTGGAATTCCTAAAGACTTCATATCTTCCTCATTCATGTGAATCAAAACCTTCATATCAACCTGAAAAATGAATATAGATCAACTAAATTTAGTAGAACATCCACTGTTAGAAATTGCCACATAAATCAAACGTGACCTCTTCAGCCTGGAAATTTACTGAATATTTCTGTAGATCAAGAGACTCCAGTAAACTTTCAAGTGAGGCATCAGCCTGCACATTTCAAAGGAACAAATTATTAAAGCATTCAATTGAAAATACTTAATGATGGAACCCAAAAGTAATCAGACAAGGATAATCGTATGTTGGTATCAAACAATGCAGATGAAACTTTGGAAATCGAACATGCCAGAGGTAGCAGATTCACCTTACATAAGATTACACTTAAAGAATCAGAATTCAAAATAAAGGTTGCACAAATATTAAATGTTCAAGATTACCAGAAGTCCATTGTATTCACAGCATTACAAATGCAAAATAAATCAAAAGGTAAAGGTAACATGACAATACACTATTCTCCCATTAGTAGAACAAAAAAATGTAACTCTGTGTGGACAAGTTACGGTGTTTGTAGCTTTCCTGAGTGAAAATGCTACCTTATTTCGACTTACAAGTAGGCGTAATTGTACTTTGCAGTTTCCCTTATAATGGAAATTAGTTAAGGTTGCTACAAAAAAATGAAAGTGTAATAGCTAATCAGGACAAGGGCTTGTATGAAGACAAGATGACATAGAACTCCCCTACCTTTTCCTGGGACTGGGACTGGGACTGGGATTGCTTCGGTGCAGTTGGTGCATTGACTTTCTTAGTGACAGGAAGGGCAGAAGTAGCAGGGGGTTCTCTCTTTTGAACAAGTTTAGCAGTATTAGCGATCTCTGGTACAGGCTTTGGGATCTGAACAGTGCTATTCAGCTGAGGGTGCTGGACTCCAGATAACTTTTCACGAAGATCTGGAACTGATGGTTCCTTCACAACCTCAGTGCTTTGCTGCAAATGGGATTTTTGGTTTGCTTGAAGATTTCTGGAAGCAAGTCCAGCTTAACCATGCACAACAGAAGCAACAAGCTAACAGTAAATCATCACAGGGGGAGAAGAAAGAAAGGCTATGCTCAAAATTATCCGAGCAATGTTCCTTACATGAACTTTGAATTCCTCCAGAATCCTTATAAAGCTCACGTCTCCAAGTTTCATCAGCCTGGCGAAACCTGTAAAAGACCAACATAGAAGATATAAACCATAGGAGTGTACCCCCTTCTGCAGAAACTGACAACTGGGAAGGCATGAACCAACTATTAGCATGAACAATTTCCAATTCTGTGAGATCTGGTGAAAACACTGCAATCATTCAAGACTCTCTTAAAGCTGCAGTATCAACAAGCGGTACAAGAAAGGTGATGCACTACACCGGTGAGTGCGCACATATCAACTGATAGGTAACGATCAGCCTTGCTGCAATAACAACCACCATCACTACCAAAATTGTTCCATATCAAGCAATGCTGGTGTCTGTGTGTGCATAATGTCACCCGCCCATTTGTACCAAAACGTATTTGAAACAAATGCAATGCCAAACAGCGACTGATGAGCGCATTTGCAGCAGCAACACATTTCCTCTGTGTCTGATTAATCACACTAACAGCCACAAGCACTATGTATATTATCTACTGATCGGATCCCATATATGATACAACTAAGTAAATCAACTCACACTAAGAAGGTAACAAGCTCTGTTAAGCATTAAAGCTGCCAGCATCACGAACTCCCTGATTTCTAGGATCTGAAGAACATTACCCAAACCTAACCATCTCGATTCGATTACCGATCCAAACCAGAAGTTGAAAGCTTGTAACATCTAGTAGCGCACAAATGGCGAAACAAGAAATGATTCGCACCGAGCGAGCTCGAGGGCGCACCTTTTTGAGGTGTCAGGCCGCGGGCGAGAGCCGGAGCCGGAGCCGCCCGACCCGAGGCGGTCCATGACGGAGTGCTTCCTCCCGGAGACCCTATCGGAGTACATCGCGAGGGCGGCGAAGTCGAGGGCTACAGCGTGCGTAGGGTTTCGTCCGCGAGGAGAGGAGCCGTGCAGAGACCGACGACGGAATGGGAATAGAGGAGCCGTGGAGGTGTTTATTCGTAAATTTCCCCAGACAAGTACAGAAGTACTCCTGCCATTTTCTCCCAAGAAAAAAATACGTATTAATTGTTTCGATTTAGACCTAAGCAAATTCGGCCAAATCTGAGTCAAGCTTTTTAAAGTTGGGCCGAGATTATACTTTGGGCCTTTGGGTCTAGTGGCTAATTTCAGGCTAGTCCAGAAAAACAACCTGGGCCTAGTGGTCTGGAGTTTGCTAGCCGGACACATTTCATCTCACATTACTTCAGCTGAGAATTACTGATCCTCTCAAAAAAAAAACTGAGAATTACTACCAGATGGGCCGTGCTAGCCGGCCCGGCCCGAAGCATGGTACTGTTGGCCCGGCCCGAGCACGATACGGCCCATATTATTCATGGATCGGGCTGACACGACACGAAAGCCTGTGTCGTGTTTGGGTCCGTAGTCCGGCACGATGGGTCGGGCACGGTGGCCTGGCCGACACGGTAATGGAGGTCGCGTGGTAGTGCCGAGCACGGAGGATGAGGTGGTGCGGTGAAATTGGGCGAGGAGGAGGTGGTGGCACGACGCCGGGCGCGAAGATCTACGTGGAGGAGGCCAAAGCATGCATGAGGTCGATCTTGGGGAGGAGGAGGCAGCGGGGCCGGCGCAGAGGCGGTGAGCGCGCGAAAGGTGTGTCAAAAGGATCACGAAGAGACGGCGTAGGATGGTGCAAAAGAGAGCGCGGTTTATGTCAAGAGAAAATGACCACGATGAGACGCATTTGGGAGACCCAGTTCGTCATCCGCTTTGAGAAGCGTGCATGAGTGTGGACCTGTTTGTATGTGGGCTTAACGGGTGACCGATAAGTTTTTCCCTTTAGACCTAGCCTCTATAAAAGGGAGGAGTGCAGGATTTGCACTCGTCAACTCAAACCTAGGAAACCATAATTTGTGATTCAAGGAAAGTGAAGAGATAGAGGAGGCTAGGATTTGAGAGAGAGAGATTGATTGAGTGCTCAAATGTTGAGATTTTGTTCTCCATGATAGAGTGGTTGTAAACCAATGATCTCATAAATTAATCCAAATAAGTTTGCCTCAAAATGAGTTCTATCTTGTTCTCTCTTTGATGCCTTTAGGATTTTATGTTCCTAGTGTTTTGATTGGGTCTCTTGTTGTGATCTAGCTTGCTAGGTGTAAGATCGAGGAGGCCAACTAGAGGGGATGAATAGGCGGTTTTAAAAAACCTTTTGGTTAAAACCGTTTCTAATGCGAAAACTAACAACAATTCAGTTTTGCACAATTAAAGCCTAAATCAACTAGTCTTTACTAAGTGCACCAACAATATAAGATTATTGAAAACATTAGCAATCATACAAAGATATGTAAGCGATTTAATACAAGGAATGTAAATTGCACAAAGTAAAACACAAGAAAACAAACCACAATGACACAATGATGTTTTACCGTGGTGTTCGGAGACTTGCCGGTCTCCCCCTAATCCACGTTGAGGTAAGACCAACCAAATTGGACCGGCTCCACAATTGAGCCAACACCTCCGAGGTAAGTCCAACCACTTGGACCGGCTCCAACACGAACAAACACCTCGATCCACTCAGGGTTGTTCTTCCTCCACTTCGGAGATAGCGAGCACCAAACCACTCACAACCGCCCGGGTCTTCTCACAACCTTCTTTGAGAAGATCACCGGCGTAACTCCTCCAAGCCGTCTAGGTGTTGACAAACACCAAGAGTAACAAGTCGAAGACGCTCACTTGAACGAATCAAGTGTCTAAGCTCAATGGATACACAATCCACTACTTAATGCAACGCATGCACTTAGAGTTTGCTATATAAAGCTCACTAAGTGCAATACATGCACATAAGAGATGAGAGAGTTTGCTCTTTACTCAAGGGAATGAATAGCACTAGCAACAACAACTCCCACAACTGGCCACAAGGGGTATTTATACTCACACAAGGAAAACTAGTCGTTGGAGGTAATGTTTCAGAAAAACAGAGGGAAATCGGTCTGACCGCCAACTAATGGCCAGTCAGACCGCCAGAGCTCCAACGACTATAAATCTAGCCATTGGACACACTACCGGGTTAACCGCTCTCACAAGGGCCAGTCAAACCGGACCCAGCCGGTCAGACCGCCACAGGGGCGGTCAGACCACTCACCAGAGAAAAATAGAATCAGAGAAAACACCTTCTCTAGAAAAAACGTATCACCAACTAATGATCGGTATTACTGCCTTGCGGTAGTACTGCAAAAGAAATACGGTCATACCGTTTTTGGGAAAAAGAGAATCTCCCAAAAACACCTTCTCTGTAAAAAAACATATCGCACGAAAACAAGTGATCATACCGCTGACCAGGGGCCGGTCCGACCAGCTAACACATAGCGGTTAGACCAACACCCCACCGGTCAAACCGAATGACATGGGCTGAAAATAGATTTCACACCTCGGTTCAACTCAACTTGCAAAACACATTTGCTAATTGATGCGCGATGCAATCAAGAGATGAAGGCAAGATTCTCAACAAGTTGCAAAACACATTTGCCAACTTTTAGAATCAATGCCACAAGGACTAAGGTATATGGACTTACACCATTTGTAAAACACATTCACAAACTAAAATCACATGCTACAAGGATTATACATAAGCCGCGACCATTTGCAAAACACATTCACAAATATCATCAACATGTTAACGAGAGGTAGAGCAAGCATAACGAGCTATCAACACATGACTAACTCAAGCGACTAGTCAAGACCCCTCTTAATAGTATGACAAACCTGTACTGGCAATCCGATCTTTCATCCAAACACCAAGACCGGTAAAAGACTAGGAACATATTCTTAGCCCTAACTAGTCATACATTTGCCTTACACATTCACTTAAAGCTTGATGGCGCGCATCTTCTCTTCAAGTTCGGGTCATTGTCTTGATATGCATCAACATATGATGCATCCTTCATTTGACCTTCATCAACACATGATGGATCTTTTCTTGATGTGATGACCAACTCATGATCATCTCCTCTTTGGGATCTTGATGTGTATCAACACATGATGCATCCTCTACTTCAAGCTCTTGACTTGAATATCATCAACACATGATGATTTCATTTTTGAGTTCTTGATATGCATTAACACATGATGCATTCTCTTCTTTGAACTTTGACTTGATGATACTCAACTCATGATGTCATTCAAAGTCTTTATCATTGTGGAACATAACCTATTTACCCAACTCATGAAAAATATTAGTCCCACAACATGATTGTCATTAATTACCACAACATACCATTAACTCATAATGGTGGGCCAAGATACTCCAATATTTCCCTCTTTGGTAATTGATGACAACCATCATAATTTCGAATAATTGAATATAAAATCATGTGAGTATATATGAACTAAACAAGTTTTATATACTTAATGGATATGTTTCAAAGTAGAGATCCTTAATATATGTTGATAAAGAAATATGGATCAATACTAATGAAACCACAAAACATAGAGTAAACTCCCCCTAAATGTATGCATACACGAATGTGTAAAAGAGACATATGCACATATTCAAGTTAACCTTTTAGTGGAGTTCAACCTATATTTTGAATCCGAGGAATGCAACAAGATATAAGAATATAATGTCGAATGCATACCTCTATAATTTTCACCTTTTTATACACTTAAGACTAAACAATAGGTATAACAATAGTAGTGTTAGTCTCACAAATAGATTTGTCATTAATAACCAAAATACTCCATTAACTCATAATGACGGGTCTAGATTCTTCACTAGGACCTGTAGGAATTGATCTAGGGTTATCTTGATTATCTTCCACCCAAGAGCAAGCTTTTTGATCCAAGTTTGATTTTTCGGGTTTTTGTGCCTTCTTGACCTCGACCAGGAAATTCGTGGAACCTTGGCTTCAATCGTCTCGATCGTCGATTAGAAGAGGTTCATGATATTCTTGATGAGTTTTGTTTGAAATATAAGGGGATTTAGATATTGGAATCAAAAGTTAGATCAATTTGAAATCGTCTCGGGCTGTTGTCCCTGCAGCTAGCGGTCAGACTGGCCAGGCTTTGGCGGTCAGACCGGCCGAGAGGATTTGTCCTCAGGGTTTTTTGAATTCAATGCAAGACTTTCGTTGTATTCGTGTGCTTTGATTTCATAGCTTCCATAGCTATTGGAGTGAAGAAAAAGTTGAATTCCGTTGGCGGTGAAAAAGATATGTGCTCCTATTCACCCCTTCTAATAGCCCTTTTCGATCTAACAGAGCCGCTGCGCCGAAGCCAAGGAGATGAGCGTGAGGAGGTCCAGCCAAGTCACGGAACTCGAAATTTTTTTCTACGTGGGCTCAATCCGAGTTCTAGTTCAAATAGGAGGGTTGAAAACGTCATCTAATTGAGCTAGATTGATTTCTAGTCTATTTACATAATTTTTATCCCGACATGCATATTAGGTGTTAATTCCTTTTAATTTTGTAGAGTCCTAGTGCATGCATGTTTTGCTAGCAAGTCAGGGCTAGGCAATTGCGTGTGCTACCTTTACTTACAGAGTCAAGTTGTTTTCGAGTCTGAGTTGTGTGCTAAGTCGTGGCCACATCCTTTTCCTTTTATGTGTGTGCAGGGGCAAATCTATCGTAGGTGCTTTGTGGGTGCTTGAGCACCCCCTCCTCCCACCCTCTCACCGTAGGTTGAAGAAGACCCTGCCTGCCGGGCCGGATGTTGAAGAAGAACCGGAGGTTGAAGAAGAGCTGGATAAGGAGTTGGAGGTTGAAGAGTGAAGAAAGCATGAGGCCCAATCGGTTTCTTAAGGCCCAGCGCCCCAGTCGGCCCAAATCAGTGGTGAATCCTAGCCCAAAATCCCAAATACAATCAGAGATTCACACTTCAGAGATTCAATCATTCAATCCCAAAATCAGAGATTCAATCCCAAAATCCCAAAACGGACTCACGGGAGAAGGAGGGGCCGAGTCGGAGAGAGACTCACCGTCACTATCGAGCCTCAGCAACTTAAACGCGGGAGGGAGGAGGAGGCGGCCGTGTCGGTGACTCAACAAGCAGAGGAGGTTAGAGGCGGAGCCGGCGGCTCGATCTGAGAGGGCAGGACACCTGAGCGGAGCCGAGGAGGAGGCGGTCAGGCGGTTGGCCACTCGATGGAGGTGGGCGTGGGCGCGGGTGAGGTCAAGTGGGCTGGCGCCTAGCGGTGGCGCAAGCAAGATCGGCCGTTCGGCCAGCAAGACGGCGGAGAGGGACGAGTGGTGGTGAGGCAGTAAAATCCCCAAAATCTTTTTTGCTTTTGAAGTGAGTGTGTGAGGCCGTGAGGGGAAGGGAGCTGGTGAAGTGGTGAGGGCATGAGGTCGTCTGGCCGTGAGCCCGTGAGTGACCGTGGGGCGGTGGGGGTTAGGCAGCCATCTATGATCTGTCATCTGTGAGACTAAATGAGTGAATCCCCAATTTATGATTGTTGTACTGATGCAAATTGTTGTTTAATTGATAGTAGCCATTAGCCGATTAGCCAATTTATTTACTTAGTGATTGACTGGTTGTTGTTTAATTGTTCTTAGATTTACAAAAATAGAGAAGCGAACTTTGCACAAATATTTCTCAAATAATGCAACTAACAGTAACCCTCCAATCATAGAAAGGAGAACTGAATTTACAAAAATGGAGAAGCGAACTTTGCACAAATATTTCTCACATATTTATGAACATTTAGGGGCATATTATCCATTAGCAAGGTACTAAATTTATTGTATTGTACATTTTTAATTTATTCTCTTCCTACTTATGTATGAATTTGATATTCCAATGACAAAAGACTAGTAGATGTAGTTTTGGTATACTTATGTTGTACTATAACCTTAACAGTAGAGCTCCCTCTCTATTTTCATCCTAGATTCGCCACAAGCTGTTGGAGTTCATCCCGAGAGGATCTGGGATCTGGCTGTGGGTGCATCTACGCGTCCATAATTTGGTTCTTATTAACGTGTGTGCATACACCTTCATCTGTATTCTGCAGTGTGCTTGGTATTGAGGGGACTACTACAGGTGCTGAATTCTGGTACGGTGAAAGATCGAGTCAAACCTGCGTGCGTAAGTAACCACAAGGACAAAGGGATTTAGCACTTGGAAGTATCCGTTTAGCTCGGATGGTTGTGAGTTGCGATGATGCCAGCCGAGCTGCGAGCCGACGTTTGTCAAGGTGTTCAATCGGTCGGGCCCAGCTGGCGGTGCATGCTAGTGTGCGCGTCAACGGTCTCGCTTGCCTGGGGCCCTTTTTTCGGTTTACACCGTATGGTTTTCCGGGTTTTCGCTCGACTATGCGGTAGTGCAGTAGTAGAGAGTAAGGACCGTTTGATTCCACCGTGACATATTCATGCATGTTGTTGCATGTAGCAAGTCCATTGTCGTTTGACGCCCGCCGCTATGTATTAACCTAGTATCATCCATAATCAGAATACAGACATGCATGTGTGCGCACCGCGTGTAGAGCTGGTCAAACAGGCTATGCTTGCCGGACCGGCCCGGGACACGACACTGTAGGCCCGGTTTAGACACGGTATGACCCACACTGTTTATGGGTTGTGCCGGCCCGACACGAAGGTCCGTGCCATGCTTGGGCCGACACTCAGCATTGCAGATGGGCGGCTCGACACAAGTCGAGCGTCGCCAAAAGGCCAAAGAGAGAGCCAGAGCCGGGAGCCGCTTAGGCCGGGCGAGGCGGCGACAACATCGGCGAGAGAGGAGGAGGATGAGCGGCGCGGCCACGCGCCGGAGGAAGGGATCGGCAAGGTCCCACGGACAGAGGAGAGGAGGAGGCGGCGTGGTTGGCTCGGGAAGAGAGGAGGCCGAGGCGCCTGGACCATCGGAGCGGAGGAGGAGGTGGAGCCATGGAGGGGGCGGCAGGGGTAGGCTTGCCATGGAGTGAGGCAAGGAGGCGGCTGAGGGTCATGCAGTCAGGGCGCAGCCTCGCTTAGTGCCGCACGTGGCATGCACGGCGGCAGGGAGAGAAGAAAGGGGCGGACAATGGCAAAGCGGTAGGCGGGCGTGGTTTAAGACTTGCACGACCGACGAAAATCGACCGTTAGGGCATTTCTACCAGTTTTTTGTGACCGTTTTTGGCCATTTTAGTCCTAAAAAATAGCAAACAAATTCAAAAAATCCAGAAATTTTTTTCTATAAATAGCCACCATACCCCCACCCCTCATTCAGCACCCCTCCATCACTCATTCTCTCTTTGAAATTATGTTGTGCAAAATCAAATTCATGTTGAGTTAATTTGCCAAAATTTTAAAAAAGGCTAAATTTTGGAAAATTCAATTTTTGGCAACAGGTCAGCAAAAGAGGTACAATACTATTTTTTGCATATTTTATTGTTAGTGCTTGTTATGCTAAGATGATCTTACGACAACTTTGCTCTTGGTGATTACGAACTTTCACCGGAGAAAATTGCGTCCATGGAGGCGGCTGCGGCTGCCTCAAGCCAACCGGAAGCGCAAGGCGGAGTTCCGTCATCAGGCTCCACGCCAGCGAAGAGGTCGAGACCGTCTATATTGAGAGTGTGGGAGCATTTTGACAGGACAACCAAGCAAGACGCACAGGAAAATGAGGTACCATTTGCTATTTATAAAATTTGCCGCAATGAACTATCTACAAAGTCTACAGGTGGAATATGGTACTTGCTTAGACATGCTACAAGATGTCGAGCCAAGCAATGATTGGTGATAAGGCAGACACAACTGCAATACAACTCCAACGATATGGTACGTAGCTGGGACTACGATCCTCGGGTAACCTGTCAATCTCTCTATCGTTTAATTGCTTCTGAGGATTTACCGTTAGGCTTTGGAGAGTTTGCTTCTTTCCCAAATTACATTACGACTGCGTATAATCCTAGATTTTCTTTCATTTCCAGACAGACAATAACTAGGGATCTAGTAAAATATTGCAACGAACGCCGTAATAAAATAGAGGAACTATTTACTACATGCATATTTTCAGTGGCTCTGACCTCAGACATATGGAGTGATCAGGCTAGGGTGGATTACCTTAGTGTAGTTGCGCATTATGTTAATGACGATTGGGTAATGGAGAAAAGGATTATAGGTTTGAAATTAATTGATGTAGCACACACGGGTGAAAATATTGCGGATTGTATTATCAAAGTTGTGGGAGACTTTGGTCTTACAGACAAAAAATTCCCAATTACTTTAGATAACGCCGCTTCAAATTCTAGGGCCATAGACATTCTTACTCCAGTGTTGAGTATATATGCCAATTCCTTCTTGCTATATCAACGATGCGCTTGTCATATTATCATCCTTATAGTCCAATGTGGTTTGAAGAGGTTGAGTCCGTATATTAAATGTTTTCACGATGCGATTTCTTTCTTGAATAATTCTAAAGTAAGAATAGCACAATATAAAAACTTTTGCAGGGCGATGGGTGTACATCCAAGAAAGTACGGTTTGGATATGGAGGTAAGGTGGAACTCTACTTACCTCATGCTTAAGAGTCTTTTATCATACAAGAGCATTTTTTTATGTTTTTATTCAAACACACTATAATAGCACTGACGGTAGTATACTATTGACTAAGCAACATTGGTTCGTTGCTGAGAAGATACAGTCATTTTTAGATTTTTTTATGAGGCCACTGTTGCTTTGTGTGCTGTCTACTATCCAACATCTCCTATCATTATGCATATTATTTTACAGATTGCTACTCAATTGAAAATATTTGAAAATGACTTAGTTTTACGCGATGCTATTGTTTCCATGAAATCTAAATACCTTAAATATTAGAGAGAAATCCCTTACCTATATGAATTTCTTTTAGATCCTAGGGGCAAAATTGATGCATTTGGTAGTGTACTTGATCTTCTTAGTGATGCTACGAGGCTAGACTATACTGACTATTTTGCAGAAGTTCGTTCTCGGTTATACGAGGTTTACCAAATGTATGAAAATAAGTTTCGGGGAGTCCGTTCGCAATGACCTCTAGTAGGCCCCGTCTAAAGCGGCAAGACAAATATGTGGGGCGAGATCTTTGGTGGCTATTCTTCCAGGTCCAGGCCTTCTTCTTCTACACCGTCGCCTCCTCAGCCAAGACCTAAAAGGAGTAGGGAACTATCCACCTATCTGGACAGTAATACGGTAGATTTCAACTCAGAAGGCTTCGACATCGTGCAATGGTGGCAAGCTCATAAGTTAACATATCCCGTGCTATTTATACTTACACATGATGTGTTAAATTTTTCTGTCTCTACGGTTTCCTCCAAGTCTGCTTTCATTCTTTCTGGAAGAATATTGGAGGAGAGAAGAACAAGTCTCACAAGTGAGATGGTGGAGATACTTCTAACTATGAAGGACTGGGAACAAGCTGATTCACGAACACAACACTCTATGGAAAATCCAGAGTTGTCGGAGGTGTTCGAAAATCTATACTTAGACAATAACACCGACACGTAGAACAAGGATGTATCATGTATGTAGAGCTATATGCTATACTCTTTTTCATTTGCCAAGGTTTTCTCATTTTGGGTTTTTACTTGGCGAAGGTTTTAACGAGACATCTAGTTGAACATTAATAAAGCTCTTTATTACATTTTCAATATGATTGTCTCATTTTTTACAATTTTCATGTCTACTTCTAAATTCTACACATTTTTCTTTTTCTTTTTTTGATTCTGTCAGGCTAAACGGACGGACTTGGCATTGGGCCAACGGGCTCATCTTGGCCAAAGACCTGCAACACGAACCTCCGACATGCCATGCAGGCCGCCTCCCGCACGTGGTAAGACAAAGACGACCCATTTAATAGCCAGGCCGTACCGAGATGTGTCGATCTCGTGCCATGCCAAGCCAGGCGACCCATTTGACCAGCACTAACTGTGTGAGTAGGTGTGTCCTTTCTTGTACTTAAAAAACCTAGCATCATGCTCCACACTTCAGTATACTCCTTCCAGTCACAAAAGAATGTTGTTTTGGACATCGATACATCCACAAAATGCATCTTTGACCACTAATATATATTGTAATAGATTTATAAAACCTAACAAGATTATACTTTTATGAAGAAAAAAATTTCAAGACAAATCTATACGTACCATTTTTATGTGTTCAATTCCAATACTGAAAAAGATATCGGTAACCAAAATTTAGAAATGTTTGACTATATTTTGTGGCCGGAGGGAGTATTCCTCTACAAGACACACTAGTGCAAACAACAACATTTCGAGGGACGGTTACGCAAAAAACGAGAAAAACAAATAGCGAAGAGGAGGTGCCGGGCCTCCTTCGCGAACGTTTGGAGCAACTGGCCTTTCCCCGTCCCTTTCTTGGAGTTACGATCCTGCCAGCCGGCCTGAGAGGATTAACAAGCCAGCGCTGCTAGCCAGAGGAGCCCAGGAGGAAGAAACAACACATATATCCATCCCGAGTTCCCACCTCTTGCCAGCTACCATTCGACGAGCTTCCGAGCCCCGGGATCAGATCTCTCTCTGCGCTGGGATCACCATGGCAGTAAGCTCCTCTGCTCTGGCTTGCTTTTCTGAACTTTCCATGTCTCCTCATGGTTTCTTTCCGTTGTGTGCCGCAGTTCTAGGTTAAATTGTCAGTCGTAAGCTAGTTTTGATCTTGTTTTTCTTTTTTTGGTAAGAACATCTTTTCCCTGCAGCAGTTTCTTGATTTATTTTCGTCTTTCGAGGGGCTTGATTTGTTTGTGCAGTAGGTGTAGTCTCGTCGTACGGTTTATTTCTGCATGCGATATCTGAGTCTTAACTTTCTGAAGGAAGAACAACAAGATCACCTATGATTGTGTGCAGACAAGAGCCCTGAACCAACCAGTTTTGCAGCACTTGAATTGCACTAGGCATAAAGCGAGCACATTAGAATTTGAAGCTTTTTTCTTGTGTGAATGAGTGAATCCCCTGACGTGCAGAGCTAATTTGCGAGACAAGTCTGTCATGACAGTTGAGGTGTATCTTTCGATCACATTTAAGTCCTATTATCTCAATAGGTATTCATCCCATATAATACACGCGCATCTAGAGATGTAGGCAGGTTAACTCATTGGAACATGACGTCCTGGGTATATAATTGATAGCTATTACATCAAGATATTATCCAGAATAGCTCTTACCTCTTACATGAAGATTGAATTGTAAATTCCAAAAGATAATAGATGCATCACAAAGTGGCGACTCTTGGCTTGAATTTTCCTTCAGTTTTGAATTTTAATGAAACGTAAGGTGTCAGCAAGGTAGACTGTTTGGCCTAAACTAGCCCAAGTGGTGAAGTCACAGCATGTGATTAGTATCTCGCGATTACATAATTGACACGTTCCATTGATTAGTCCATGCAGTGTGTAAATGGCCGGAAGTCGTGGCTTGTAGTTTCCTTTCTATGTTTATTTTCGTTGGTCAGACCAATCTACTGCCACTAGTACTACCAAACCATTTCAAGTTGACATGTTCTACCATTACAATTCTTCTTGCTAGTCTGACCGCTTAGGGATGTCCTTATGACTTTTTTTTAAAAAAAAAACCCCTCATGATTCAAAAGAAAAGAAAAGTTGTTTATTTCAAGTGTTAAGAGTTGTATTAAAAGACCGAGATACAAAGCGAACCTTGCTACTAGGGCTTGATAAAAGAGGTGCCCTCGGGAACATATCAGGGTGCTGCATGCATGGCTGCGTGCAGTAAGGTGTTGGGTTAAGCTTGTCGACGAGTATAACCTCGGAGTTTAATCGCCGCTACGAGTTTGGAACCCTGAACAGAATGTCGGTGTCAAGCCGAAAAGGACAGGAAAAATTAATGGCGGTAGTGGTTGATTCTTCTCGGCTTGCATATGCAGAAGCAGCAAGAGAAGAACGCGCACGTCCCAAAGTTCGGCAACTGGGACAACGACGGCAACGTGCCGTACACGGTCTACTTCGAGAACGCGCGCAAGGGCAAAGGCGGCGGCAAGATGATCAACCCCAACGACCCCGTCGAGAACCCGGAGGCCTTCTCCGTCGCCGCGCCGTCGCCGAACCGCTCCGAGGGGAGATCAGCTCCTTCTCCCCACCACGAGCTCCGGCCCAGCGACGCGCCGCCGCTGTCCCCCAACCCGTACGCCGGGTCGCCGTACCACCGCCATGCCGGTGGCGAGGCGCCAAGAAGAGGCGCGGGCGGACGGACAGGCAGCGGCGGTGGGTACAGCGTCGAGCAGCCGCCGTCTCCGCTGCACCCGTACAGCCAGTACTCCAGGGACGACTACTCCGAGAGCGGCGGCAACGGCCTCGTCGCCAACTCCGTCGAGCGGTCCCGAGCCAAGGGCGGCCCGCGCGGCAATGAAACAGTAAGACTGTGCTCTTATTTCTGCAGTGTTTAATTCTACGCTTCGCCATGTGTTTGCGAGCTAACCGACGTGATGTTGTACTTCTCGCTGGAATGGCAGCCGACGAAGGGATCGGCGGTGCCAAAGTTCGGCGACTGGGACTCGAACCCGGCGTCGGCGGACGGCTACACGCACATCTTCAACAAGGTGAGGGAGGAGAAGCAGAGCCAGGTGGGGAAGCCGCCCGGGTTCGTCGAGGACGCCGCGCATGGCAACCGCTCTAAGCAGCACGACGACGGCTATGCCTCCTCGGTGAGTTGCACAAGTATATATACACAAAACTGCTCTTGTGGCCATTGGTTTGTGACTTCGTTCATGTTCATCGATCCTTGCTTTCTCACTCTGTGATCTCATTCGCCATCTGATCTTTGCATTCTTCTGTTTGTTTCACTTGCAGAGATGCTCGTGCTTTGGATGGTGCAAATAGAAAATGGCTTGATGATGGAGAAAAATGCCAATATATTTGGGGATGTAAATTGGGGTGAAAAAGAGGGATTTGCCACTATGATTCAGCTTGGAACTGCGTTTCCTTCATCCTTTTACAATTCACATTTTCTGGGACATTATTTGGCATTGGTGACTGCACAATGTCCATAATCTTTTTTGTGATAGCTTCTCCTTTTGAATTGAAATATAGAATTCATGGTTGATGTAATGCTAGAGTAAGTATTGCATTGTGTTGGTTCTTCTGTACTGAGTTTACGATACATGTATGGCAGGTTTGAACTTTGAAGTGGATACATGTTATTGGTATTTGGGCTGGTTCTTATTCTTAGGCCTTTTTTGATAGCCCGGCCCGGACTGGCCCGGCCCATCCATACAAGGCCTTGCGGTTGCCTTTTTCCCCCTTTGGCGAGACAAGTCATGCTCTTGCCGTCAGACATGCCAGTCTGAGCAGGAAGACGCCGTCATAGGAATGCACATCTATTCTCTTCGTTAATTTCACTCAGATTTTTTTTAAAAACTAGTAGGATATTTGTGCGTTGTAACAATATTCTACAAGATGGCGAAACATATCAATAGACATAATCCTAAACCGTACAATAAATATCAATTTATAACAAACACGTTGATAGCAATGGTGGTGGCTGACCGGAGATACAAGATCGGAGCTTGAGCCACTGTCGATATGGGTCAGCACAAATGTGAGGTAGAAGTCTTTTATTCTTTAAGAAATATCAACAGATTTTTTGCCAAAAAAATATCACCCACGCGCGAACCACCGCTCGATCCCAAAGCGAAGAGGGCGTGCAGTACCACTCGGACTCCTCCCGCGCTTCCCTCACGAACTCGAAGTAAAACCCTAACGAGAAGAGCCACCGTTCGAGTCGGATTCGAGTAAGAAACTATATTTACCATCTCCTTCTGCTTCCCGTTTACTAACTCCGCATTGCCGTATCTGATTCGCCTATTTTTGCTCTAGATTTCGTCACCTGTTCGCAGATTTAGTTGGCTGACCCCGGATTCGTTGCGACAGATTCGCAGGGTCTCAGCCTCTCTTGATTAGGGTTTATCAACACGCCTTGGCGAGCGATTTGTTTGTTCCCATTTTTTTCTTTTCTTTTTTGAATAAGCTCCCACTGTAGATTGCTATTGCGCATCCATTAGTTCTGAGTTCTGAGGACTCAGATCTTTTAGAGACTATAACGTAAGTTCAAGTCATACAGCAAAAGGTAAATTAACCGAATTTTGCAAGAGTTCAACGTTCTAATTAACGATACCCTAACAGTTGTTTGCAACATTTTGTTTGATCTTTAGTTTTAGTTAGATGATTTTTAACACGTTCTGTAACAAGCCATCGTGAAATTTTTTACTGTGTCTGTTTGGGTTCAATTTTTTTTACTGCGTCTGCAGGCATTGCTCATTTTCAATTGGTTATAAGTGGTAACGTGGTAGAAAGCCTTGATGCTTATACTAAATGTTAGGGACTATTTCTTTGAAAATGAACTACAATAACTTATTGTGTCTCACCGAATTCCAGGTTGATTCGGAATATAATTTCACAACAATAATTTAAAGAGAGAATGAGTACTGTTAGTATCGAACGCTCGAGGAAGCTAGCACAGGACGGTTTCAAGGATAAAGTTGTTATAAACTTGGACGCAGGCTCTCCCATTGTTGGGAGTGGGAGCCAGCGTGAGGCTCTGATGATCCCTACGGGTACACGGACCTCACCCATTGATGTTGAAGCTCTAGACGATGAAGTGTGCTTGCTCTCTGTCTGTTTTCTTGAATTGAAGAATGCATCAGTGCATCACCATGATTATTTACATTGAGCTGCTGTTTCTTTTAACAGAGGAGGAACAGTAAAACTAGGAGGTGCCCTGTGATTGTAGTGGATCTGGAGTTGGACACTAGTAAGGAAGGTAAGTTCGTTACTCTGCATAGCCTGTATATAGTCTTTTGCACGGTACCAGTTCGAATAATGGGTTATTACAAAATATTTGGATACTTCTCATCAATTTAGTTTTGTATTCATGATCCAGTTGTGCATATTGGTTGGAACTCTGTATTCTTCAAAACCAAGAATTTCTTTGGAATATTTATGGTTGAGAGAGTATTGTTACAAACTGTTTTGAGGACAGAGGAGTCCTATAGTTCTATTCTCTGCATTTTACTTATGCTGCCGTGTAATTTACAAGTGACAAAAGCAGCAGGCTACTACGGAATCTCATGATCCGTGGTTTTGTACTATATGTGAAACTGAAACTTGAGATTTTATCTACATACTCTGTTGTAGATGATTGTTACAAGAGACTACATCGTATAGGTAGATATACATAAGCTGTCAATCAGATGAGATCAAAATGTTCTTATTTGTGACATCTGATTCCCTGTTTTTCCTGTGATCCAAGGTTGTCATGATGCTGGAACTACATTTTCCCGTTCCAGTGGGAGCAAACGTCGGAGGGTTCCACCTGTTATATGCCTTTCTCCAGATAGGGAAGAAGGAGCAAGTTTTCAGGTTTTAGTTTTCCTTTCTTCTTTGGAATTATTTTTTTATGCTTTCAAGATTATTGCAATTACACTTTAACTTATATGCATTCTTTTTGTAAGGGAGGTAGCATCTAGCGTGATATCGGCAAAAGAGCTTTTTTTTTCAGAATATTTACTTTTGCATTTTCTACACTTTTTAAATGTTGCAGAGTGTATATATCCATGTATGTGGAATAAAATGCAATAAGTGACATATTTTCTGTGTGCTATTAGATAAATTTGAATATGGACATCTTTAATTATTTCTTTGTGCTGTACATGGAACTCTAACTATGTCGTTTGCATCTTTTGCAGCCAAGGAACACAGTGCGAGTTAGCAGAATGCGTGCCAAGGTTGTTCCAAAGGAACCAATCTTTACCTGTCCAGTGTGTCTGAACAAGTTGGAGCAGCCGTCCACAACAACTTGCGGCCATATCTTTTGCGAGAAGTGCATAAAGGCATCCATCAATGCTCAGAAGAAATGTCCTACTTGTAGGAAGAAGCTAGGGCCGAAGAGCTACCATCGTGTTTACCTCCCTACAACTGCTGATTAAGTCTGCTAGCTTGAACTTCAATTCTCCATTTTCACAGATTCACTTATCGTGGCAAAAGAACTTCAACGGTAGTCAAAGCAACAGAGCCGCTATCTGTCTTTTGTAGTCCCGTTTTCTTGAGGCTAACACCCTGTTAGAAGTTTACAGCATATATCTTGTGTGGAACAGATTCTAGTTCACGGACTTTAGCCATGTATATATAAATGGAAGCTTACTATGACTCATGGAACTCACTAAACCAATGGAAATCAAGTAGAGTAACCACAAAGTGATGCTCTGACTATGAATTCATGATTCATGAATTCCACAACTCCCTCAAGCGAAGTGAGATGCAATGCATGGTCGTTTTGTATCATTGTATGTCTTCACTTCTTCAGGCCCACCTGACCCACTGCTTCCATACGACGGGATCAATGTTGCAGCAGTATCCTTTCTACTATATACGAACATTGAACAGAAACAGCCAACAATTATCTTACGGGAATCTTTCGACAAGTGTTGGCAAAGTTGTTCTTCATAATCACCCTCCGTTCTAGTCCAGATCGATGTCCACCTGAACAGATGACATGTGCTTGATGAGGTAAACAGCAGATATAATAAGGAGAACAGAAATCCAGATTCCTAATTTTCCATGATAAAACTCCATTAGTCACCTAGTGTAATTGTCATCTGAACTCTGAACATGGGGTTTTCAGATCAAGAGGTGATGTCCTCAAAAAAATGAAGAGGAAATGTTGACTTCAGAGTGGAGTTGAGCTGTGGATAGAGACAACATGAACTGAACCTATCCCGGATTGGCGGCTGGGCGCCAAGGAGGAACGCCGGAGAGTTCACGGACGCCAAACTCCGTACGGTCGTGAGCCGGAGGCACGGCGCCGGCGGTCGATCTGCGGGGTGGGAGCACCAGGGCTGGGGTGGTCATAAAATTCTCCGACCACCAGTTGGGTTCACAGGAGCTGTCCGATCGAAAATGTGCGGCTAGGATCGACTCCGACGTCACGTACTAGGCGTTCTGTGCACAAGGGCTGGGATTTTCTCTCTTTATTCTTGGCTGCTACTCTGCTAGTACTCTCTCCGTTTTTAAATATACGATGTTTGACCAAGTATGCAGTCAAACTTATATAACTTTGATCATCACTTTTCATATGATTTTGTTAGTAAAAAATTACAAAATTATTATATTATGAAAATATTTATCATGACAAATCTAATGATACTATTCACTCATGATCAATCTAAATAGTTTTTCATATATTATTAGTCAAAGTTAGATAAGTTTAACTGCACGTTTGGTCAAACGTCATGTATTTAAAAACAGAGAGAGTAGTAATTTTGAAGGGCGAAACAGAGTAATTATTCCTGCACGTGGTTGATGAATTTCTAATTGTCAGAACCCAACAACCAGCAGTTGCAAATTGAGGGATTTGACAAGATTGCAAAGGGCCTAATCTACTACATTAAAACTAGGGAAACAGTAAATGGAAGAAGAAACTAACCTACCTCGCTACTCAAAATTCGATGATCTTCTGATTCCTTAGGACCATAGCAAATTAGGGAGGCCTAGCATGCACAGAACGTACTAGCAATGGAGTTAATGCCGGGATATATCTAACGTTTTTTTTAATAGAGCTCCAGCCGAGCATACATATAAAGAAAAAGAGAATTGACCTAGTTTATAAGGGAAACCGGGCCCGAAAATCTTAACAGATGTACGGTTTCAGAGAGAGAAACCGGCAGCCAACCCCGAGACGACAAAACGACCTCAACTCGAGAAGAACGACCCTCACACCGGAAGGCACAATCAGACAGCAGGCAAGACCAACCCAACTCAACTCACACGTAACCAACCAACCCAACAACTCGGTCGGCGGAGCTCAGCTCCCACGCCGCACCTCTCTATCGGCAGAGCCCTACTCCTACTTCGCTCCTCTCTATCGGCGAAGCCCTGCTCCCACGCCGCTCCTCTCTGTCACACAACTCGGTCGGCGAAGCCCTGCTCCCACGTCGCTGCTCTCTGTCGGCGGAGCACAGCTCCCACGCCGCTCCTCTCTGTCGGCGGAGCACAGCTCCCACGCCGTACCTCTCTGCCACCCAAGTCGGCAGTGCGTTGCTTCGGAGGAGCACGCATTGGACCCGAAAGCTGTCGTGAAGCGCCGATCCAGAAAGAAGAGCCGCCGTGAATCGAGGACGTTGGGGTAAACCTACAGAAGAAGCCGGCGGTTCAAAACGAAGAGTGCAGGGGCTTCTCGAAGCGATGCCTTCAGGAAGGTAACGACAGCAATGCCGCCGCCGCCCATCCGGACACAGACGGGGTTTTCACCAAGAAGCATCTAGGGTGGAGGAGGCGAAATGTCGCCTCAAGGAGGAATGGCGCTCAAGGCGTCAACAACCTTTGCACCGACAAGCGGGCAGAGCTTTAGCTCATGACTCCGCGCCCGAGCCTGCACAAAAGAGGTACCGCCAAAACGACCCGCCCGCCAGACACCTGCAAGCGCAACGCTCAAGCGTGCCGAACTCCACAAAGGCACCGCGATCGAGGCAATCATCATGCCGAGCCGCAATGCGACGGCAGCACAAGACGCCTGAGGGCGGCGGCCACCCGGAGGACCATCGGAGATGCCGAAGACGCCCTGCGGCCGAAGCCTTGCCGCCGCCAACCGCCCTCACGACGCCGCCGTAGCCGCCACCGCCGCCCGCCATAGCCACCCTCATGGGCGTATCCGCCGCCGCCCCGCCGCCGGAGCGGCGGATCGGGCTCGTTAGCGGTGATCTTTGCGGCCGTCGAGCCCTGCCGTTCATCCCTCGATGGCGTCGCGCGCCGCTCGCTTTCATTGCCGAGCGTGGCGGCGAACTCGCGACGACCTCCGGTCTCACGATCCGGGTGCGACGACGCGCCGCCGGCCACCACCCACGCCGTAGCGCCGGAGAGGCGCGAATCCGCATTGAGCTGGCCACCTTGACGCAGATCCGGCCGACGGGAGACCCGATCCGGTCAGGTAGGAGCGGATCCGGTGAGGACACGACGTGCCTGGCGAGCACCTCGCGACGGAGAAGGAGAGGCGTGGATCCGCAGCTAGCTGGCCGGTAGGATGCAGATCCGGCCAGGGGGAGACCCGATCCGGTCGGCCGAGCGGATCCGCGAAGAAGCGGGCGGCGGCGCCTCGCGACGGAGAAAATCAACGAAGAGAAGAAAGGGGAGGAGAGGAGAAAGAGGAAGAGAGAGGGAGGGCCACCGCCGCCAGAAGCAGTCACCGATGGCGGCGGATGCGATGTCTCGGCGAGGAGGGGCGCTAAGCGGCGGGTGGGTCGTCTTGAGGGGACGACGCGAGGCCTCTTTGTCTAGATTCTCCGGGATATATCTAACGTTGACGTCTCAACCACCGGCTCTGTCATCCGCTTCTAGCCCGAATCTGAAATGATGGGAGAATTGTGAAAGAGTGGAATACTCAATGTATTACTCAAGCATAGTCAGTGTACATATATAGGCTAGGTGGGGGAGTCACGGTAGACAGGCCCACGAGCCCAATTACATTCCAACACTCCCCCACAGTCTGAACTGGGAGCACCGCGAACATTAAGACTGGACCTAAACTCGGAGAAGACGGACGTCGGCAATCCTTTGGGGAAGACATCGGCGTACTGGGACGTAGTGGGAACGTGCAGGACACGAACTTCACCGAGGGCGACTCGTTCTCTGACGAAGTGCAGATCAATCTCAACATGCTTGGTTCGCTGATGGTGGACCGGGTTGGTGGAGAGGTAGACGGCACTGACATTGTCACAATATACCACAGTGGCGCGGCGAAGAGGGTGGTGAAGCTCTTGCGAAGTTATGCGCAACCGGAAGCTTCAAGAACACCGTTAGCCTGACCGACACTCATTTAGCACCGACACAGACAGATTGGTGGCGTTTGGGACGACCAGGAGATGAGATTGTCCCCGAGAAACACCGCATACCCGGATGTGGATTTGCGCGTGTCGGGACATCCCGTCGACATCCGTGTAGGCCGTGAGATCGGTGGTGAGGTCGGTGAAGATGAAGACCAAGATCCAAAGTGCCACGAAGGTAGCGGAGAATGCGCTTCATAAGCGCCAAGATCGACTCCCGAGGGTCATGCATATAGCGGAACACTCTTTGAGCGGCATAAGCAATGTCCGGACGGGTGAAGGTGAGATCTTGAAGTGCTCGGCAATCTGCGATAGTGAGTGGGGTCGTGACGGTGACACCATCGTGAAAGCTTGGCATGAGTATCAACAGAGTATTGCAAGGCTTGCGATTAGTCATCTGACCGCGCTCCCGAATATCCAACATATCTTGTACGCCGTGAGAGAAACAGACTGTCCTGGTGGCGCCGAACACTGACTCCCAGGAAGTGATGCAGGGACCCCATGTCGGTCATAGAGAATTCTTGGCGAAGAGCTGCAATGATCCGCTGAAGAAAAACCATGGAGGAAGCCGTCAGAACAATATCGTCAACATATAGTAGCAAGAAAGCCATCTCTGAGCCTTGGCAATATATGAACAAGGAAGTGTCGGACTTTGCTTGATGAAACCAAGAGAGGTGATATGAGAGGCAAAGCGGCGATGCGGTAGCGGTGCTTGCTTCAACCCATCTGAGACTTGTTCAGCGGCACACATAATCTGATGCGGAGGAGTCGACAAAACCCGGTGGTGAGCACGATGGTATCTCGGACAAAGTGCCATGGAGAAAGGCATTCTTCACATCGGTGATGGATGGGCCATGAGCGAGAGCGCCAAAGTCGATCTTCTTGCGAATGGTTCTTTGCTTGACCACCGGTGAAAGTTTCATCATAGTCAATTCCCGGACGCTGTGTGAAGCCGCGCAAGACCCACCGAGCCTTGTAGCGGTCGAGAGAGCCATCGGACTTGAATTTGTGGCGAAATACCCATTTGCCTGTGACAAGGTTGACGCCGCGTGGTCGAGACACCAGTGACCATGTGTCATTTGCTTGCGAGACATCGAACTCCTTTGCATAGCAAGGCGCCACTCAGGGTCCGCTAGAGCCGCGCGAACAGAGGTGGGCACTGGAGAGAGGGTCGTCGTGTGAAGGTTCAGGCGGTCGACGGGATGACGAGTACCATCCTTGCCACGAGTCGTATCTTTGTCGCAGTGAGTGAGAGTGATCGCTGGGCGCCGTGGCTGTAGTGCGACCGGTGAGGCGACCGGCCGCCGCCGCAACAACTTTGGGATGTGGAATCATGCAGGGCGGCGACCGGTTGTGAAGAGGCATTTGGCTGGCGCCGATGGCAGCAAAGACGGCTCTTGTGTCTTGTTGAAGCGGCGATCTTCTTCTTTGGGCCTTGCCGAGCGATCTTGCCTTCTTTGAAGCGCCGAGGGCAACCAGCTTCTTTGCTTGAGCGCCGAGGGCAGCAGCCTTCTTCTTTGAAGGCAGCAAGTGAGCGCTACATACGCCAATGCACCAACCAATGGGGGTTGGGTGTCCTCGCAATTTCTTCTCTGGTACTGCATGCCTGACTCTTGACCCATTGGGTAAAGAGAAATCATCAGTGTTATCCAAAAAATCAAGTGCGGTGGGATCCTGGGGCGAGTTGGACATATCGGCGAAAGGAAACACCGTCTCATCAAAGACAACGTGTCGGGAGATGATGATCCGATTAGAATGAAGGTCAAGACACCGATAGCCTTTGTGATCAGAAGAATACCCCAGGAAGACGCACAAGGAGGAACGTGGTGATAATTTATGTGGAGCTGTAGATGACAGGTTGGGATAGCAGGCACAGCCGAAAACACGAAGGTGGGTGTAGGAGGGCTGCGTGCCGTATAGTGCGAAGTATGGTGTTCGGCCGTCTAAGGTTTTTGTAGGGTGGCGGTTGAGGAGATAGGTAGCAGTGTGAAGGGAATCCGCCCAATAAACCGGAGGAAGACTGGCCTGGAACAGAAGAGAGCGCACGATATTATTGATGGTGCGAAGAGCGCGCTCAGCCCGCCCGTTCTGCTGAGAGGTGTATGGGCACGACATCCGAAAGGCAACCCCGTGAGTGAGGAAGAACGTGCGGGCGAGGAATGATCAAATTCACGGCCGTTATCGCACTGAACTGCCTTGATAGTGGAGTCAAATTGTGTGCGCGCATATGAGAAAAAATGAGTGAGAACGGTAAAGGTGTCGGACTTGAGGCGTAAAGGAATGTCGGCTATAGTGTGTGCAATCATCAAGAATAACAAGATAATATTTGTAGCCAGACACACTAACAATAGGAGATGTCCAAAGATCACAATGTATTAAATCAAATGGGCGAAGTGCACGAGAGTTTGACAAGCTAAAAGGGAGGCGCACATGGCGACCAAGCTGACAAGCGTGGCAAACATGAGTGTCATGGCGCTTATTACATGTGATAGCATTGGAACTAAGGAGCTTGGACAAAGCTTCAGGACCGACATGACCAAGGCGGCGATGCCAAAGGGTGGTGGAAGGCGCGGCAGCAGTGAGGGCGGTGGCGGTGGTGCTGGGTGGTGCCGGCGAAAAGAACGGGTAAAGATCGCACGTGCTATTACACCTGGCGATCACGCTCCGTGTCTGTAAATCCTTCACAGAAAGGCCGAATGGATCAAATTCGATGGAACAGTTGTTATCAGTGGTAAAACGACGAACGGAAATTAGATTCTTAATAATGTTAGGCGAAACTAAAACATTAGAAAGAACTAGGGGACGTCGTGTGGTAAAAAAGGAGTGTGATCCGACGGAAGTAACAGGAAGCGAAGCCCCATTACCAACAATGATAGATGAAGGACTTGATGACAAGGGAGTGTGAGAGGATGAAATTATACCAGCGTTGTTGACCATGTGAGCACCGGCCGAGTCGACGTACCATTAAACTTAGTCCGGGTGGAGTTAGCGACATGGTCTTTGAAGTTCTTGGCGAGGAGGAAGTGTCGAAGACCCTCCTGCATGGGAGTCCATCTTGCCGCCGCGGTGGTGGCGGAGCGTAGCCGAACCCGGGCGGTGGACCGACGCCGTAGCCATCTGGCCTTGAGTTGAAATTGCTTGGTGAGGCTGCAACCTGGCCATGGCCTACTGTGGTGGGCCAAACGGCCACGGAGAACCTTCTTGGAGGGCTGCTGGTGCGGCCAAAACTGAACCATACCTCCCCAAGTGTTGTAGAGGAGGGGAGGCGGACGGAGCCGTGGCGGCAGGTGCCGACTCTTGGATTCTTCTTCTTGCTTGCCACCACGCACCCATGTGTGTCGTGATTGCCACAGCCACCACCAGGCTGCCTGGCCGCCGCCGAGGTGCCAGCCGCCACCGATCTTCTTTGCCACCAGGTGGGGGCGCGAGCGACGGGCAGACGAGTCGGTGACGAGGGCGGCAATGGGCGGTGGTGGTTGATGTCGGCGGTGGCGTCGTTGAGATCAATCTCCTCAAGGAAGCGAAGCGTCACGAACCTCCGCGAAGGTCGGGAACAGTGGCGCAGACTTGATGTTAAATCACCATGGGGCGAACTTGGCGCCGAGACCTCGGGCGGCGTGAGGACGAGTCGCGATCGCCGACAGGATCGCCGAAATCGCGTAAGGTGGCGACCATCGTCTCGGCGGCGACGCGAAGTCCGTAATGGGCGTCGACCCTTGCTTCACCGTCGCGGAACTTCGGCGGACAAAGCGCCGCCGAAGACGCTTCATGGCCGCCGAGAACTCGTCCTCGAGGTGGAGCGAGCGGCAGCGCGTTCGGGTTCTTCGGCATAGTGGGCTGCTGGAGGTCGGCGTTGATCGTCCGTAGATCCATGTGAAACGGTGCGATCCATCTGCACCGCACGCCGTCGGCGTTAGCGACATCGTTGAGGCGTGATCGGTGAGGCATATTTGCCCAAGACGGCGAGAAGAGGCACGCCAACGGTGTAGTTGTTGGCGGCGCGATCGAGACCACCGCACGAAAGCACCTTGATGTTGAGGCAACAATGGCGGCGGCGTGGGCGTCGGCGTGCTTAGCCTCATAAGCGTCGAGGCGGCGCGCGGGCGGCCTCGGCTTAGCGGCAGCAGGCGTCCTCGGCGTCGCGTTAGCGGCTGTTCATACTGTTCCTGGCGATACGCTTCGGCTTTTGCCATGAGGCCGGGTCGGCGTCGTCGGCGGCGGCGGATCACGTGGATGACCGCGGCGTGAGATCGCGCGAAGTAGGCGTGAAGCGAATCACGTGCAACGCGTAGGCGTGAAGCGGTTCTTTGCCTCGGTCTTGTCGCGTGAGCGTAATCACGCAGGTAGACGTCGATCGGATCGCGTGAGGCAGATGGAGGCGATCACGCGCAGACGCCGATTGGATCGTGGACTCCCGCCGAGCGGAGAAGCCCTGCGACGGCGGCACGGCGAGAGGACGCACGTGCAAGGAAGGGAGGCCGGCGAGCAACATGCCCTGCGGCGGCCTGGAGCAGCCAATCGTGAGGATCAGCGGCGGCAGAACCAACCGGTTGTAAGGACCGGCGGCTAGGGTTAGTTGTGCGGAAGCGGAGGATACGGATCGTAGCCTCGTCTGATACCATGAAAGAGTGGAATACTCAATGTATTACTCAAGCATAGTCAGTGTACATATATAGGTTAGGTGGGGGAGTCACGGTAGACAGGCCCACGAGCCCAATTACATTCCAACAAATTGGACAACTTCTGTAACTCCAAGAAAATGACATGCGTGCCTGATCACTCATTAGCGATCTGATTCGCCCAAACAGACGACACGACTTCTGTAACTCCAAGAAAATGACATGCGTGCCTGATCAATCCTTAGCGATCAGATTCGCCCAAACAGACGACACACGTGTCGGTGCAGCCGGATCGATATCTGCTCGCTGTTCACGTCTTCAGCTCATGTTGCTTACTAACTTCATTTCTTGCTTTCATCAGTACTAGTATTTTTTTCCTTTTGAAGAAAAACCTTCAGGAGAAGCTATACTGGTATATGTCTCATACTTTGTTTTCCACTCTTTTTTTTAATATTTTCTATCTTCTTTTTCCTTTAAGTATTGACATCCGGAAAGAAAGATTTCAGACTTGCCGGACGCAGCATAATACTAGCACATGACAATATGCCTCTTTCTCTCCAAAAAGGGTCAACAAGTCCACTTCAATCGGGAAAGTTAAGAACGGTGTCCGGACCAGATGCCGCATTGGATATATGATCGGACTTGTCTGGATTTGGATAGCCATGTGTGACGGGAGATAAGGGTTTGTTTGGTTTGTTAAGATCAACCAAACCAAAATTTGGTAACGTCGATGAAAATTGGCTATAGTCTGAGTTGCTATCAATATTTAGTGGTGTCTACATAAATTTGGTAATGTTAACAAAATCTAATGTCGCACGTGGACAATTCGAGGGTAAGAACCGCTCACAAAATTTAGCTTGGCTGCAATCCGAACAACAATCTTTTCGCCAAATTTTGGTTTTGTCTCTGTTTTGGTTAAGCAAAATTTTGACTTGGTCCATTAGGGCCATGAACCAAATAGCGCCAAGATAAAATGGAACCATCATTGGGCATATTAGGGCATGTACTGATGGTATAGGCATTTCTTTGTCTATACCAACTTCTCGTTCTACTGTAGAAACAACACTAAAGGCGAACTTTCTGATAGTACAGACGATTCTTTGTCTTTTTTAGTTGTCTTTATAAACACACAATCTTTTAATGATTTTCTTGTTTCTTGTCTTTATAATTAAATTTCTGAGGATTGTAGACAACATCTTTCTCTCTTTTTATTCTCTTTCATCCACGTCAGTAAAATTCCTACATAGCAATAACTATAGATAACTGACATAAATTTATTGTACATGCTCTTAGTAGTTCGATCTTCACTCATCATGTAGGTGCTCATGATCAGCCATGGATATATGAGCCTGAAGCTTCAACACGATGCCATGAGAATAATCATGCGATGAGAGCACCTCAAGAAGCTTCCAAAAGCCGTCAACCCCAGGACTAGGCTAGCCCATTGAGTTGTGGGGCCCAGCCATGTGTGGGCCTGGCCAACTCGGCCACCTCCTGCGTGGTGAATCTCGCAGTTTTTCTTTTTCATAACCATTTGTATTGTATTTTGAAAAGAGTGCACGGGAATGCACCAAAAATATTTCCATTTGGCCATCTTCGACTTTGATTCGGTAAAACTTGGTAATATTTTACCAAAAATATTTTTCTAAATATTTAGATTGATCGATTAAAATGATATTGTTAGATCTGTCAGTAGAAATATTTTCATAATATTATACTCCTCTATTGAGAAATATCTGACGTTTTAGAAAGCGTGCAGTCAAACTTCTCTAACTTTGACTAATAATATATGAAAAACTATTTAGATTGGTCATGAGCGAATAATATCATTAGATTTGACATGATAAATATTTTCATAACATAAATTATTTTTCCTTTAAAATAAATAGGAAAAATCTTTTTAAAATCCAGAAATTCAAAGAAAATATTTAAATTTTATTTTTAATCAATATTGAAACTTTGGGATGTTACACCAAAACAAGGAGAACTCGATGTACCGTGCAAGAAGAAGGAGGAGGAACCCTTAAGAAGAGAAGGAGGAAGCCACGACACGCGATGGTGACACAAAATCCACATTTGCCCCTCAAATTTCATGCTTGCATTATTTGCCATGGAGGAAAGCCCTATCTAGTGCACGATACAGTTGGAGACTTGGTCTCCAACCTTATCCCCTTTTTTCTCCTAATGACAGGTGGGCCCCACCTTTTCCTTCTATTTTCTATTTTCTTCTTTTCTCTAATTGAGAAATTACAAAATGACCCTTGCATACAACAGTATACATATTACAACTATTATAATTATATGATAGATACCACTATATTTCTGAAAGGCATTATAATTATATAACAAATACAATACATTGTAATATTTAGCCGTACAATTGCGTGAAAAATTCCGCTAGTTTACTAAAAAGAAAACTGTAAAAAATTTCATTGTGCCAAAGCTAGCAACACTCCTCAATTGCATGTACAAGGAAGCTTTTGATGCTAGTGGTTTGATAATGGTTGCATTCAAAGGAGTTTTTGGCCTAAATGACACGGTTGGCGATATGATTAACAAAAACGACACTCTTGCCGTCGTAATGCAAAAAATGGCACAACGAAAAATGCCGGCCGTCGACACGTGAGGGGGGCGAAAACGATCTCCACCGCTCTCAAGTAGCCCGAACGAGCGTCGTGCCACCATGTCGACGGTGTCGCACCCCTGGCGCTAGGACGAGCCATGTCCACACCGCCGGCGTTTGGACAAGCCGTGTCTGTGGCCTGGTGCCACGGTACCACCTCCGTCGATCTCTCGTAGCCTGAACAGGCATCACGTGGCTCGTCCGCTCCTCTGGCTCGGATGCCGCCGCTGTCGTGCCACTATGGCACGGTTTTGCAACAGTTCAGATCAATATCAGTTAGTACATATTTACTATTGTGCGTTAGCAAACCTTCCCTACAAAGTTACTGATGTGACTCTTTCAGATATTTGAATTTTTTACTGTTGTAGCCCTGTAGCGACAATTTATTTCGAAAATAGCCCTAACTCGCCATAATTAGCAAAAATAGCCCCAAAAGCGATTGCTCGTCTGCGGCTAGTGGGCGGGCGGGACCTGCTTCACCGGCGCGACAAGCACTTGCCCGACCGACACAGCAGCACTGCCCTTGGTGCATGGCAACCTGCCTTTGCCCGACCGGTGGGGCAGTGCCCACATGGTCTTGCGCATTTCTTGTTTTTTCCTCCTCCTTGGTTGAAATATTATTTCATTATATTTTGTAAAAAACGAAATTTCCTTATATTTGATTGAAAATGAATATCGGCACCGAGATTTATAAAAAATTTCATTAAGAAATAAGGGCAAGGAGTAGGGTTTTTATCAAAATCGAGGTTTAAATCACGGTTTGAGCGCATATATATAAAAAGGTATCGGGACTATTGGAGTGTCGCCAGGATGAAATCGTCGGCGTATCTGGCGTATATAGACAGCGGTCGATGAGATACTTTATGAAGCTTATCTGAGAATGTGATTGGAGGGTTAGGAGCAGTCGTTGTGATGATGAAGATGTCCGAAAATCTGAGTCTCTCCTCGATGAAGACATACTTGCAATATAGGCTTAACGGACAGAAGCACGTTACAAGTAGTGACATGGCATGATGGTCCGGCTAATTGCTTTAGTCATCCTCGCTACTACTACGATACACTGCGACACAAGCATCCGGACCATATAAGTACACATGCCTTTAGGGGATAGTAAAATACATGGGGGTAGGACGGGGGACTACTACGTAATGACCTGACCTACTGCGTGGACCGGGGCCATTTTTCCTTCCTTGCTAGCTCGGCATTGAACTCCTCGCTGGCCTTCCCCTTCCCCTTGTCGGGCTGGTATGTCGAAGTCGTCCATGTCCTGCGATTTTACGATGTAAGTTCATCGTATAGTGGAAATCGGAAGAATGATGTAAATTCTTCATAACTCACGTCGTCGTCTGGATTCGCCGGACGACCGGATACCTTGTCTTGCGTAGGGCTCGGTAAGATGAGCCTTTCCTTGCCCTTGTCGCGGGGCCCTACGTCGGTGGTATGTCGAAGTCGTCCATGTCCTGCGATTCCATGATGTTAGTCGTCGTATAGTGAAAATCGTAAGAATGATGTAAATTCTTCAGTAACTCACGTCGTGAATCTGAATCGCCGGCGGCGGCGGAACGCTTGTGGCGGCGGGCTCGACCACATGAGCCTTTCCCTTGCCCTTGTCGCAGGACTGTCCACGTGGGGTTGGTATGTCGAAGTCGCCCATGTCCTGTGATTGTATGATGTAAGTGGAAAGCGTAAAAAGGATGTAAATTCTTCATAACTCACATCGTCGATATGGATTACGCCGGGCGACTCTTGGGCTCGCCGGTGCGTCCTCAACGGTCGATGCGTAAGGTTTCCACCGCGAAGTTCTCGGCCGCACCGAGTAGTTCGGCATATATACTGCTGGATGAATGCCTGTCGTACATCTCGGACCGTCGATCCTTTGGAAGAAGTGGCAACGCATCTCCGCCGCCATTTTAAGTGGGGATGAAGTTAAAACTTTAAGAAGTCAACGTTGGCGAAAATCAATCTTGTGAAAAAAATGCTTACGAGGTGGTGCCCTTGCGTATAATACGCCCGAGGCTGCGGTGGTGGGTGTGTGGTGAATGATCTCTGTTTGGTTCGCCACACACACATTGCGGGATCGGAAAACGTGGTGGTACTGGAGCATCTTTCATTGATTTATCTGGGTATTGTAGCTGTTTCCTCTTCTGCTTAAGCCAATTTTGCTTCTTCAACATCCTTGCGTAGAAGTTTGCCGAAGAGTCCATAGCTGGGTATCTATTGTGTAGTGTTGTGTAGTGTTGGGTTTGGTTCAACCCCCTTTTATAAGCCCCATGGTTGGCATGGTGTGGTTAATTTCTTATCACTCATAAAGGCGGCGTGTGGTCTTGTCCTTTGCAAAGCTTTATGCCTTTGGTCTTATCACTTTGGCAAAGCTGCCCGAGTGTGGTATTGTCCTTTGCGCAAAGATGTCTCCTTTGGGCTTATCACTGCGAAAATTTGTCTCCTTTTGGTCTTGTCCTTTGCGCCATGTCTCCTTTATGCCTTTGGTCTTATCCTTTGGGCAAAGCTGCCCGTGTGGTCTTGTCCTTTGCAAAAGATGTCTCCTTTGGGCTTATCACCGCAAAAATTTGTCTCCTTTTGGTCTTGTCCTTTGCGCAAAAGCTGTCTCCTTTATGCCTTTGGTCTTATCATTTGGGCAAAGCTGCCCGTGTGGTCTTGTCCTTTGCGTAAAATTTGTCTCCTTTTGGTCTTATCATCTGCGCAAAGTCGCCCGTGTGGTCTTGTCGGTCTGAAAGCTATCTCCTTTGGTCTTATCAACTGCGCAAAGTCGCCTGTGGTCTTGTCGGTCTTGAAAAGTCGTCTCCTTTTGGTCTTATCAACTGCGCAAAGCTTGCCCGTGTGGTCTTGTCCTTTGCGCAAAGTCTGTCTCCTTTGGTCTTATCAACTGCAAAAGCCTGCCGTGTTGTCTTGTCGGTCAAAAGTGTCTCCTTTGGTCTTATCATCTGCGCAAAAGCGCCCCCTCCGCCAGGTATTTGTCGGACCTGCCCTCCGCCAGCGCCTTGATGCGGACCTGCCCCTCCGCAAAATTCATCTCCTTTTGGTCTTATCAACTGCGCAAAAGCTGCCCGTGTGGTCTCCTTTAGTCTTATCATCTGCGCCAAAAGCCCCCCACCAGGTGCTTGATGCGGACCTGCCCTCCGCCTTGCCACCGGTAGGGACACCCCACGCCACGCTATGCGTCTCCGGTGCTCGGCTATTTAAGCGCTGCCACACACTCGCTCGTCGTTCCTCTCGAGAATCTCTCCCTCTTTGTGAGGTGCCTCCCTCTCCACATACCTAACATTTTTCTTTGTCCTTTGTTTGAATTCGTTAGTCGTTACTAATCGATGCATGTTTGAATTTGCGTCTTAGTGTCTGCGGTTAAGAGTTAATAACGTCGTAGCGGTAAGTTCATTTCACAACGCACGTATGGTTCTTATGTTGTGTGTTGGTTGAAATATTGTCTTATTTTTTGTCGAAATGGAACCTTGTCGTGTTCCATGGTAGCGTCGCGTCTTGGTCGAGCGGAGTTGATTTGTCCATTTGCCGGTAGCCTTTGGTAGCGTTCCCAACTTTGCACGCGTCGATTTGCTAGAGCTACGAGGTGCATTCAGCGGTTGTTTGATAGGCGCGTCGCTAGGAACAAGATAGTAATAAGCGGTCACCGCCACCATGGTCCCACCACACGGGCGGATGTTGTGGGGCTGGTGAAATGACAGCGATGAAGGGCATGTGGGCGAGTACATGGAGATCGTTAGCAATCCTCACGCTCCGATCTATGGGCGACCCATGGTGTACGTCCATTTTGTTTATCTTTGCTCAATCCTCCGGGGCGTCGTTCAAGGAGCGGCGGCGCTCTTGCCCCCTCTTTGGTTTATTGGCGATGGGAGAGGTCTCGAGGCGCCCGGGCGTCGTTCGCGAGATGCTCCGGTTGATGGAGATTCGGTACTTTCCAACCCAATGAAGGTGTGGATAGATGGCGGGATGCTCGTGTTGATTGTCACGAGATTATCGATGGCATGTTGAGAACCTTGCCACGAAGATGAGGAGGACTTTGACTCGCAATCCAAATGAGGACGGCCGACGATGAGGCGGATCGTCGGTGGCATTGTTTCGACTGACACGGACTATGTTCCAAGTCGGTTGGATTGCCAAGCGGCCTCTTCCCTTGTTCTGGCCCAGGAGCACGAGTCGTCGTGGGCCTTCGATGCGGACACCTTGCTTGTGGGGCAACATTTCCCACACAAGGCTGCGGCCAGGCAAGCTATCGTGAGTTTCGCGGTGAAGACCAGTCGGACTTACCGAGTGTACAGGTGAGTTTGAACTTTGTTTGATGTATCTTCAACCATCTCTGATGGGTTGTACTAACTAATATATGTAAATGCATTTATGTGCGGGTCTAATCGACACTTACATAGTTAAGTCGTTCTTACCTCTTGCCCCGCAAAGTCCGTCTTGTGAGATTCCTGGGGCGGAAGCGGCCTTCCGCATCCGATCGTGACGGATCACACATGTGAGCCGAGGAGCCATTGCAAGCGCATAAGAATGTAACCTCGGCCTACATCGCGAGCATTGTAAGCCATGCGGTTGTCGCCGATTTGACCATTTCGCCTAAGGTTACGATGGCTAACGTGGCGAATACAATAGGGTATGCCGTTAGCTACTGATGAGTCAGCGGAAGCGGAAGGTCCTTGAAGGGTTGTGCGGTACCTACAAGGAGGCGTCGACCTAGTCCCCGAATCTTTGAAGCAAATTGCGGATGCTAATCCGGGACATCGTCAATAGGGGCGATAGGCCCGATAGGTCGAACAACCCAAATTCCCTAATCCTTGATCGAGTCTTACGGGCTTTTGGCGGCGATCGAGCTTCCACCATCGTCGTCCGTCCACGAGTATGGGCGGTACTTTCCTTCTTGAAATACAAGGGCACCATTCTCACCGCTATTGCGGCGATGGCAACGACCAATTGCTCCCGATTGCCTTTGCAATTTGTGGAGAATGAGAACAACGCCCGATTGGCTATGGTTTCTAGCCAACATAAAGCAACATGTTGTAAGGATCGGCCGAATGTGTGTGTCATAACCGGCCGTTATCTTGGGGTTGTTGTCGCGTTGCGCACCATGCGAGCCGGTACTAGGGCACCGTTCAATGGAGCGACATGCGCTGCGTTGGTGCATGCGGCATCTAGTCGCCAACTTTCACACACGCTTAGAGCAAAGACCTCATGAAGAAGTTCAAGAAGCTCGCCTCTGAGAACGAAGCGCAAGTTCGATCTTGTGTGGCGGGAACTTGAGTCGAAACCCAGCGTGCAAGTGGAGGTTACGGCCAGCGCACCGCCAGCGAGTTCGTTGAGTGGATGGCGAGCATGCCCCGACTACGAAAATGGTCCTTCTTCACGACACCTATGGTGCTCGATGCGGCATCATGACAACCAACATGTCCGAGGTCTACAGCGGTGTGTTGAAAGGGGTCCGTGCCCTCCCATCACCGCTGTTGTAGATTTAGACATGGAACCGTCTGATCGGTTACTTAAATAAATCGGGCAATGATGGCCAGCGACATTTGGACGAAGGAAGCGATACTCGGAGGTTACCCTTGCCTACATGGAGAAAAAAATTACCAAGGCGATCCCATGTAACTATTACAATGGATGGCGTGAGAAGAAAGTTCGAGATCGCTTGCGAAACAAATGCGTTAGCGACCACATGAGAGGTGGCCGGAAGCATGTTTGTACCATAAGCGATGTGGCGGTTTGCACCGCAACAAGCCTCAATCTACTGCACAAGCCTTGCTCCCACGTATATCTTTGCATGTCTTGTATTTCACCAATCTTCTAGCATGTACATGTCGGAGTACTCGACATCGACACTGTATGATACTTGGAGCGGAGAGTTCAACTCCTACGGTGTGGAAAGCCACTCTGAGGACCTATGGCGGGAGCGGTGAAGTGGTTGCAGAATGAAGCATCTGCGGCATCGGTGCCGTGGGAGGCGTCGATCAAAGGCGCATCCGCAACAACATGGATCTGAGCCAATGTGGAGATCGGCCAACACCAATAAGGTGTAGGCTATGTAAGACTTCGTGGGCACTCATTCAGAACCGCCGAGTAGACCTTCTTCCTCGGCGCCACTTAGTATCTCAGAAGCTATCCGGTGTATTTGAGTCATGTCGGTGTTGTAGTGATGTGAGTGTCGTAATGATATGCCTTGTAACTGTACCGCTTGAGTTATTATTACCGCCGTTTGGGTTACGTCGTGCTTTGCGAGAAAGTAGTCGCGTCACCTTTCGGAGAGTTGTCGCCGAGCTTTCGGAGTGGTCACGTCCGGCTTTCGAGAGAGTGGTCACGTCTGACTTTCCAAAGAGTTGTCACTTCGGCTTTCGAGAGAGTGGTCACGTCCGGCTTTCGAGAGTGGTCACGTCTGACTTTCCAAAGTTGTCACTTCGGCTTTCCAGAGAGTGGTCACGTCCGGCTTTCCAGATAGTGCTCACTTCCTCGTTTCCGCAGAGTGGCCCCTTCGTGCTCCCAACGCTATATGTGGATGCTTTGGCTGCCATTGACCTCACTCTTCTCTTCCTCTTCTCCTTTCTGCGGTGTAAAGAAGATGTCTTGGCCTCATCGAACATTGAGTAAGCGAGAATTACAATCACTCGACGGCGGTTGCTTTGCCCTCGTTGCGAGGATCCGGTTAATGTGTTTACCTCTCATCGCCAACGAATCCGTCCAGAGTTTTCATGAAGTGTTCAAATCTTTGGTGACTTCGCAAACTCAAAGACGAATGAATGCGTTGTACATATCGGGTTTTCTTACTTTCATTTGAAACTTCAATTCTTTTGTAGAACACAACATGTCGATTTTGGCAATGGGTCGTGAAATTGCCCGGTGCTTGAAGATATTGCAATGCAAATTCTTTGCCTTGCAAGAAGACTCCGTGGTGTTCTTGCAATTAAATGCGATGCCTCGGCGTCCGATGAACCAATGCAAGACTCCGTGGTATTCTTGCAATTAGTGCAATGCCTCGGCGTTCGATCAACCCATGCAAAGTGAAGAAAAAGGCTTCAAACACCGCATGACAGGATGGAAAGAGTTGAGAAGCCGCTTCACAAGTTACTTAAGTTAGTTACTTTTGCGGTCTTTCTTCTTTTGTATCTTGTTCTTGCCAAGTAGAACGTCGATTGTAATGTCGATCGTTATCTATGCATCGCGATCCTTGATGAATGAGAATAAAATTGTTCTACTGGACATAGATAGCGAAGTACAAGAGTCAATTACATTCCAATTAGCACACTCTGCTTGGATTACAAATCACTTAATGAAGCCCAACTTACAACATACAATAGAGTACTAATGCTACTCTCGCCACGCCGCTCCTCATCTTTGTCGGGAATAGTACCTGTCTTGGCCTTCCTAGTGTTCCTCCCAAAGGTCTCTTCTGAATCTGTTCTGTGGAAGCGTCAACCTATCAGGTGACCGTGGGTTTTGCCGCAGGTCATACTGAGGCTCCTCAACCGCCGTGTCGGCGTATAGGGAGGGCATCACCTGTAGAACTGGCGTTGAGAACAAGTCTGTGACCCAAGCATTAGGATCCGTGGAGGGGCACCAACTCGGCTCAGGTTGCGGGATGGACTGGGTGAATTGCTCGTGGTACGGTTCGCCTTGCGGGTTGAACGCCGGAGGGTACATTGTGTACCCGGACTCATACCATGGCGCCAGTATCGCCCATTGGAAATTGTCCAACAAGTGTGGGCTGCAAGGGAGAATCAGGATAACATCCGCCGCGATTCCGGGTTGCGTCCGTGCTCTCGGAATGTCCTCTTCGATGCCTCTGTGGCGCACGACACGGCGTAGGGTCCCTCCGAGACGAGGGCGGCATCGGCGTAGGGGTCCCTCCCGAGATGAGGGCGGCATCGGCGTAGGGTCCCTCAGAGATGAGGATGGCATCGGCGTGAGAGTCCTGGCGTGGCAATCTGCATGCGGACCCTCGGCCCCCATCTTCCGCTTGCCACTGGTCGACTTCGCTTCGGACGGGAAGATGGAGGGGCGAGTACGCGACTCGCTCCATCCGATGCCTCGAGTCGACATCGCTGGGCCTTCCGCAGTCATGTTCTGAGCGACATGCTTGACATCATCAATAACCGTCTTCAAGACCGAAAAAAGGCGGTCCATTGTGTTGTTTGTACCCTTTCGAGTTCGGCGGCGCGCAAATAGCGATCTCCAAACGATCCACTGCATGGTTCTGAGAACAAACAAAATTTTGTTAGTTAACCCTATTTGGAGGGTGGTTAATCTACTACGTACTCAACGTCATCAATCGTCATTGCGTCTTTGCCGCAGACGGGTCCATCCCCAAGTCAAGCGTTAGCGTGACTAGGATCTGCATGTCGGCCGGGGCGCGATCAATCTCGTCGCGTGTTCGTGACGTACCACTCCAAGTATGCGTGTCGTAAGTCCCTAGATCGAATGCGGTAGTGCCTCCCGCAAAGCGGAATCGATGGCGTCGCCATGCATCTACCCACAGCTGCTGCGTTTGAAGCCGATCATCGCTCTTGCGGCCCTTCTTTATGCTGCTGAAGGTCCAACAAAATAAATAAATTATGGTAATTGACATAACATATGACTAAAGGATATACAATATTATTAAGCAATGCAATGTACTTACAAGTGACTACGCCTGCAAGCGATGCGCCCTAGGCGGGGGATCTCTGGTGCGGTTGAATCGCCTCATCACCCGTTGTGGGTTGTACGGCTCAACCATGTGGGAGAACACCAGATGACAAGTTGTCCTCCAGTACACCGCATCCTGGTGGCATAGCGAGCTCAAGCCGTCGGGGGCCGTGCCCTGCACGTGGGCATTCGTCTAAGGAGCCCATACTATGTCGTTCTCATGTAGGGTCTCGAATTCATTGTGGAACTCAGGGTATATGCGACGCACCCTCTCCCTAGACCACCCCAAGATCTTGCCACGATCCCATCGGGATCCCATGGTCGCCTTCCACGGATCCTCCTCGTCCGCCTCACCATAGAAATGTTGTGTGTGCGGGTAAGGATGGGCCAGAAGCGGCAAACCGTCCCATTGCGAAGTGCTCCCACGACCCACCAGTATAACGGCGTGTAGCAACCCGAAACACGGGCTCTGTTCCGTCTTGACGTTGCGAGCGTCGCCTGCAAAGCCGCAGACGTCGCGCCGCAAGACAATGAATCCCAAGCGTATTGCGGCGTCCTCATCGTCGGCGTCCCACGATAGACTCCGCAAGGTGAATATAACTTCGGGTACACCATGTCCCTGCGTGCTGGGGAACATGATCCACCGAATATAAACAACAAATATGCAATAAAGTGGCATCGAACCACCTCCTCCGTTCGTCAATTGGGCAATGCATGAATCGTCGCGATAACCGTGTGGAATGCCCTTTGACCTCTCGAGGATAAGTGGCAAAGCGATGATGGAGACGCGCCTTCGGTCCGGCGACCTCGGAGGAACAAGCGCGGCCTGCATAGCGGAAGGCGGTAATGGCCGACATCTTGCGATTAACTGTCATCTCCCCACCGAAGTGGAGCGTGTGGGTCTCGGCGCCAACGATCAACCAAGGCGGAAAGAAGAAGAGGCATCAATTAGGAAGTTACGCCCCATGTTCGACATGCGTCGAGCATAATCGGCCGGATTAATGAAGCCTCGAAACATACCGCTAGTCGGCGGCGAGCCTCCTCGGTCCCGTGTCACGAGTTGGTGGCCCATCGCCAT
Source organism: Phyllostachys edulis (assembly GCA_036346405.1). Classification (NCBI taxonomy): domain Eukaryota; kingdom Viridiplantae; phylum Streptophyta; class Magnoliopsida; order Poales; family Poaceae; genus Phyllostachys; species Phyllostachys edulis. The sequence goes on along the minus strand of CM070560.1, from coordinate 60,132,850 downwards.
CAATCAAAGCGTGGCGGCGATGCTTGCCGTCCCATGCCGCTTCAAGTAGGGGTGATAGAGTGCGTGCCATTCTTTGCAAATAGACAAAAACTAACGATTAGCAAAATCTAAATGCGTATTAGCGGTACAAAATGCAATAAGCAAAAAATTAAACACGAACTAAACCTCACTAATCGAACGCTACAGCTGCTTATGATTTCCTCGATCGACCTCGTAGCGTTGGTTTATATCGCCTCCAAGCGGACAATGAAAAACAAATGACGATGTAAAGAAAAGTGAACAGAAAAATCGCATGCTTCGGCCTTCTTTCGATTACCATGGCGGTGAGCGAGAGAAAAAAAAGGAGAAAGAAATCTTGCGCCGCCAGTGAGGCACCTTCGCGCCGGGCGAGCGGTGCTTGTCGCGCCCACATCGGGCGAGTGCTGCGCGCCGGTCGGCAGTGCTGCCAGCGCCGGCGAGTCCTCTGCGCGCTACTAACATGATGCGAAACACGGTTTCGAAGCTATTTTTGCTAATTATGGCGAGTTAGGGCTATTTTCGAAATAAATTATCGCTACGGGGCAACAACAGTAAAAAAAATTCCAGATATTTACTTCCTGAACATATCAGCACTTGTCACTTGCGCATAACTTTTTCTGTGCACAAGGATTTGAATATTAAATTTCAATCACATCGCAGCATGTACAAGAAAGTTGACACTTGACAGCTTTAAATTTGATCTTTTAAGCTCTGTTTTGCAGTTGGTTGAGGAGGGATTACACAAATTTATAACAGTATTTGTTTAGTTAAGCAGGGATTACACAAATCGTTATCTTCCTGTGAATCCAACAGCAATTGAGGGAATTGCACAGGTATGCTTTACACTACTATATCTCATGTTGTTTCTCTCTTCTGCTACTGCTGTTGCTTACACAAAGGAAAATTTGCAGCCCACATTAGGCCTTGATGGGAAGATAAAGGAGCCCGAGAGCAATGTGCTTTTAACTTCAATTGAGAACATGCAGTATGCTTGTGACGGTGGATGTCCTACACTGTAAGAATATTTTACTATATTGTTTTTCTTCAGATTGTTTTTTTAATCCAAAATAAGGAGAAGATTTCTAAGGAAAATTCTTGCACGATCACCTTATTATGGGTTAATTTCAGGTGTTTTCTGTTTTTAGTACGGTCCAAAAGATTGCAATGTTCAGGTAGAATGGTGGAATGCAGGCTCTAATTCAATATGCAGGTATGTGCCAACTGTTGTAAACCCACCAGATCATGATTTGTTGCAAAACCACGCCATGTTGGCACGACAGCGACAGGATCTAGGCCAGGGGGAGCGGACGAGCCACATGGCGCTCGTCCGAGCAAGGGGGACCGGCTGAGGTGGTAATGTGGCCCTAGGCCACGAACATGACTTGTCTGGGCGCCAGCGGCGCGGCACTGCCGATGTGGCGGCACGGCGATCGTCTGGGCTACCGGGGAGCGGTGGAGATTACGTCTGGCCCCCTGGGGCCGGATTTGGACGCGTGTCGAAGGCCGGCGTGTCCATTGTGCCATTTTTGGCATTACAACGGTGAAAGCGCTGTTTTTGTTAATCATGTCGCCAACAATGCCATTTAGGCAAAAACTCTTCAAAGAAGCTGTCAACAAAATAAAAAAGCTCGAGGAGTGAGCGTAGCTCACTTGGTCAGCTCGTGTTGATGCGAGTGGCCGGTCAAGGGTTTGACCCTGGGCCTCACCAAAGGACTGTGCTAGGGCATAGTTGATGCGAGGACTATGCACAGTGGCTTAGGGGGAGTTTTAGGCTCTCAGCTTACCACGGTTCGAGCACTGCTCCCATAGGCGTCTCGTGGAGTTAGGTGTTTCTTCTTCTTTAATATTGGCTGGATGGGGAAAAAAACCCGGACATAAAAAAAGCTAGCTACTGGACCAAAATCAACGGGGAGGCGATCGATGCATGCTTGCTATGCGGGGGTTAGAGCATGTACAATGGGTTTATGTCCGTCGTCTATAGTCATTGCCACGTAGGGTTTTTGCTGACGTGGATGAAAGAGAATGAAGAGAGAGAGATCTCATCTGAATTACGTAATCGACTATAGCACAAAAAACAAGAAAAGCATTAAAAGATTGTGTGTTCTATGAAGACAACTAAAAAGACAGCAGCCGTCTGTACCATTGTATAAGCTGTTTTTAGTGCTGTCTATAGATGATATGAAGAGTTGATATAGACAGCAGCTGTCTATACCATTGTACATGTTCTTACTGTGCAGCTGGTAAATCGATCTGTGGTACGCATTTGCACACAAAATGCTACGGATTTATTGGTCGGCCGGCCGTGTAGCAATACCAGAAGGTGACCACAGTACCCTATCTGGTTCCCCTCCCCCAATTCTTGGACCATGCAGCGTGCGATGCAATTTGTCGTGGTGTTTGTCGACATCTTGGCCGTAATAATGAGCACGATCGAACGCGATCGGCATTAACTATCAATGCATGTGCCAATGCTAGCCAAGCAACGGCAGTCGACAGGAACGTAGCTGAACATTATTGTGATTATTGAAGTATTTCGTGATCGATCGCGTATGTATATATATATTTGAAACAAATAGGCAGGAGAGTTGCCTACCGATTAATTAAGAAAGGCAAGAGCCCAACATAAGTTTAAGAATTAAAACGAGAGCAAGAAGAAGTAGAAAAACAAGGAAAAGGAGAAAATGTGGCGTCCGGAGGGCTAGTCTCCCGGTATGATAGACATCAACTGCGTCGCTCCTGCCAAGTACCAATTTCTTGCCTCTTCCTTTATCTGGAGTAGAAGCGTTTGCCGCGTCTATTTTTTTTAAAGACTATCTCATTGCTCTCTTTTCAAATTCCCCGTATGACTAGAATATGACAAATGCTTTGGACCGAACGTCTGATCTGAGAGCCATGTCCGAACGGCCCATATACCTATTAAAGGGCGTCGGACTACCCACCTCCAGGGAGACAGCCTAGAACCTTTCCATCGCTCCCAACCGCAGGAAATCATCACCCATATCAAGGCACCAGCACATGCCTCACTTCTCCGATCCCCGTTTATTTCTTTTGGTTCTTGCTCCGGGGCCACGCTTGCGTCATGGGTGAAGCTATCTCCGACCGCCTCCTCCCCTGCGGCCGTCGGCTGCCGGCGCCGCCGCCTCCAATTCCCTCGCGCTGCCCGAACCCGACTCCTTCCTGGCTTGGCTGCCACCTCCACCGACGCCGGCCTGGCGGCTCGGCCCAATCCCGACGCCTCCCGTGGCTCCTCTCTTGTGCTGCTTGCCTCCCCGGTTCGGCCCACTCCTCTGGCCTTGCGCTGCTCCCGTGAGTGCCTCCCCCTCGGCTCCCCTCGTGCTTCTCCCCTCATGCACCCGGCCTGGCCTGGCCGCGCGGTTCACTGATGTTGCAACTGTTCTGATGTAGCATGTTTTGATGTTGTGACTCGTTGAGAATAATGTTGCATCCCGTTGAGAATAATATTGCACACTGTTCTTTGAGATGTTGCATATGTAGAGAAAGAAATGTTGCATCTATAGAAAAAATGGTGCATCTGTAGAACAAAAGTGTTGCATACTATTCACGGTGATGTTGTAATTTTTTTCAATGCGTTTTTTTTAAATGCTTTGTTTTTTATTCTGATGTCTTTGAGACGTTGTTTCATGGTGATGTTTTGGCTCCCCGCGACCTATTGCCCCCTCGGCTCGGCTCCTGCACCGTGCCCGACCGACTCAGCCACTGGCCGTCGGCCGCCTCAGCTCGTCCCTGCATCTCTGCTATTGTGCTTGGACCGTACGACGCTAACGTTTGGACCGTATGTCCAACCGCTAGTCGCGCCCCTAGAATATATGTACATTAGCAATCGACGGATACATATGCATGCCACAGCTTGTCGTCGATAAGTCACAGTGTAGCCCACAAAATTGACGCGTCACCTCTCAAATTAAGCACAACACATGATACGTCAGTGTTACTGCGCGTATGATCGGTATCGGATACGTACGCATGTACTAAATGTTAGCAGTTTTGGGCGTACTCCATTCAAGAGGGGGGAGGCTTGTGCTGTAATACTGTGCAAACAGTGTGGAAATGCTTTTGCGAGTACTGTGCAGATATCACAGCAACAACAAAATATCTACTGTAGCAAATACACAGTGTTGCTGTTGATATAGACATTTGTTTTTTTAATCAGATGGTAGAGACCATTCGAAATGCAGAGCACCCCGCAGATCCTGGATCTGCAGATGATCAATTTCCTCCTCTTTGTACCTCTTCACGCGGTGAAGGCAGCAAGCTCGAGCTCGGCGTCGGCGCAAGCCTCCGCGGCTCGCGCCGCTCCCGAGGCATGCAGCGCGGCGACACGCGCAGCACACCGCCTCGTGGGCCCACGCGCCATTGCGTGCGGTGCGATCCAGAGCACAGCACTGAATCGAGCAGGGCTCGCACGTGCTTCCCAATACCATACCGGCCGATCGACGCTGGCGGTGCGCGACTGACTCTGCGCGCAGACTGCAGAGTGCCGGCGACCTTTGTCATCGAATCGTTACCAGGAGGGTTCAGGAGTACTACGAAGTTAATCGCCTGGACGACAGAAGAAATGGTACAGAAATGCATAGCTTTTTTGCCTCCACTCGAGCATTTTTTGCAGCCTCGCTAGCTCGACTTAAACCTTGAATCGCATAATCCGGAACAGGAGGAACAAACTCAGCTTGCTGTGACCTTGCTCCTCCATTGCTCTGCAAGACTGCAACTATCTAGAATGACTTCAGAATTGGGACTTCGATTAGCTTGCCACTAGCTTTGATCGTTTTGAAAAATGATAACATGCTAAAATATTGCGGTACTAAGCTAGGACACTTTGGCCTTTGCGGGATGCTTTTCTTTTTCTTGTCGATGAAGTATGGGGGTTCCCTTCTTTCCTGAAAGGGAGAGACGTAGAAAAAGCGTAGGAAATCCAGCAAACCCCGTTTAAAAGTCTCCAAACAGCCATCAGTTCGTTCCGTTCGCACCCTTTCCAAACTGTCACCCGACCCAGTGCTGAGTACTCCCATGCATGTTACTCGTGAAGAAAGAAAGTGCTACGAGTAGTAAGTATCAAAGGGGAAACCATCAATGCTCCCCATGTTATGGAGAAATCAATACATCTGATCTAAGCCATCTAGCATAGGAAATCAAAAACTTGAACATCTCCATTTAGCTTCATTTTACTTGTCTAATTCTTCGGCCGAGTATATCTTAATTACAACTCTGTCTCAAGTTCAACGCGTTCGTAACAACAAAAACACGATGGCCTTAAACAGTAGAGTAGTACACATGAAGCAATGCAAGACACTACACGGCGAGTTGTAGACTAACCGGTGGATAGTCCAACTGGTGTGAGACCCCTGGGCGTTCGCTCAGTGGGAGGGAGCGAGGTTGTTCGTCCCTTTGGCCTGGGTTCGATTCCTGGAATCGTTCTCAGCTCTTCTCACCTGGTTAAATCCATTTAGGTGGGTTTAAAATAGTATACACACGTGGATACGTTTAGTAGTCAAAGCATGTACCCGCGCTTCGTAGAGTCCAACCCTCGTTCTAGATTAAGTGGAATTGTTGTGCAGTGTAACGATCTCGTGTTGTCCCCACGCATTACTCTCACGCGGTGAACCCTGACACACCACATTGATGACAACCACAGCCAACCCGCATCAGTAAGCGAAGCGAACAGCGATAATCGCGAGCTAGCTAAGCAAAACACCCGTTTTTGGAGCAAGACAGAAGGCAGGGCAAGCAGATCCGCGGTGACGCGGTCCCCTCGCCGCGCGCCAGCTCTCTATATCTCGCTCACTCTCACTCACACTGCCTCCCCACTTCACCTCCACTCCCCGCACAAGCGCGCGCGGAGCAAATGTCGCACTCGTCGTCGTCGTCGTCAGCCAATGTGGACGCGGCCGCCAAGGGGGTCAAGCTGGAGCGGTACGTGGGGGGCTTGCTGCTGATGCGGCGGGTGGCGAGCGCCAAGCTCGTCTCGGCGTCCTCCCACCTCCTCTTCCGGGCCACCATCCTCGCCACGCTCGCGCTCGTGTGCCTCTTCACCGTGCACTACCCCTCCCTCCTCTCCCACTCCTTCCGCCTCACCGCGCTATCCTCCTCGTCGTCTTCGCCGCGGTCGGCGTCGCGGCCCTCGTCGCACCGGAGCCTGCTGGGGTCTTCGGCGTCGTACGGGGGCGCCGCGTGGGAGCGGGAGGTGCGGCGGAGCGCCACGCCGCGGCGGGACGGGGGGATGTCGGTGCTGGTGACCGGGGCCGCGGGGTTCGTCGGCGCGCACTGCTCGCTGGCGCTCCGGGCGCGCGGCGACGGCGTGCTCGGGCTGGACAACTTCAACTCCTACTACGACCCCTCGCTGAAGCGCGCGCGGCAGCGGCTGCTCGCGTCGCGCGGGGTGGTGGTGCTCGACGCCGACATCAACGACGCCGCGCTGCTCGAACGACTCTTCGACGCCGTGCCCTTCACGCACGTACTGCACCTCGCCGCGCAGGCTGGCGTGCGGTACGCGATGCGCGCGCCGCAGACGTACGTCGCGTCGAACGTTGCCGGGATGGTCAGCCTCCTCGAGGTCGCGGCCAAGCACGCCGACCCGCAGCCGGCCATCGTGTGGGCGTCGTCGTCGTCGGTGTACGGCCTCAACACCGAAGCGCCCTTCTCCGAGGAGCACCGCACGGACCGACCCGCGTCGCTGTACGCGGCGACCAAGAAGGCCGGCGAGGCCATCGCGCACGCGTACAACCACATCTACGGGCTCTCCATCACTGGCCTCCGGTTCTTCACCGTGTACGGCCCGTGGGGCCGCCCCGACATGGCCTACTTCTCCTTCGCCCGCAGCATCGTCGCCGGCGAGCCCATCAAGCTCTTCCGCACCGCCGACGGCACCGACGCCCGCCGCGACTTCACCTACATCGACGACGTCGTCAAGGGCTGCCTCGGCGCGCTCGACACGGCCGGTAAGAGCACGGGCTCCAAGTCCGGCAAGAAGCGCGGGCCCGCACCCCTCCGCGTCTACAACCTCGGCAACACTTCTCCGGTGCCCGTCACCCGCATGGTCGCCATCCTCGAGAAGCTCCTGGGCAAGAAAGCGAACAAGCGCGTCGTCACAATGCCGAGCAACGGCGACGTGCCGTTCACGCACGCCAACGTCAGCCACGCCGCGCACGACTTCGGCTACCGCCCCGCCACCTCGCTCGAGGCCGGCCTCCGGCACTTCGTCGAATGGTTCGTCCACTACTACAAGCTGGACCCCGCCAAGCTCGCCAAAGGCAGCGTAGGTGCCGGCGGCAAGCCGACCAAGAGAAAATCCATGGCCATGTCCGCGGCGTCGTGAGGAGCGCGCGCGCGCCGCATGTCCCCCGGCCGTCTAGCACTCGTCTTGTAACTTTGCAAGTGCTTCCCTACTGTTTAAGCCATTGTTGATTTGTGTTCTTCATGATGCAACCATACTAGTGCTTAGTGGGAAGGGAATAATGGAGGTGGCAAGGGAAAGGGAAGGGATCAAGGGATCGTACTATCAATCTATCATAGCATAAGCAAACGATGGCTAGTAGGGATGAAAAAAAATGGTGGTATAGATAAGATGACGGAGCAGAGGAAAGGGGCCAGGACAGAAGAAAGATGAAGTCACTGGCGTCCTTTTGGTTCGGATTATTTTAGCACAATTTTGTTTGTCACTTGCTACCTTGTTCTTGTTCATTTGGTTAATTAGTATTGTGACTTGTGAATGATCATGTCAAGAACACAAGACGGTGTGTCGATGCAAGGGACTGTTTGATTCATATACTAGTATTGCCGTAGTTTTATAAGGTTAGTTCATTAAAATTGGCGCCACACTTTTGCAAAGAAAAAAAAGAATATTTCACTTTCTTTTAAAAAAAATTGGCATCACATTTTGGCGAGGGAAACAAGAATCATTCACTTTTTTTTAATACCCTGTTCTTGTTCATTTGGTTAATTAGTGTTGTGACTTGTGAATGATCATGTCAAGGACACAAGACGGTGTGTCGATGCAAAGGACTGTTTGATTCATATACTAGTATTGTCGTAGTTTTCATGCCAAGCTCGTATAAGGTTAGTTCATTAAAATTGGCGCCACACTTTTGCAAAGAAAAAAAAGTATCTTTCACTTTCTTTTTTAAAAAAATTGGCATCACATTTTGGCGAGGAAAAAAACAGAATCATTCACTTTTTTTTTAACATATGGATCTGGATATAGACCCAGGTGACAGAAAATGAATCTTATTACAGGTGTGACGACAAATCAAACGAACAAACTTGACTAATTTTTACTGTAATAAAGTGTGGTACCATTGACTGCTAACCAAAAGGCCCAAAATCCAAGCAGTTGCAGGCTGCCAAAAATATACTTTAAATTTTAGCGGTGGATGATTTCTTTCTACATATATAAAAGAATTTTTTTATTAATTAACTTTTTATTAATTTTATTTTAAAGTTAACCCCTGGCGCGCTTTATTTCCAATTCTGACTCCTTTGGTCACGCCACCACCCGTGGCGTGACAAAATAACACTGTCACGTTAGCCTATTTCTGGTCAAACTTTTGTCACGCCACTGAAAGACTTATCCTGGCGCTGACAGTGTTGTTTTGTCACGCCACCACCCATGGCGTGACTAAAGGGGTCAGAATTGGAAATAAAGTGCGCCGGAGTTAACTTTAAAATAAAATTCAAAAAAAGGTTAATTAAAAAAAAAGTTCTATATAAAACCTGTCCAATTTTGTGTGTCGATCATGCCTTTTGGTTTGATTCTCTGAACAAAGGCATCTTTACATCATTTGGTGTGTTTGTGACTTTTGCGCGTATTTGCTTCTCATTTGTGTGGCACTGTGTGAGGTTGGTGGTTGGTGACTGGTGAGTTAGTGGGTTATGCTGTTTTAGCATCATCCATGTATTGAGATACCAACAGGCTACACTAGGGCGTAATAAAAATTTCTATTATGTAAATCAGGAAGTCATATTAGTAAGAGATCATAAATCGTTACTAATAAACGTGTAGTTGTTGATGCTGACTACAAGCAATCAAATATAACTGCAAGCGCACTGGTCAACTGTAACTTTTCACCTGGAGTATTCCAAGATTTTCATATCCATAGAGAACGAACTAACTTCGCCTAGGGTTCAGCAATTTAAAATTCATCTAACTACCCAGGGTAAACGAATAGAAGTGATAAATATGATCCAACTTCAACAAAAAGATAGCTAGACATAGAGCAATAAGCCTAAAAGCTAGAACAATCAAACTAGGGTAAGATTAGAAGAACTATGATCGAAGGTTGCAATGCTCAATTGATGGAAGAATAAGATGCTAAATCAATCACTAAGGTGGCTCTCACCCTACAGTCCACTACCACCTTTTTCGTCGATTCACCTGTCACGTGATAAGGCTAATCTTAGCATAGCAAGTCCTATACAACTTGATATAGTTCCGCTCACTAGATCTAAACACCACGTCTAAACTTAGGGCTAAACAATCGATAGTTAGATCGATCTAATTATCGACAGAGAAACAAGCGTGATATTAGGAAGACACACAGTAGGATTTTCAAAGATGCAAAATATAACAACCATTGTAGCAAGGCATGAAAACAAAGGAAATACGGATGAATGATTACAACCAAGAAGATTACATAAGCTGCAGACTCCGGTAGCCTTCCGGCATGGACGATTCGGTTCCCGGCTCTAATTAGAACCATCCCTAATTAGAGTCCCTTATAATTAGATAGACTAATTATAAAATTAATTAGATGGGATAATTAGAGCCCTCTCTAATCCCTAATCTCTAATTTAGATCTAATTACATGGTGGAACATTGTTCTAGCCTAGCCGAAGTGGCGAGGGAAGAACTCGAAGATTGGATGCTTTGGAGGGCACACCCGAGGTCCTATTTAAAGGCCAATGGACTGGAGCGTCGTGACTTGGATGTGGTAGAGTTGGAAACAACCGGTATTGAATTTGATTCGGAGTACACTTTGAATTCGAGTCGGTTTTTTCGCTTTTCTTCTGTGCAATGAACCTTCCAAAGGCCATAACTTTCTACCCCAAACTCGGAATTGAGTGATTAGTTTTTTCCCGTTTAGCTAACGCGGAGGAATTCAACTTTGTATTTGCGGAGGTTTTTTGGAAGCGCTGACTTCGTTGCCAAATGTGTCTTGGAAGTTGACTTTATTGCAGACTTTGATTCTCTATCTAGCCTTCCTTGTGGGGCCAATGTCTCCCATGGAAAAACGTCAAATTTGGTCAATTGGGACTCTAAATTGTAGCCCACGAAAATATCTACAACTATGTAGTTATGAGTTTTTCCATTTGAAGCCGTTTCGGTCACCACAATCGTGTTGCATGATGACAGAAAGATTTTGTCCCGTTTGTTGGCATGGCAAATATGGAATCTCTGAATTTCCTTATCTTTTCGGCTTTCCTTCCTTTAAGAATTGTGTGGAAGCATCTAGAAGTGAAAGAATAAGTTTCTCTACTCAATTGTGGGTCTCACCATTGATTTCTCCTCATAAATTGGCGTGCACATAGCAATCCTCCACGTCGTTGTGTCGCTGACCCGTCAAAGGCGTGGTTTTTGTGTCGTAACTTTTCCGTTTGGACTCCGAATTGGGAAAATGATAAATGCATTTCGATCATCTCAATGATAGAATCTTCTTGAGAGCCTCCAAATTGGGATTTGAAGATGTCTTGGTCATAAGTGTACCACCTAATGGTATAAGATCTGGGATGTTTAGAATGACATTATAAACATAGATAGAGAGTTTCACAAACAAGTCACATAGTTGCCAATTAATATAAATGATATTTCATTGAAGGGACTAAATAACATATTATTCAAAAGTTTACAAACATAGAAGCGATACAATCATTTCTATGATTCCCTCTAGGGCATATCACTAACAATCTGCCACTTGCACTAGAGTCAATCATGCAAGTATCTAATACCATTGGCTCTTATGTGCGCCTCATGTTTCAGTTGTGGGAGAGGCTTTGTTAACTGATCAGCAATATTCAAATCCATGTGCACTTTGCATATCTTCACATGACCTCTTTTAGTAATCTCACGAATAATATGATATCGCTGAAGTATGTGTTTGGCATTTTGATGCAATGTAGGTGTCGACGATCAAGTCGCCGATCTTACGAAAATGAACAAGGAAAATGACGTGGAATATCCTGGAATGGAATGGGGGTCGCTCTTTATTGATATGAACTGGGTTTTACAAGATGTGGCTAAGTACTACCCTCGAATTACATCTTTGAATGGGGCAATGTCTAATCGGTAATCGGACTTAGAATATGAGTCTAAGTCGATTATCTAGCCTCTAATTCCACCGCTTAGGCTTCGTGTATTCTATTGAACCGTATCGTTGTTCTTGTCTTTGTTGGTCTTGGTCTTGTTGTCTCTCGTGTCCGTTCTCTCTCTATTGTGTCGTGTGTTTACGTCCGTGTCCGTTCCTTCGTCTTCGCGCTTCACCTTTAAATAACTTCGAAGAGGTGGCGCATTACTCTGGAGAAGACGTTTCGTGAAACGTTACGACCGGTCGGAACGGTGGAGCGCTTAGCAACGTGCTAACTTCCTTGCGGTGCTCTGTGAAAAGCTTAACCGTAGGGTGGTTAATAGTCGTTGTCTCGGTTGTACCATCGCATGGTTTGGAACGATAGCACGTGTTCCATTTATCATACGATAAGAAATACCGATCCGATAATTTTACGAGCGGTTATCCGGTGGGGATTAGGCACAAAACCTCATCCCACTGTGGTACCCATTAAGTAACCTCGAATATTAACGACTAGGAGGTCGTTAGTCTTAGGGTCACGCACCATGTAGACGTATGGTCTTTTATTATGTATTAAAATAATACATAGAGGTTTTAATCCTCGTCGCCTAGCCCCGAACTTTAAATGAACTGGTCGTGTATATACCTTTTCACGATAAAATCGTATCGGCACTTCCATTTAATGTCGTGGTATACTGAAGTCTGCGTTCACTTTAAAGTTGAGAACTTGCCTTGGGAAACGAAGAGTTCCTCTGTCTGCTTGAACAAAAAGAAGTTTTTTGTCGGTTGGACTTTGTGGGAATCCTTCAAAGTATCGGAAGTTTATAAAATCTCCTCTCATTTGGGCTCTTAGAATTTTTATGCTTCCAAAATCCCTTCGATCCCTTTAGCTTCTCGCCAAGAAATCCTCGAGCCTTTTCCTGTTCTTCCGACCACAAAGTCTCCAACTTTCACTACTCATCCTTGAGGATTTTCGCCATGTCGGAGTAGATTACAAAGTGGTTGCCTTCGGAATTGGGCAAGAAAAAGCTTGAGGCTTTGGCGAAGATGGGAATGCTCCCAGATAGGAAACTGATTAATTGGAGACCGGCGACTGGAGAGCATTTTTCGAGCCGTGAAGATGAGGAAATCTCTGTTTTTCTTGCCTACATCGAATGTGGGCTGAGATTACCGGTACACAAATTCCTTCTCCGCGTTCTTGAACATTACGGAGTGGAATTAGTGAATTTGGCCCCAAATTCGATCGCAAATATCAGTATTTTCGCATATTTATGCGAGGCATACCTGGGAATACAACCGAACTTGAAGCTTTTTAGTTATTTCTACCGCATGGTGATGGGAAAATCTGCGGCAAAATCTAAAGCAGCTCCTGGGGAATGCACATTGCGTCTTCATGACGGGAAGGCCAATGAGTACATCCTCATGTACGCGAAATCTTCGTGGTCGTCATGGAAAAATAATGGTTTTACATGACGATTCGAAGACGATAACCTCTACTTGGCGGAACTAGAGCAAGTGAAAACCCCAAATGGAAGGAGACCGTAAAGAAGACAGAATAGTCAAAAGATGGGCGGATGCCATCTATGACTTCTTAGTCGGGGCCCGACTTCGTGGCATGTGGTGAAGGATTTCACCTTTCGCCGATTAGCCCATTGAAGCTCCGGACTCATTCCCCGCTCTGGTGCCTTGATCGTGATGAAGCTACCTCGGAAGGTGGTAAGTCTTTGAGATAAATTCGATCGGTATTTTGATTTGATTAATGTATTACCTTAAAATCTGTCTATTCTTCCTTCATTAAAGCTCTTTCCCGGGAAATTAGAGAACAAGTCGATGATCTCAAGTGGGGAGCTCGAGAAAAGGCCAATGCCCCAAGATCTTAGCCAGAACTCCTATTGAAGGAGACTGCAAGGCTTAAGGTAATTTAATCAAAAATTCCTTTTACCATGTGTATACATATATTCCACCAGATTTCCAATCGTGCTTCTACATTTGCGATCGGTCGGATTGCGAATCATACAATCTGGTGAGGATCAACGCCCCACCTTAATTCCGACCGAAGTCGTGCCCTAAGGCACTTGAAGGAGATGAATCCTCGAGGTAATAGAACATTTCGAATCATATATGTACGAATTTTTTAGATAAAGGATTTCTTCACCCAATCAAATTTGTTCTTTGATTTAGGTGGATAAGCCCGAGGGCCCGAGAATGTAACTACGAGGTCAGAGACTCCAGAGTGGTCGTGCACGACCTTTCGGTTGTTACTGAAACAACTGATCTGGAGATTGATGAAACCACTCCCTCCGACCAAATAGTCAGGAATGCGGTCCTTGATGAACTGGTCGAGGACATAGCTTCCGACATCTTGTTGGAGGATGTGAGGTTCCAACAAACCTTGCCGTCCAAAACCAAAGAAAATTGGAGGAGAAGAAAAGGAAGGCTAGCGGCACAGATTTCTCTCTTGCTGCGTTTGAGTCAAATCCTTGAGATTAACAAGGTATGTACAAATGAAAATGGTCGATAAGTATGTACCTTTAATAATTCCTTGATGATTTGATACTTTGAACTTCCCATCTTCGGTTTGCATAGGTCTTCGGTGTTAGGTCGTTTCTTCCACTGTGTTCTTCCCGAGGACTGCACCTATGGAAGTTCCCGACCAGAGCACTTCTCAGGACAAAGTTCCTGAGGAAGTAGTGGTCGAAGAAGCCCCCGAGCAGGTGACAAGGGCAACGGTTGAGTTGGATCCTTTGGTGATTGAAACCCCTTCTGTGGAGGTAGATGCCTCTGAGAGGTCTCAACAGGCTCCGATCACTGTTGATAACCCTTCCCAACCTAACAAGTTCCCTTTTCGTCCCCGATTTATCGAGGATAAGGAGCTTGATGAGGCGTGGCGAAAAGTATCGGACACTCAACTCAAGATGCACCTGATTTGATTTTTGCCGGTTATAATGACCGAGCAATTCGTAAGTATTCTACGACCAACTTCATAGCTCTTCTTTAAAAAGTTTATAAGAAACTTAAGAAAGAGAACGCTATTTGTGTAGCATTTGGTCGAGAACTTTGTTTGTGATCGGAGGATCGACCAAATGAAGTTAAGGACTTGGAGCAAAAGCACTCGAGTTGGAAAGTAAGAACTTTTCCTTTTGAACTTTTGTTTCTTCTTCAATACTTTGCTCCTCTACAATTATTCTCCTTATCGTATTCGATAGATCCGAGAAAATAAAAGAGGAGTTTGTGGTCGAGAAAGTCAAGACAACTCTTCTTGAAGAAGAAATAAAGCTAAAGATCACTCATTTGTCAAGCAAGTTCACTAAAAAGACCGGTTGATCGTCAAGCAACGACCAAATATGAAACACTTAGCAAAACAAATGAAGGTAATATGTCGCAAACTTGATTGTTCCTTCAATTATGTTTGTGTTCATTAACTCATTTGTTTTTGCAGAGCAAACGCAAATGCTGAACAGAGTAAAGAAAACTCTGAAATTTGAGCAGGATAAGGAGGCGGCTCTTGCTCAAAATATTGATGAAAAGATTCATGCTTTGAACAAGATGATCTTTGATATGGGATCGAGATCAAGCCCGCCTTCCTTAGGAGATCCAATAGAGAAAATGAACTATTTGGGTCAACTTCTAGAGGACCTTAAAGTTCGCTCAAAACTACTCGGACGAATTATGCCTGTGCCCTAAAAGCAGGCGTTGCAAGTGGAGTTAGTTTTGCTTTGGCAAACCGAAGCTTCCGACCCTCCATAGATCTCCAAGCTGTTAAAGATGACTTCAATCGCCCACTGAGGAGGCGACCAAGTTCATGGAAGAACTCGGGCCACTCGGAGATATAGTTGTAGAGGAGATGGAGGTCTAATCTCCGACAAACAAGAGTTAGGTGGGAATATTTCTTAGAGTAGGTTCTGCAAATGTAAAAATATTTGAATATCTATGAAAACTTACCTTTTATGTCATTGACAAAGCTTTTGTTTATCCTGTTTGACTTTTTAAAATTCTCGATATTTCCTAGCCCCTACGCTTTATAGTAGAAGAACGTTCTCGTACAAGCAAAGGAGCCAAGAAAGAGAATAAAAAGAGGTCATAACCATGTATGTGAGTTTTGAAGGTATGTTTGGATATGTAAGACAAAAGCGATCGTTGCGAAGATTAGGAAATCAAATGTGGTCAGACTAATGGAAGATTTCGACTAGTTATAGATCTTTGTTTGTCATAATGGAAATACCAATCAAAAACACTATATATGGTCGGAAAAAGACTTTGTCAAACTTGACATAAGAAGAAATGCAAATATGTATGCAACAGATTATAAGTGAACTTTGTTTATATCTATTGTCCCATAGTCCGGTCGGAACTAATGCTAAGACACAAGGCATACGACATATATTTTTGAAACGTGTTCAAATTCTATATCCGATCGTAGCGAGGATCGTGAAGAAAAGAACCGTCGCTAGGAAGCTCTTTCGATTAAGGTGACCACGTCTGCGAAAAAGGAGAGACTTCGACTAGGAGGCTTTCCGTGTCCCGACCAGTAGCCAAACAAGAATAGACCAGAATCTTGAAATAATGAAGCATAACCTTCAGAATCGTAAGCATATCATTCATGAGATAGTTAGTTGTGTGGCGCTCTGATTACTCATTTTCTTTGAGAAAAGAGTGTAGTCGCGTGTGGGAATCATTTGAAGAAAATGCTCACGACTAGGACCATAGAGTATCGAGATCCTTAAAAGGATATCGAGAGAAAAATATCTTCTCCCACCGCACTAACAATAATAAACCACTGAATGTAGGTGTATATATATAAGCAAGGTTGCACTTCTTAATTAATTAATGAATTTAATGAAATTTGAAATTGAAAGAAATGAAAGAATGAAAATTAAACATAGAACTTACGCAATTGATCGATGTTCCAAGAATTTGACAAAATTTGCCAATCGATATAGCTAGTCGTGCGGAACACCGGCTCGGGTGACTTCGACCACGGTAAGGACCTTCTCATTTAGGAGAAAGTTTATTGCGATTTGTTTGGCTCAATTTTTCTCGAGAACCAGATCACCTACAAAGAAGGTCATGAGGTCGCACCTTCGACTATGGTACCTTCGCATGGCTTGTTGGTAGACCGCCGATCGTATAAGGGCTTGGTTTCGCTGTTCTTCAAGGAAATCGACGCTGCCGAGTCGTCTTTCATTCGATCATTTTCGTCAAAACGATCGATTCGAAAGCAGCCAATTTTGAGTTCTGGAGGAAGCATGGCTTCAGCACCATAAACCAAAAAGAATGGAGTTTCACCGGTCGCACGACTGGTCGTGGTTCGAACGGCCCATAACACAGAGGGAAGTTCTTTAACCCAAGCTCCTGACCGTTTGATTAATCGGTCAATACTCGCTTGATCCTCGCATAAGGATACCATTAGCCCGCTCAACTGCTCCGTTGCTCTGTGGATGAGCAATAGAAGCAAAATAAACTTTGACACCAAGTTCATCGCAGAATTCTTGGAATTGACTGCTGGAGAACTGGGAACCATTGTCTGTGATGATACGACCGGTACACCAAATCGCGTGATCACATTTTTCAGAGAAATCTCTTAGCGGCCTCGCTTGTTATTTTAACGATCGCTCGGCTTCAATCCATTTTGTAAACGTGTCAATCATGACGAAAAGGAATTGAAGACCCCGGTGCTCTTGGGAAAGGTCCTGAATGTCCATCCCAGGTTGCAAAAGGCCAAGAAAGAGGAATTGTTTGTAAGGCTTGTCCGGTGGTGTACTTATCGGCTATGAAACCGACATTGTACACACTTCATCACAAGCTCTTTTGCATCATGAAGGCGCTTGGCAAGAATAGCCTTGCCGAAGGCTTTACCGACCGTGGTTACAGAGGAATGGTGTGCTCCACAGACGCCTTCATGGATTTCGTTAGCAATCTAATGCCATCCGCTTGAGATATGCATCTCATCAACACTCCATGAGATCCTCGCTTATACAAGATACGCTCGATTAGAGTGTATGATTTGGCTTTTCGTGCTATACGATCGCCTCTACATCATCTTCTGGAATTGTGTCATGTCAAGATAATTGTAGATCGATGTCATCCGCTCTCTACCGTGATCGTGATAAATACCAACCGTCAACGACTGTGGAGCATCCTGTTTCCTTGATTAGTTTGTTCAACTTGCAAAGAATCATGTATGTTCTCAAGGCTCAACTACCGAGGGTGAATTGAGTTGCTCGAGAAAAACTCCAAGCGGACGGTCGACCTCGTGGAGGCCATCCGTGCTAACCGGTTCGCGAGAAAGTTTTCCTTTCTAGGAATATGTTGGATCCGAAAACCGAAGAAGTGCTTTTCGAGTTTTCGTATTTCCGCCAGATAAGATGACATCTTGGTACTCGAGCATTGATACTCTTTCCCCACTTGATTCGCTACTAGTTGAGAATCGCCTTTCACTAGTAATGTCATGCGAATCCGGAGCTTAACGAGCCGCCGGAGTTCCGCCAAGAACCTTCATATTCGCCACATTATTGGTGGCGGAAAATTTAACCGATGGCGACTTGATGTTTTCGCCAAGAGGGATATCAAGACCACTCCACCCCGATCCTTGTAACATCAAGGAACCGCTGAATACAATGTCCACTGTCGTGGTGTTCGTACTCGGGTCCTTGGGTGGGTTCAGGTTTGTCCATTCGCAATGAATTCGCTATTGCAGACTTTATTGTTGTTAGTGAAATAAAATGGAGATCGAACGCCCTAGCTCGACCGCCCATTTGGCTATTCGTCCCGATGATTCCTGCTTCCAAGGACTTGACCAAGAGGATATCCGGTAGAGTACGACCACTTTGTGGGCCCGAAAGTAGTGCCTTAGCTTTCTTGAAGACATAAGGAGGCCATAGAGCAACTTTTGTACTGTGGGTATCTTTCCTTTGGTCCATGTATGACTTCGCCACGTAATAGACCGGTCGTTGGATATTATCCTTTCTACAACCAAGACACCGCTAACTCGTGCGTGGTGTTGCCGCCACGTAAATTAGCAATGTTTCTCCGGTCTCGGAGAAACTAAAACCGGTACTTGTAAGGTACTTTTAAGTTCCTCAAAGGCATCGCTTTGCCTCTTTAGTCCACTCAAAACTCCCATGTTTCCAAGAAGTTTAAAGAAAGGTAATCCTTTTTCCCTAACCTTGCTATGAACGACTTAACGCCGCCATACAACCGGTTAGTTTTGGACTTCCTTCTTCGTGGCTCGGAGGGCGCTTCGTCGATGGCGCAATTTTTGCCGGATTTGCTTCAATACCTCTAGCCTAAACTAGGAAACCGAGCGCTTTTCCAACAGAAACTCCAACACACACTTTTTCCGGATTTAACTTGAGGTTATGTCTTCTCAAGTTATTAAAAGTTTCTTGTAAGTCGAGAATGTGGTCGCCGTTGGTGGTCTTTACGACCGATCGTCAACGTAAGCTTCTAGATTCCGAATCGATTTGTGGACTAAAGGTTTTTGCATCAACCTTTGAAAAGTTGCACCAAATTTTTGAGACCAAATGGCATCTTAATATAACAAGAAGTGCCATATGGGGTGATGAAGGAAGTTTTCTCCTCATCTTCTTTACACATACTAATCTGGTGGTACCTCAATACGCATCTAAAAACTTAGTAACTCGCACCCGTAAGTAGAGTCTACCACTTGATCAATGCGAGGAAGGAAAGTCATCCTTCTGACAAGCCTTATTAAGATCTCAAAAGTCGATACACATTCGCCATTTCCCATTGTTTTTCTAACCATTACAGATTGGCAAGCCACTTTGTGGGTGGTCGACTTCACGAATAAATCCAAATTTTGAGAAGCTTGTCAATCTCCGATCGATTGCTTCCTTCCGATCAAAAGTAAACGTCAGAGTTTCGCTTGATCGGTTTTTGTCGTTGAGAGCAAACTGTGCTCGATCACCTCCGGGACTCGAGCATATCGGACGCTTGCTGTGCAAACACGCCCCGATTCGCCGGAGGAAGGAGACGAGCGACTCTTCCTATTTAGGGTCGAGTCTTGCCCCACCGAGAATCTTCTGGCGGTTGGGTCCGATGTCTGACCCATGTGACGACTTGACGCCGTCCGAGAAGCGCTTTTGTCGAGTGGTACCTCCTTTGTCCGGTCGGATGGTTTGGGTGTCATCTTTGGCCTCGAGTGCTTGACTGCATGGGGTCGGGTTAACCTCTCTCGGTCGGAAGTTCATCAACCAAAGGCAAAGGATTTCGATCGCATACATAAGCCATTTTCGATCCTCGAATAGTGATGACTCCTTCGCCCCAAGATTTTCAAACTTTGATAACCGTAATGCGTGGCTATCAAGAATTTTGCTAATGCCGGTCGATCGAGAATTCCGTTGTATCGCGGATTCAAGTTTACTACATCAAACGGAATCCTCTCTGTTCGAAGTTGTCGCTTTCCAACGTGGCGTAAGGAAACTTGTCCTATCGGTTTAGCGGTAGAACCCTAACTATGCCATGAAAAGCATATTTCACGTGTTTCACCTTTGACATGGGGACTGATTTCTTCTAAAGCTCCCACAAATAATATATTCAAAGAACTACCCCATCTACTAAGACCCGATTAACCCGACAATTATTAATAGTTGGTTCAACAACGATAGGGAACCTACCCTCGAGTCGATGGGATGGGGCGTCGCCTTTGTTTGAGGAAATGCGGTGTCCGACCACTTCGAGTGCTTGATTACAGTCGGAGATTCGACTAGGTTGACCTCTCACTCCATGGCCTTCAGATGACATCTGGACTCGTATGAAGAAGATCCTCCAAAAATCATGTTGACTGTGTGTTGGGGATCCTGGTACTCCATCTCTTCGTCGCCATCCTTGTCCTTTTTGGAGCTCGTTTCTCCATGTTCCTGATTATGGAAATGGTCCTTACCCGCATAATAATCCTCCAGCTTCTTTTGCGAGACACGACAGTCGCAGATCATGCCCTCGCTCACTTTGGTGAAGTGGACACCACTTCTTGTTCGTCTCGAATCCTTGATCGGAGCTTTTGCCTTGCTTCGACCAAGATAGTCCTTCTTGCCCTTCCTAAATTTTTCTGGAACGGCGAGGACTTCTTTGTCGTCGGTCTGCGGTTCTTTTTCTTCTTGAGAGACTTCTTGTTCTTTTTCTCCTGTTTGTCCAGCCGGTGGGAATCTTGTCTTCCGATCAATGGCTTCACACCACTCGATTGCTTCGCTAGCGGTGGCATACTTGCCCGCCATATCAAAAAGCTCAACGGTTGTTCTTGGAGGGTTCATTGCTATGTCCTCCGTGAAACCGCCGATTCCTCGATCTGTTTTAAAAGCCCGAATAACGAGAGGATTCTGCGACTTGTATAGAGTTACGAACCCGGTCAACCTCTTGATATATTGACGTAAAGTCTCATCGATCCTCGCCGGATTCTCGTGGAGATCGTCCTCCTTCCTGTATGCGATCGACGCGTACTCGAAGTTGGCAATCGAAGATCACAGAGTTGTTCCCAAGTATATATTGATCCGACCGGTAAGTTTAATGACCACGACCAAGGCGGACCCTTCGAGCACGGTGGGTAAATAGTTGGCCATTACATTCTCATCGCCACCACCGCCCCGATGGCGGTGGTATATATTTGGAGAAATTCCAATGGGTTTTGAGTTCCATTGAATTTGTCCAAGTTGGCTTCCGAACCGGTTAGGCTAACGCACGCCTTGGAGCCCCGCAGAGAAGGCTCAACAACTTTGTGATTGATT
Source organism: Phyllostachys edulis (assembly GCA_036346405.1). Taxonomy (NCBI): domain Eukaryota; kingdom Viridiplantae; phylum Streptophyta; class Magnoliopsida; order Poales; family Poaceae; genus Phyllostachys; species Phyllostachys edulis. The sequence continues at coordinate 60,111,798 of CM070560.1, read as the reverse complement.
CATGGCGTCTTCTCGGGAAGGTGCCGGATTGTAATCGGTCGAGACCGATCCCTAGGATTGGGACGCTGAACTCCGGTGTACCGATCCGTCGTGACACCGATATGATGCCTCCGACCGCCCACTTGGTTCAAACGATGTCGGAGATCGTTAGGTCCTAGTGGTGGTTCCTCTCGACACACGGGGGAGTAGCTTCTTGAATAACCTTCTCCTCGTGACTCCTTGGTCGGAATCGCCGAGGAGGTCTCGGATATCGGCGCTCTCTGGTATGACCTTGTTGTCCCTCGCCGAGGGAGGAGCGTTGGGATGAAGTCATAGTCGACTTCACAAACCCTCTGTTCCCGATCGCCTGCTCATTGCATGGTCTGCTGGAGAATTTCGGATACGACCTCGAGTTGTATTAAAATTAGGCGTTCTGCTAGAGCAGATCGAATTATTTAGCATGTTTTGAATACGCCGTAAGTTTTGTCTGCGATCAAGGTCTCGGGGTTCATCTTGGTCGTAGGTGTATGCTGTCAAACCTTCCCCTGACCTTCGGATTTGTTCGGTCCCATCACTCACTCTGGGTGGGGTAGTGCCAGGCGAGTTAACTGATTGACGTCGATTAGTTCCGTTGCCTCCGGAAGTTGGTGCTTGACGGCCCGGATCATCTCTAACAACACGTGATGGCGTGGTAGAGAGTGTAGGACCGTGCAAGGCATCTTGATCTTCATCTCCGATCGCGTTGACTTCGTGCTTCCAGCATTGATCTTCCGATGAGCTTCCATCATAACTAATGGAGAGCTTGTCAGCGCTTCTGCCAGAATCTTCCACGATGGAGATCGGTCGGAGATGAGCACTTCCTGAGGTCTTCTCAGCCTGATCCGACGAACCGCCGATCATTATCTTGAGTGTGATCATCCCCACATGGCCTACGACCAGTGGAGGTTTCATCGACACCGTTACCAGGTGACGGTTGACTCCTGGAATTGCCAGAAGCCGAAGGAGAGTATCTTTCAGCCATGATTTCATCAATGGTATAGAGTTTTCCGGGTGATGGGGCTGAAATTTCTTCACTGCTTTCACGGCCGAGAAGACCGCTTGAAGAGATCCTCCGCATTCCGAGCTGGTCGGAACGGCGGTTTTTCTCTGGTTGCGCCACCAAGAGTGGCGGCGATCTTCATCCATCCGGTCGACCTCGCTAACGTCGGCGACGTGCGAGCCGGCGGAGGAGGAAGAGGAGGATGACTGCCATTTTCTTCCATGGCGCGATACATCCTTCCATGTCGAGGTCGGCGTAGTCCGCCAAATCGAACCGCTTTTCCTCATCCCAAACTCCGCATAGTCGCATGAGCGATTACGAGAGATTTTGGGCGAGGATTTTCTTGAGCGAAGAATTTTCTTCAGGAAACTTACGCCTTCTTCCCCACGGACGGCGCCAGCTGTCGACGATCAAGTCGCCGATCTTACGAAAATGAACAAGGAAAATGACGTGGAATATCCTGGAATGGAATGGGGGTCGCTCTTTATTGATATGAACTGGGTTTTACAAGATGTGGCTAAGTACTACCCTGAATTACACTGAATGGGGGAATGTCTAATCGGGTAATCAGACTTAGAATATGAGTCTAAGTCTGATTATCTAGCCTCTAATTCCACCGCTTAGGCTTCTGTGTATTCTGTTGAACTGTCGTTGTTCTTGTCTTTGTTGGTCTTGGTCTTGTTGTCTCTCTGTGTCCGTTCTCTCTCTATTGTGTCTGTGTGTTTCTGTCCGTGTCCGTGTCCGTTCCTTCGTCTTCTGCGCTTCACCTTTAAATAACTTCCGAAGAGGTGGCAGTTACTCCTGGAGAAGACGTCCTGGTGAAACGTTACGACTGGTCGGAACGGTGGAGCAGTTAGCAACGTGCTAACTTCCTTGCGGTTGCCTGTGAAAAGCTTAACCGTAGGGTGGTTAATAGTCAGTGTCTCAGGGTTGTACCATCGCATGGTTTGGAATGTATAGCACGTGTTCCATTTATCATACGATAAGAAATACCGATCCGAGAATTTTACGGCGGTTATCTGGTCGGGGATTAGGCACAAAGCCTCATTCGACCAGGGTACCCATTAAGTAACCTCTGGAATATTAACGACTAGGGAGGTCGTTAGTCTTAGGGGTCACGACCATGTAGACGTATGGTCTTTTATTATGTATTAAAATAATACATAGAGGTTTTAATCCTCGTCAGTAGGCTCCTTAGTTTGTGCAATGGCTCCACTATTATCACAATAGATATCCATCAGACTAGAAGTACTAGAAATCACACCCAGTTCAGAAATAAACTTCCTTATCCAAATTGCTTCCTTTGCGTCTTCGGAAGCCGCAATATACTCAGCCTCCATTGTAGAATCAACAACCGTCCCTTCCTTGGAACGTTTCCAACTCACTGCTCATCCATTAAGACCAAACACAAACCCAGATTGCATTAAAAAAATATCTTTGTCGGTTTGGAAGCTAGCATCAGTGTAACCATTTACAAACAGCTTTTCCTCACCTCCATAAAAAAGGAACACATCCTTAGTCCTTCTCAAGTACTTCAAGATGTTCTAAACTGCTATCCAATGACCTTCACCTAGATCTAATTGATATCTGCTCGTAAGACTTAGAGTATACGATACATTTGGGTGTGTACAAAGAATGACATACATGATTGATCCAATAGTAGAACCATATGTAATTTTACTCATTCTGTCTCGCTCATCAGGTGTAGAAGGACACCGACTCTTGCTAAGACTAATGTCATGTAACACGGGCAAAAAACTCTTATTGAAATATTGCATGTTAAACTGCTTTAACACCTTATTAATGTACGTATCTTGGCTTAATCCAGTTAGCCTCTTAGATCTATCCCTATAGATCCTTATGCTAAAAAAATACGCTACATCTCCTAAGTATTTCGTAGAGAAACTATTTCTTAATAAAGCTTTAACATATTCAACCATAGGAATATCACTACCGATCAACAATATGCCATCCATGTATAAGATCAAAAAAAATAAGTGTGCTCCCACTAACCTTTTTGTAAATACAAGGTTCTTCTTCATTCTTGATGAAGCCAAACCCTTTGACTACTTCATCAAAATGAATATTCCAACTCTGAGATGCTTGCTTCAATCCATAAATGGATTTATAAAGCTTGCATATCTTCCTGGCCTTCTGTGGATCGACAACACATTCATGTTGCGTCATGTACACATCCTCACTTAGGTTTCCATTTAGAAAGTCGTTTTGACATCTATTTTCCATATCTCATAATTGAAATATGCAATAATAGCTAGAATGATCTGGATAGACTTGAGCACAGCGACGGCTGAGAAGGTCTCATCATAGTCAACACCTTTAATTTGTTTAAAACCATTTGTCACCAATCGTGCTTTAGGAATGTGAACATTTCCATCTATATCTATCTTTTTTCTTAAAGACACGCGTGCACTTAATGGTTTTAACACCATCAGGTGGATCAACCAAGTTCCAAACTTGATCGTCATACATGGATTCTACCTCGGATCTCATGGCTCCAATCCATTTCTCAGAGTCTGAGCTCATCATTACTTCCTCATAAGTCTTAAGCTCATCATTATTTAATAATAAAATGACATGCCCCAGATATACGTGGGGCTGATGCATCTTCTACATGTTCTACAACATTTTGTTCATCCTGTAGATATTCAGTAGGAGCTAAAATATTTTTATATATTTCTCGAATTTCTTCGAGTTGCACCTTGCTCTCACTAACTCCTTTTGAAAGAAATTCTTTCTCCAAAGAGACCATTTCGGGAAACAAACAATTTATTTTTATCCCGCTTATAAAAGTAATATTCTTTAGTTTCCTTAGGATACCCCCAAAAGAAGCATTTATCTGACTCGGGTGTGAGCTTATCAGACGTCAAACGTTTTCATATGCCTCATAACCTCATATTTTGAGAAAAGACAATTCAGAACACTTCCCAATCCATATTGCATATGGTGTCCTCTCTGTCGCTTTTGATGGAACCATGTTTAATGTGAAAGCAGTTGTTTCTAGAGCATATCCCCACAAGTACAACGGAAGATCAGATTGGCTCATCATTGATTGAACCGTATCCAACAATGTCCGGTTCCATCATTCAGACACCCCATTCCATCGAGGTATTCCTAGCGAAGTTAGTTGTGGAACAATTTCACATTGTTTTAGATGATCATCAAACTCATGGCTCAAATATTCACCTCCACAATCTTATCATAGAAATTTAATTGTCTTTCTAAGTTGATTTTGTATCTCATTCTGAAATTCCTTGAACCCTTCAAAGGATTCAAACTTATGCCTTAGTAAGTAGATGTAACCATATCTACTAGAGTCACCAGTAAAAGTTATGAAGTACTAAAAACCACCTCTGGCTGTTAAGCTCATTGGTCCACATACATCCGTATGTACAAGGGTCAATAAGTCATTTCCCCTCTCACTTAAACCCGTGAAAGGCGTATTTGTCATTTTGCCAAGTAAACAAGATTCACATTTATCAAATGATTCAAAATCAAATGAATTTAGAAGACCATCTTTATGGAGCTTCATCATGCACTTCTCATTTATATGATCTAAACGACCATACCAAAGAAAAGTGGGATTCAAATCATTAGGTCGAAGCCTCTTAGCATTAATGTTATAGACATGCACATCTTCAAGATTCAAACCATATAATCCATTCACCAATGGAGCATGGCTATGAAGCATATCATTGAAATAAATTGAATAATAATTGTTCTTTATTCTGAACTCATAACCTTCTTCTCCTAAACATGAAGCAGAAATACAGTTTTTTGCTTAAGGTAGGAATATAATAATTATTATTTAATTACAAAACTAATTCTGAAGGTAAAGATAATAGTAGAGTGCCAACAACCAAAGCAATAACTCTTGCTCCATTGCCCATGCGAAGATCAACCTCGCCTCTCGCTAAACTTCTACTCCTTATCAGTCCCTACATCGAATTGTAAATCTAAGCAACTGGTCTGGTATCAAATACCCAAGAACATATAGGAGAAGTAGCAAGATTAATTTCTATAACATTTATACCTGAACTAGAAATCTTACTTCCTTTGTTCTTTTTCGGCTCTGACAAGTACTTCTTACAATTCTTCTTCCAATGTCCAGTCCAGGACAATGGTAGCATTCAGTGTTAGGCTTAGGGCCTAGTGTAAGATCGAGGAGGCCGACTAGAGGGGGGTGAATAGGCGTTTTAAAAACTTCTTTGGCTAAAACCAATTTATAATGCGAAAACTAAAACAAATACGGTTTTGCACAATTAAAGCCTAACACAACTAGGTTCAACGAAGTGCACCAACAATATGAGACTATATAAATGATAGCAATCATGCACATACAATTAAGCAATTTAAATACAAGTAATGTAAATTGCACAAGTAAACAAACCACAAGTGACACGACGATGTTTTTCTGTGGTGATCGGAGACTTGCCGGTCTCCCCTAATCCACGTTGAGGCAAGCCCAAACTAATTGGACCGGCTCCACGAATTGAGCACCCGCCTCCGAGGTAAGTCCAACCACTTGGACCGGTTCCAAATCGAACTAACACCTCGCTCCACTAGGGTTGCTCTTTCCTTCACTCCGGAGATGGCGAGCACCACACCACTCACAAACCGCCCGGGTCTTCTCACAATCTTCTTTGAGAAGCTCACCGGCGCAACGACGCCACCACGCCGTCTAGGTGTCGGCAAATACCAAGAGTAACAAGTCTCCAACGCTCACTTGAACCAATCAAGTGTCTAAGCTCAAATGGATACGAAATCCACTACCTAAGGCAACACATGCACTTAGAGTTTGCTCTCTAACCTCACTAAGTGCAACACATGCACAATAGAGAATGAGAGGCTTGCTCTTTGCTCAAAGGAATATCTAGGGGCACCAGCACACAACCAACAGCCTCTCCCAACCGGCCAAGGTGGCTTTATATAGCCCACACTCAAAAACTAGCCATTGGGGGAAGATTCCAAAGGCTCTGGAAGAAATCGGTCAGACCGCCATGTAATGGTCGGTCTGATCACCCTTAGCTCCAACGGCTATAAAACTAGCCGTTGAGCTCACGGCTGGTCTGACCGCCATATAATGGCCGGTCAGACCGCCCACCGGTCAGACCGCCCAATAGACGCCGGTCTGACCGCTCCAGAAAACTTCACAGAAATGGCTAAGGACCAGAAAGCATCCCTTCTGGAAAACTTAAACCGCCACACAAAAATCGGAACAACCGCACATTGGTTGAACCGAAAATAAGCGCGGTTCAACCGCACAGCCTTTGCTGTGATAGCGGCCGGTCAGACCGCCATTACAGACCGCCAGCAGCAAACAAAAGTGCATTTTGATTTTTCCCATCAACTCAAATTGCAAAAACACATTTTGCTAATTTGATGCAAGATGCACACAAGGTTAAAGACAAGACTCTCAACAAGTTGCAAAACACATTTGCCAACTTTTAGAATCTATGTCTCAAAACGCATTCCGCTTCAACTCAATTTGCAAAACACATTTTCTAAATTGACGCGCGATGCAAACAAGGATTCAAGTGAGATTTTCAACAAGTTGCAAAATACATTTGCCAACTTATAGAATCACACTACAAGGAATAAGGTACATGGACTTACACCATTTGCAAACCACATTCGCAAACGTAAGTCACATGCTACAAGGATTATCCATGAGCCACAACTATTTGCAAAACACATTTACTAATATTGGCAACATGTTAAGATGAGCTTAGAGCAAACACAATGAGCTATTAACACATGACTGTCTCAAGCTACTAGTAAAAGACCCCTCTTAATAGTACGGCAACCTATACTAGCAATCCGGTCTTCCAACCAAATACCAAGACCGGTAAAAGACTAGGAACACATCCTTAGCCCTAGCTAGTTATACCTTTGCCTTGTGCAACCACTTGAAGCTTGATGACGCACATACTTGCTTCAACTCCGGGTTCTTGACTTGATACGCATCAACTCATGATGCATCCTTCACTCCAAACTCTTGACTTCAATATCATCAACACATGATGATCTTCTAGAGTCTCCAACTATAGAACTCAACCTATTCATCCAACTCATGGAAGGTGTTAGTTCTATAATATGATTATCATTAATTACCACGACATACCATTAACTCATAATGGTGGGACAAGATACCACAATCTTTCCCTCTTTGGTAATTGATGATAATCACTTCAATTGCAAGTAATTGAATGTAGATTGGTATGAGTATATAGGCACTACACAAATTGTATATACTCATAGGATATATGAGCACACAAGTCTCATATACACACATGAATATATTAACTACACAAGTTAGATATATTCAAGGATATGTGAGAGCACATGAACTACACAAGTTATGTTTTACTCACATATAAGTATACTTAGACTACACAAGTCTTATATACTCATATGAATATATTAACTATGCAAGTTAAATATATTCACAGGATATGTTTCAAAGTAAAGATCCCAAATATGTGGAAACAGGAATATGGATCAATACTAATGAAACATCAAAATACAGAATGAACTCCCCCTATATGTAGTAAGAACATATGCACATATTTAGGTTAATTCTTTTGGTGAAGTTCAACCTATATTTTGGATCCGAGGAATGCAACAGGGTATAAGAATACAAAGTAGAATGCATACCTCTTTTATTCTTTATATCCAAACGAGACTAATCATGAAATATAACAATAAGAGAGTTAGTCTCACAAATAGATTTGTCATTATAAATGCATACCTGTTTGGATTTTCCTTTTGTTTATCCAATGAATTTGATTTGTCATTAATCACATACATGCCTTCATGATTATCACCTTTATATCCACTTGAGACTAAAACAATAAGTGTATCAATGAACATGTTAGTCTCATAAATGCATTTGTCATTAATCACCAAAACACTCCATTAACATATAATGGCGGGCTAGATTCTTCACCTAGCTTGAGCTTGGCCTTAAGACTCGTGAACTCATCTTGAGTCTTGCATGTGCTCTTTCCCTTGCCTCAAGACTTACCCTTCTTTTTGAAGCTAGTAGTCTTTTGAACCATCATCACATGATTAGAGCTCTTTTATATGCTCTCCTTGATACGCTTAAGAATGTCATGCAACTCGGTCAATGACTTATCCATGCCATTCATATAAAAATTCAAGATGACTGGCTCAAAGCTCGTAGGGAGCGATTGGAGAATCACATCCTTAGCCAACTATTGGCTAAGGGAAAAATCAAGCTTTTCTAAGCTCTCAATATGGCAATCATTTTGATCACATGAGGACTGATTGGGCTACCTTCTGACAGCCTGCAAGAAAATAATGCCTTAGATGTATTGTACCTCTCTGCTCTTCCCTGATCCTGAAAAACATGCATTTCAGACCTAGAATCATATTGTGGGCATATGTGGTCTCATATTGCTTCTGAAACTCAGAACTCATGGTGGCAAGCATAAGGCAGTGTACATCAATTGCGTCATTGTAATGCTTCTCATAAGCATTCTTTTCAGCATGAGTAGTATCTCCATTTGGTTCATCGGGATAAGGATCCTCTAGAACATATTCATTCTTTTCTTGCTTGAGAACAATTCTCAGATTGCGAAACTAGTCAATGAAGTTTGTTCTATTCAGTTTTTCTTTCTCAAGAATATATCACAAGTTAAAAGTGGGTGCGGAGGAAGTACTAGATGCCATTATGTACAACAGAAAATATGTATACGAAATAATTTAGTAATGTGTTTATGTAAAATCATCTATTAAACAATTTAACAAAGATACTCGCACTATATGTTTTAAACCAAATTTCCCTCTAACTACATATAGTGGGTTCAAGATCCACATTTCACTAAGTCCTAGCTGTTGAAGTATTGAGTTGTATGCATCAACCAGTTCACCCAAAAGCTTAAGTTGTTGAGGAAAGATGGGCAATTCACTTATACTTCACACTCCTCATGTGCAAGCTCCCTTTGGCCTAAGATGTGAATTAGAAATGGGCTACAATTATTATTTTTAATTGCACCAGCTGGGTCTTGAACTCAATACCTCTCGACTTTGATACCATATTGAGTTTCATGCACCAGCCAATTCACCCCAAATCTTAAGCTAATGAGCAAAGGTTGATAATATACTTTAACACTAGCGATGTAGGTATGCAACCCCTTGCTAATCGTATCTCATAAGACTCTTGTTTGTTGGGTGACATCAATATGCCCCAGTTACCAACACTATGCCCCAAAACCCAAAACCTTTTTCATAGCTTTGTTAAGTTAAACCAACACTATGCACGTGATTGTCCGACACCCGCCCCATATTATTATGATAGTTAATAGCATCCTACTTTCGCAGACCTACCAATTAACGATCAAAACAATTATAGGTGCAATAATTGGAAATGCATCATGTTTTACTTAATTTTTCTTGAGGGATACTATTCTATCATGTCAAAAGTGTCTAATGACAAAAAATCTAAACAATAGCATAACAAGAACGTAGATAAACTTTCACAGATAATCACATTAATATGTGTGATAGTAAGACTTCTAACATGGCCATCTCTATCACCATGCTTTTTGTCCACCAAGTCATCATGCTTGAGGTCATCATCTTCATCTACTAAGATATTACTCATAATAGCAAGTAATGAATTACATATGAGAATATCAAGCATCACATGTTGGCAAGCAAGTCGTTATATAATAATATGTAGCCCCATGGCTATAATTCAACACGGCGCGCAGGCCATAAAAAACCATACATGCATCACATACACAATGGGTCATACTATTCACATCAACACCTACAAAAAAGAGTTATGCATATAATCCAATTCTATCGGGCGATGTAAACACATAATACTATATAGTGGGCGGGGTTCAAAGGGGCAGCACCCTTGGGAAATTTTTTTGGGACATGAATCTAATTCATGAGATCACGCCTGGAAAATTCATCAGATTAATCACATTAACCCAATTTGGAACCTACCTGATCAGCATGTTTTTCCATTTATCAATCACATTGATCAGCGCATGAGGTTTTCAAAAAGAATAGCAAGCCACAAAAATCGATATGTTGGCTCCATATGGCTACGCATCGCAGTTTACCCCGATGGCGGAATCCCGTCCGATAGGGGTATTGTGCAATGCGACCGTGAACAAGTGTAGCTAATCATACGGTGCTATCAACTCATACCTCCCACGAACACATTTACTATCGCCGAAGCCGATTGATTTCATCAACCAGTGCCTGAACCAATCCATCCATATGAATTGATTTAGGTTACCATGAGAACAACAATAGATCCAATTTACTACTACCACATATCAATTATATGTGACCAATCTAGATCAAACACTACACAAGATGGCTCTAATATAACTGTTGGGACACAGGTAGGCTACACTAGCGCGTAATAAAAATTTCTACCGCATAAACCAGGAAGCCATACGAGTAACAGATCATAGATCATTACCAATAGACGCGTAGTACAACGGAAGAAGAGTTGGAGCAATCCGGTCCAACGTCATGCGCGTCGATGTAGTGGAAGTAGTCGATCATTCAACGTCCTTGGCTGTCGATAGTCTCCTCCAGTAGCCCCTCATGTTCCTTATGTACATTGCGGACCGTCCTCGATCAGTGCAGCAGCGATCACAATAGCACCTCTACGGTATCAACACGTCTAGGGGTGGAACGTCGTGCGCCGGTGTGCTAGCACCAACGTGAATGACATGACCTTCGTGGAGGAGGTGGCTAGGGTTTCGGTAGATGATACAACATCATCCCAAAAGTCCTCACACCTCCTCTTATAAAGAGCCCCTAACGGATCCCTACGTTAGAAACACATTAGGACTCTTAACCATGTACGGCTTATAATCCGATTTAAGTCTCCAATGGATCCAATCCGAACTAGTTTGTTTGAACCCATTAAGTGTGTGACCCTGTAGGTTCATGCATAATCGGCAGTGACCCGGAAACTCCTTTCCAATCCACAAGTCGGTAGTGATTCCTAGCAGGACATAGCAACTTTCGAATACACGTAAATATCATATCGGACGGACCTTTATAAAGCTCATGTGTTGATCCCCTTGCCTCACGATATCAGATCTAACTGAAAGCGAGATGTGTGACATCCTATGATAGCTCGATCCTTCACTCGATCTTGCAGTAGATTACTTAGCTGTAGTTGATTCTCAACCATATTCGGCATTGCTATGCACTTCCTTAATCTAACCACATCGAGGAGCCCAGAAATATCTCTCTCGTTAAAGAGGAGAGGCAAATTCCATTTTGATCACTTACATTCCTCCACATACCCATTTACAGAGTAGCATTTGGTAACCCCTAAGTGAACTATTATACATGTAGAAAATCATAATGACCTTAGGTCTAAGAATCCCACATGCACTATGTATGAGACTAATTGATGGCACTTAAGAATATAACAATTCTCGCAGTGACTCAAGGCGGGTCAATACAACACTATATTCTCCAGCATATGTCCATATTATTGATTTAATATCTCATATCCATGATCCGTGAAATGTGATCATCAGTCAATACATGTGCTCATAAGTGTCCCACCCGATGATATAAGATTAGGGATATTTAGAATGACATCATAAACATAGATAGAGAGTTTTACGAACAAGTCATATATTTGTCGATCAATATAAATGATATTTCATTGAAGGGATGGAAAAATACATTATTCAAAAATTCATAAACATAGAAGCGATACAATTATGTCCATGTTTGCCTCTAGAATGTATCACTAACACCGTGATATGATGAGAACACGAGCCTTTGGTACAGTGACTAACTACAGTCATGCAGTCCCCAGTTCTTGCTGTTCAGAAAACTGCCCTGCCGTGTCCGAGAGCAAAATTTAGTACTGCATACAGTATTTTTATGAATAGTGGCCGAACCTGAACGATTGTTTATTCTACAGTGTCAAGCTATTTGTTTGTATCCTCTTGTGATCAGCAGTGATCTAGCTGCGAGTGTGTATCTAACTGATGGAAATGAAAAGGCTGCATCTTATATGCATTAGTAGTAATGTGAAGTTCTGAACTCTGAAGGGAAAACGAGATGTGGGCGATTCTGTAATGTGGGTACAACCTTAGATTCCTACTAAACGCAATTCATTCCCATGGCCAATATTCGGGATCCGGATCATGCAAATGACACTGTAGCAAAACACTGTATCAAAATTACTTTAGCGCTTGATCCCGGCCTTCTTCTTTGATCGGACGGTGGAGACTCTGCATTTACTGCAGTAATGCAAAGATCCCATTCCATCCGTCTGCCGACTCTGGGGCAATCACCATGCTTCGAGAACGATTCCTGTCCACTCCTGCCTTTACACCATAAGCCATCCTTCTTTCTCTGCAAGAGCTATCTGATCTAGATCTTTCTCTGCAAGAGCTATCTGATCTAGATTTCTTCTTCTTTTTCAAACAAGCATTTGATCTAGATAAGCCTAGCATTTCATATCTCATGCTGCAACAAGCCTGTGAGGTGGGAAGAGCAATGCGCTTAACATGGCTAGTAGGACCACATGCAGAGAATACAGCCCAGTGGCATACATTATGCAGAAGACAACAAAGAGGCCTCTGAAAGTCTGAATTGTGGTGATGAATGAAGAACAAAGCATGTCTGCCTGCTCATCTTTTTCAGCATAAGAAACAAACATCCGTGGATGAGCAGACCAGGGAGACAATTTGGATCTGATGCTTGAGATCTTCAAAATTGCGGCTGGCATTGCACATTTGTACGAACTTTTTATTATTATTTAACCTTTTTTTAAATTTTATTTTAAAGTTAACCTCCCGCGCACTTTATTTCCAATTCTAACCCCTTTGGTCACGCCATCACCCTTGTCGTGACAAAATAATACTGTCACGCGCCAGGATAAATCCTCAAAATAGCACTTTTTGTCACGCCACTGGTTGTGGCGTGACCAAACAATACTGTCACGCTACGGGTAGTGATATGACAAGAGATTGTCTAGATACAGGCTGGCATGACAGTGTTGTTTGATCACGCCATGGGTGGTGGCGTGATCAAAGAGGTCAGAATTGGAAATAAAGTGCGCGGGAAGTTAATTTTAAAATAAAATTTTAAAAAAGATTAAATAAAAAAACGCTCCATTTGTACTACTCCAGGCCATTCTCTTTATTAGTTGAAGTTTTTTTTTTTGCAATCGATATTAGTTAAAGTAATTGAAGATGTTCTCACCTGCTTCATGTCAAAAAGGTCCAGTCGTTAATACAGTATTATCACTATGAGTTAGCATTACTTTCCAACTAAACAGTACTTTTACCCAATGAGAGTCCAATAAATATCTACTACTACCTCTTGAGCTACATGGCTCACTGGCATAGTACTATCCAACTAGGCCTGGCTATTGCTGCTGTTATTGTATCACAAGCTTGGTCCCCAAGGACATGGTGAGCTGGAGGAGTTAGCAGCATTGACTTGCATTAGCGTAAGGTTAGGCAAATATTGACATCATCCTGACTTTGGTCCCCTTGTGCCTCACCACCTGCTCAAGTCTGACCTGAGGTGAGCCCACTTGTCACTTATCACTTTTCACTTGGTTATAGGATAAATTTGCTAAATAGCACTGTTAGTCACGCCATTAGTCGTGACGTGATCAAACAATATTGTCACGCCACGGGTGGTGGCGTGACAAGAGCTTCCCTCAAATACGAGCTAGCGTGACAGCGTTGTTTTGTCATACCATGAGTGATGGCGCGACCAAAGGGGTTAGAATTGAAAATAAAGTTCGTCGGGGGTTATCTTTAAAATAAAAATTAAAAAAAGGGTTAATTAGTTAAAAAAAAGTCTCTGAGATGAGATTGCAACTCGTCTTTTCCTTTAATTGCATCCTGACTTTTTTTTGGAAGGAGCACGCTGACTAATTGCTTCCTTCGTGTGTTGTTTCTTCTAATGTTGTGTGATAAATAGGTTTGTCTGCACCTCAGCACTATGCATTCAGTTAGATTGTGAATTGTGGCCAACTCCCTGACCCATTTATCAAAGAATTGGTTGCTGGATTTTATTTTGTTAGTACTATGACTTCTACCTTTCAATTAAAGAGCATTCAAAGTTTTATCAGGACAGATGACTTAAACCATATGGTTCCTACCATCCAGGGTTTCATATAATAACTGGCTGAACATGGAGTACATGCATCATTTTTTCTTCCATGAAAACCTAGTAGCGAACTATCTTTTTTAAAAAAACATCGTACTAGTAGTTGCTTTATTAGTTAGTTCAAGAATCCTAATCGACTATGCACTTCTTTTCTCTCTTTTCGTTTTTCCTTTGGGCCTGTACTAGCTACCCCTTACTGTTCAAGCCGTGCATCGATCAATGGACGAATGAGCTCAAACTTTCGCTTTTGATCACCAGATCTTGGATCAGACAACATGATCGATCTGATGAAAACTTTTTCCAATTCTGCAATTCATCGTCGAGGGTATCTAGATACAAGTCATCATCGAAGTTTCTTTATTGTCCTGCCGGTTTCTTTCTTTGTTGCTCACCTTTTTCCTCGTGTAGCAAGAAACAGCTTACGTTGTTACTCGTTAGATGAGTTTTTTTGGGCTCATTTAGCCTCTTTTTAAAAATGAAATAACAAAAAATTAGCTCTCCCACGAACTAAATGACAAAAATGGTATCCATACCATGCAAAATCGCCGCAGAAAGCCGTAGCTGATTGGGACCGTGGCAGACCACATGCTGCAAACTAGGAGCGCGGCACATCGCCTACTGCGGTTTGGGATTGCGGCACGTGGCATGCCACGGTCCGGACCAAAAGACACATGGCTTTTCGTGATAATTTCGCACGGTAAAGATGTCATTTTTGTTATTTCATTCGCGGGGACTCCTCGTAACTCGTAAGGGAGCCACCACGGCACACACAATTACGCAGCTACTATGACTTGTTCATCGAATCCCGTCAATTGGAAGCCAATGCATATGCATGATTTCTCATTAGACTCGTACAGGCAAGTTAAACACCATCTGTGGATATTTCGAAGAGCCAAAAGCATGCAAATGAAATGAAGCAAAAGAGACCTCTATCACTAGTGGATCGAAACCCTTTCCGCCCGTAGATTGATTCTTGTTTGATCACTCCCGCGCAGTTACTAGATTGCTGATTTGCTTGGTTGCTTCTGAGAAGAAGCAAGTCATCGACTAAATTGCATCCATCAGGCACCTGTCAAAATAATCTGGGCTCTCCTTTTCTGACTTTTTTTGCAAGTTCAATGCATTGCGCACGTACAGTAAGCCACTGATAAGTCGATTTATTCCTTGGAACCAGTAGGCGATCACAGAGCACAATAATTAAATTGGTCACTCTGAAGCCAGAACTCTGAAACTTTTTCGCCGGGCAAGATGACAGATGGAAGCCACTCGCTTGTAGAAGAGAGCTGACTGCGAAAAGGAAGGCTGATCATGGTGAGGCAGGAGGAGATATGGGGCCTGATCGATGTAAGCACTAGCAAATGGCCATGTTTGTTACACCTGACATCATGGAATAGATCGGCAGATGAGGTCATGGTGACTTTACCCCAGCAAGGCACCTGAGGGCTGAAGGTAAACTAGACATGGCCAAGAGCGACTCTTGTCTTGTAGCCTTGTTCATAAAAACTAATTGTGACCTAGCTGTCTTCAACTCTTTTCTTCTTTAATGCAATGACGCGTACAACTTTTGCGTGTTCTGTAAAAAACTACTTGTGACTGTATCAATAGGTTAAAGACCAACACATACTGTTGGAATTAATAGGCTCCGGCCCACTCCTTTATTAATAATTTCTAGAAAAATCTCAAGTTGGCATGTGGAATACTTTAGTATTATATTGCTAGCCAAGGTGGAGAGACACCACCTTATACGGTGGGGCGTGTCTAACTTTGGTAAAACAAGAGAAAGGAGGAATATATGTGTGCACTCGCTCACCTCGCCACCTTGCCAAGGTGCACGACATGTGCGTGAATAGTACGGTCGTTCTGGGTTCGACCGTAGGTCCAGACGCAACTTTCTTTTGCAATTTTGTTTTGCCATGCAATCCTGTTAGGATGGCAAGAAACGCTCTGATCACGCGGCTTTAACTGTGAATTAATTGCGATTAATGAGCCTTCCGTCTTTGAAAAATCTGATTGTGGTTTCCTAATCTTAGCGCGATTTCCTTCTGTGGTCTTTGAAAAGGAACTCTGTCTGTCTTCTCGCTGGATAAAAAAAATCACATCCGTGCGAGTTGAACTGTTCTCGCACGCTATGCTATTAAGAGCTACTCCGTTCCTACGCCCGGCGTGCACCGGTAGTGGGGAGAGCAGGTATCCGGAACCGTCGTTCTTGCGATCCTGTACGGGAGAGGGCGAATCAGGTTTTTTGGAAGCGACTTCGCGACTGCTCGCCGTTCTCTGCATCTTCTTCATCGACGACATCCTCTGCTTCGTCTCTATGACACTCTTCGCTTCGCATCGGTAACATCTAGTACTCCGCACTTACTTCTAATTGTCAGTATGAATATATACGTTATGTTGTCCATATTGCTTATCGTTCTAGTTTATTATGTTATCCATATTGCTTATCGTTCTAGTTTATCTTCCGGATATGTTTAGTGATCATACTATTTCTATAGTCATAATTTATTTACGAAATTATGTAATTACTAAAGTGCTAAATAATATAACACATACATGTCTCCTTATCCCATAGCATATTGCATGGGTAATCCTGATATGCCTATCAGCCGTTTGCCATAACCATAACAAGCTCCGACATCGCTAACCCCGACTGCTCGCCCTATCGTATCACTTTCCGATCTGACCTCCTCCTGACACAATACGAGGAACCATGCACTTAAGCAGACACTAGCCTGATAGACCAGCCCACAAATTGGCCCAGTCTCATCTCGAACCACGCCAATGTGGGCCGCAGCGGCGGATGGGGTCGAGGAGGCGGCGGGGTAAAGGAACCAAGGATAATATGGGTCGTCGTGCGTGGGCCGTCTGTAATTGCGGGATGCTTAGCTGCTGCACGTTGACTCGGTCGGATGCACGCTGGCCGTTCCTGGGTATCAACACGGCGTAACGGTTTCCGAAATGGCAAAAATGGATCCTGTTACCAAAATCCGATGTGGCTGCTGATGCAGCGAAAATCACATTAGTGAGATCCGCATCATCAAGATCGTCCTCTAAAATTATCTTAGGTGTAAATTAATCTGGTTTGATAAATTTAAGGTGTTAAATACCCGATTATACAGTTAATGGTGTTAAATGGTTTTTGTTAAAGTTTAAGAGTGTAAGAGGAATCTGGTTTGATAAATTTAGGGTGTTAAATACCTGATTATATAGTTAATGGTGTTAAATTGTTTTTTTAGTTTAAGAGTGTAAGAGGACTTACTTCCCTAACTTTCAAGAGGTATATGTTGAGATTTTGATAGTGTCACGTTGCTGACTCGTAGATCAATCCATAACACAAGCAATCACATCAACACAGTAGGGACAAGATGAACACAAGTGTATGTGAGAAAGGGTGAAGCTCTTTCATTCATCATCATCTCTCAATACATAGAAGGGTCCTATATATAAACCTACATGAGTGGACCCTTTACAGGGGTATTCCGATGTTTTGCCCAGTTTCTTAGCAGTACTAGTAGATCGGACTCTTGATGGCATTGACATGCCTCGGCTGGTGTTGATGGGACTGAAGAAGTGGTAGTAGGGCACACATTTTGTTAAAACTAGGAGGGTGCCCGTGCGTTACAACGGAACCCTAAAAGAGAATGATACATATCAGTAAACAGGATCCTAAACCGCACATAAATATCAATTTCTTTCACACATATAAATAGAAACATTAACTCCGCATATTGTATCACTACTACTACTACTACTACTACTCGGAAATTCAAATTTTGACCTCATAGATTGTTTACTTTTGGAAGTTGATGATGATGTTGACTCCCCCCCACCCACCCAGGCGTGCTGCCCATTTCCAGTTATTGCCGACCGACAAGGAAGAGGGGTACACGTCGACAGCCATCTTCTTCCACTCTCAACCCAAGCAGCGACTCGATTTTCATGGCCATTGACCTCTGCAGCCCTCGCCAGGCACATCGCGGCAAGGAGGTGTGAGGCTAGGGGAGGAGACGGTGACGGCATCGCAGTGGTAAGCGAGGAGGAGGCAGCGATGCTTGCTTAGCCGGTGCAGAGGAGGAGGCGACGATGCTTGCTCAGCCAGCACAGAGCAGGAGGCGGTGACGACACAGGGAGGAGAGGACAGGTGGGATAGATGTAACATCCCGGTTTTTCTAAGTCTTTTTGAAGTTTTCAAAATAAAAAGAACCATTTGGTTTTGATGAAATTTCAAAAGCTTAACTTGAGATTTTGGAATCAAGGTGTTTAAAATGACTGAATCAAACTTCAACTAATCCAAAGTTGGTTTCTTTTGGAGTTCGTTGGCGTTCTCTGGTGTTGTTCTTCCCCTTCCTCTGTTCGCTCCGTGCTCCCCTCGACCCCGCTCTTTCTCCTCCCTTTGTTTGGATCCGAGGGTCCAGACCTCCTTTCGTTTGGATTTAAGGGTCCAGACCTCTTTTCGTTTGGATTTGAGGGTCCAGACCTCCTTTCATTTGGATCTAGGGGTCCAGACCTCTTTTCGTTTGGATCTGAGGGTCCAGACCTCCTTTCATTTGGATCCAGGGGTTCAGACCTCCTTTCGTTTGGATCTGAGGGTCCAGACCTTCTTTTTTTTTGGATTTGAGGGCCCAGACCTCCCTTCGTTTGGATCTGAGGGTCCAGACCTCCCTTCGTTTGGATCTGAGGGTCCAGACCTCCTTTTATTTGGATCTGAGGGTCCATACCTTCTTTTGTTTGGATCCGAGGGTCCAGACCTCCCTTTGTTTGGATCTGAGGGTCCAGACCTCCCTTCGTTTGGATCTGAGGATCCAGACCTCCTTTCGTTTGGATCCGAGGGTTCAGACCTCCCTTGCGTTTGGACATCCCTCTCAGTGGAGACCTCTGGGTGGTCCTGGAGTTGGTCGTGACCTTCCTTTGGTCACGACCTCATCCTTTTTGTCGTGACTTTCCTTTGGTCACGACCACCCTCTTGGTCTTTTGCAAAGACCACCCTTTTGGTCTTTTTGTAAAGACCACCATCTTGGGTCGCGACCTCCCCTTGGAGTCGCGACCTCCCCTTTTTGTCCTTTAGTCGCGACCTCCCCTTGGAGTCGCGACCTACTCTTTTTGTCCTTTAGTCGCGACCCCCTTTGGAGTCGTTCAGTCGTGACCTCCCCTTTTGCCGTGACATCCCTTGGGTTAAAGACCACCCCCTGTGGTCAAGACCTCCCATTGATCACATGCACCCCTAGGTCACGTGAAACCCTTTGGGTCACGACCACCCTTTGGTCAAGACCCCCTCTTTGGTTTGACCACCCTTTTTAGCTTTGACTAGGCCCCACCTGTCAGCCTTGCTCACCTTCTTCTCCCGCTCATTGTGGCGCTGCTCTCGCCGGAGTTCTCGCACATTAAATGTCGTTGTATCGCATTAAATGCTACCGCCTTCGTAGAGCATGCCCCGTCTTATCCCCGGGCAGCTTTCTATGCACGTCTATACCGTGCTCTGTCCTGTCGCCACCTACCCTTGATCTCGTGTGCTTTAGAGTTTCTCAGCTGCTATTCCCATCCTCTCCGGCTATAAAGGGCTGAGCAGCCCTTTTATATCTCCTTTAGCCTTCTCCAACTTTCTTACTCTGCTCAGGCCTTCCTCCTCAGGACCTTCTCGTAGGACCTCCTCCTTGGAGCTTTTTAGTTCCTCGCTGTTGGTTTTAGTTTGGTTTGTTTAGAGTTTATTTGGTCTTTATTTGATTTGCTTCGTTTTCACGTGTAGATTTTGACGACTCAGGAGAGCCCGAGTACTTTGAGGAAGAAGACCCTCAAGATTTCGAGCAAGGTAAGTTACACCCTTGATCATATTGGACCCAGTATTTCAAATTATTTAAGTTTTGTTTCAAATTATTACTGCATGCTTATTTCAAATCAAGTAATTTAAATCCATGTTTTAACTGTATAGTTATTCCTAGTTTCTTTGTACACCCGAATTTGACTATTGAATCGATCACCCCTTGTCACTGTAGTAAGAGCTAGTTGGTACATTAGTATAAACTAGCATGTTTTAAAACTCTTTGCTTAGTCAAGCTTAGACCGAAATCTTGATTTGGGAGTTTTACTGCCAAAAGACCAATATTGTCTAAATGTTTTAATCCATGACACTGGGTTGTCGTGGTAGTTTGCAAATGTTTTTAAAAAGCAAAGGAAAAAGGAAAATTGGTTTGGACTTGTGTAAGATTGAGGAGGCCGACTAGAGGGGGGGTGAATAGGCGGTTTTAAAATCTTTTGGCTAAAACTGAGTTTTAATGCGCAATTGTAAATCAATTCGGTTTTGCACAATTAAAACCTAAATCAACTAGTCTTTACTAAGTGCACCAACAATATAAGTCTATTGATAATGATAGCAATCATACAAAGACATGTAAGCAATTTAATTATAGGAATGTAAATTGCACAAACTAAATCACTAGAGAGCAAACCACAATGACACAATGATGTTTTACCGTGGTGTTCGGAAGCTTGCCGGTCTCCCCTAATCCACGTTGAGGTAAGCCCAAATTAATTGGACCGGCTCCACGAATTAAGCCAAACACCTCGATTCCACTAGTGGTAGCTCTTTCCCGCTCCGAGTAGGTGAGCTCCAACCTTCACAACACGCCGGGCCTTCTCACAAGCTTCTTGAGAAGATCACCGGTCCACGACGCCTCCACGCTGTCTAGGTGTCGGCAAACACCAAGAGTAATAAGCCAAGCCCCTTGCTTGACTCTCACCACGTGCAACGAATGCACAAGCTAAAGTGGATACGAAATCCACCTCTAGATGCAACACATGCAACTAGAGACCTCTCTCCTTGCTCACAAGGTGCAACACATGCACAATTGAGAGGAGAAGCTCACACTAGCTCAAGAGAGTGAAATGGAATGCCAAAGGTTGCCCTCCAACCGGCCAAGGTGGGTATTTATAGCCCACACACAAAAACTAGCTGTTGAAGGAAAATCTGCTGAAAATCGAGGAAACCCGGTCGGAGCATAGGGCATAGGGCGGTCGGTCCGACCTCTGATTACTGCGGCTATAAAATAGCCGTTACATGCAATTCGGCCATCCGCCCTCACAGGTCCGATCGACTGGACCCCGTCGGTCCGGCCTTCCGGTGCAAGAAAACCAAAAATATGCCCTCTGGAAAATGTTGACCGGCCTTATAAGGGCGGTCATCCTGAGCATGTGGGCGGTCGACCGCAGTATGTGGGAGGTCATCCGGCCTGGATTTCAGCACAAAGCGACACTCGGAAAAACGGTCATAACTTTTGACTCCGATGTCGGAATTGAGTGATCTTGGACTCTATGGAAAGCTTATTCAGAGGGCTACACAACCCACCTATTTGATTTGATCTCAAATACATTTTATCAAATCAAAAGGCACAACTCCAAAGAGCTACTACCATGGTCTAAGTCCAAAGTATTAGCAACAAGCAATCTTAGACCATGCCAAGGGAAAATACATGAATCCCAACAATTTGCAAAACACATTTGCAAACTTAGATCATACCACAAGGAGTAGGTACATGGACTTCAACCATTTGCAAAACACATTTGCAAAGTATAGTCACATGCTACAAGGATTAAATGCATGAGCCTCGACTATTTGCAAAAAAACATTTGCAAATAATAGCATCATACCTCGGAGAGTTAGAGCAAG
The DNA here is from genome assembly GCA_036346405.1 of Phyllostachys edulis. Taxonomy (NCBI): domain Eukaryota; kingdom Viridiplantae; phylum Streptophyta; class Magnoliopsida; order Poales; family Poaceae; genus Phyllostachys; species Phyllostachys edulis. The sequence continues at coordinate 60,089,947 of CM070560.1, read as the reverse complement.
TGAGATTGAGCTATCAACACATGATGCGACTCAAGCTACTAGACAGGACCCCTCTTAATAGTACGGCAATCTATACTAGCAACCCGGTCTCTCAACCAAACACCGAGACCAGTAAAAGACTAGGAACACATCCTTAGCCCTAGCTAGTCATACCTTTGCCTTGTGCAACCACTTGAAGCTTGATGACGCACATCTTTGCTTCAAGTCCAGGTCATTGACTTGATATGCATCAACTCATGATGCATCATTCACTTGACTTCCATCAACACATGATGGGTCTTCTTTTGACTTGATGATCAACTCATGATCATCTCCTCTTCTTGAACTTGATACACATCAACACATGATGCATCCTTTATTTGACTTCCATCAACACATGATGGGTCTTCTTTTGACTTGATGATCAACTCATGATCATCTCCTCTTCTTGAACTTGATACACATCAACACATGATGCATCCTTTACTCCAAGCTCTTCAATATCATCAACACATGATGTTTTTCTTCACTTCGGTATCCTGACTTGAACATCATCAACACATGATGATTTTCTTCATCCCGAGTCTTGACTTGATGACAATCAACTCATGATGTCATCCAAAGTCTCCATCCTCATGGAACACAACCTATTCATCCAACTCATGAAAAATATTAGTTCCACAATGTGATTGTCATTAATTACCACAACATACCATTAACTTATAATGGTGGGACAAGATACCACAATCTTTCCCTCTTTGGTAATTGATGACAACCACTTCAATTACAAATAATTGAATGTAGATTGGTATGAGTATATATGAACTACACAAGTTGTATATACTCAAAGGATATATGAGCATGTATGAGCTACACAAGTCTCATATATTCATATGAATATATTAACTACACAAGTTATATATACTCAAGGATATGTTTCAAAGTAAAGATTCTTAATATATGTGGAAATGGGAATATGTATCAATACTAATGAAACCACAAAACATAGTGTGAACTCCCCCTAAATATGTGCATACACAAATGTGTAATAAAAACATATGTACATATTCAAGTTAGACTTTTGGTGGAATTCAACCTATATTTTGGATCCGAGGAATGCAACAATATATATAAATATAATGTAGAATGCATACCTCTTTGATTTTCACCTTTATATCCAATTTGAGACTAAGCAATAGGTATATCAATAAACATGTTAGTCTCACAATTAGATTTATCAAAATGAATGCATACCTGTTTGGATTTTTCCTTTTATATCCAAGCCGAGACTAAACAATAGATATATCAATAAGAGTGTTAGTCTCAAAAATAGATTTGTCATTAATAACCAAAACTCCATTAGCACATAATGGCGGGTCTAGATTCTTCAACTTGGATGAACTGGCTGTTTGGATGGGTGCATGTTCATGCACGGGATCGAGTCATTTCTATCATCGATGTCCAGCATTCTGTGGAAGTCGCCCAAGTCAGTTAAAGACTGGTCTTCGAGTGTATTTTGCCATGCCTCACCGTGTAACCACATGTCTCGTATGGGCGGGATCTGGCTAACTAATTTGCAATGTTCCACCGTGGCTGTTACATCCGGTTGTGTGGGTGTCTTGATGACCTACTTTTATTTATTCCCACCTAGCGCAAGAGGGGGCTATGAACTCGGCGGGTTTTCATTCGTCGGGGGCGAAACCTTAGCAAGGGGGAACTGCAGTGGAATGGCGCATTGTAAAGGCCTTGTCATGTGCTCTAGACCACTTACCTACGGTAGTGAGTGGTGGTATCGACAGATGCCAAACAAACTAGAGAAGTCGTGTCTTGTGGGTAAAGTTGTACACCTCTACAAAGTGTAAAACTGTTCGAATAACCGTGTCCGCTGTCAAGGACATGTTGGCAAAGCTACTCCAAGTTATATGTTGGTTTTGTTTTCAAAAGACCTCATTGAAATGGTTTTGGATGTCTATCCAAATGGGTTCGGGCAGAGAGCCTTGTGATAGGAGGGTATCCTTCACCACTCGTTGATGAATGTTATCCAACTATAAAATTGATTTAGAAAATGAATTATAGTTATTGTATAACTACTTTGGAACTTAGTACATGTAATTGGAAAGAAACTTGGCTTTATGCAAAGACAACCCTATAAGACCTCTATTGGGACATCCTTGTATGCATGCATTCAATCTGTTACTTGACGAGTGTGACTTGTGAGTACGGTTGTTGTGCTCACTCTTGCTTGACCTGTTTGAGCGGGAGAGGACATCTTCGATGAGCTAGAGAACCTCCAAGACGACTAGGCTGCGACCTCTAGACGATTACCTGTGGCGAATTGTGTGGGCCACTCCGCTTTTGTTCCGCTGTGTTTTGTTTGTCGGCTGTTAAGCCACCCTTGTAAACAACTCTGTTGTTATTTCGATAAAGTTGCGTTGATGGATGTTACCGCTTTGTTCACTGTGTGAGCTAGCTGTTGGTCCTTAGGACCAGCTTCACAGGACCTCCCTTCAAGGTGCTCCTGGGACAGGCGTTGGACCTCCCTGAGGCTCGGATCGCCACAATAGAGGACTGGTGTGGTGATGGAGAGGGCGGCGCGATGAGCCAGTGAGGATAGGTGGGAGAAGAGGGGAGAAGAGGATAGGTGGGAGAAGAGGGGAGATACCGAGGAAGAGGATGGGTAGCCGGGTGGGGTGGAAAGAGGAGATCGTGGGAGTAGGCCTTTTCGGTTTTCACAGAGACCGTGGGAGAGGAGCTGTGAGCTGGGCAAGGCACTGATGGTTTTAGAGAGAACCCATCCCACCCGGTCATGGGTCCACCTTCGGGCAGGTGGAATAGGAGAAGGAGCGAGCGTTTTTTTCATAGTGGGAGAGGAAGTGGGACGATTCGGAAAGGAGATGCAAAATTGGAGAGGTGGGATGCGGTTAGGACTTGATGCGGGAAGTGGGCGGTGATGATTTTCGCATAGAGAATCACGTCGGCGATTTTGGGACGAGGACTCGATTCAACGCGGTTGGGAGATGCAGAACGGAGAGAACACGCATGTGGGTGTGAGAGGCATTTGGGGGGGGGTAACTCTTTTAAGATAATATATTGATGGACTAAAAAAAGACCTTGTGCCTTATCTGCCCCGTTGCAGCAAGGTAGCAACTTCTTGTAGAGATGGGCGGGAAAATGCGAAAATTGGCGCCTTTGGCCGCCGCCCGCTACCGATGCCACGACCGACCTCGAAGACCTGCCCCTCGCTGAGATCCTCTGTAACACCTTGATTTTTGGAGCCTTTTTGAATTTTCAAAATAAAAAGAACCATTTTGTTTTGAGGAGAATTCAAAGCTTAACTTGAGAACTTCAGAATGGACTTCAACTAACTAAATCAAATTCCAACTAAAACTCTCTTTTGCCTTGTTGGGTTTGTTGGAGCTTTGGCGATTCCTCCCCTTCTGTGCTAGTTATGTCCTTCTCTGGTCCAGACCTCCTCTTGGTCTAGACCTCTCAAGTGCTTGGACCTCCCCTATGTCCCTTGAACCCTCTCATTCATTTGGACCTCCCCATGTCCTTCAGGACCTCCCTGTGTCCTTTAGGATCTCCCTCTCCTTCATTTGGACCTCTCCGTGCCCTTCAGGACCTCCCTGTGTCCTCTAGGACCTCCTCCTTGTTTATTTGGACCTCCCTTGCGTCTGTTCGAGCCTTCTGCTTGATCCTGACCTCTATCGCTTGTGTACCGTTCGATTTGTGTTAGACGGTTTGATCTTGGTGAGACGTTCAGATGGTCCAAACGTCCCACTCTCTCTGGGCCCTCAGATCTTTGGTGGACGGTCCGATCTGCAGAGGCGATCGGCCGGTCCGAACGTCCCAACCATTTTGGACCGCCCGATCCAGTTCGATGGTTGAGATCTAGCATTAGCTCTGGATGGTCCGAACGGCCCAATCACTGTGGTCCGTTCGATTGAAATCCAATGGCTCCCGCTTCTTATCTCACTATCGCTCACCTCCCTTTGGTTAGATCTGACCGTTAAGACCTCCCCATTGGAGATCTTAACCGTTCAGACCTCCCCTTTATTAGATCTGACCGTTAAGACCTCTCCTTTATTAGATCTGACCGTTAAGACCTCCCTTTTGGAGATCTTAACCGTTCAGACCTCCCCTTTGTTAGATCTGACCGTTAAGACCTCCCCTTTTGGAGATCTTAACCGTTCAGACCTCCCCTTTGTTAGATCTGACCGTTAAGACCTCCCCTTTGGAGATCTTAACCGTTCAGACCTCCTCTTTATTAGATCTGATCGTTAAGACCTCCCCTTTTGGAGATCTTAACCGTTCGCACCTCCCTTTGTTAGATCGTAGTTAAGACCTCCCTTTTGGAGATCTTAGCAGCTTCGACTCCCTTTGTTAGATCGACTGTTAAGACCTCCCCTTTTGAGATCTTAACCGTTCACCCCCCCCCCTTGTTAGATCTGACCGTTAAGACCTCCCATTTGGAGATCTTAACCGTTCAGACCTCTCCTTTATTCGAATCTAAGGGTCCCGACCTCCCTCTTGAGGATCTGACCGTCAGGACCTCCCCTTTGAGGATCTGACTGTCAGGACCTCCCCTTACCCCTACGCGATCTCCTCTAGGTCTCCGCAGGACCTCCCCTTGAGCTTTGACTAGCCCCATTTGTCAGTCACACCCATTTTCTTTATCCTTTGACCATATCCTTTGCACATGTGAGTCTCCCCGCATTTAATGCATGTTGTGTCGCATTAAATACTATCACATTTTGGCAGCACTGAGCTACCTTTTGTCATATCTTTTGCCAACTCCTATCATTTTCTTCACTTACTTTAGCAGCCCGAGAACCCATGGAAATCTGGTGGCTCTGGCTAGAAAAGCTTGGGCAGCCCTTTCTCTTCACCCTTTGCTCATTTCCACTCTTTGGCTCCTTCAGCAAGCTCTTGGACCTCCTCCAAAGCTCTCTGGACCTCCTCCCTTAAGGTCCGGACCTCCTCTAGCAAGCTCTTGGACCTCCTCCAAAGCTCTCTGGACCTCCTCCTTAAGCTCCGGACCTCCTCCAGCAAGCTCCTTGGACCTCCTCCAAACCGACCCAACCTTTCTGTTGGTTTATTTTAGTGTTCTATTGAGGTTTCTTTGCATCTTATTTGAGCTTGGTATTGAGTTGCTTTGGTTTCCTCGTGTAGATTGTGAAGATACTGAGGAGCAAGAGCTCTCCGCAAAAGAAGAAGACACCCGAGCCTTTGAGCAAGGCAAGTTACACTCTTGATCATATTGTACCCATTATTTTAATATATATATATATATATTCCATTTCAAATTTTAATTCATACTTACTTTTACTTAGCTACTTCAATACCTGCCTTCAAAGTTTAGTTATACACAGACCCCTTGTATGGCCACTGTTAACACTGAAATAAATCCGTTGTCTCCATAGGGAAAAACTGGTTGATACAATAGTATGAACCGGGATCATTTGAAAAACTTATTGCTTAGTCTTGTTTAGACCAAAAGCATTTGATTTGGGAAATTTTACCATCATGCCCAACTACTGTTTAAATGTTTTAGCCGTGACATTGGGTTGTCATGGAGTTTTGCCAAAAGGTTTATGAAAAGCAAACAAAAGGAAAACTGGTTTGGACTGGGGCGAATTGATTGCTTGGTTAGTGCATGTCCATGCACGAGCTTAATTTGGGTAGAGTTGAGGCTCAGGGTTTCTGTGGTTGTCGCCCTAATCACTTGAGGACCGGCCTTTGAGCGTTCCTTTGCTATGCCTATAATGGGCTATACCTCACCGTACAACCACATGTCTCCAGAATAGGGCGTGGGACCTGGCTGAATAATTTGCAAAGTTTCACCGCGGTTGTTCCACTTTGATGTGTGGGAGGTCTTTCATGGCCTATGGTCTTTTATAACCTATGTTTCCCACTAGCGTAAGAGAGGGCTTTTCCGGTGGGTTTCTATCCAAAGGAAGTGAATCCTTAGCGAGGAGGGGTTGCGGTGGAATGATGCATTGTAAAGGCCTTGTTATGAACTCTAGACCTCTTACCTTTAGCAGTGAGAGGTGGCATTGACGAATGCCAAACCAACTAGAGGAATCATGTCATGTGGGTAAAGTGTGCAACCTCTGCAGAGTAAACTATTCGAATAGCCGTGTCCACGGTCATGGACGTGCTGACAAAGATCACTCAAAGTTAGATATTGGTTTTGCTTTCAAAAGGTTTTGGATAAACTGTTTTTGGGATTTCTATCCCATGGTTTGGGCCGGGGGGGGGGGAGCCTTGTGACAGGAGGGTATCTTTCACCATTTGATGATGAATGTTATCCAACTGAAAAGCTGAATTTGGAAAATGAATTTTAGTTATCGTCAAGTCAAGGTTAAAGAGTAAAAGATGTATCATATGTTGATGTACATCAAGAACTTGAATAAAAGGAAATCATCGTGTGTCGATGATGTTCTAGAAGAGAAGATGATCATGAGTTGATCATCAAGTCAAAAGAATGCATCATGGGTTGATGCATGTCAAGACGATGACCCGGACTTGAAGTAAAGATGTGCGTCATCAAGCTTCAAGTGGTTGTGCAAGGCAAAGGTATGACTAGCTAGAGCTAAGGATTTGTTCCTAGTTTTTTACCGGTCTTGGTGTTTGGTTGGAAGACCGGATTGCTAGTATAGGTTGCCGTACTATTAAGAGGGGTCTTGATCAATAGCTTGAGTTAGTCATGTGTTGATAGCTCATTTGTGTTTGCTCTAGCTCCCTTTAGCATGATGCCAATATTTGCGAGTGTGTTTTGCAAATAGTTGAGGCTCATGTATAATCCTTATAGCATGTGACTTTAGTTTATGAATGTGTTTTGCAAATAGGTTTAGTCCATGTACCTTGTTCCTTGTGGTATTGATTCTAAAAGTCAGCAAATGTGTTTTGCAACTTGTTGAGAATCTTGCTTTTAACCTTGTATGCATCTTGCATTAATTGGCAAATGTGTTTTGCAAATTGAGTTGATGCAAAGATCAAAATCTGTTTTGAGCTTTGTTTATAGTGGGCGGTCTGACCGCCCAGATCAGCGGTCTGACCAATTGTGTATCGGTCTGACCGACGTGTTTGAAGCGGTCTGACCGGCCGCTGTCACCGCAAAGGTTGTGCGATCGTACCGCGCTTGTTTACGGTACGACCGTTGTGCGGTTGTTCTGATTTTCTCCTTGGCAGTTCGCTTTTTCCAGAAGAGATGTTTCTGGTCCTTAGCCACGCTTTGTGGAGCGGTCGACCATCACGGCTTTTAGGCGGTCGGCCGACCATGAGTTGGCGGTCGAGCCGGCGATGAGCTCAACGCCTGGTTTTATAGCCGTTGGAGCTGGGGGCGGTCAGACCGATTACCTCCAGATTCTCTGGAATCTTCTCCCAACGGCTAGTTTTTGTGTGTGGGCTATAAATACCCACCTTGGCTGGCCTTGGGAGGTTGCTGGTACCCTTAAACATTCCATTGAGCAAAGAGCAGGCCCTCTACACTCTTTTGTGCATGTGTTGCACTTAGTGAGCTTAGAGAGCAAACCCTAAGTGCATGTGTTGTCTTAGGTAGTGGATTGTGTATTCACTCGAGCTTAGACACTTGATTAGTTCAAGTGAGAGTTCTAGACTTGTTACTCTTGGTGTTTGCCGACACCTAGACGGCATGGAGACGTCGTTGGTCTGGTGATCTTCTCAAAGAAGCTTGTGAGAAGGCCCGACGGTTTGTGAGTGGTGTGGTGCTCGCCATCTCCAGAGTAGAGGAAAGAACAACCCTAGTGGAGCGAGGTGTTGGTTCGGTTTGGAACCGGTTCAAGTGGTTGGACTTACCTCGGAGGGTTTGGCTTATTTTGAGAAGCCGGTCCAATTGATTTTGGGCTTACCTCAACGTGGATTAGGGGAGACTGGCAAGTCTCCGATCACCACGGTAAAACATCATTGTGTCATTGTGGTTTGATTCCTTGTGCTTTACTATATTGCAATTTACATTCCTTATATTAAATTGCTTACTTGTATGTGTATGATTGCTATCTTTTATATAGTCTCTTTTTGTTGGTGCACTTAGTGAAGCCTAGTTGATTTAGGCTTTAATTGTGCAAAACCGAATTGATTTACAACTCTGTATAAAACTCGGTTTTAGCCAAAGAAGTTTTTAAAACCTCCTATTCACCCCCCTCTAGTCGACCTCCTCGATCTTACACCGGGTGCGTGCCTTCGACCTGGACCAGGTTCAGAGAATGGTTATGGATTCTGACGTTGATGGATGTCTTCAAGCCAACATTGGAGACTCTGAGCAAATACGTCTTCCCTTAAAAAAATATCAAACAATTTGCATCAACATTGTTAATTTCAGACATCCAAATTAACCATCTCACTCATGCTCATGGTATGAAAGGTGGTTTCAGAATTGAAAATATATCTACCTTGTAGGTGACGACACCGTCACATCCTCAGGGAGTGATCAGATTAGACAAAACAAAAAAAATCATAGATAGTAAAAGTAGTAGTACGATTAGTACTACTTGGAGCACGAAGAAAAATAGTATTAGTACCCGAAGTCGACCGGGACGTGTAGGAAATCGTACTACGACTTCACAGTAACATTCCGATACGGTTTTTATCTTTTTTACGGAGACTGCGATAAGACTAGTGTAAAGGTAAATGTTAAAAAAAAGAAGAAGAAAATATGATCACATGTACCAAAAAATTCATTTCAGATTTTTTTTTTCACGTGGTTGGCCTCTTGGCCCACCCTTGCTGATCAGATCAAACCTTCGTTGTCGCCTACTAACCAAGATGTCACGAAATCATTCAAACAAATTTTTTCAGATGAAATCACGTAATTTCATTCAAAAAATATATTATCACATGTACAAAAAAAATCCACAAATTTTTACACATGAAATCACATCGCAGCACAACCGCAGGAGGGGGTATTATCACATGTACCCTGATCAAATAAGACATTCTCTGTTAATTTGTTAGTTTAATGTGGATAACATTCTTTAATACTGTATTGTACCGTAGGCTAGATAATCTGCAAAGACACCCGATCAAATAGGCACATTTTAATTTGTGGTTCATGCAATCTCCTCCTCTTGTGCCCTCTCTTCCTGAGCGTCCAATTCTTGATTTGACGGCCTACATACAACACCTTGCAAAGACACAACATGAGTTTTTTTTTTTGGCTAAAATGTCACTATTCTGAAGTGAAATAAAAAAAATAGTCACAGTGAACGAATTGGCAAACGTAGCACTGGTTCCGCGCTAAAAATCACAGAAGGTAGCAAAATATATATATTGGCCATTTTTATATGCATGGATTAGCTAAGCTTAGGCCTAGCTAGCTAGTTCAATCGTGTAGGCGTACGTGCGTGCAGCTAGCTAACACTAGATAAAAGTATGGTTTATTTTGGAAGTGCGAGACACAGTGCATGCCTAACTACTTTGGACTTTGGAGCAGCTCAGGTGCGCTTTGGAAATTGGACATCATCAAGTGATTAAAGAAAAGAGTGGTTGCGTGCATGCAGTACAATGACGATTGCATTGCATATATATGACTGTGCATGCAATACAATGACGATTGCATTGCATATATATGACAGTTTTTATCTTCTTTACGGAGGTTAAAAAAGGAGTAAATATTATCACATGTACCAAAAAATTTAGTCCACAATTTTTTTTTCATGTGGTTGGACGCCTGACTCGCCCTTGCTGATCAGATCAAACTTTCGTTGTTGGGGGAGGAGGCATTATCACATGTGATAAAATCATATCAAACAAATTTTTTCATATTTTAGTGAGAATCTGGGGCCGCCAAAAGCAGGATTTTAGTTTTTTTTTTAAAAAAATAAAGGGTGGTAGGCTATCGCACCCTTAGGGGCCAGGGGTTAGGACGAGGCAAAACCGGCCTTCAAGGGTTAGCAAAATTTCAAAAAAAAAATAAATAAACTTGGAATAATTATACTGAGAATAAATGTGTAAAAGATTTTGAGCATGTTTTTAAAATTTCCCTCAAATCAATTATTTCATTTGCATACAAACAGTAGTCTTAAAAGAATTTTAGAGACAAATGCAGAATATATAAAATTCTGAAAAAATTTACACAAGCAATTACTCTGTGTCAGGAGCCCTCACAAAAAAACCATAATTTGTGTAGATCATTTACTATATTTAGAAATTCCTACCAACCCGTAAAGGAATTTTCGAGCAAAACGCGGAACATATAAAATTCTGGAAAAATTACACAAGCAAGTACACTGTGCAGGAGCCTCCACAAAAAATGTCATAATTGTTGGAGCTTATTTGCTATATTTATAAATTCCTACTAATAGTATTTTTCTAGGGGAGAGAATTCACGCCCCCCTCGGGGCCGGACGTGGGTATTTTCGTGCCCCTAGGGGCCAAACGGGGGTATTTGCACGCCCCTAGGGGCTTTACGGGGTATTTTCACATCCTTGGGGACCGGACGAGGCATGTTTCGTGCCCTGTGGTCGGATTCGCCATGTGTCGCAAATTCGATCCTCTCGGGCACGAACAAGGTGCCATTTTTGTATTTGATACGCACGAGGGGCTAGTTTTGCTATTGCGCACGCCAACATCGCTATTTTAGCAAAAATCTCCCTCCCTGGTTCTGGAATGTCTGCGAATTTCTTGTAGGAAATTCTGCACTTCAACCTCTAGCGCTGGTTCTTCTATAGTGATTGCTTTTGCCCCTGCATGTCCCTGTACCTTGATTTAGACTTGACTGGTGGTTTGGTCCTCATGTTTAAGCGAGTAAAAATGATCTCGAGCACACAAACGGGACGACATAACCAATACGGGCTGTTTGTAGGGGTGGATAACAAGCTGGCTCGGTTCGGCTTGTTAAAAAGCTCTAATTCGGCTCGTTAGACTCGTTAAGAAAGTCAAGATATCACAGCTTGGAGCTCGTTAGGCTCGCTAAAAAGGAAAATAAGTCTAATAAAATTTTCAGAAAGTCAAGAGATCGCAGCTTGGGGCTTGGGCCTCCTGGACCGCCTAAGGGTTGCTGGGTTGGGCTGGCCTAGTGCTACTGCTCAACTGTGCTATTTTTTTTAACGAGCAACTCGCGGGTCAGCTCGAGCTTGGCTCGTTAAGAAAACGAGCTAAATTACCAGCCCGGCTCGACTCGTTAAGGGATCGAGTTCGAGCTGAGCCCTCAACGTGCCGAGCTGTCTCGCAAGTTTCGAGCTTTTTTCCCACCCTTAGATGTTTGGATGGCTGCCCCCAACATGCCAAACCAAATGGTAATACTTCGATGATTTGGCTAGCGTTTGATATCAAAATTTTGGTGTCTTTGAAAATTTGGCAATGGCAATGCTTCGCAGTTCATTGGTGCGAACGAATCCTCAGCCCCTGCCCATTCCTTTGTTGAGGTGGCAGCAACCCATTGGCTGCATTAAATCCTTAGCTTTTTTATTAACAAGTTTGAAATGGTCATATTTTCTAAAATCGTGTTTTCGATCTGTGATCCATTTAAATAGTTGTATTCTTTGTGATTTAATCAACAAAAAAAAAGACACATAATAGTTATATTTTGGTGCCAAAAAAACTAGACGTCATGTGGGGCCCATGTGCTATACTCACAATTTTAGTAAACTTGGGCATGATTGCAATCCAAGCACATTAATTTATACCTGATTTCATCATTACTCACGAATTGATACGGCAGCCCGACACCTGTCACTGAAAATGGCTTCCACCCACGTTTACCTCACCTCTTTATCGCCGCTTTGGGCCGGGGTTTTTGATGCGGCAAAGAAAGCAAAGAAGAAGAAGAGGAAAGAAAGGCAGGCTGACTCCGAAAACTGCAAGCGAACCTCGTCTCCTCTTCCTCCTCCCTCCCCCTCCTCGCGAAATTCCCGCATGAATTCGAAGCGAAGCTCGGTTCTTCCGGCGATCGGCAGAAACCTGTCTCAGATTCGCTTGGGTTGAGTGCGCCGCCGGTGGGATCTCGCCGTTGTCCGGTCTGGTCTCGCGCGGGAACTCGCGTTCTTCGTTTTTGCCGCGAACCCCGGATCGGAGTGGATAGCTTCCCGGTGCTTGGATTTTCGGCCTAATCGGGGCTTCTCGTTGCAGTTTGATACAAGATCGGGAGGAATTGCTGTGGAGACAAGCTTCTTGTCTGGAAGCTTCTGCAGTGTTCTCTGTGGTTGGGCTGTGTTGGGTTCCGCGTTGATGCGCCGCGTCTCTGGCGCCACTGCTGCGACAGGTGCTGACTACGGCGAGAGTGGTGCTTCAGATCGCGGCGCCGGCCCTGGGCTGTCCTTCCACTTGCTGTGGCTTTGGTTGGGGATTGGTGGTGGGGAGTGAGCAGATGGAAGAGGACTGCACTTACTGCTCTTGCCACCACTTGGATTTTGCTCCAGTTAGAGAGTAGGAATAGTTTGGTCGTACTTGCCAGGCCGTTCTTGGTGGTTCTGGGAGTTGGGTCGCTGCAGGCAGTCACAGAATCGGGAGTCGTTTTTTGAGGATCGAGAGCCTGTGTGTGTGTGTGACAATTTGAGTTGCAGTACTCCGGCTTTGCAAAGTCGCTCGAGCTGGAGAATGATACGCTAAAAGGGATATGGTGCATGAGAAAGAATTTGGGCACCTGTTGGGTGAGCTTGTTGAACTGCTTTTCTGGGGATTCAGTCTTGTGGTTGATTTGCGAGGCGTGACACAATGTCTCGGTGCTTCCCATTCCCACCGCCTGGGTATGAGGCTAAGCCCAGGAGTGAGCACAAGGATCTGCTAAAAAAGGTGCATGCCTTGTGCCTTTATGATCACTTGCCACAGTAGTTTACACTTGATGCTTCACAAAACTAGGTTGTTGTTGGACTAATAACTAGGCAGTGGATGGGCATGCTTGAAGAGAGAATAAGTATCTTGCTGTCTGCTGGCTAAAATACACTGGATCCTTCTTCATCTGTTGGAGACAGAGGGTGCATGTTAACTGCGGCATAATTGCTAGCTGCCTGTCAGTTAGATTGATTGTTATTTAGTAATTTCGTTTTGAAAAATTGTTTGGATTTACCAGATGTTATGGTTACCATATTGGGGTTATTTTTTATCTTTGCTCACAAAGAAAAGTCCCCATAAATTGGTACGCAGTGAAGCAACTTATTTAGCATTCATGAATACATAAATTTCAGATATGATGATTCTATGGAACCAAGTAACTGTAATTCATCTAACGTTCTTTGCTGAATTAATTATAGAGACGGGAAACAACATTTACTTATTGTAAACATTAGATAGGGCTATATTTTTGGAAAACATACAATAGGCTGTATTGTTGATTGTAATTTAAATTCAGCAATAATAACATATCATCAGTTTCACAAGAAAAAAACTGGTTAAAAAATTCCGCAGTAAAATCTATACTCACAGGCATGATCTCTTGATGTCACAAAACATACAAGAGAAAAATACCAGTCTTGCCTTAGGTCTCTCGATGGTTGCTCTTTTGTAATTTAGGTTGGGATGGATAGTTGTTTCTCAAAGCAACACTCCTTTCCTATCAAGCCTGGAGACTGGGGTAACATATACGTTCTGATTAAAATCCCTGACTGTAATATGATGATGTTTTTGTTTAAAAACCGCAATGAGGTCTTGTAAGCTTTTCTTACAATGTACTGAAGAACTAGGAAGAATGTTTGGTATTGAAATATGTACATCCTTATTTCTTCCATAGTTATTTTTGTTAATATTGAATATGTTCTACCTTTTTCAGGAAAAGCGCAAGGAGAAGAAGCGCAAAAGGGAAAGGAAGCATAGAGAAAAAAGGGAAAGAAAAGAAAAGGATAGAGATCATAGGAAAGATAAGCACAGTAAGAAGCATAAAAGAGAGAAACACAGAGATAGGAGAAAGAACAAGGACAGAGATGGAGACAAAAAACAAACTTTGGAACTAGGAACTCAGAAGAATGACGATCTTGGCAATAAAAGGTCTAAAGAAAGAGTACAGAATGAAATTGTCAAAGATATGAAACCTACAGATGAGTTGGTTACCCAAATCCTAGGTCAAGAAGGTCATGCAAAGCACACAGGCAGTAGTACTAGCAAGCTGCTTCCTATAAGCACTGACAGCTTCGGGTCTGCAGGTTCTAAAGAGAAGGAAAGAACTTGCAGTAGAGTGGTTCAGAAATCTTGCCAAACTACACAGTGCAATCATGGGATGGTAAAAAAGAATGATAATATTGCATATGCCAATGTGAAGGGAAAGGGTGGTGGTCTTGGGGGTAAAACTAGAATACAGAATGGTAAGAGCCTTCAAGCTAAACATTCCACTAGAAGGCACAATAGTAATGGAGTGGGCCTACAACAGGACAGTTCTTTGTGTTTTGCACAAAAAGGCTCTGAAGGTGTATGTGCTAGTACAACGGTTATACCAGGTGCAGGGAGAGGTCCAAATGACAGAATCACACCAAGCCCAAATGCTTTGCAGAGAACCGAACAAGTGAGCCAACATTCAGATAGTTCTTCCCATTCTGTATATGAAAAAAGTGACAGCATGAGCACCAAAGGGATGTTGGAGAAGGAAAGCGGAAGTGCTAACAATTTTCAAAACAGGATGGATCAGCAATTAGTACAAGGTAAAGATGGAACAGTTCAAGGGAAGGCAAAGATTAAAGAGATAAAAGCTAATCATCACAAGGGTGTCAAAGACAGAGATAGAGATCACGATGCAAAGAAAAGAAAGGCTAAAGACAAAAATAAAGAGCAAGAAAAGGAGAAAAAAGGTGATGTAAATGAGCAGAAACACAAAAGGCTTGATTCGCGTGGGGCAAGCAAGAATAATATAAATGATCTAATGGACTCGGCTCATCTTAATGAGAAGAATTTCACTTCTGATGATGTCAACAAAAAGAAAGACTTGGAAGCTAATAGTTCTCTACATGGTGAGATCCTTTTCATTAGAGTGACCGATGAATTCCCCCTATTTATGTGCATTTAGTCCTTCGAAGCGTAAGCATAGATTTAGATAGTCTTCTTGCTGTGATTTTGATTCTATTAAGTCATTTGCAATATGTGGGCAGATCATATATGGATGACTAAGCTGCCAAGGATGTCTCCTGCCAACCCCCCTTGTGTGAATGGGGAAACATTGAAGCATTCTCAGGGAACTGTACCTTGTTCTTCCACAGCACCAGTTGGCACAAATACTTGCAAGGCAGATAGGCTTCAAGACAGCAAGGAATATTACAACAATGGCATCACTGGCTCTCATTCTCTGGAGGAACACAAAGCTTCAGTTTCTTCAATTGGTTATGACAGTGCTGAAGTCTCTCTGAAACCACCTCACCCTGATACCAAGTATCTGAGCAAAGTGTACTCCATACCAGCAGTGGATGACTGCTCAGAGTACATCGATCAGGGCTGGCTGTTTTACAGGGACTGTGTTGACCAGAAAACAGCGATTTCTGAGGCTGCGGAATCACCCCAAGTCTGGGCTGAAGCACAGCTGATTGATTCCGCTGATATAGTCGCTCTGCCTTATGTCGTCCCTTTATAATGTGTACTCCATCATGGTACGCCGGGTGAACGGTTTCCGGAGTTTGGGCTGTGATCTGAAAGCGCAGAGGACGGATTCGCCTGTTTGGTTTGTCGTCTACCGAGCTGTTCGATGTACATCAGGTTATTCAGCTCACTCTCTAGCATGCTGTTAGTTGGTGAGATTTCTCACCACTCATCATTTGTGGAATGAAGATCGAACGTTACCTGTGCCATATCAACACCTGTTGGTGGCTCTGGTTGACGGTTTTGTTGGCTGTCAGGTTGGGCTGTATCACACGATACGACGGGGACAGTGAGAGATCCTATACATCAAGCAATTGATTTAAGCAGCAAGTGTTACTAATTTTGGCATTGTATTCTGTAAATCGTTCTCTCGAAGAATGTAGAGGCGCAAGAAAGCGAAAAACAAGACGTATCTGAAACTCTATTCAGATCTTGTACTTATGCTTGAAGAACAGCTTTCAGCTGACTCGGTGGCTTGGGCTTGTTCTGTTCACTTGCTGTGTGCATGGGGAATCACGGAGGATTTTGTTTGGCATTGCAGTGGTTGGTTTTAATCAGCAGTTTTAATTTACTACTACTATGCTCATATAAATAGTTGATAACCTCTTCTGAAAACCTACAGCAGATTTTTTTTAAAAAAAAAAAAAAAAAAATTGGAGTCGATTTTAATAATCAACTGGGCGTAAGGACGTGTAGTGGAAGTCTTTTTTTTTCCTTGAGAGGAGTGGAAGTCTGTGTGTGGCTATGTGGGAGGAGCCTATTGGGCCCTGTTACTCATATCAAGTTCGCATGTAGAGTTGGAAATGTTAGAGATATATGTTAAGTATGTTATTCCTCATTGTTATGAGGGGTTCTGTGCATATTCATCACCTGTATTTGTGTATATATACTAGCCCATTGGCCTCATATTGAATACAAGCGATATTCATAACATGGTATCAGAGCGTACCTAGGGTTTTCCGTCGCTTCGCTTGTCACGCCGCCGCCGCCTCTCGGATCTGATCTGGAGGTCGCCGCTCGTCGTCATCTTTGATGTCTCCCCTCGGCTTGAGTCGGCCTACTGCGCAGCCGCTCGTCTCCACCCGACGCTCAAGGTCTCGGGGCGGCTCCATCCGCCGTCGCTGTTGCTCGGGGCGGCTCTACCGCCGCCTCCAGCGCTCGAGCCTCACCCGCGTCGTCTGCCTTTCGGAGGAGGCCTTGCCGCCGCTTCCGTCGTTACTGGAGGAGTCGCCGCTCTCCGCCGTCGCCGTCTGGAGGCCCGCCGCCGCCACTTGAAGCCGCCACTCTCCGCCGTCGCCGATCGGAGGAGGCCGCCGCCGCCGCCGCCTCCGCTAGGAGGAGGCCGCCACTCGCTCGTCGTCGCCGCCGGGAGAGGCCCATTGTCGCCGCTCCCGTGGGAACCCTAAGTCCATGCAGGCAGCTGCTCGATTTGTTTGGGTTAGGCCCATTACAAGCTCACCAGAAAAATCGAAAAAAAAAGAGAGAGACAAAAACGTCACTCTAACCGCCGCGCCGTCGGCCGCCGCTGTTGAACCGTTCCCTTGGTCGCATGCGCCGTCGGCGCCGCCTACTAATGGGTCTTGTTTCTCTCCTCGTTGCCGTGATCTTCGATGGTGTTAATTACACCGACTTTGCGTCTCACATGCGCATTCATATCGTGGTCTTCGTCTCTGGGGCATCCTCTCTGGCGATGTCATCCGCCGCTTTGCCCTACTCCTCCGATCAACCCTCGCTGTCGCTTTGCCCCGACAAATAGAAAAGGTCGCTCTTCGAGGCCGCCACTTTGCTAATGATGAGGCCGCCTCGCCTACCAAGAGGCTCTGGATTCCTACAAGGATCAATCGACCGTCTATACTCGATTGGTGCGACGACGATGCTCGGTGCTTCTTTGTCCTCATTGCTAGTGTCGACCTCAATTCTCTTACGAGGTTGTGGGACTCTCCTCGGCTTTCGGATGTGGATACACCTTCGTCGGCGCCACTGAGCCCTCTGGTGATGCCTTGTACTGTCTGTGGTCGCCAGAGCACTCTCTTCAACAGGTGATGCTCTTGTTGGCGCTTTTACGCCAGAGCTCTGTTGTCGGGCGTCGGTTGAACTCTCTTCGCATGGTGGTTGTCGCTCGTGTCCGTGCTGCCTAGCTGTACGTGCTGACCTAGAGTTTCAGCGGGTCTATGAGTTCCTTACTGCCTTCGTCCCGAGTTCAAGCGGGCGTGCCCGGCTCCTTGCACGGCACCCTCGTGTCACTCTCTGGAGGCTCTTCTGAGAGACTGCCGGAGGAGACTCGCTTGAGTGGTCTTTGATGCGATGCCACTCCCTCTCGTGCTCATTGCTCGTCCACTGCTACACCGCTCGCACTGCGCTTTAGCACACCGCCTCCTCCGTGGCCGCCACAGGCGGTGGTGGCCGTCCTCCATCTGGAGGTGGCCGTCCTCATCGCTCCTCCTCTCGCGACAAGGTCGGCCACATTGAGTCGGTGCTATAAGAAGAAGCGGCATCTTTCACGCCGTTCTTCTACTAGCACTGACACTAGTGCCTCTACACCAATGTATGCATCAACTCCTTGAGCAGTTTCTCTCACTGAGCAGGAGATAGCCAGACTTATTTGCACCTTGCCGCCTCGAGTTCTCCTCGGCAGTTCTGCGAGGTTACGCTCTCGACTCTTGAACCGAGAAACCACATTCTACACAGTCAGGTACCTCCCCGTGGATTCTTGATTCTGGAGCATCTTTTCACATGACTTCTGATGCTTCCACTCTGTCCTTCATTACACCTCTTGATTCTCCTGTTAGTGTTCTCACTGCTGATAGTACCTCTCTTTCTGTCTCTAGTCGAGGATCTCTTAGCAACTCATCTTTTCATGTTCCTTCAGTTGCTCATGTTCCTCGCCTTACCATCTGACTTCTTTCTGCTTTGGACAGATTCTTGATCTTGGTTGTCGGGTCATTCTCGACTCGACTCTTGTTGTGTTGGGACCGCCACACGGAGCTCGGTTGGTTCGGCCCTCGGCGCCTTGACTCACAGCGTCTCTGGGAGCTTGGTAGCTTCACCTTCCTTCCGCTGCCACCGTCGCCGCCAGTCTCTCCGCTTCTGCCACTCCGTCTACCGGCTCTTTCTAGCAGTGGCATCACCGTCTTGGCCATCTGTGTGGATCTCGTCTGTCGTCTTTAGTTCGTCGTGGTCTTTTGGGATCTGTCTCAGGAGACGTGTCTTTAGATTGTCAGGGCTGTAAGTTAGGCAAACAAATTGACTTCCTTATCCTCATAGTGAGTCGATATCTCAACGTCCTTTTGATCTTGTTCATTCGGATGTTTGGGGTCGGCTCCTTCGTTTCGAAAGGGGTCATCGCTATTATATCATATTTATAGATGATTTCTCTCGCCACACTTGGATATATTTCATGTCTTCTCGTAGTGAGGCCTTGTCTATCTATAAACAATTTGCGCTATGATTCGCACAGTTCTCCACTCCTATTCGTGTCTTTCGTCGACTCTGCTTTGGCGAGTACCTCTCTCGTTACCTCGCGGCTTCCTTCTTGTGAGTAGGGCACTCTCCTTCGATTCTCTTGTCACGGTGCTCATGCTCGAAATGGCGTTCTTGGCGCAAGCATCGTCACCTCCTTGAGTCGGCTCGTGCGATGATTCTTGCCTCTATTCCACCTCACTTTTGGGCGAGGTTGTTTCCACGCCACCTATCTCGTCAACATCGGCCTTCTTACGCTCTTGGCGCTATCCCTTTGAGCGTCTCGTGGTCTCCTTCGACTACTCGCCCTTCGTCTATTTGGTTGCGTTTGCTCGTTCTTCTCGCCCCTCGAACGTACCAAACCGACCGTTCGATCTGTTGAGTGTGTTTTTACGGGATCTGATCTGCGAGCACAAGGGCTATCGGTCTTTGGGATCTGTTGGTCGACGGATCACGGATTTCTCGGGATGTGACTTTCGGCGAGTCTCATCCTTTCTACCCGTCTGTCTCTCCTTCGGCTTCCTCTGTGGAGTCTCTGTCCTTTTGACCTTTCGGATACACCTATATCTGTTTTGCCTTAAATCACCCGGCCCCTCGAGTCTCCACATATTCCTCCTGTGGCCTCTCCGTCGTTATCGCCGCTTTGCCGTCTCTGCGGCTCCTCGAGGCTCCCCCACTACACTCGTCTACACTCGTTGACCTCGTATTGAGGATCTTCGAGATGAGCCATCTTCTCCTAATGTTCCATCTTCTTCTGATGCTCCATCTTCCTCTGATGGGTCATCTTCTCCTCGCTACGCTCTCCGCGATCGCCAGTCGATTCGGCCCCCTGCCCGTTTTGCCTTTCTGGCGCCGCTACTTGTGAGCTTTGTCTCCTCTAGGGATCTTGTTGCTCATCTGAGTGGCGACATGCCATGGCGAAGAGATTGCTGCCCTTGAGCGTCTTGGTACTTGGGATCTTGTTCCTTTTCCATCTCACTCTCGTCCCTATCACGTGTAAGTGGGTCTATAAGATTAAGACTTCGCTTTGATGGCTCTCTTGGCGCTATAAAGCGCGTCTTGTTGCTCGTGGCTTCCAAAGCGGAGCATGGTCGTGACTTCTGACGAGACTTTTGCTCTGTGGCCCACATGACCCTTGTTCGCACTCTTCTTTCGGTGGCGTCTTGCTCGCCATCGTGCATTCTCGGCTTGATGTCAAGAATGCCTTTCTTAATGGCGAGTTGCGTGAGGAGGTCTACATGCATCCGCCACAGGGTATTCATTCACGAGGGCATGGTGCATCGCCGCCGCCGCTCTCTCTATGGCCTTAAGCAAGCCCTCGTGCTTGGTTTGGCGCTTCTCCTCTGTGGTCACTTCTTCTTTGGTTTTTGACAAGTGATCATGATCATCGCTCTTTGTCCACACTTCGTCTCGTGGTCGGACTCTTCTTCTTACGTATGTTGATGATATGCTCATTCACGGAGATGATTACGAGTACATTGCCTTTGTCAAGGCTCGTCTTAGTGGCGATTCCTTATGTCGATCTTGATCCTCTTTGTTACTTCCTTGGGATTGAGGTTACTTCCACTCCAAATGGTTTCTTTATATCCCAAGAGAAGTATATTCAGGATCTTCTTGATCGCGCCTCTCTCATCGATCATCGTCTTGTTGAGACTCCCATGGAGCTCAATGTTCACCTCAAACCCTCGATGGCGAGCCTCTTTACGATCCGACTTCGCTATCGTCATCTTGTTGGGAGTCTTGTCTATCTTCTTCATTACTCGTCACGATATCACTTATCCAGATTCACATTACGAGTCGATTCGTTTACGCTCCCACTCGAGTCCACTCTGACCACCTTCTTGAGTTCTGCGATACCTTCGTGGGACTATTTCTCACCGTCTCTTCTTTCCACGCTCCACTCGTTCTGACTTGAGCTTATTCGGATGCTACTTGGGCGGCGATCCCTCGATCGCCGGTCTATCTCTGCTTCTTGTGTTTTTCTTGGTGGTTCTCTCATTGCACGGAAGACAAAAAACAGATGCAGGTGTCCGATTCGAGTCTGAGAGGTGAGTTGCGACTATGGCTCTCTTGACAATGGAGATTACTTAGCTACGGTGGTTACTTGAGGATTTTGGTATTTCGTCACTACAGAGCTCCTCTCTTATCGACAAGATCAAAGCTATCGGTGTTGCCGTGATCTGTGAAGCATGAGCTCGATATTCATAACAGGAAAATCCCGTACATGGCGCATGATCGTAGCAGAGGCATCTATTTGGTCCTAACAGGCCCAAAAGTTCAATGGTTTAGGCCCTCAAATTAGCCATCAAGATATACGTACATGTGAGGACCGAGCCTTCGCTCGTTAGCTTGCCTGGGATCGGGATCGAACCTAGCGCGTTATTTTTTTTTTTGGATGGATTTAGGAATAATACACATATATAGGTGAGTTTAGTGATTAAAGCGTGTGTCTGTACTCCGTAGGGTTTAACCTTTTCTCTAGATTAGACGTGTATTAAAAACACACCCACGTGTGTGTGAGCGTGCGTGTAGTGTGTGTGCGTGTGTGCGTTCGACGTGTACTCTCAGAAAAAAGATCTCGTACATGTATTTTCTCTTCTACTTTTTTTCCTAGTTTTTATTTTCTTTTGGATTCTAAATTATCTAATCCTAAAAATCCTCTTTATAAACAAACAGTGTTAACAAACACGAACAAACAAACAAAAATGGCTTCTTCCTCCCTCTATGTCGTCGCCCTCCTCGTCGCCACCCTCTCGTTGCATTGCCATGGTGATCGCAACCCCGCCGCGGCCTACAACCGCAACCTCGCCGCTCGGATGTCCTACAACCGCAACCTCGCCGCTCGGATGGCCTACAACCGCAACCTCGCCGCTTGGATGGCCCTACGTACGAAATTCACGTACACCATAGGCTTCCCGTGAATGGTCGTCTCGGGCTGGGAAATAATCTCCATGTACTGCCTTCATGCTATGCTTTCATTCACCTTGACAAGCTCCCACACATAATTCGTGCAGGTGATCGTCTCGATCACAACTTTCTTCGTCGTTGGCTCCGTGACGAACTCCCTAAGGATGCAGCTTCGCAGCTCGTAAATATTCATCGTGTGGAGCCCCTCTGTCCGGACCACCTTGTACTGGCATCTCAACAGGTCCAACCCATCGGGTTCGGCCTGTACGAGACCATCGCCGTAAAACACAAACAAGTCTTACATGTTCAAAAATATCTAAAGCCACAATAACCACTAAATAATTACGAATGAGTTATGCCTAACTAATTCCTACTTAACTTATTACAACTAATTAATTACCACTACATAAATTACTGGTAGTTCATTTCCACTAATCATTTCTGCAAACAACTGATTACGACTTATTAATTACCGCTAAAAAATTTACCAGTACTTTATTTCCACTTATTCAATATGACATAATGATTAATACTAAACTAATTACAACTAATTAATTACCACTAAACTAATTCATTACTAGTGAACTAACTAATTACGACTAATTAATTACCTCTAAACTAACTAATTATGATTGATTAATTACCACCAAAAAAATTACCAGTGCTTCATTTCCACTTACTTAATATGCCGTAATGATGACTACTAAACTAATTACGATTAATTAATTACCATTAAACTAATTCATTACTAGTGAACTAACTAATTACGACTAGCTGACTAAGAGTGGCTAATTACGACTACGGTAATAACGGCAAAAGCATCAAATAAATTACCTGCCCTTCGGGGGAAAATAATCAATAAAGGCCGAACGACGAGCAACGAGGAGCAAGAAAACAGTTAACCTCCCAATAAAAGTAATTATGTTACGGTCCTTAAGTTCTCAGCGGTGAGCGCAAGAACGAGAATCGAAACGCAAATGAGATGAGCGAAGAGCGAGTGCCAGAGTTCGGTATTTATAGTCGAGCGGAGGAGGATTCGCGGCGTTGGCGCCGAGAATTCTGTAAGCGTTGGTGTCGGAATTTCTGGACGAGGCGATACAAATTCTGAACGAATAAAATAATGGCAAATTTACACAAGCAAGTACAAGGTGTCGGGAGGCTCCACAAAAAAAATTCATAATTTTTTGAACTCATTTGCTACCTTTTAAAATTCTTATCGATTTCGGTAAAACCCTAACCCTAATTAACCCTAACCTTTTTTAAACCCTAACACTAACCACCTAGGACACGTGGTGGGCTGAGGGCTGTTGGTGTATGGTCACCATGCACCAACAGTTGGCGCATGGTGACCATGCGCCAACGAGCTGAGGTAAGGCATTGTCGCACGACCACGTGGCGGCGTGGGAGCCGTTGGTGCACGGTGACCATGCGCCAACGGTTACCATTTCTGCAAATACGCGAATTCGGTGGTCAAAATACGAGT
This sequence comes from Phyllostachys edulis, assembly GCA_036346405.1. Taxonomy (NCBI): domain Eukaryota; kingdom Viridiplantae; phylum Streptophyta; class Magnoliopsida; order Poales; family Poaceae; genus Phyllostachys; species Phyllostachys edulis. The sequence continues at coordinate 60,066,606 of CM070560.1, read as the reverse complement.
TAAAAACTTGTTGTATCCACCAAAAATTCCTCGAAGAATGTAGAGGCGCAAGAAAGCGAAAAACAAGACGTATCTGAAACTCTATTCAGATCTTGTTCTTATGCTTGAAAAATAGCTTTCATCTGACTTGGTGGCTTGGGCTTGTTCTGTTCACTTGTTGTGTGCATGGGGAATCAAGGAGGATTTTGGGCCTGTTTGGTTCTTGACCCTAGTTAGCCATAACAAAATTTTGGTATTGCCAAAACCTGAGCAAAAAAATATTGTTTGGATTGTAGTCATACCAATTCACGGGTAATACCGAAATTAATGTGTTTGGATTCTAACCATGCCAAAATTTGCCAAAAAAAGTGAATATGACATGTGGGGCGTGCATTATATATATTCTTTTTTTGCCCCAAAATATGCCAACAACGATCTTGTTTTGTTGATAAAATGACAAGGAACACAACGGTTCAAACGGATCACAAATCGGATACTCGGTTTAGGAAATATGGTCATTTGAAACTGATTAATCAAAAAGTTAGGTATTAATTGCAGCCAATAGGATACTACCACCTCACCAACATATTGGCAGGAGGCCATTCCAAAGTTGGGGCGAGCAAAATACTTGCCCGGGAATCGCCTACGCATGAAGCCTATGCAGCATTGGCTAGCCAAAATTTTCGCAAAAAAATACGTGTTAATCCAAATGCTAGCCAAATTTTGAAGGTAATACTAAATTTTGGTAAGGTTTTTAATGGCTACAAACCAAACAGCCCCTTTGTTTGGCATTGCAGTGGTTGGTTTTAATCTGCAGTTTTAATTTACTACTACTATGCTCATATAACTACTTGATAACCTCTTCTGCAAGTCTACAACAGATTTTTTTTTGAAATAAATAAATAAATTGGAGCCGATTTTAATAATCAACTGGCGAGCAACCCGTCCGGAGTTCGATCCCTGGGATCGAGCTCGCGCGCCTTATTTTCTGAATAGATTTAGGAATAGTATACATGTATGTGAGTTCAGTGGTCAAAACGCTATGTGGGGTTTAACCCTTGCTCTAGATTAGACGTGTGTTAAGAACATATCCACATGTGTGTAAGTGTGCGTGTGGTGTGCGTGCGTCCAACGTATACTCTGAAAAAAAGATCCCGTACACGTATTTTCTCTTCTACTTTTTTTCCTGGTTTTTATTTTGTTTTGGATTCTGAATTATCTAATCCTAAAAATCCTCTTTATAAACAAACAGTGTTAACAAACACGAACAAACAAACAAAAATGGCTTCTTCCTCCCTCTGCGTCGTCGCCCTCCTCCTCGCCGCCCTCTCGTTGCATTGCCATGGTGATCGCCTCTCCCTAGTTACGCCGTTTCGATTCCGCAGCGTTAAGTTAATGGCTACTGTTCTTTGCTAATCACTGCCTTGTTTTGTGTTGCACGCATGCAGTGGCGCACGGGTACCGCGGTCTCGGCGTCAACTACGGCACCGTCGCCGACGACCTCCCTACGGCGGCGCGCTCCGTCGAGCTCCTCCGCGCGGCGGGCGCGGGCTCCGTCAAGATCTACGACGCCAGCCCGGCCATCCTGCGCACGCTCGCGGGGACGGGCCTGCCGATCTCCGTCATGGTGCCGAACCAGGCCATCCCCTCGCTCGCCGCGTCCCGGGCCGCCGCGGATAGGTGGGTGGCCAACAACCTCGCGCAGCACTGCCCGGCGGCGCGGGTGGTGTACCTGCTCGTCGGCAACGAGGTGCTGTCCAACCACGCCATCGCAGGCTCCACGTGGCCCAGCCTCGTGCCGGCGATGGCCAACCTCCGCCGCTCCCTCCGCGCGCGCGGCCTCGGCCGCGTCAAGGTCGGGACGACGCTCGCCATGGACGCGCTGGCCGCCTCCTACCCGCCGTCCACCAGCGTGTTCCGCGAGGACATCGCCGGCTCCATCGTGCGCCCGCTGCTCCAGTTCCTGAACGCCACCGGCTCCTACTATTTCGTCGACGCGTACCCGTACTTCGCCTGGGCGGCCAACCGCGAGACCATCTCGCTGGACTACGCGCTCTTCCAGGGCGCGCCTAGCTCCCACTACGTAGACCCGGGCACGGGGCTCACCTACACCAACCTGCTCGACCAAATGCTCGACGCGGTCGTCGCCGCCATGGCAAAGCTCGGGTACGGCAACGTGAAGCTGGCTGTCTCGGAGACCGGGTGGCCGAACGCCGGCGACGCAGACGAGATCGGCGCCAACGTGCACAACGCCGCGGCCTACAACCGCAACCTCGCCGCGCGGATGGCCAAGAACCCCGGCACGCCGGCGCGGCCGGGGGTCAAGATACCAGTGTTCGTCTTCTCGCTGTACAACGAGGACCAGAAGCCCGGGCCGGGCACCGAGCGGCACTGGGGGCTGTACTACCCGAACGGCACGTGGGTCTACCAGGTTGACCTCACCGGCAGGCGGCCGGCGCCGTCGTACCCGCCGCTTCCGCCCGCGGATCAGAACAACACGCCCGTGTGGTGCGTGCTGGCCGGCGGCAAGGCGGTGAACGAGACGGCGGTGGCGGCCGCCGTGGAGTACGCGTGCCAGCAGGGGAGCGAGACGTGCAACGCCATCCAGCCCGGCGGCGAGTGCTACAAGCCGGACTCGCTCGGCGCGCATGCAAGCTACGCGTTCAATGCATACTGGCAGCAGTTCAGGAAGGCTGGAGGCACTTGCTACTTCAATGGCCTTGCAGACAAGACTACCAAGGATCCAAGTAAGTTAATCTAAGCGTTTCTGATGCTTGCAAAATTTACAAATTTTGTGGTTGCTACACTGGTAGTGCTGCTTAACTAACTGATTTGTCATGCTTTGTTGATGAAGTAGATTTTGTGGGTGTTTGTTAGCAGTATAGTTTGATGGTAATACTCTTTTCAAAGAATATTTGTTAATAGAAATATGAAGAGTAGGCGTATAGAACTATACTATGTAGCCTGCCCGGTGCCTAGCTTGGTAAAATTGAGAGTTTCAGATTATCTTGGACGTCGCGTTGGTCTTCAATTAATGTAATATCTGCAATGCTACGGATTATAGGATCATTTCAATTTTCAATTGCAAACTACAACATACACCACAGTAATTTCACTGATCTCATTTCCTCACCACTGTGAACCTTGATGTGATTGACTCTGCATTTTCCATTAACATTTTTCACGATCAGTTGCACCATTTTGTGATGAGTGGGACAATAGTCATGAAAAATTGTGTAGCACCATAAAGTTGGGAGCAGCACAGGATATGTTCTCGCTGCACCAATTACATGCACCATGTGATGCGGGGCGGTATTGTCCCGATTTTCACAGCGTAGGATTGAAGATAACTAGCCTGTGCAGCCTAGCAATTGATACGCCCAACCGTCGTCTCTATACGGCAAACTTACAGCACTTAAATTACTCAATCACACACTATGACCCTCGTCTACTCGCTATCGTGGAGCAGACACGTTCAAGCAATCCCCAAGAATCACAAGAACAACAGAGTGACAACTCAGAAATAACACCCAATCCCAATTGGGGGTGGAAATGGCTCACACACAAAGAGAAATAAGTGTTCTATTTCTGAAAATTCAACTCTCATTTACATGGAGGGTGTACCCCTCCTTTTATAGCCTCTTTAGGTCGGTGCTACAGTACCCATGCTGCAGTACGACGGTTGCTACAATGTTTGGACTAAATGCTATAACCTCATCTTGATGTTGACATGTGTGCTAATATGCGCGGTGATCTCATCTTGATGTTGACATTTGCTAGTGGACCCCACTGGTTGTTCTCCTACAGATGGGTCACACTGCTCATCTCTTTGCACCAATAGGCAACATGTATTGTTGAGTGTTGGTTCATTTGTTCTTGAAGTTGTTGTGGCCTATTTTCCTTTGCCTCCAAAACTTCTTCATGAAACTTTTGATTAATTTGTTTTGTTCTAGCTTTGGTGATTGGCCCAGTTGGTGTCGGAGTAGTATTTGAGGAAGTGGACAATATGTGTGTTCTAGAGATATCCACATGGTAGGTTATTTGCAACTAGAGTTATAACTCAATTCAAGTTGTAAAGTTTAACTTTACAACTCATTGCATTATGTCCAAGAAAGATTATGGTCTAAGTAATGACATCACATATTTGCTGACATAAGCGATGACATCATTATACTTCTTAGCTAAGTATGCTGACACGTGTGATGACATCATTATACTTCTTGGCTAAATATGCTGACACGTGTGATAATGTCATCATGATGTTGACATGTGATGATATTATATATTTGCTAGATGTGTCCTCGTCATCATGTATATACGGGGTGCATATCTAGTGCACATAGTGCATTTGGTGCACATATGCACAAACTTTTTGTTTGGATATCAAACAAGCATAAAAAATTCTGAAAAAAATTCTAGATGTAGTTGATGGTGTTTTGTTCCACCCTTTAAAATTTCAAGTTCAAACTCAATGTATGTTAGAAGAAACAAAAAAAGAAAATCACTCTGTGAATAGTAACATTTCCTGTTTTCTCTTTCCTCTTTCCTCTTTCCATACTATTCACAGTGAATTTCTCTTTTTTGTTTCTTCTAACATACATTGAGTTTGAACTTGAAATTTTAAAGGGTGGAACAAAACACCATCAGCTACATCTAGAATTTTTTTCAGAATTTTTTATACTTGTTTGATACTCAAACAAAAAGTTTGTGCATATGTGCACCAAATGCACTATGTGCACTAGATATGCACCCGTATGTACGGTATAATCTTTTGTGGTTGTTTGGATCACATATATTAGAAATGAATTTTCAGAAAACAAATTTTAGTAGGATTTTTAGGGAAAAAACATGTTTTGACCAAATAGCGATACGTTTGTTGGGAGGATAACAGAAACTACTCATTTTTGCTAAAAAAACGACTATTACCCGTTTTTTTAACGCGGAATTACGAGTTTATAGAAAAACGAGTTTCAGTTATCCACAAGTTAGTGTATCCAAACAAAGTTTTCCTAGAATCATGCTAAAACCGGTTGTACTAAATTCGGTTTCCAGTAAACGCCTGATCCGAACAAAGTTTTCCTAGAGCCATGGCTTAGTTTTACATCCCATCTTGTTGATCTGTCGTTGATGTGCGTGTGTTTTGCAGGCCATGGATCATGCAAGTTTGTCAGCTCTTTGAACTAGTTGCAGATCGAGGAGATCGGCAGAGTACGACGGCTGGACTAGGGAGGAAGGCCATAGCCGTAGTTGCCCTTAGATAGATTATTCTCCATGCATCTGCAGCAAGCAAAGCATCATTGTGATTTAATTTCATACTGCTCTTGGTTTAGCTACGTTTAATTTCTTTCCGGACCATCTCTCTCTCTCTCTCTCTCTCTGGCTGCGCGCGCGCGTCACAAGATCGCAAGAGAGGGGACCCGAGACTCTGAGGAGCTCCCCGGCGGCGAGCTCTCCGTCGGCCGCATTCCATAATCCGGCGCCTTTTGATCGTGCGGCGGAGTTCGCGTAGGGTCGGAGGCACAGCGACGGCTGATCGGGAGGTCGAGCCGGCGGTTGGGTTCCGGCGAGGAGCTCCGGGGTTGCGGTCGTTGAACCATTCATCAACCACTAGTTGCGTTCAGGGAACCGTTCGATCAAAACTTGCGGCTAGGATGCAGGCAGGCGACGGCGGAGAAGACACATAATATGGGCCAACAGGCCCAAGCGACCCTGGCCTGAACTAACTGGGCCTTGCGCCCAACATCTCAGCACTAAGCAGGCACTGTATCAAAGATTAAACATCCACGTAAACAACACACCGAACAATGGAAGCATAACTTTAGACTTTAGCCTGGGAATCGACAGTTAGCGATAGAGGTAGAGCGAATCATATTAGTAGGACTAAGTAAAAAAATGCAGCAAGGTTAGTAGGTTACAACAAATTTGACAAAAAGACAACATTTCGTGGGAAGAAGATGTATAACTAAGCCCAGCAAAGCGACAAATAGTGTACAGGTAGGGAGCGCTTCAAACAGAAACAAAACTCTCTAAACAAAGGTAGGAAGGCTAGAGCAAAGGGTCAATAATTAATGATATTTAGGACTTGTCTATCACCAAGAAAAGATTAACCATTGATTCATTACGATGCTATCATTCATTGCGTCCCCTAATGGCAGGGGCGGATCTAGTATAGAGACATGGGTATACAGATGTACACCCAAAATTTTTGGAGAAAAACTCAGTATTTATGATGTATATTAGGTATATATATGAGTAAATGTACTGAAAATATGTTTTCAACTGTGCACTGCACTGCATCCCCGATCCCTATCGTCATTCACTGATTCGGCCCATTCCATCCCACGCACAAGTGACCACTGACCAGCCCACTACGGCCCATTCTGCTCGTCCGGCCGGCTCCTTAGGCTTTGAAATGCATTGGGCGCCAGCCAGATCCATTGCTCCTCACCGGCTACAGTTCTTGTGTTGACCTTGTCACTTCTCTCCGTTGCATCTAGCCGGCATTTGTTTGTGTACCGTGATCTACGTGCATGGTGACCAGATTGCATCTGTTCTTGTCGATTTTCAGCATGCACCGTTTCAATCTATCAATCAAACATCGATCAGCACTGCATGCATGCATGTGTGTGTCCCGAATCCCAATGCTAGCTAGCTTTGGTTGGCTTTGGCTCTGCTGATTGTTAATTAAGTAAACATTGTATCTTTTCCATGGCCCTTCATGTACTAAGTATTATAACCACAGGCCTACAGTGAAATTTATCCTTAGCTACTACTCCCTCTGTTTTTTTACTTAGCGTTTTTTAGTTTTTCATGGTCTCTAAGATGTAACTTTGATCTTTTTTTTTTGGTAACTTTGCATTAAGATGTAGTAATAAAATTATAATATTACGAAAGCATTTTTATCGACGAATCTATTGATGTAATTTTTATATACCAATCTAGATAGTCTTAAATCTATTGGTGGTCAAAGATTCGAAGACGTGGAGTAAAAAAGAACGGAGGGAGTAGTTTCCTACGTCCACTCGATCGATCAGGGCAATAACTAGCTTCACTCTCACTCTTGATCATCAACACCCACCAAACCAACCAAAAGAATGATTAACTAGCTAGGATTGCTCCCTGCCAATGCCAAGCATGTAGTAAAATCGATCGATCCTAGCAAAGCGAATCCAGTGGATGCAGTAAATCCTCAACCGACCGACAACCTTACGTTTCACGATCAATCACTCCTGGCCGACAGGGAGAACGATACTTGAATGATTGCTTGGTTACATTTCTTGAGTGAGATTTTTTTGTGCAAGTTAAGGATAATGACATCATATCTCGATTCCAAGCCATGAAGGAACGTCGAGCTAGATTGTAAATTTCTTAATTATTTTGTAATTTCTCTAAATTATTTGAGATGTTGTCTCTAGTAAGAACAATTTGTACCTTTTTTATTATGAAATTTTATATTTTATGTTTGTAACTCCGAACACCCATTCTAGAAATCCTGGATCCGCCACTGCCTAATGGCCTAATGTAGTAGGGATGAAGGACTGAATGTGTTCATCCCTACGCCAATCAGCTAGTTTCAGACTTTCAGTGACACCTCCACGCCGGTTATTACGAGCTCTCACCAGACACGCCCTCATCGCTGGCTTCCTCCTCGTCCTTGCCCATGTTTCCCAGCAGCACATGCAGTGATGTGCCGGTGAGCACACCGGTAGGGCCTGATTTGACCGCCGTGAGTCGGTAACAACAACAACAATGCGGACAACGGTACATCACTCGCTCGCTGCATTGGCCAAAGTGAAACTGTGGAAGTGAAAACAAAAACATGGGCAGAGTAAAAGGTACATTTGACACCCACTCTTCCAAAAACTCGGAAATTAACCTTGAACTGTTAAACCAGACACCCGACCCCCTCAACTATCAATACTGTCTACTTTACCCTTCTCAACCCAAATTGTGGTTGTTTTGTCGAACGTGACACCAAAATTGGAGGTTTTGGACTCACTTGACACCATGTTGGTAAGGGATTGCTGACATGTTAGTTGGACCCACATGTTAGTCTCTTAATTATCCTCCTAATGGTGGGGCCCAGCTGTCATAGAGACAATTCTAGAAACCACAGTTAGTTAGATTTTCTTAATGGCTATGGCCTACCAATCGGCCTAATATTAACATCTAATTAATCCCCTAGCTAATCTATCTTAGCACTAAACTAATCCAGAGGTAGGACCACTGCTTCTTCCCCTTCTCTCAAACAAAGAGTGAGCGAAAGACGAGTCCGCCATTCTTCCTCCTCCTTTCCTCTCTATTCCCCCTCCTGCAAGTAAACAGGGAGCCACCGGGCACCACAAACTGCGCACACCGGGCTCATGTCGCTCAAGCAGCGCCCCGACGAGGCCGTCAATCGGTACCACCTCCACATGCAGGGGATCCTTTGGCGGTGCTTGGACGGTGGCGCAGACGTCCTCGACGCGTTCCTGAAGGTCGTGTTTGTTGACGGCCTTCGCGCCAAGTTCTAGGATTGGGTGGTGCCACGATAGCCGGAGGCACTGGACGAGGCCGTGGCGCTGACCCTGAGCTGGGAGCACACCGAGGGTGTGTGGGAGGTGCGGCGCGCGGCAAAGGCGGCTAGTGGCAAGTGTGGGTTGTGCGGCAAGGGCAGGCACGAGGAGGCACAGTGCGAGGTGTAGAGAAGGATGAGGGAGTTGTGGATGAGAAGCAGCAACACCGTGAGGGGATGCGCCATAGCCGTGGGCAAGGACAAGGAGGAGGTGCCGGAGGATGGAGGCAGTAACACAAGGCTCGCGTGGCTCAGGAGTGCGGTAAGGTGAGGGGGGGACGCTTCTGCTAGCCGTCTTCACTAGGAGGGAGCGATGCAGGTAGGGTTGTAAACGAGCCGTGCTTGAGCGAGCCTGGCCTCCCAGGCTTGAGCTCAGTACAAGCTCAAGCCGAGCTTGCTTGAGCGAACCAGAGTTGGGATCCAAGCTTGGACCTGGGCTCGAGCTTGGCTCGGCCCAAGCTCGAGTAAGCTTGATAACTTGGCGGAGGAACAGTAGGGCGTTGACGCCTTGACAATTGGGTTCAGCATGTCGTCGTGTGCCTGGCTGCCCACGTCATCGGCTCGTCACTTGGAGGCGAAGAGCAGAGTGGCCGATAGGGTGAGAGGCTGAGAGGCAGGAGGAGAGGCGGTGTGGTGGGCATCGGTGGGAGGAGAGGCAGTGTGGTGGGTGTCGGTGAGAGGGGATTGGGGATTTTGGGTGGATGTGGCTAGGTGGGTGAGTGGATAATGTTGAGAGAGATTGGGTTGTGGATTGATGGGCCGACTGTGGAGTGGGCCGTGCAGTGGTGTGATTTTGAATTTGAGCTGAGGGAAAATTTGGGAAGGTTGTGAAAATAATGAACCCGATCGAGCTATTCGAGCTCGGCTCATTAAGTGTGAGAACCCTAAAACTCAAACTAATCTAAACAACGCTAATCGATATTTAGCAGTAAATAAAATTCCTCTAAACAAGAACACAATTTAAGCTCAGACTGATATTGACCGCGTGGCAAATCATCAACATACACCATTTCATTATCAAAAGTTTACAACAAGATTTATAAGGCAATAATAAAAAACATTGCAAGCTCGGGAGCAATTACAAGATTTCATTACCAAGAAAAGTAATACAAGAATCCATCTCCAGAAATTACAATATGAATTTTAAAGTAATAATACAACATTGTTACATTCTCAAATTAATTACAAGGATTATTTGCAACATATCAAAATAAAAAGATTACAACTTTGAGTACATTAGAAAAGGAAATAATAAAATCTTGCATGCATATCACCAAAGCCTTTCCTTCCCTTGTCTGTATATCGCCAGCCAGTCGACACCTTCCTCGGCCCATCCAAAACTCTGCCCACATTTCCATCGACCGACAACAACCAAAAGACCAGCAGAAAACTAAAAGCGATAAAGAAGAGTTAGAGTATAAATGGATTGCCGTCAGATCGCATGAAGATCATAGAGACTCCCAGACCATCCTAGGTCAGTTAGCACCATCTCACTTCAGTGGGTTTCATCACCCGGTAGTTATAGAAAATCCGACACCCACGTTATACCGACTTACCTCAAATCGTAGAAAATCTGGCAAATAGTGCATTATAGACCATTGATCCATATCTATTACCCAACCAAATAGTAACATCAGAGAGAGAGTAGGAGATAAGGCAAGAGCAAACCGGGCAAGATACAGGAAGCAGCAGAGTAAACAGCCAGCCACAAAACCATTGCCCACAGCCAAGCTCTCCCATTCGATTCACAGCCAAGAGAACACCCACAACCAAGCAAGCCACACAAAGCCAACCCAAATCCCTCATTCTCAAGCACAGCCGAGAGCAAAACCACCAGAGCAAGCCCAAGCAAGCTCACTACCAAGCAAAGCTAAACCACAACCAAAAACTCCCCCACTACAAGGCCAGCAAAACAAGCAAGCCTCCCACTGCCACCACAAGGCCACCACAAGCAAGCCAAACATCACCCACCATCACTACAACATACACACCCACAGCCACTAGGGAAGACAAGTAAGAAGCAAGGAGGCAAAGAGCCAGAAGGTGAAGGAAGGCAAGAGACGATCAAGACCGCCGGTGGACGACCACGGCAACATTGGACCGACCATGCCAAGCCGACAGGAACAAGGAGAGCACCACCACCACAACCAAGCACTGCCATCTCATTCCCAAACAGAACCAAACAAGGTAAACCATCATTCTTTCCCCCACGTTTGTTCTCACCCAATAGGAACCCCAACAGGTGCACCAAACATTGCATAGAGAGCACATTGCTACACTAACAGTAGCCTCAGCTAAGTCCATCACAGAGCAAGGGAAGGAAGGGGTAGAGAGAGTAGAAGGGAGGTTACCTCGGCAACGACGGCACACCTACGCGCACTCGATGACCTCACACTCCCCGGCGTGCGGGAGGCCTCAAGCCCCGCCGTAGCTAGCCATAGCAGCCCAGCCCCATCACCTTCACCATGCATGAGCAACAACCAACCCACATCAGTGTCGAACCCGGGAGCGAAGGATCCCGAATTCTCTGTGTTCATACACTAGTCCAGGATTTCTAGTGTACACAGTTAAACAAAAGTGATAATCAAAACATATCACGCACTTTATTAATAATTATTGAGTTTATTACAAACGGGCTGAGGCCAAATAAAGTAAAACAATGAATTAAAGCGGTAGTAGTAGACCCAACGATTCGCCACGAGCAATCGTTTGGGGAAGCGTAACCCTAAGCATCGATGTCCTCACCGTCTTGATAGAAATCTTCCTCTGAATAAAGATTATTCACAAAGAGTAAGCACTACCACTGTGCTTGCAAGTTACACCCGTAAAATGTGATTGAATGCATGCATAGAGTGAGCAAAGGGTAATGGCGGGGTTTATTTGCATAAGACAAAGATTTTCAGGTTTAAATACTCTTAGTAATTTCCAAGGCCATTTTAGAATTTAATAAGATCAAAATCATATTTCGATTTCTCAATGTCAAGTGTAGGATGAACCTCCATACACAAATGGTGAAGGACTACCCCTTACACCAAAGCTTCGCCCAATCCCATTTTCATAAACCGGTGATAAAGTCTTTTCAAACAAAACCAGAGACTAACTTTGAGTGGCTTCATTAAGCATGTCCATGACCGTGGACACGGCTATTGAATAGATTAATACTCTGCGAGTTGGTACAGCTTTACCCACAAGAGATAGTTTGCTTATTATGTCGGCCAATACACGCTTCCGTAGGCGTGCGACTAAGCAGCTATCACGAGGCCTTCACCCTACATTATTTCAACATAATTATGTCCGCTAAGGTTTCGTAATCGAAGGCTTCGCACCAAACGACTACCCCCTCTTGCGCCATGTGGGTATCATCAATAAGTCTTCACGACTCCCACATCTTTCCAAGACATAACATGGTGAGATAATATAGCTTATTTGGCCAAGTCTGTCCCATTTTAGACTTGTGGTGGTACGAGTTTGGCTTAACATCCATGACATGAGACCGGTCCTTACATGGTAGGCGACTTCAAAACAACCACAGGTCTCAACCATTCGCTGTATTGAGCCCGTGCATGAACTTGCACCCACCAACAATCCAATTCACCCAAGTCTAAACCAATCTCATTTATTTTTCCTTTGTTAAAACATTTTCCAATCACCTATGGTAAAACAATACCATAGATTCCTTTTCAAAATAACTTTGTATTTTGGCAAAATTCCCCAAATCATCTTTTGGTCTAAGCAATGACTAAGCATAATTATCTTAATTATTTTACTAAGGTGACAAGGCATGGCATTCCAAACATCAATATTGGCTATACAAAGGAATTGGCATAACTAAGAGTGAAAACAGGAATTTAAAATAACTTGAATAAAAATATGCATGCAATAATAACTTTAAAAACAGAATTAATTAACTTTGAAATACTGGGATCAAAATGGTCAAGAATGTAACTTGCCTTCGTTGAAGTCTTGAGATTCTAAACCCTCTGAAAGATCTACCTCTCCGGAATCGTCAAAGTCTATACGCGAAAGCACGACAAATTCAAATAAAATTCAAATAAATCCAAAAAGACAAATCAAACTAACTCCAAATGAAATTATTTTATTTTATTTAGCTATATAATAATTTTATAAGATTTTAGCAATTTGAATCACTCAATTTGAAGTTGAGGTTCAAAAGATATGAATTTTACAAGTTTTAACCTAAATTTGATATTTAAAAGAATTTCTAAATTTAAATGCAGATTCAAAATAGCTTTAAATTAAATAATTTTGGTTTAGTTAGCTAGATAATGATTTTACATGAATTTAGAAATTTGGAACACCCAATTTGGAGATTGGATGCAAAAGTTATGAATTTTACAAATTTTAAACCTAAATCGCAATTTAAATGAATTCCGATTTATTTTTCTCAAGAAAATCCTTTAATGCGCAAGGCTGACGTCAGCCCTGGGATTTTTGGAAATAAAGGAATTAATTTAATTCTCTGACGTGTGGGCCCCGTGTGTCATAGACACGGTCCACGTGAACTGAGTCCACGGGACTTCTGGCTCAAGGGTTTGTGCAGAGGTGGGGGGTGAGGTGGTGTGGCGCCATGTAGACGGCCACGTGGGATTCCACATCGGCCTGAGGCCGAGGTGGCGATGATGTGGGCACCGTGGTTATGCCACGCGAGCCGGCGAGCATGAGCTCGGTGACGGGCTCGCCGGCGCTTCGCGCCCGGCAAGGGTGAATGAATGCGCAAAAGAAAGAGGGGACTAAGCCGAACGTGATGCTCACCGGGGTTGCGAGAAAACGCGGCGGAAAGGTCGTCGGCGACGAGGTTGAGCGGCGGCGAGGTTGGGTCGTCGGTGAAGAAAGCGTTGCGGTGGTCCTTGGGCGATGAGGATGCGCGCACCAGCTTCGCGGCGTTGAGGCGATGTCGTTGGTGGCGGAGACGAGGGCGGAGCGGGCTCAACGGTGGCGCAATCGGAGATGGAAGCTCCCTTGGTCGCCGGCGAAGAACCTTGAAATTAGGGCGCTAGGGGAGAGGAGAGTGGCACCGGGTGGTGGTGTTGAGTTGTGTGGAGAAGGGCGCACCCTGGGCTCCCTTTTATAGGGCCGGGGAGGGGCGGAGCTGCGTGGAAAGCACGAAGATCGCCACCGGGTCCGTGGCGGAATCAACGGAATCGTGGACGAAGAAGGAAAGGAATGGCCGGGTTGGGTGCGATTCGACGCGGCGATTTTAATGCGCGCGATGATTCGGGGATTAGATCGCGATTCCGCCGAGTATGGAAGCTCCCCGAGCTGCGTCCATGGCGGTGGCGCTGCGAAAGGAAAGAGGCGCAGGTTGAAGATGGAAAGGGGGAAGAAAGGCTCGGGCTTTTGGATTTCGATCCGACGGCGCGGAATAGGCGTGTGGCGTGTGTGCGTGATGGTCGTTCGATGATGATCCAAATGGCGGTGAGGGTAACGTCTTGGGAGGAAGGTGGGCCAATTGGGCGTGCGGCGTGTGTGAGGATGGTTTGGGCCGGACAAGTTTCGGCCCAAACACCTTTATAAAAATTTTCTAATGTTTTACCAATTGTTTTAATTCAGATAATTAAAAGAGGCTTTAGAAAATAGCAAATAAATTCCAAGAATTCTAGAAAAATTCACAGAAATTCCTAGAATGATTTTGGACTTAGATAAAATAATTTCAACTTAAACTTGGTAATAGTTTTTGTAATTAAATTTGTTTTAGCTTTAAGGTTAATAAGAAAGCTTTAAGAAAATTTGAAAAATCCACCAAAATAAATAAGTTTTAAATTTTCTCAGAAATTGAAATTTTGGGCTGTTACAAACCTACCCCCCTTAAAGGGAATCTCGACCCCGAGATTCAGACTTGGTTAGCAAAAAGGTGGGGATACTCGGCTTTCAAATCTTCTTCTCGCTCCTAGGTTGCTTCTTCTTCTGAATGATTGCTCCACTGAACCTTGCATGAGCGGATGACTTTGCTTCTGGTGACTCGTTCTGCCACATCGAGAATCTTGATTGGCTGCTCTACGTACGTGAGGTCTTCCTGCAGGTCGATGTTCTCAAGGGGGGTTTCTTCTGTTGGCACTCGGAGACACTTCTTGAGTTGGGAGACGTGGAAGACGTCGTGGACTGCTGACAAGGAGGTTGGAAGTTCAAGCTTATATGCAACTTCACCTCTCTTGGCCAAAATCTTGTAAGGTCCCACAAATTTAGGTGCAAGTTTTCCTTGGTTGGAACCTTTTACCCTCGAAGTGGAGTAACCACGAGATAAACAAAGTCTCCTATTTCAAGGTTAATTCTCTTGGCGGTTATCGGTAGAACTCTTCTCGTCGAGATTGAGCCACCTTCAAACGTTCCTTATCGCTTTAACCTTGCTTTCACTTCTTTTATCAATTCGGTCTAAAAATTGATGCTCTCCTACTTCATCCCAAAGAAGCGGGGTTACGCATTTTCTACCATACAAAGCTTCAAATGGAGACATCTGGAGGTCGGCTTGGTAACTATTGTTGTACGAGAATTCGCATAGGGCGATTCTTGTCCCAACTTTTCCCATAATCTAAGGCACGAGCTCGAAGCATGTCTTCAAGAACTTGGTTGACACGTTCGGTCGGCCGTCTGTCTGCGGTGATAAGCGATCTTGAAGTTGAGTCTTGTTCCCAAAGCTTCGTGCAAACTCGCGGAATCTTGATGTGAATCGAGAGCCTCTATCGAACACGATCTTCTTGGGTACTCGTGTAGATGACAATCTTGGCCATATACAATTCCGCTAGTTGGTACATACGTAAGTGGTCTTGGCGGAATAAAGTGAGCTACTTTAGTTAACCGGTCAATTATCACCCAGATGGAATCACATCTGTTTGGGTCCTAGGAGTCCGGTGATAAAATCCATACCAACTTCCTCCCACTTCCATTCGAATTGGTAATGGTTGTAACAAACCAATGGGTCTTTGGTGTTCGCCTTGACTTCGTGACAAACATCTAACGAAGCGCGAACTCAGCGATTTCTCGCTTCATGCTGACCCACCAATATTTCTCCTTCAGATCCTGGTACATCTTCGTGCTTCCGGGATGGATGGAGTATGGCGATTCGTGAGCTTCCTTTAGAATTGACTGTTTTATCTCCTGATGGTTGGGCACACATATGCGATCTCCAAACCACACTGTTCCTTGTTCATCCTCAGAAAATCATGGGGCTTTGCCTTTTCTCATATTCTTCTTGATTTCCTTGATGTCTTCGTCTTCCAACTGCTTTTCCCTGATCTGACTCTGAAGAGTGGGTTGAACTTCTAAAGCATTCAAAAAGCCTTGTTTGACAATCTCCAAGTTCAGGTGCTTCAGTTCTTTATATAATTCTGGCTGATTATTCTGAACCAAAATGGTGTTGCAATACGCCTTTCTGCTTAGGGCATCTGCAACAACATTTGCTTTGCCCGGATGATAATGAATTCCGAGGTCGTAATCTTTTATCAACTCTAACCATCTTCTCTATCGGAGGTTGAGTTCAGACTGGGTAAAGATGTATTTCAGACTCTTATGATCCGTGAAAATCTTACAACGGTTACCAATGAGGTAATGCCGCCAGATCTTCAAAGCATGCACAATTGCTGCTAACTCAAGATCATGAGTTGGGTAATTTCCCTCGTGTGGCCTCAACTGACGGGATGCATAAGCCACGACTTTGCCTTCCTGCATCGGGACACATCCTGACCTTGTCGAGATCGTCGCAGAAGATTTCAAAGTCCTTATGAATATCGGGTAATACTAGCACAGTCGAAACTAAACTCTTCTTGACTCTGGAAACTCTTCTCGCAGTATCCGTCCATTCAAACTTCTTTTCCTTCTTGAAGTTGTGTCATAGGCCTTCTTGTCTTGGAGAATCCTTCAATGAACTGCGGTAATAGCCGGCTAGTCCAAGGAAACTCCTTACTACGTGATGACTTTGGTTGCTTCCAATCCATAACGGCTTCAACCTTGGTGGGTCTCTGACAACTCCTCCTATTTGACACGATATGACCAAGGAAGGCCACTTGCTTTAGCCGAATTCGCTCTTCTTGAATTTGGTGTAAAGTCGGTGTTCTCTGAAGTTTCTCTAAAATCATCCTTAGGTGCTTCTCGTGTTCTTCTTCATCCTTTGAATAAATGAGAATGTCATCGATGAAAACAACCACAAACTTATCCAAGAATTCCATGAACACTTTGTTCATCATATTCATGAAGTGTTGAGGGCGTTTGTCAAACCGAAAGACATGATCAGAAATTCATACAACCCATATCTGGTCGTGAAGGCGCTCTTTGGGATATCTTCCGCCGGATCTTTAGTTGATGATAGCCGGATCGTAGATCGATCTTCGAGAAGATGCTTGCTCCCTTCATTTGATCGAACAGATCATCAATCCTGGGTAGCGGATACTTGTTCTTGATCGTCACCTCGTTGAGCGATCTATAATCCACACACATTCGCATACTATTGTCCTTCTTCTTAACAAATAGTACGGATGCTCCCCAAGGTGATGAACTTGGTCGGATATAACCTTTGCTCTTTAGTTCTTCAATTTGTTTCTTCAGCTCTGCTAGCTCATTGGCCGGCATTCTGTAGGGTCGCTTCGAGATTGGGACGGTCCCTGGGACTAAGTCAATTAAGAACATTACATCCCTATCCGGTGGCATACCGGGTAACTCATCAGGAAAAACATCTGGGTATTCTTGCACAACTGGTATGTCTTCAAGTTTTATTTCCTTCAAGCTGGTCAGGATGGAACTTCCTCCGGTCGAAGACTTGGGTCTGAATTCTACTGATTCTCCTTGTGCATTGGTGAGGGTGATAGATCTATTGGCACAGTCTATCTGTCCCTGATTCTTGGCTAGCCAGTCCATTCCAAGAATCACATCGAGACCTTGGGATTGCAGGACTATCAAGTCCGCTAGAAAAGGTACTCCGGATATTTCAAGGGTAAGGTTTGGGCATAGAGAACTGGTTCTCATTTCAGAGCCCGGGGAGTGGACTATCATTGGGTTAACTAAAGAGAAGATAGGTAACCCATATTTTCCCACAAATTTATTGGAAACAAAGGAATGCGATGCTCCGGAATCAAATAGGACTGATGCTGGTACTGAATTAACAAGGAACGTACCAAGAACGACATCCGGTGCAGCTTGAGCTTCCTCTGCCGTGACGTGGTTCACACGTCCCTTCGTGTACTGATTTGTCTTCGTGGCGGCAGAGGTTACGCGAAGAGCTTGGACTCGTGTTTAGGGGCGGTGGAAATGACTTCTTAGGACACCTATTGGCAAAGTGTCCCTTCTCCCGACGATGATAGCAAGTAATCTCCGAAGAGTTCTTCTGATTTGGGCCTCCTGCAGACGAGTTGTGGATTCCGGAAGTGTTGGCGCGCTGCACTGGCGTTGGAGCTCTGGATGTGGTAGACTGAAATCTTCCACGCTGCGGGGGCTGAGGTTGAGCGAGGCGAGGTTTGGGTTGCCCTCCAGAGTTGAACCTCTGAGCGGCCATCCTCCGCTTGCGGTTCTCCATCTCTATATGTTTGCCTTCCTGGCGAATTGCCTTGTCCACCAACTGTTGGAAGTCAGTGAAGTCTTGAGAAATCAGTTGGACAGATATCTCATCATTCAGTCCTTCCATGAACTTTTCCTGCCTGTCTTCATCTCTGGCTACATCATGCGGGGCGTAGCGAGCAAGCTGGTTGAACTTATGCAGGTACTCGCTCACTGAGCGGTTGGCTTGGCGAAGCGCGCCGAATTCCTTCTTTTTCAATGCCATCATCCCTACGGGAATGTGAGCACGACGGAAGGCTCGCACAAACTCGTCCCAAGTGATAGCTTGATCGTTGGCATGGGTGATGCAGAGGTTGTCCCACCACTCCGAAGCGGGACCACTGAGTTGGTGAGCGGAGAAAAGTACCCTCTCGCGATCCGAGCACTGAGTAATATCCAACTTCTTCCCTATGGCACGGAGCCAATCGTCGGCGTCCATAGGTTCATCTTCGCTTGAGAACGTCGGAGGACGATCCTCATGAACTCAGACATTGACAACTTTTTATGGAGGTGGGGGTGGAGGTGGAGGTGGAGCGTGGGTTGCGGCTTGCATGTTACGAGCGCTGCTGAGTGATTGGGCGACAAACTCATCATATGTGTCTCAGTGGGCCATTAATTGGCGCTTGCCTAGGTTCTTCGGTTGGTGGAGGTGGTGGTCATTGGGCGGGATTTTCACGATAATCCGCGTTCTCGTTTCCACGGCCTTGAGCACTGCCGCTGCCGGTACGGGTGGTCACCATCTGCTAGATGTTTCTAAGGATTTTAGAAGAGAAAGATAGAAAGAAAGCTCTAAAGGGGTAAATCTAATTAGCCCAAGAACAAACACAAGACAAAGAGCCAAAAATTTTCTAAAATAATTATTTTATTATTTGGTTATGGCTATCACAATGGCAACGATAGCTCATAATTCGCATCTAACGGTTACAATATGGGAAACAACTAAGGGGTGATTGGGGTATAATCCTGCTCACTAGAGCTACCCTCGCCGGCCTTGTAGCAAGCTAGCTCTTCTTCCACGGCCTTCAGCCTTTCTTCCACCTCTTGTAGGCTGTCTTGAGCGGTACGCAGGTCGTCGAGAGCGTTTCCATAGGCATAGTCCATTGCCTTACACAAGTTCACCTGATGCGTAAGCTCAGGAGAGTCCTCGTCCTCGGCTGGGCAAAAGGTGCTGTCTAGCCTGGTCGGAACGTGCATTGGATGGTAGTGAAACTCGGAGCCATGGAATCGATTGTTGTAGGTGTAGCGAAGCGTCTTGTGGCTTCTCCGGCTGCGTCTTGAATGCCTTGGCGAAGGTGCCACGTCTTATTGGGCGTCGATGATGTGGAAATCCGTGTTTGGGTTATGGTTGGCGAGAGGATCACTTCAACTCTCCAAATGATATTGGCTTCCCACTTTATCTTGGTACCCTTGATAGGTTGGTCTTTCGTTGTAGTCCGGTGTTGCATCATCTTCCAAAGAAGTGCGACCCAATGTCCTCGCGAAAATTCCGTGGGAGATCCGGGTTGGTTTTTCGACCATCTACAATTTTAGAGAAGGAGATGAGTTAGTATTTGTTTTAAAGAAAAGGTTGAGAAGACTCTTGGATAGACCCAAAATAGTTGTAGTTTTTGAAAATAAGTCCTTAAGGCATTTTCTAAGGCCACGACCTCTGATCGATATGGCTCGATACCACTTTTGTCGAACCCGGGAGCGAAGGATCCCGAATTCTCTGTGTTCATACACTAGTCCAGGATTTCTAGTGTACACAGTTGAACAAAAGTGATAATCAAAACATATCACGCACTTTATTAATAATTATTCAGAGTTTATTACAAACGGGCCTAAGGCCAAATAAAGTAAAACACAGCGGAATTAAAGCAGTAGTAGTAGACCCAACGATTCGCCACAGGCAATTGTCTGGGGAAGCGTGGCCTAAGCATCGATGTCCTCACCGTCTTGATAGAAATCTTCCCTGAATAAAGATTATTCAAAGAAGAGTAAGCACTACCACTTGTGCTTGCAAGTTACACCCGTAAAATGTGATTGAATGCATGCATAGAGTGAGCAAAGGGTAATGGCGGGGTTTATTTGCATAAGACAAAGATTTTCAGGTTTAAATACTCTTAGTAATTTCCAAGGCCATTTTAGAATTTAATAAGATCAAAATCATATTTCGATTTCTCAATGTCAAGTGTAGGATGAACCTCCATACACAAATGGTGAAGGACTACCCCTTACACCGAGCTTCGCCTAATCCCATTTTCATAAACCGGTGATAAAGTCTTTTCAAATAAAACCGAGACTAACTTTGAGTGGCTTCATTAAGCATGTCCATGACCGTGGACACGGCTATTGAATAGATTAATACTCTGCAGAGTTGGTGCAGCTTTACCCACAAGAGATAGTTTGCTTATTATGTCGGCCAATACACGCTTAGTAGGCGTGCGACTAAGCGACTATCACGAGGCCTTTACCCTACATTATTTCAACATAATTATGTCCGCTAAGGTTTCAGAATCGAAGGCTTCGCACCAAACGACTACCCTCTTGCGCCATGTGGGTATCATCAATAAGTCTTCACGACTCCACATCTTTCCAAGACATAACATGGTGAGATAATATAGCTTATTTGGCCAAGTCTGTCCCATTTTAGACTTGTGGTGGTACGAGTTTTGCTTAACATCCGCGGCCCGCAGACCGGTCCTTACATGACTGGGCGACTTCCAAAACAACCCTGGGTCTCAACCATTCGCTGTATTGAGCCCGTGCATGAACTTGCACCCACCAACAATCCAATTCACCCAAGTCTAAACCAATCTCATTTATTTTTCCTTTGTCAAAACATTTTCCAATCACCTATGGTAAAACAATACCATAGATTCCTTTTCAAAATAACTTTGTATTTTGGCAAAATTCCCCAAATCATCTTTTGGTCTAAGCAATGACTAAGCATAATTATCTTAATTATTTTACTAAGGTGACAAGGCATGGCATTCCAAACATCAATATTGGCTATACAAAGGAATTGGCATAACTAAGAGTGAAAACAGGAATTTAAAATAACTTGAATAAAAATATGCATGCAATAATAACTTTAAAAACAGAATTAATTAACTTTGAAATACTGGGATCAAAATGGTCAAGAATGTAACTTGCCTTCGTTGAAGTCTTGAGATTCTAAACCCTCTGAAAGATCTACCTCTCCGGAATCGTCAAAGTCTATACGCGAAAGCACGACAAACTCAAATAAATCCAAAAAGACAAATCAAACTAACTCCAAATGAAATTATTTTATTTTATTTAGCTAGATAATAATTTTATAAGATTTTAGCAATTTGAATCACTCAATTTGAAGTTGAGGTTCAAAAGATATGAATTTTACAAGTTTTAACCTAAATTTGATATTTAAAAGAATTTCTAAATTTAAATACAGATTCAAAATAGCTTTAAATTAAATAATTTTGGTTTAGTTAGCTAGATAATGATTTTACATGAATTTAGAAATTTGGAACACCCAATTTGGAGATTGGATGCAAAAGTTATGAATTTTACAAATTTTAAACCTAAATCGCAATTTAAATGAATTCCTGATTTATTTTTCTCAAGAAAATCCCTTTAATGCATAAGGTGGCGTCGCCACAGGATTTTTGGAAATAAAGGAATTAATTTAATTCTCGACGTATGGGCCCCGTGTGTCATAGACACGGTCCCACGTGAATCGAGTCCACGGACTTCGGCTCAAGGGCTTGTCTGCAGAGGTGGTGGGGTGAGGTGGTGTGGCGCAATGTAGGCGACCACGTGGGATTCCACATCGGCCTGAGAGGCCGAGGTGGCGATGATGTGGGCACCGACGTGGTTATGCCACGCAGTTCGGGCGGGCGAGCTCGGTGACGGGCTCGCCGCGCTTACGCCGCCACGGCAAGGGGAGTGAATGTCGCAAAAGAAAGAGGGGACTAAGCCGAACGTGATGCTCACCGGGGTTGCGAGAAAACGCGGCGGAAAGGTCGTTGGCGACGAGGTTGAGCGGCGGCGAGGTTGGGTCGTCGGTGAAGAAAGCGTTGCGGTGGTCCTTGGGCGATGAGGATGCGCTCACCAGCTTCGCGGCTGACGAGGATTAAAACATCTATATATTATTTTAATATATAATAAAAGACCATACGTCTTCATGGTCGTAACCCCTAAGACTGAGGACCTCCCTGGTCGTTAGTATTCCAGAGGTTACTTAATGGATACCCTAGTCGGATGAGGCTTTGTGCCTAATCCCCGACCAGATAACCGCTCGTAAAATTACTAAACTGGTATTTCTTATCGTATGATGAATGGAACACGTGCTATACGTTTCAAACCATGCGATGGTACAACCCTGAGACACTGACTATTAACCACCCTACGGTTAAGCTTTTCACAAGCAACCGCAAGGAAGTTAGCACATTGCTAACTTCTCTACCGTTCCGACCAGTCGTAACGCTTCACGAGGACGTCTTCTCCGAGTAATGCGCCACCTCTTGGAAGTTATTTAAAGGTGAAGCACGTAAGACGAAAAGGAAAAAAACAGAGACAAGAAGGGAGAGGATAGGCGACACACAAAACAAGGCCAAGGCAAAGATATGCCTGAAGCCTAAGCGGTGGAATTAGAAGCTAGATAATCACCTTAGACTCATATTCTAAGTCCGATTGCGGCTAAACATTCCTCCATTCAAGGTAATTCAGGGTAGTACTTAGCCACATCTTGTAAATCCAGTTCATATCAATAAAGAGCGACCCCATTCCATTCCGTGATATTCCACGTCATTTTCCTCGCTTATTTTCGTAAGATCGGCGATTCGATCGTCGACAACCGGGCGCCGTCAGGTGGGGAAGAAGGCCTAAGTTTCAAGAAATTTTTTCTTTTAAGCTCAAGAAAATCCTCGCCCAAAAACTCGCAATCGCTCATGCGACTATGCCCGAGTATGGGATGAGGAAAATTGGTTCGATTTGGCGGACTCGCCAACCTCGACATGGAAGGATGTATCGCGCCATGGAAGAAAATGGCAGTCATCCTCCTCATCCTCCTCCGTGCTCGCACGTCGCCGACGTTAGCGAGGTCGACGGATGGATGAAGATGCGCCGCCACTACGGTGGCGCAACCAGAGAACCGACCGTTCCGACCAGATTCGAATGCCGGAGGATCTCTCAAGCCCGCCTTTTCGGCCGTGAAACAGGTGAAGAAATTTCATCTCCATCACCCGGAAAACTCTATACCATTGATGAAATCATGGCTGAAAGATACTCTCCTTCGGCTTCTGGCAATTCCAGGAGTCAACCGTCACCTGGTAACGGTGTCGATGAAACCTCCACTGGTCGTAGGCCATGTGAGGATGATCACACTCAGCATACGATCGGCGGTTCGTCGGATCAGGCTGAGAAGACCTCAGGAAGTGCTCATCTCCGACCGATCTCCATCGTGGAAGATTCGCAGAAGCGCTGACAAGCTCTCCATTAGTTATGATGGAAGCTCATCGGAAGATCAATGCTGGAAGCACGAGGTCAACGCGATCGGAGATGAAGATCAAGATGCCTGCGGTCCTACACTCTCTACCACGCCATCACGTGTTGTTAGAGATGATCCGGGCCGTCAAGCACCAACTTCCGGAGGCAACGGAACTAATCGACGTCAATCAGTTAACTCGCTTAGCATGCCCCACCCAGTGGTAGACCGACAGATCAACAAATCCGAAGGTCGGGGAAGGTTCAGACGGTACACCTCGACCAAGATGAACCACGAGACCTTCGATCGCTACAAAACTTGCGGCGTATTCAAAACATGTTAAATAATTTCGATCTGCTCTAGCAGAACGCCTAGTTTTATACAACTCGTAGGTCGGTATCCAAATTCTCCAACAGACCATGCAAATGAACAGAAGCGACGAGAATGAGGGGTTCAGAAGTCGACTAGGACTTCGTCCCCAACGCTCCTCCTCAAGAGGGGACAAGACGGTCAAAACAGAGAGCGATCGATACCAAGACCTCCTCGACGATTCCGACCAAGGAGTCACGAGGGAGAAGGCTATTTCAAGAGGATACTCCCCATCTGCCGAGAAGAACCACCACTAGGACCTAACGATCTCCGACATCGTTTGAACCAAGTGGGCGATCGTGGACATCATATCAATGTCCACGACGGATCGACACCGGAGTTCCAGCGTTCCAATCTTAGGGATCGGTCTCCGCCGATTACATAATCCGCACCTTCCCGGAGAAGACGCCATGAATCAATCACGGGTTGTCGAGCCTTCTCTGCTGGGCTCCAAGGCGTGCGTTAGCCTAGCTTGCCCGACCGACCAACTTGGACAAATTCAATGGAACTCAAAACCCATTGAATTTCTCCAAATATATACCACCGCTATCGTGGTCAGCTGGTGGCGATGAGAATGTAATGGCCAACTATTTACCCACCGTGCTCGAAGGGTCCGCCTGGCCGTGGTTGTTAAACTTACCTACGGATCCATATATACTTGGGAACAACTCTGTGATCTTCGATTGCCAACTTCGAGGTACGTCGACCGCCAGGAAGGAGGACGATCTCCACGTAATCCGGCAGGATCGATGAGATTTTACGTCAATATATCAAGAGGTTCACCAGTGTTCAGAACTCTATGCCCAAGTCGCAGAGTCCTCTCGTTATTCAAAGCTTTTAAAACAGTCTAAGGAATCGGCGGTTTACGGAGGACATAGCAATGAACCCTCCAAGAACAACCGTTGAGCTTTTTGATATGGTGGACAAATATGCCATCAAGTAGTGAAGCAATCGAGTGGTGTGAAGCCATCGATCGGAAAGACAAGATTCCCCACCGATGCGACAAACAGGAGAAAAGAACAAGAAGTCTCTCAAGAAGAAAAAGAACCGCAGACCCGACGACAAAGAAGTCCTCGCCGTTCCTGCATAAGATCGGGAAGGGCAAGAAGGACTATGCTTGGTCGAAGCAAAGCAAAAGTTCCGACCAAGGATTCTGCATTTAATAAGAAGTGGTGTCCACTTCACGGTGACGAGGGCATGATCTGCGCTTTGCCGTGTCTGGCGAAGAAATCGGAGGATTATTATGCAAGTAAAGGACCATTTCGAAGAATACAGAACATGGAGAAACGAGCTCCAAAAAGACAAGGATGGCGACGAGGAGATGGAGTACCGGGATCCCCAACACACATCAACATGATTTTTGGAGGATCTTCTTCATACGAGTCGAGACGTCATCCAAGGCCATGGAGCGGAGGTCAACCTCGTCGAATCTCCAAGCGTAATCAAGCACTCGAAGTGGTCGAACACCGCAATTTCTTCAAAGAAAGACGATCGCACCATCCCATCGGCTCGACCGGGTAGGTTCCCCATCGTCGTTGAACCAACTATTAATAATTGTCGGGTTAATCGGGTCTTAGTGGATGGGGTAGTTCCTTGAATATATTATTTGTAGGAGCTTTAGAAGAAATGCAGTCCCCATGTCAAAGGTGAAACACATGAAATATGCTTTTCATGGCATAGTTCCGGTTCTACCGCTAAACCGATAGGACAAGTTTCCTTACGGTGACGTTTGGAAAACGACGACATTTCGAACAGAGAAGATCCCGCTTGATGTAGTAAACTTGAATCCGCATACAACGGAATCCTCGATCGACCAAAGATTAGCAAAATTCTTGATAGCCACGCATTACGGTTATCAAAGTTTGAAAATGCCGGGCGAAGGAGTCATCACAATTCGAGGAGATCGAAAAATGGCTTATGTATGCGATCGAAATCCTTTGCATCGGTTGATGAACTTCCACCGTAGAGGTTAATCCGTCTCCCATGCAGTCAAGCACTCGAAGCCAAAGATGGCGCCCAAACCATCCGACTGCACCAAGGAGGTACTACTCGACAAAAGCGCTTCTCGGACAAATAATAAGTCGTCACATGGGCCAGACAACCAGATCCAACCGCCAAAGATTACGGTCGGGCAAGACTCGACCCTAAATAGGAAGAGTCGCTCGTCTCCTTCCTCCGAGCAAATCAAGACGTGTTTGCTTGGCAAGCGTCCGATATGCAGAATCCCGAGGTGATCGAGCACGCTTGCTATCCACCGATAAAAACCGATCAAGCGAAACTACGACGCTTTGCACCCGATCGGAAGGAAGCAATCCAATCGGAGATTGACAAGCTTCTCCAGCGAGATTTATTCGTGAAGTCGACCACCCACAATGGCTTGCTAATCTGTAATGGTTAGGAAAAATAATGGGAAATGGCGAATGTGTATCGACTTTTACAGATCTTAATAAAGCTTGTCCGAAGGATGACATTCCCTTCCCCACATTGATCAACTAGTAGACTCTACTTAAAAGCGAGTTACTAAGTTTTTTAGATCGTATTCGTGGTACCACCAGATTAGTATTTGTAAAGAAGATGAGGAGAAAACTTCCTTCATCACCCCATATGGTACTTCTTGTTATATTAAGATCTTTGGTGCAACTTTTCAAAGGTTGATGCAAAAACTTTTAGTCCACAAATCGGTCGGAATCTAGAAGCTTATGTTGACGATCTGGTCGTAAAGACCACCAACGCTGGCGACCACATTCCTGACTTACAAGAAACTTTTAATAACTTGAGAAGACATAACCTCAAGTTAAATCCGGAAAAGTGTGTGTTCGGAGTTTCACGGAAAACCGCTTTCGGTTTCCTAGTTTCGCTAGAGGTATTGAAGCAAATCCAAAGAAAATTGCGCCATCGACGGATCGCCCTCAGACCACGAAGAAGGAAGTCCAAAACTAACCGGTCAGATGGCGTTAAGTCGTTTCATAGCAAGGTTAGGGGAAAAAGGATTACCTTTCTTTAAACTTCTTCGGAAACATGGGAGTTTTGAGTGGACTAAAGAGGCAAACGATGCCTTTGAGGAACTTAAAAAGTACCTTACAAGTACCCCGGTTTTAGTTTCTCCGAGACCGGAGAAACATTGCTAATTTACGTGGCGGCAACACCCCGCATAGCTTAGCGGTGTCTTGGTTGTAGAAAGGATAATATCCAACGACCAGTCTATTACGTGAGCGAAGTCTTACATGGACCAAAGGAAAGATACCCACAGGTACAAAAGTTGCTCTATGGCCTCCTTATGTCTTCAAGGAAGCTAAGGCACTACTTTCAGGCCCACAAAGTGGTCGTACCTACCGGATATCCCCTTGGTCAAGTCCTTGGAAACAGGGAATCATCAGGACGAATAGCCAAATGGGCGGTCGAGCTAGGGCGTTCGATCTCCATTTCATTTCACTTAACAACAATAAAGTCCTGTGCAATAGCGTAATTCATTGCGAATGGACAAACCTCGAACCCACCCAAGGACCCGAGTACGAACACCACGACGAGTGGACAATGTATTTCGACGGTTCCTTGATGTTACAAGGATCGGGGTGGAGTGGTCTTGATATCCCCATCTTGGCGAACACATCAAATCGCCATCCAAATTAAATTTTCCGCCACCAATAATGTGGCGTAATATGAAGGTTTATCGCGGGACTCGAGCGACTCGTTCGCTCGGGATTCGCAGACATTAGTGAAAGGCGATTCTCAACTAGTAGTGAATCAAGTGGGGAAAGAGTATCAATGCTCTAGTACCAAGATGTCATCTTATCTGGCGGAAGTACGAAAACTTCAAAAGCACTTCTTCGGTTTTCGGATCCAACATATTCCTAGAAAGGAAAACTTTCTGGCGCACTGGGTTAGCACGGATGGCCTCCACGAGGTCGACCGTCCCCGCCCGAGTTTTTCTCGAGCAACTCAATTCACCCTCGGTAGTTGAGCCTTCCGAGAACATACATGATTCTTTGCAAGTTGAACAAACTAATCAAAGGAACATGGATGCTCCACAGTCGCTTGACGGTTGGCGTCACGATCAAGGTAGAGATCGGATGACATCGATCTACAATTATCTTCAGCATGACACAATTCCAGAAGATAATGTAGAGGCTGATCGTATAGCACGAAAAGCCAAATCATACACTCTGATCGAAAGTACCTTGTATAAACGAGGATCTCACGGAGTGTTGATGAGATGCATATCTCAAACGGATGGCATTAGATTGCTAACCAAATCCATGAAGGTGTCTGTGGAGCACACCATTCCTACTGAGAACCACAGTCGGTAAAGCCTTCCCAAGAAGGCTATTATCGCCAACCGCCTTCATGATGCAAAAGAGCTTGTGACGAAGTGTGTACAATGTCGGTTTATAGCCGACAAGTACACCAACCAAAGACAAGCCTTACAAACAATTCCTCTTTCTTGGCCTTTTGCAACTTTGGGACTAGACATTCAGGACCTTTCCCAAGAGCACCGGGCTTCAATTCCTTTTCGCCATGATTGACACGTTTACAAAATGGATTGAAGCCGAGCCATCGTTAAAATAACAACCGAGGCCGCTAAGAGATTTCTCTGAAAAATGTGATCACGCGATTTGGTGTACCCAACAGTATCATCACGCATAATGGTTCCCGCCTCTCAAAGATCAATTCCAGAATTCGCGATGAACTTGGTGTCAAAGTTCATTTTGCTTCATTGCACATCCGCAGAGCAACGGAGCGCTTGAGCGGCTAATGGTATCCTTATGCGGGATCAAACGCCGAGTATTCACCGCTTAATCAAACGGTCGGCGCTTGGGTTAAAGAACTTCCCTCGTGTTATGGGCGTTCGAACCCACGACCACCGTGGCGGCCGGTGAAACTCTATTCTTTTGGTTTATGGTGTTTGAAGCCATGCTTCCTCCGAACTCAAAATTGGCTCGCTTTCGGCGATCGTTTTGACGAAAATGATCGTAATGAACGACGACTTCGACGACGCCGATTTCCTTAAAGAACGATTTAACCAAGCCCTTGTACGATCAATACCTACCAACAAGCCATGCGAAGGTACCATAGTCGTAAGGTGCGACCTCGCACCTTCTTGTCAGAGGTGATCCGGTTCTCGAGAAAAATTGAGCCAAACAAATCGCAATAAACTTTCTCCTAAATGGGAAGGTCCTTACACCGTGGTCGAAGTAACCCGACCGTGTTCCGTCTGATCGCTATGTCCGATGGGCAAATTTTATCAAATTCTTGGAACATCGATCAATTGCGTAAGTTCTATGTTTAATTTTCATTCTTTCATTTCTTTCAATTTCAATTTCATTAAATTCATTAATTAATTAAGAAGTGCAACCTTGCTTATATATATACACCTACATTCTCGTCGCTTATTATTGTTAGTCCGGTGGAGAAGACATTTTTCTCTCCGATATCCTTTTTAAGGATCTCGATACTCTATGGTCCTAGTCGTGAGCATTTTCTTCAAATGATTCCCACGCGACTACACTCTTTTCTCAAAGAAAATGAGTAATCAGAGCGCCACAAAACTAACTATCTCATCAATGATATGCTTACGATTTTGAAGATTATGCTTCATTATTTCACGATTCGGTCTATTCTTGTCAGCTCTCGGTCGGACACGGAAAGCCTCCTAGTCGAAGTCTCTCCTTTTTAGACGTGGTCCCGCCTAATCGGAAGGAGCTTCCTAGCGACGGTTCTTTTCTTCGATCCTCGCTACCGATCGGATACGAGAATTTGAACACGCTTTCAAGAAATGTGTCGATGCCTTCGTGTCTTAGCAATAGTTCCACCAGATTATAGGAAAATAGATATAAACAAAGTTCACTTATAATTTGTTGCATACATATTTGCATTTCTTCTTATGTCAAGTTTGACAAAGTCTTTTTTTCGACCATATATAGTGTTTTTGATTGGTATTTCCATTATGACAAACAAAGATCTATAACTAGTCGAAATCATACCGTCCTCTGACCACATTTGATTTCCTAGTATCTTTAACGATCGCTTTTGTCTTACATGTCCAAACATACCTTCAAAAACTCACATACATGGTTATGACCTCTTTTTATTCTCTTTCTTGGCTCACCGCTTGTACAAGAACGCTTCTTCTACTATCAAGCGATGGGGGCTAGGAAATATACGAGAATTTTAAAAAAGTCAAACAGATAAACAAAAGCTTTGTCAATGACATAAAAGGTAAGTTTTCATAGATATTCAAATATTTTTACACTTGCAGAACCTACTCTAAGAAATATTCCCCGCCTAACTCATCGCTTGTCGGAGATTCGACCTCCATCTCCTCTACAACTATATCTCCGAGTGGCCCGAGTTCTTCCATGAACTTGGTCGCCTCCTCAGTGGGCGATTGAAGTAATCTTTAACACTTGGAGATCAATGGAGGGTTTGAGCTTTCAGTTTTGCCAAAGCAAAACTAACTCCACTTGCAACACTGCTTTTAGGGCCAGGCATAATTCGTCCGAGTAGTTTTGAGCAAAACTTTAAGGTCCTCTAGAAGTTGACCCAAATAGTTCATTTTCTCTATTGGATCTCCTAAGGAAGGCGGGCTTGATCCTCGATCCCATATCAAAGATCATCTTGTTCAAAGCATGAATCTTTTCATCAATATTTTGAGCAAGAGCCCTCCTTATCCCGCTCAAATTTCGAGTTTTCTTTACTCTGCTCAAGATTTGCGCTTGCTCTGCAAAAACAAATCGTCTTAATGAACACAAGCATAAGTGAAGGAAAAATCAAGCTTACGACATATTACCTTCATTTGTTTTGCTAAGTGTTTCATATTTGGTCGTTGCTTTCAATGATCAACCTGTCCTTAGTCAACTTGCTTCAAAGAAATGATCGGTCCTTAGCTTTTATTTCTTCTTCAAGAAAAGCCGTCTTGGCTTTCACCACAACCTCCTCTTTTATTTTCTCCAGATCTATCGAATGCGATAAGGAGAATAATTGTAGAGGAGCAAAGTATTGAAGAAGAAACAAAGTTTAAAAGGAAAAGTTCTTACTTTCCAACTCGAGTGCTTTTGCTCCAAGTCCTTAACTCATTGGGTCATCCTCCGATCACAAAGAAAGTTCTCGACCAAATGCTACACAAATAGCGTTCTCTTTCTTAAGTTTCTTATAAACTTTTTAAAGAAGAGCTATGAAGTCGGGTCGAGAATAATACTACAATTGCTGGTCATTATAACCAAAGCAAAAATCAAATCGAGGTGCATCTTGAGTTGAGTATCCGATACTTTCGCCACGCCTCATCAAGCTCCTTATCCTCGATAAATCGGGACGAAAAGGAACTTGTTAGGTTGGGAAGGGTTATCAACAAAGGATCGGAACTGTTGAGACCTCTCGAGGCATCTACCTCCACGTATGGGGTTTCAATCACCAAAGGATCCAACTCAATCAAGGCCCTTGTCACCGCCGGGGCTTCTTCGACCACTATTTCCTCGGAACTTTGTCCCGAGAAGTGCTCTGATCGGGAACTTCCACAGTGCGAGTCCTCGGGAAGAACACAGTGGAAGCTTGACCGAACACCGTAAGACCTATGCAAACCGAAGATGGGAAGTTCAAAGTATCAAATCATCAAGGAATTATTAGAGGTACATACTTATACGACCACTTTCATTTGTACATACCTTGTTAATCTCCGGATTTGACTCAAACGCCAGAGAGAAATCTGTGCCGCTAGCCTTCCTTTTCTTCTCTTCCAATTTTGTCGGTTCGGACCAAAGGGGTTTGTTGAACCTCACATCCTCCAACAAGATGTCGGAAGCTATGTCCTCGACCCGCCTTCATCAAGGTCCACATTCCCGACTATCCGGTGGAGGGAGTGGTTTCTTCAATCTCCGGATCGCTTATTTCAAGAATAACCATAAGGTCGTGCACGACCACTCTGAGTTCTGACCTCCGCAGCTACATTCTCATGCCTCGAGCTTATCCACCTAAATCAAAGAACAAATTTGATTAGGTGAAGAAATCCTTTATCTAAAAAATTAGTACATATATGACTCCAAAATGTTCTATTACCTCGAGGGATTCATCTCCTTCAAGTGCCTCAGGGCACGACTCGGTCGGAACTAAGGTGGGACGTTGATCCTCACCAGATTGTATGATTCGCAATCCGACCAACTGCAAAAGTAGAGCACAATTGGAAATCTGGTCTAATATATGTATACACATGGTAAAAGGAATTTTGATTAAATTACCTTAAGCCTTGCCGTCTCCTTCAATAGGAGTTACTGCTAAGATCTTGGGGCATTCAAATTTTCTCCAGTTCTCCCGCACAGATCATCCTCGACTCGTTTCTAATTTCCCGAGGAAAGAGCTTTAATGTATGAAGAATAGACAGATTTTAAGGTAATACATTAATCAAATCAAAATACCGATCGAATTTATCTCAAAGACTTACCACCTTCTGAGGTAGCTTCATCACGATCAAGGCACCAGAGCAGGGAATGAGTCCGGAGCTTCAATGGGCTAATCTGACGAAAGGTGAAATCCTTCACCACATGCCACGAAGTCAGGCCCCTAACTCGCAAGTCATAAATGGCATCCGCCCATCTCTTGACTATCCCTGTCTTCTTTACGGTTTCCTTCCATTTGGGGTTTTCACTTGCTCTAGTTCCAAAGAAGTAGAGGTCATCGTCTTCAGAATCGCTATGTAAAACCAAGATTTTTCCATGACAACCACGAAGATTTCACAGACATGAAGATGTACTCATCGGCCTTCCGTCATGAAGACGCAATGTGCATTCCCCAGAGTCGCCTCAGATTTTGCCGCAGATTTTCCCATCACCATGCGGTAGAAATAACTAAAGAGCTTCAAGTTCGGTTGTATTCCTCAGTATGCCTCGCACAAATATACTGAAAATATCGATATTTGTGATCGAATTTAAAATTCACCAATTCCACCCCATAATGTTCAAGAACACGGAGGAGGAATTTGTGTACCGGTAATCTCAAATTTCACATTTGATGTAGGCGAGAAAACAGAGGATTTTCTCATCTTCACGGCTCGGAAAATGCTCTCCGATCGGGTCTCTAATTAATCGATTCCTATCTCGAGCATTCCCATCTTCGCCAAAGCCTCAAGCTTTTTCTTGCCCAATTCAAGGCAACCACTTCAGAATCTGCTCGACATGGCGAAAATCCTCAAGAATGAGTAGCAAAAGTTGGAGACTTTGTGGTCTCAAGAACAGAAAAGACTCGGAGGATTTCTTGGCGAGAAGCTAAAGGATCGAAGGGATTTTGGAAGCATAAAAATTCTAAGAGCCCAAATGAGAGGAGATCTTATAACCTTCCGATACTTTCAAGGATTTCTACAAAAGTCCAACCGACAAAAAGCTTTTTTGTTCAAACGACAGAGGAACTCTTCGCTTCCCAAGGCAAGTTCTCAACTTTAAAGTGAACACGCATCACTTCAGATACCACGACATTAAATGGGTTCCGCCTCGATACGATTTCATCGGAAAAGGTATATACACCACCAGTTCATTTAAAGTTCGGGGCTAGCCGACGAGGATTAAAACATCTATGTATTATTTTAATATATAATAAAAGACCATACGTTTTCATGGTCGTAACCCTAAGACCGACGACCTCCACGGTCGTTAGTATTCCGAGGTTACTTAATGGATACCACAGCCTGATGAGGCTTTGTGTCTAATCCCGACCGGATAACCGCGTAAAATTATCGAATCGGTATTTCTTATCGTATGATGAATGGAACACGTGCTATACGCTTCAAACCATGCGATGGTACAACCCCGAGACATCGACTATTAACCACCCTACGGTTAAGCTTTTCACAAGCAATCGCAAGGAAGTTAGCACATTGTTAACTTTCTACCGCTCAAACCAACGTAGCGCTTCACGAGGACGCCTTCTCCAGAGTAATCGCCACCTCTTCGGAAGTTATTTAAAGGTGAAGCACGGAAGACTAAAGGAAAAAAACAGAGACAAGAAGGAGAGGATAGGCGACACACAAAACAAGGCCAAGGCAAAGATATGCACAAGCCTAAGCGGTGGAATTAGAAGCTAGATAATCACCCTTAGACTCATATTCTAAGTCCGATTGTCGGTTAAACATTCCTCCATTCAAGGTAATTCAGGTAGTACTTAGCCACATCTTGTAAATCCAGTTCATATCAATAAAGAGCGACCCCATTCCATTCCGTGATATTCCACGCCATTTTCCTCGCTTATTTTCGTAAGATCGGCGATTCGATCGTCGGCAATGGCGCGCTGTTAGGCGATGTCGCAGGCGGCGACGAGGCGGAGCGGCTCAACGGTGGTGCAATCGGAGATGGAAGCTCCTTGGTCGCCGCGAAGAACCTTGAAATTAGGGCGCTAGGGGAGAGGAGAGTGGCACCGGGTGGTGGTGTTGAGTTGTGTGGAGAAGGGCGCACCCTGGGCTCCCTTTTATAGGACCGGGGAGGGGCGGAGCTGCGTGGAAAGCACGAAGATCGCCGCCGGGTCCGTGGCGGAATCAACGGAATCGTGGACGAAGAAGGAAAGGAATGGCCGGGTTGGGTGCGATTCGACGCGGCGATTTTAATGCGCGCGATGATTCGAGGATTAGATCGCGATTTCGCCGAGTATGGAAGCTCCCCGAGCTGCGTCCATGGCGGTGGCGCTGCGAAAGGAAAGAGGCGCAGTTGAAGATGGAAAGGGGAAGAAAGGCTCGCTTTTGATTTCGATCCGACGGCGCGGAATGGGCGTGTGTGCGTGATGGTCGTTCGATGATGATCCAACGGCGGTGAGGGTAACGTCATGGGAGGAAAGTCAATGATTGGGCTGCGCAAGATCTTGAGGAGGGTTTAATGGACAAGTTTATACCAAACACTGCATATGAATTTCTAATGTTTTACCAATTGTTTTAATTCACATAATTAAAAGAGGCTTTAGAAAATAGCAAATAAATTCCAAGAATTCTAGAAAAATTCATAGAAATTCCTAGAATGATTTTGGACTTAGATAAAATAATTTCAACTTAAACTTGGTAATAGTTTTTGTAATTAAATTTGTTTTAGCTTTAAGGTTAATAAGAAAGCTTTAAGAAAATTTCGAAAATCCACCAAAATAAATAAGTTTTAAATTTTCTCAGAAATTGAAATTTTGGGCTGTTACAATCAGTAAAAGAGTCAAGCGCAAACCCAAAAAACCAAAATTTACCAAAAAGGAAAAAAAAGGAGAAATCGAGTCTGGGGGAGAAGAAAGCCAACTCCGGCCTCCACCCACCCATCGGGCGGTTCAGCCACCATGGTCGAGCCAAAGCGTGCACCAAAGAGACATGCTGGGCGAAGCTAGGCGGCAAGGCCAAGACTCAAGACATCGGCCGAGCCGAGCTAGGGCAGAGCGAGGCGCGGCACGGCCGAGCGCAGGAGATCTAGGCGGTGCTGAGGAGAGGAGGCGGCGCCAAGAGCTCCCTATGGCGCAAGCTTCAGTGGAGAGCAAAGCTCCAAGAGAAGGAAGTGAGGAAATGAGGAATGAGAAGAAGAGGAAATGAGGAAGAAAGGGGTGGCCAGAACCATTCAGCCGAAAGAGATAAGGAAAAGAGAGAAAAAGAAAAATAATAAAATTAAAATTAGAGAGAGAGAGAGAGAGAAGGGGAAGAAATTAGGTAAGGGGTAAGAAGGTAAAATTCTATGGAGGATTAGTAGTAGCAGTAAGGTTAGCAGTAGAAATAAGCTTTAGTAGTCGTAAGTGTCTGAAGAATCTAGACCCGCTATTATGAGTTAATGGAGTATTTTGATGATTAATAACAAATCTATATGTGAGACTAACACTTCTATTGATATACCTATTGTGTAGTCTTATTTGGATGAAAAGGTGAAAATCATGGAGGTATGCACTCGACATCATTTCTCATATCTTGTTGCATTCTTCGGATCCAAAATATAAGTTGAGCTCCACTAAAAGTCTAACTTGAATATGTGTATATGTTTTTATTACACATTCGTGTATGCACACATTTAGGGGGAGTTCACTCTATGTTTTGTGGTTTTATTAGTATTGATCCATATTTCTTTATCCACATATATTGGGGATCTCTACTTTGAAACATATCATTTGAGTATATAAAACTTGTGTAGTTTATATATACTCATATTGCTTCATGTTCAATTATTTGCAATTGTGTTATGGGACTAATGTGTGTGCTAAGATGTTTTCAAGGCTTAGTCCCGGAGTTTGAATGATGACATGAAAAGGAAATACAAAGTGATAAAAGATCGACATGGCTCAAGACAAAGGAGTCATACATTGCATTTCGAAAAGCTTCTGGAAGAATTTCAGTGGAAATCGGTATGACCACATTTGGTAAGCGGTACTTCCGATGTGCGGTGGTACCGGAGTTCATTGGGCGGAACTACCGCTACGCGGTATGACCGCAAATCCTGAGCGAAAGTACCGCAACCCAGTCTTTCCGAAAACTAGTCAGCGGTATGTTATTTACAGACAGGGCCTGTTATGGACCTCGAAGGGAAGCGGTCGTACCGCCCTTATAATCGGAAGTACCGGTGAGCGGAACTACCGCTTGATCAACGGCGGTAGTACCGCACCTTTCTGCAACGGCTTGTTAAGAAGCATTTGATGCATGTATATCTTGGTAATTAATGTTAATTATTATGGGACTAACATTTTTCATGAGCTGGATGGATAGGTTATGTTCCATGGTAATGGAGACTTCGGATGGCATCATGAGTTGATCGTTATCAAGTCAAGGTTCAAGGAAAGGATGCATCATGTGTTGATGCATATCAAGATCTCGAAGAGGAGAAAATCATGGGTTGATCATCAAGTCAAGAGAAAACCCATCATGGGTTGATGGAGGTCAAGTAAAGGATGCATCATGGGTTGATGCATGTCAAGACAATGACCCGGACTTGAAGTGAAGATGTGCGTCATCAAGCTTCAAGAAGATGCTCAAGGCAAAGGTATGACTAGCTAGGGCTAAGAATGTATTCCTAGTCTTTTACCGGTCTTGGTGTTTGGTTGGAAGACCGGATTGCTGGTATAGGTTGTTATACTATTAAGAGGGGTCTTATCTAGTAGCTTGAGTCTCATCATGTGTTGATATCTCAATCTTGCTTGCTCTAGCTCTCCGTGGCATGATGCTATTATTTGCGAATGTGTTTTGCAAATAGTTGATGCTTGTGCATTTAATCCTTGTAACATGTGACTATACTCTGCAAATATGTTTTGCAAATGGTTGAAGTCCATGTACCTACTCCTTGTGGCATGATCTGAGTTTGCAAATGTGTTTTGTAAATTATTGGGATTCATGCATTTTCCCTTGGCATGGTCTAAGTTTGCTTGTTGCTATTTCTTTAGACTTAGACCATGGTAGTGGCTCTTTGGAGTTATGCTTTTTGATTTGATCAAATGTGTTTGAGATCAATCAAATAGGAGGGTTGTATTGCCCTCTGAATAAGCTTTCCATAGAGTCTAAGATCACTTAATTCCGACACCGGAGTCAAAAGTTATGACCTTTTTACCGAGTATCGTTTGTGCTAAAATTGGACTACGGTAATACCGCCCGGGAAGAGAGGTACTACCGCAGAACGGTAGTACCGGCCTTTGTACTACAGTACTACCGCACTAAAATTTTAACAGCTAGTTTTTTAGCGTTTAATACACCCTTTCCAACCGTTGGGCAAAAATGGTAGTATCGGGCTTTGAATGGTGGTACCACCGTATTTTTGCTGAGTTTGCTGATTTCTGCTCCCAACGGCTAGTTTTTATATGTGGACTATAAATACCCACCTTAGACGGTTGAGAGACAATCTTTGGTATCTCATTTCACTCACTTGAACTAGTGTGAGCTTCTCCTCTCAATTGTGCATGTGTTGCACTTGTAAGCAAGGAGAGAGGTCTCTAGCTGCATGTGTTGCATATAGAGGTGGATTTCGTATCCACTCGAGCTTGTGCATTCGTTGCATATGGTGAGAGTCAAGCAAGGGGCTTGGCTTATGTGAGGAACTCCCTCGGAAACTTACTGCCCGGATTTTTTTTCTTTTCAATCGGTACTACCGTGACAAGGGCAGCGGTAGTACCTCACCACAACCGGTACTACCGCACGGAGGAGCGGTAGTCCCGCTGGCTAAGCTGGGCAAGCATTGCCAGCAGCTCAGGGTGGTCTGGAGGGAACACCCGAGCGGCTCAGTACTGCATGATCCCGGCGGAGACCAGCTGTAAGTCCGAGATGAGGTCCGCCAGGACCTCCCAGGAGATCTCAAGACCTCCTGGAGGTCTTGGCCCTGTGCACACCGAGCCAGTCCCAGGATCAGGTTGGCTAGCTTGCACAGATCCAACATTAGTGAAATCAAATCCATACAACCACGCACAAAGAGAAGCAGACCAAAATATCACATATATTAGCAAGGGACCTTAAGGTCAAGGTTAGTATAAGGGTGCCTCTCAAGGCTAACAGCAAAAGAGAACACAACACAGCGGAAGTAAAACAACAGCAAGGTCCATTCGGCCAGCCCACAGGCTACCAAGTGGAGGACGTCCTAGCGTACAAGGTCTTCAAAAGAGCTCCCCTCCTGAGGGCACCTGGTCACCTGGATCTCCAACCTTTGCTAATCAAAACAGCAGGGCACAAGCCAATGAGCACTTTGAATGTACTCAGCAAGCCATGGGTGAGGTATGCAAATAGTATTATGCACGGCTTGACAATGAGAGCTGTATGGTTAGTTTGCAGAAAGCCAAGTTTGACAGTAAATAACATAATAGATTGTAAGGCAACAAGTTAAAACAATAACACATAATTACTTTTGATTTTGCAAAGGAGACAGTGAGCACCAACTCACTCCCAAGGCACCCACCAAACCTCTCCGGAGCACCCACTCCAGAGCATTACAAGACCAGCCCCTAGACCACTTTGTGAGCCAGCCATGGCCCCTCTGGAGCCGGCCAAGGTCTCTTCGAGGCACAAGCCATGACCTCTCACCAAAGCGCCCAGGAGGAACACAGTTTCATAAAAGGAATTCTACCCCTCATTCCAAATCTCTGGGCATGTCCATAACCGAGGAAGCGGCTATTCGAATAGATTACTCTGCAGAGGTGTACACTTTACCCACAAGAGGCAGTCGCTTGATATTACACACGTTACCTTAGACATGTGAATCAAGTAGAGATCACCACCGGGTTTTTACAAAGGTCTGTACCAACTCAGTTCTGCTCACTAAGGTTTCGCTTCTAGTGGGGTTGCAAGTACCACCAGATTCGTGCCCCCTCTTGCGCCATTTCCATCAAAAACAGAACTGAGTCAGGACATCCCTAGTTATTGCACCCGGTCCACCCCATAATGGACATGTGGTTGCACGGCATTGGCCCAGATCAATGGCTCCTAAGGTTCAGTCCTTAATTGGTTGCTCAGGCAAGGCTATCCTCAACCCAATATGACCCCAAGCAACAACTCTGGGGCACCCAGGTGACTCCATCGCTCCAACGAATGGAACCCCCAAGTGACTCCATAGCAACAACTCATGGAGCACCCACTACTCGCACCTTGCCAACTTGCCCGAGCATAAAACAATTCGGGTTCACCTGGCCAAAGACCACCCTGGTCTTGGCACAACACATTTTAGAGTGGCCTCGCACCACAAACAACACAGCTATGGCTTCAACCCTAGCTGCTCATCCGTGGCACCAACCAAGGTTCCATAATTCAATTAGTCAAGTTCATTAATAACATTGATTCATGAGGAGAACAGCGTCTACTAGAGCATGACTAAGCAAACACAATACCCATGTTGGTAAGCAAGAATGTCCAACTAACAGTACCCAAGCTATGGTTATCAAAGGTAACATGTCAACATGTGAATTGCCAAATAAACAAGGAGACATAGAACCAATAGGTATTTAACTAGAACCCAAACCAGTTTTTATAAAAGTAGCTGTGCAAGTTTAAACAAAATCAAAGTACTTTTGCAAATGGGATTAAGATGGTCAAGGGTCCCACGACTTGCCTTCAAGTGGCGAAGTCTAAGCTTCTAAGTAGGGTCAGCTGGACCTTCGAGCTTCTCGGCACCAACGGAATCTACACGTTGCAAGAAAACCAAATAAATAAAACAACTCAAAAAGAAACCGAAAAGGAACTAGAGAGAGCAAAAAGGAGAAGAGGTCCACTGGGAGGAGGAGGTCCGAGAGGGAGGTCCAAAACCGAAGAATTCCCAAAGGAGCAAAGAGAGCTTCTCCAGAACCGAGAGAAGGAGAGGAGGAGTTGAAATGAAGAACAAGGAGGCAGTGGTCACTCTGTGATGCTCTATTTAAAGGGAAAAACGGAATAGAACCACCACCAAAAGAAGTGACCAGGTCCAAGGCATTAGTACAAAAGGTACACTGCCTCAAGGTACGAAAAGGACAACAACAGGGCTAAGGATGTGACAAAAAGGTAGAAATAAGTACAAGAGTAGGTGACAACATTTAATGAGACTCCACCCACATCAAATGCACTTAAGACTGTCAAGGAGCCTGTCAAAAGGGTGATCGAATTGGTCAAAGGAAATGGTCCAAGGAGGAGGTCCGAGAGGAGATCCTGAATGGAGGTCCTGCGGAAAGGTCAGAGGACAGGAAGTCCTAAGACAACTAAGGAGGTCTTGAGGACATAGGGTCCTGAAGACAACAAGGTGGTCTTGACCACAAAGGTCTAAACACAAAAGAGGAGGTCTGGACCGTAAAAGTCCAAACACACACAAGAGGGAGGTCTGAACATAAAGAAGGTCCAAACCCACACAAGAGGGAGGTCCGGCAGAACAAGGAGGCTCAAAGGATAGGGAGGTCCTGGACGATCAGATCAACAAGGAGGAGGTCCTCAAACGATGAAGACCAAGCTCGGGCGGTAGGTCCGACCGAGCAAGCGGTAGGTCCGACCTGGGGAGGTCCTAGGGACAGGAAGAGGTCCAAAGGAACACAACAAAAGGGAGGTCCTAGGGACAGGGGGTCCAAAAGACACACAACGGGGAGGTCCTATGGACGGGAGGTCCAAAAGACACACAACGAGGAGGTCCTGAGAGACAAGACCCACAAAGGGCAGGTCCTGACGGTTGGATCCTCAAACAAGATCCCAACAGTCAAGATCTAGAGCAAGGGGAGGTCCGCGGAAATAAGGATGCGCGAGAGGAACAGGGGCCGTCAGATCTTAATCGGACGGAGCGGGGCTAAAAGGAAAAGGGATGTTCGGACCATCCGAACGCTCCAACAAGATTGGGCCATCCGATAAGCATCAAACGGTCATAAGGCAAGAAAGGCAAAACTCAGGCGGTACAACCACAAGAGTCAGCGGTGAGTCCAAACACAAGGGACGACTGGACCTAAAGAGGTCCGAGCCTTCCGATCCAAACAAAGAGGAGGTCTGGATCGTTAGATCAAATACCGGAGAGGTCTGGACCCTCAGATCAAACAGGGGAGGGATCTGGATCGTTAAGATCTCAAAAGGGGAGGTCCTAACGGCCAGATCTCAACAAGGAGAGGTCTGAGCGGCTAAGATCTCCAGAGAGGAGGTCCTAATGGCCAGATCTCAACAAGGGGAGGTCTGAGCAGCTAAGATCTCTAGAGAGGAGGTCCTAACGGCCAGATCTCAACAAGGGGAGGTCTGAGCGGCTAAGATCTCTAGAGAGGAGGTCCTAACGGCCAGATCTCAACAAGGGGAGGTCTGAGCGGCTAAGATCTCCAGAGAGGAGGTCCTAACGGCCAGATCTCAACAAGGGGAGGTCTGAGCGGCTAAGATCTCCAGAGAGGAGGTCCTAACGGCCAGATCTCAACAAGGGGAAGTCTAAGCTTAACAGAGAAACGGTACAACCGCAAGAGCGGAGCAGTACGACCGCGCTAGAGGACGGAGCAAGCTGGAAGTCCGCGAAAGCAAGGAGAGAGCCAAGGGAACCAAAAGGAGGTCCAATAG
Organism: Phyllostachys edulis; assembly: GCA_036346405.1. Lineage (NCBI taxonomy): Eukaryota > Viridiplantae > Streptophyta > Magnoliopsida > Poales > Poaceae > Phyllostachys > Phyllostachys edulis. The sequence continues at coordinate 60,024,789 of CM070560.1, read as the reverse complement.
AGAGGTCCGAGAGGACACAGGGGGATCAAAAGAGCTCCTTATGGACACAGGGAGATCCAAAGGATTCCAAGGATGCCCAAAGGAGGTCTTCAAGGAGTCAAGGGAGGTCCTTTGGACTCTGAAGAGGTCCAATCGGGCAAGGAAGGTCCAAAAGACTCAAAGGAGGTTTTATAAAGGTGGTAGTTCCGGCACTACCACAGCGGTACGACCGGAGGTCGGAAGTACTGAAACGGAGAAGGTAAAACCAGAGTAGGGTGCCACAACTCGAACGGACGGTATGACCACAATAGAAGGGCGGTAGTTCCGAAGGAACAAGCGGCAGTACCGCCAAAGCGAACGGTAGCACCGCACAACCACGAGGGAGGTCCAAAAAGAGTTCAAGGAGATCCAATTGAACCCAAGGGGGTTCGAATGGACTGGAGGAGGTCCAACTGAACACCAGGGAGGTCAAAAGGATTTCAAAGATGCCCAAATGAACTCAGGGAGTTCACACGAACGCTGAGAGGTGCACGGGGAGGTCCAAAACAGAGAAGGTGATCTAGATCCAAGGAGATCTAGACAGAGAAGAGGGTTTAGCCCAAAGGGAGGTCCGAACAGAAAGAGATTCAAGCCAATAAAGGGAAGGTCTGGACTAAGGGAAGTCCAAACAAAAGGTACGAGGAAAGGTCCAAAGATCAAAGAAGTTTGAAACACACACCCGAGCTGGTCTAAAACTCAAAAGAGAGGACTTAAACCAACCAAGGGGTCCGAGCAAGGGAAGGACTGGAGGAGGACAAAACAGATCCCAACAGAAAACACTAGAGGAGGTCCAAGAGGCAAGGAGGACCAGAGAGGAAAGAAAAGCACTGGGCCGAGGCCAAGCACAAGGCAACCAAAGACGAGGGAAGAACTCCAACACAGCTCAAAAGGACAGAAGCCGATTTTAGTTAAAGTTTGGTTTTAGTCAATTAAAGCTCTTTTGAAAACTCAAGTTAAGCTTGAACTCTCAACAAATCCAAATGGTTATTTTTATTTTGAAAACTACAGGAACTCAGGATAAACGGGACGTTATAGCTTATTACTCTTGGTGTTTGCCGACACCTAAACGGCGTAGAGGCGTCGTGGACCGGTGATCTTCTCAATAAGCTTGTGAGAAGGCCCGGCGTGTTGTGAAGGTTGGAGCTCACCTACCCGGAGTGAGAAAGAGGTACCACTAGTGGAATTGAGGTGTTTGGCTTAATACGTGGAGCCGGTCCAATTAGTTTAGGCTTACCTCGACGTAGATTAGGGGAGACCAGCAAGTCTCCGAACACCACAGTAAAACATCTTTGTGTCATTGTGGTTTACTCTTTTGTGATTTACTTTGTGCAATTTATATTACTAGAATTAAATTGCTTAGATACATTTGTTTGATTGCTATCATTATCAATAGTTTTATATTATTGGTGCACTTAGTAAAGATTAGTTGATTTATGTTTTAATTGGGCAAAACCGAATTGATTTACAATTTCGCGTAAAACTCGGTTTTAGCCAAAAGATTTTAAAAACCGCCTATTCACCCCCCCTCTAGTCAGTCTCCTCGATCTTACAGTGTCCGTGTAGTATAACACGTACGTGGCACACCTATAGGTATCAGACAAATTGCAAGAAATATAAATCTATGAACCACATGAGAATAATTAGCAGTAGCCTGACCGTTAGAAAGTAAAAAGAGAAAAAGTGTAAAATTAATCTGAGACTATATTACTAAATTAGTCACCAGTAGAATTCACTAAATTAGGCAAATAATATGTTGTGTTAGAATTAATTTAATCACGATAGAATAATTAAAATAAACAACATCCCAGAATATCACCCTAAAACAGATCGCGTAATCCGTTAGTAACTAACGCGTGCACTTTAGTTTGTTTAGAGAATTAATTAAATGCATACACCCCTGAGTAAAATCGATTAGACACATTTACATAAGTAAAATTGAATAGACCTAGTTACATGTGGATACGTGTAGTACTTTATTTTCGTGCGATAAAACGCGAGTATAGGCAACCACGATCCTAGAGTTGACAAACCCTAGAACAACCGCAATTGGGGAGTGCTAACCTAGCGAGGGTCTGAAAAATGTTATTAAATTAAAATATGCTAACAAAGAAAATCAATTGGTTAATATACGCCTAGTAGCACAAAAAAACAACTAAGTATTTATTTATTATTCACGTCTGCCGTATAATAACAGAGGACGAACCAACGCAGGCAGGTGCATCCGATCCAGGTTTCGTTGATGCCAATTCTTACAGTGACTACGAAGGCAAGTATATTTCTTGACCATCAACCTAGTTATCTTTAATGTAAAAGTTACATTCTGTACCACTATATATATGTGTGCATTAAAATTATTTATCAAACCAAATCGGATAAAAGAAAGAAGAAAAAAATAAAAGAGATGAATATAAGAAAGGAGTAGTCTAAGGCTAGTAAGGGGGGCCCGTGGCAGGAAAGAGAACAGAAAGAGGTGTGACCCTTTACATATGGATATTATATCAGTACCAACAAAACTCTCACCCGGATAAGGGGTCGTATTTAAGTGTCAATCATTTTTCCGTTTCGACGGGCAGAAAATGCTACCTTGTTACGTGGCTATACTCTCCACATTGGGTAAGTAATATTGCATGAGTGAGTTATGGAGGAACCTAGGACCGGTAGGCAGAGTCTAGAAGTGGGGGATCCAAGGCGCTATAGTACCGTAAGGTAGAGTGTTGGGTGCGGGGATGACCAGCCCAACCAACATTATGAGAACTCGGTGGGGGATTGGGTGAGTGCCCCAGGACACCGACGAAAAATAACGGGTGGAGACTTAATCATGTAACTTGGAAAACGTTATGTATTCTAAACTCGAAACCGCATCAAAGGAAATACGGGAGAGCTAACGTAAAGAGAGCTCAGAGTAGCTATGGGTAAAGTGGTACAAAGTCTGCACAATGCTAAATAAAATCATGAATTCATACTTGTCTCCTGGATTGGAGTCTAATCTAGACTTTCCCGTGAGTTCATGAGTGTAAAAAGGACTTGGTAAAAAAAAAAGCCGCTCAGGCTATTGAAACTGGCCGGAGCAAAGAATCCTTGCTCTGGCACCCACGGAGCAAAGAATATAAGAATATTGACGGGTTTGTTACCGCTTATCCACACCCCCATCCGTCGATGGCTCGACCGACGGTCCAGATCTCGCTTGTGGAAAAAGAAGAGCTGGCCGCAACCGCACGAAAACGACCAGGAGGCTCTTGTCCCTCCCCTCCGGCCGCACGGCCCCGTGTTTACCGCGCCGCTGTAATTTATCGCTGACGTGTGGGCCCGAGTATTTAGGGGTCCCACCTGTCATCTCCCAAACATGGGGTGAGTGAGTGCCGCCTCCCTCACCGCAAGCGCCTCGTCTCCACTGAACCAAAGCGACTCCTCACTTGTCTCCACTTTTCTTCTTCGCCATTGCTGAGCACGGGAGGGAGCGCGGAAACTGCTTCGCCATGGAGAGCGGCCGCAAGAGCGGAGGCGGTGCTTCCGGTGAGCCCCCTCGCCGTAGACATTGCAGAAATTTCTTCCTTTCTTGCCGGTTTTTTCTTGTTCATGTGATGTAATGGCGTGGCTATTTTGTGTTTGGTTTTTGTGTGCAGGCGGAGGAGGAGGAGGCCTGTGTAACGCGTGCGGGTACCAGTACCCGAACCCGCACCCCAGCGCCAAGCAGCGGCGCGCGCACCGCAAGAACTGCGGCAAGCCGCCGTCCGCCGCTGCCGTGGAGGAGGGCTCCGGGGAGCCCGATGGCGAGAAGTTGCCGCTAGGTACCGCGCAGTTTTTGTGCCTTGCCCTGGTGGGTTACCGCGTCTGAGGTTTTCTTGGCTTGACCCGTTTGCGTGTGTGCGTCCTAGGTGAGCGTGAAGGGGGAGGAGGAGAGGGAAATGGCGCGCGTGCTGCGGATTGTGGCGGCAGTTTGCCTGGATCTGCGCGGGAGGCTGGGGATGTAGCGGAGAACGAGGACAATGCAGGTTTGTTCTGATTCTTTATCCCTGAATATTCTCTCTTTTTTAACGGAACTCTCCCTGAATATTCTTGCTCTTTGTTTCTCTTTTTTGTTAGTTTCCGAAGTAAAGTTTTTCGATAGAGATTTGGTAGGTGAAAAGTTGATGCTTTATTTTTCTTCCCCAATTTGCCTTTCTAGAGAAGACATTTATTGATTCAGTGAAATTTTACTGATATGGAGGCTGGACTGAAGGCACGATGGTTCTTGTCTTCTCGATTAGCGTAGTAATGTTCAGAATGTGTGTACTACTTTCTTGTCATCTTCGGGGTTAGGATAATATTCTTTTGGGTTAGTAATGTTTTGGTACTGCTTAACTGTTTATGTAACTTCCAAACTGTACATCTCAATCTTGGTGGATTAATGCGGTCCAGTAAATTATTGAAGCCTTGCTGAGTAGTCAGTACTAGACATGGGATACCACCATCTTGTGAAATTGTCTCCTTCCTGTGCTGGTAGCATAACTTCACTGCCAGAAAGTCCAGAGCTATTTTAATACAGTTATTCACTATGCTGTAGATGTACACTTTCTTCAATGCATATTTTCACCACTGTCATAATTTTTCTTCGATGCATCACGACGCATGTGTATGATTTATTTCGTGAATGTCTTTTGTAGGGCATTCTTCTCATGGTACTGGAATTCAAGACATCATCAATAAATTCAGTGAAGATCGGGTCCTCATTAGTTGCGATGACGCCCCTTCTGAAATTGCACGTAAGGCCATTGGAATTGATAATGATGAGATTCAAACTGAAGTGGCTGAAAATGCACCACATCTTGAAGACGGGCATCCATCTCAGCCAGCAGTTAGTTCTGATCAGTGTCGGGATGCTTCCACTTCTGTTATTCCACCAGAGCCTGAAGATACTGCAAGATTCAGTTCAGATTTATCTGTAGATGAAATAAATAACTCAAATTTTAAGCTTCTGGCATCAAATGCTACTGTAGGTGAAGTCTCTGCACAAACAAATGCTATAGTTGTTTGTCCGGATGATATTGCTCTCACTGAAGTAGACGGCAAAGACAAAACTAGTGGAGACATATTGGTAAAACGCAGTGAGATTGATTCCTCCTGTCAAGAGAAGCCGCAAACCAAAATTGATGAGGGGCATAGTGATACTACAGTGGACGAAGATCCATTTGTCAATAATTTTAATGTGGTTTCCAGAGAAGAAATCCCCGACGAAGAGACTGGATCCAAGGAGCAAATCAGGCTTATTTTAACTAACTCCAAAGAGCAAGTTTCTACCATCAAGGAACCTGTCAATTTACTTGGGAATAAGGAGTCGTGTACTGAGACGCATGTTTGTGCAGAGGACACCAATGGTGGTGATTTGTTTGAACCTGCCACTGGTGGTTGCCATTTGGAGGCACCAGATAGCGTCAAAACCCAGCAGCAAACTGACTCGATCTCTGTGGCAGCTGATGAGCTGACAATCCCCAAACAGACGGACATTGAGGAAGGACAGCATCGTCCTGATGCAGGTGAGAATTTGGGTTTTGTGCTGATGTTCTTGTGTTCTGCATTTGTATTTATTTTTATTGTTTGGTTGCCAATATCATAATTAATTTGGTAAGAAGAAGTGGTTATGTTTCTCCATTATGCTGGTAGTGACCAACAAGTGTGAAAATGGTAATACTAAAATACTTATTTTAGGGTTGTGCTCGTTTTATCCAAATCACAAAGATAATTTCAACTTCTGCTTGAAATTTATTGTGTGACAGCTCAATTAGAACGCCTTTATGTGCAATCATGGTGCCCTATCTTTTGGGGGAAAGATGTCTAGTTAGGTAAAATTTGAGGACCAGCACATATTTCTACAAGAACAATCTGTGTTGGCAAGTCAACGGGCCTGACAATATGTTCATCAATACCTCCCAGTTATTTACGTCCCATATGATCTTTGTTTATGAACTGAAATTTCACGAGCATTCTGCAGATGGGGTCATCATCCAAGCTGTATCAAGTGCAATTGGACCTGCTGTAGGTGCTGAAGTCATATCTGCTTGTAGCGCTGCAAACCTTACAAAGAATGTTTGTTCCTCTGAAGTGAGAGCAGGAGATGACATACCGGAAAATGTGAGTCATACAAGTGGTATCACTTTCATGCCATCTCAAGTTGACCTAGCGGAGCTTGACACATACCCTACTTCTCATGAGATTGAAATGGTAAATAGAAAAGATGGTGTTGAAGAGAATAGACAGAATGAAAACATAAGCGCAGAGCTTACTTCCCATGAGATAAATGAGGTGCGCAGCATAGATGTTGAAGAAAAGCAGCAGATTGAAGATATTACTGCATACACCACTTCTCATGAGGCTAATGCAGTGTGCAGTACAGCTAGTTTTGGAGAAAATGAGCCGAATGAAGAAATTATTGCAGAATCTAGTTCTCATGAGATCATTATAGTACAGAGTACAGGTAGTGTTGAAGAAAAGGAACAAGTCGAAGAGGTCATTGCAAATCCTGCTTCTAACAAGATCGATGTGATAAGCAGCAGAGTCTTTGTTGAAGAAAAGAAGCAGAGTGAGGTTTATGTGGAAACTACTCATGATATAAATGTGGCATGCAGCATAGAAAATGCTGAAGGAGAGAAGCAGAATGAAGAAATCACTGCAGACCCTACCTGTGAGATCAATGCAGTGAATATTGCAAGTAATGTTGAATTAAATAAGCACAATGAAGAATCTACCAGAGACCCTACTGCTTGTGAGATCAATATGACCAATATCACAGATAATGTTGAAGAAAAGAAGCAGAATGAAGAAATTACTACAGACTCTACTCATGCTATCAATGTGATACGCAGCCCTGACAGTGAAGATAACAAGACAAATGAGGACATGACTGAGGTCCCTAGTTCCCATGAAATCATTGTGGTACACGGCGCAGATAATGTTAAAGAGAAGAATGGAGAGACTATGTCAGACCCAACCTCATACCAGATTGTTGCGGTAAGCACTGCTGATGGTGTCGATGAAAAGAAGCAGAATGAAGAGATAACTGCAGTCCCTACTTCTCACGGGATCTATGTGGTACACACCATTGATAATGTTGAAGAAAAGAAGAACGAAGAGCCAACTTCAGACCCTACATCTTGCAAGATCGATGCGGAAAACAATACAGATGGCATTGAAGAGAAAAGGCAGAATGAAGACATTGCGGCGGGCTCTAGTTCTCATGAGAACAACATCCTACGGGCCACGGTTAATGCTGAAGAAAAGAAACAGAATGAAGAGGCTGCTGCAGACCCTGTTTCTGATAAAATCACGGCGGCACAGGGCACAGACGATGCTGAAGAAAGGAAGCAGAAGGAAGAGACCGCCGCAAAGGAGATCAACACCACACAAAGCACAGATGATCTGAAAGGAAACGAACAGAATGAAGCGATAGCTGACAAGGAGGTGATTGCAGATTCAGACAAGAACCATGTCTCGTTGAAGGTCCTCCTCGCTGAGAAGGGCGTGGAAACTAAAGAAAAGAAAGCAAGCACCAAGGATCGAGTGTTGTCATTCAGGCGACGCGCGTCGAAGGACAATGCGTCGCCGGTGAAGCCGGGTTCTCCCAAAGCAGGTTCTGGGCATCAAGATTGGAACTCTCCAGCCAGGTTACCTATCGAGAAGAAATCCAAGGGTAAAAAACAACAGTGGGTGCCGTTTATATGTTGCCCGTCCATAAATTGATGATGAGCTCAGGGTCTTTCAGTGTGCCGCATACTTGTTTTGTCGATCTCGTTCGCCACTCGCTACTTGGATTAGGGACTTGCCTTTGCTTGCATTCAATTAGTCTACAATTCTTTGTTTCTCTGTAACTAAACTTGTCATAGTTTGTGAATAGTCCTTGCAGTTTCATCTTCTAATGTTGTGTACCAGCATTGATGTTCAGACTTCAGACACACAGTCTCGACTCTCAACAAGTGCGATTTTGGTGTTCTCAGTTATCACTTGAGTTAGCACAGCATGAGCATCAGCTAATGCACACAACCTCGTGTCATGTTTGCAAATCTCAGTTATACCTATTATCCTTTCGGAATGAACTCGAAGCAGACACTATACAGTGACCACCGTGGCTACTACGTCCTTTGCCAGGAGCGACGGCAACACGCTCCAGAGTTACTCCGGCGTCGGGCACGGCCGCGCAGGGGCAGGGCCAGCCGCGCGGCGAGCCTCTGCCTGACTGGGCTTCCAGAGTTCCAGGACGCTGAGGCACGCAGATGCAGGGGCATGGTCGTCGCAACACCAGCAAAACATAGATTTCATTAAACGAGAAAGCGCATTCTGTAACATGTGAAGGTTCAAATATGCAATTGATCTCAACAAGAAAAATTATCGCCTGACAACTTCAAAGTACTATTACTCATCACAGTTTTCGATACTCTAAGCATCCGTGTGCACCACTAGAATAAAGATTAGCCAGCCCATAAAGCAAAGAGATTGAACAACATGCGGGTCCTTAGGCAGCAGTGACGGATTCAGTTCTGTGCTTCGATTCGGCCCTAGCTCAAGCTTTCTGCGATTCAGGAGAAAATCGAATTAGATCGATACCAGTGATTCTAAAATAGAAAGTTGTGGGCTAGCGGTGGAAGATGCTTACGCTGTCTTCTGCCGGCTGCTTGGTCATCTTAGCAAACATATTGCTGTAGAATTTGGCATCCTTCTTGTTGTACTCCTTGACCTTTTCCTTAAGAGTCTTGTATGTTAGTTTCACATCCCTGAGATTAGCAGCGACATGGTCAATATCAAATTGAAGCCACTGTTTTATGAATAGACCCTCCTAGGGATTCCATTTGTGAAACTTGCCTGTTATCAGGATCGGTTTCCAGTGCCTTCTTTATATCGACCTCTGCTAACTCTAGGTCCGCAAGCTGGATGTAAGCTTGGGCCCTCCTGTATAAAGCCTTGACATTTTGGCTGTCTAGTTCCAGAACCTGGCAACAAACACGCGCAGTGTCACCTTGGTTTACTACGAGATACCAAGCGGGTCTTTGCAGGAATAGATGTTGGTACCTTGGTGCAAAGCTTCTCAGCTTGCTTGTAGTCTTTCAGCTTCAGCTTGCAGGCAGCATTGTTCAAGTTGCAGGTGATCTTCAGTTGCTTGGATTGCTTCTTCTCATCTTCACTAAATGAAGTATCATACTCAATATACTTTGCAGCCTGGGATTAAATATATCTCATCGGTCAATCAGGCACAGTAGGAAAATGAAGCAAACATTAATATCAGCATAGTGATATTTACAGTTGTCAAACAAAAGGAAAATGTCAGACCTTCTCATAACGCTTAGAAGCTCTGGCATATTTGCCCAATTTGAACAATGCATTCCCCTCTTCTTTCTTCGTACCAGCAGCCTCAATCTTCTCGGCATTGTTCAAGTCCCATGACTCCTTATCCTGTGTGCCAAGAAATATTGCTGTTCTTTAGACTGCACTCAGGATATTGGATCAGAAAAGCGCATAAGAATATTGCTTAAAGAGAAGCGCACCTTTACAAATGATACAAGCTCAACTTCATAAATCACAGTGCTGTTAGGTGGAACTACAGCAAGATCCTGCTTCGACTCAGTAGAACCAAATGCATATTCAGGAGGAATTGTTACAAGGGCAACCTCGCCGTTCTTCATGTTTAGCACAGCACAATCAAGACCATCAATAACCTCCTCTGGAAACAGAATATGGATAAAAAGGAACAAATTCTTAGTGTATAAGTTCAACGCATTACTTATTTTAAACAAAACATGCATAGACAGAGGAAAGAGAAAAGGCACCTTCATCAGTCTTGAATTCGAATGGCTCTTCATCATGCCCCTTCTTCAAAAATACTGTGCCATCTTGGAGTTTTCCAGTTATTTTGACTGTCAACAGTAAAATATAATTTGCTTATTACTCTACTACAAGACAAAGCAGCGACTTGTAAGAATACACAGGAGTTAGAACAGTAACTATCATGGTTTAGCATACCTTTAACAACTGCACCCTCATTGGGACGCTCATATCCTTCGCCCTCCTTAAGAACTTTCTTTAGGATTTTCTTATCATCCCCTATTTCTGTAACAGTCTTCCATGAAACCAACTCAAGGTCAACAAGAAGAGAGGCATTTGGTGGTATGGCACCTTCCTCACCAGTTGCTGGTCTACCCTTCTCACCAAATCCATCTGCCATTGCAAAGCTCAAAAAACTTCATATTTCTCAAGAAAAGAAAGAGAAGAGCCGTGCAAAAGATGGATTGAAATCAAAGAAGCTTACATTGTGGCTTAACCGTAAGGAGCACCTTCTCTGCTTTTTTCATGGTTTTGACAGCTTTGGCTAAAGCAGGACAGAAGTACCCTGACACCAGATTTTTATTTGTTAGTACGCATTTCATTGAGCTCAACAACAAGACATGTACATAGGGAGAGTGGGGGGAAAGAGAGAATCACCATCTTTAACAGTAAACTCAACCCCCTCCGACTTTGATACAACAGTACCATCCTCGAGTCGAGCCTCGTATTTCACTACATCAATGCGAAGAGTCAGCTACACAAATAACAAGGGCGATTCCTATGATAGGAAGTTGTTTCAATTAGCAAAAATTACCAAGTACTTCATCGGGATCCTTTGGGTTCTCCCATTTTTCTCCCTCCTTCAATATCTTCTTGAATATGCCACCATCTTTGCAAATGTCCTTGACACTGGTCCATGAAAGAAGCTCAACATCGAACTGCAGCGTGGCATTGGGCGGAATAGTTGGAGGTGAGCCAGATTCGCCATAAGCCAAATCGGGAGGAATGGTGAAAACAGCATTTTCCCCTTTCTTCATGGTCTTGATGCCTTGATCCCAGCCCTTTATTACTTGACCTGGACATAAGTTGACAGAATAGTCACTGAGCATTGAACAGGCACTAAAACGTGCACTACCACCATCAATAAACATAAAACAAACTTCTAACTTGTCAAATGAAAGGCAAGCCTGGAATGAGAATGAAACAATATTATCTCCGAACTTGCATTTACACAATCATCAGCAATTTTCTCAACCACTATGGTCCATTCTACCCCAAATAAAATCCAGTAGTGGTGCAGCTACATGAATCTATGGCTAACCAACAACTTACTCCCCGGAATGGTGACAACACCAGAACAAGAAGCTAAAATGCTCCTGGGGAGTGAGTGGTACAATTGAACAGCCTTGAGTCTAAAGAGATATCAGGTGTCAGCCCACAGGCACATTAAAAGGCTATCCAGGGCTGGACACCATCAAGGTTCATTTCCCAGTGGCATCCGATCAGTTATTGGAAATCCCGGACTCCACTGGTATCTACGGTGCCAGCCGAAACTAAGGGATGTTTTGTTAGAATCGTTTCAATCTGAGAAGAATATAAGATATAGACGATTGAGGAAACAACAATATTTCGAAACAATACACAAATGGAACACAAAATATGTTAACTAGAACCATGCCCGGAATTTTTAGCAGAAAACAGTACGCGGAGTTCTGGTCATAATCATATCATTACGAGACATCTGTATCTAAAATGAGAACACAGAAACAAAAAAAACATGACATGAGAAAGAAATGCACCTTGCCCCAACTTGAACTTGAAGGGTGTCCCGCGATCACGGCTCGAATCAAACTTTGTTCCATCAAGGAGCGTACCCGTGTAATGAACTGAAACGTCAACAAGGCATGTCAGCACAAATATACTAATCTGCATTCTTCCACAACAAGACGAAGCGATCTATAGAATATAGATTACCAATTACCAGCATCGTACAAAAAATTCCCCTAAAAACCCAATAAACCATACAGCAGCAGCAACATTATATGTGACGACACTATCGTCCCCTAGTTAAAACATCTCTCCTCGTCTCATCAGTCAAGCATCATCGCCAACAACAAAAAAAAAAGGACGCCATGTTTTCTTCCCAAAAAAAATCCACAATGTCGCGGTAGAGCTAGCAACAACGAACTATGCTTAAACACATCAAAGCCCGAACTACCCTTAATTCTCACACACGATTCGAACTTAACATGGCAGCATAAGACAAGTGAACTACAAATTTCGCCCAAATCCACCACTAACTCGACATCCCACAACGAACCATCAAAACCCAAAGCAGGGCACGGACTGGATCAAACCGAAACACATCACTAACCAAGATTTGAGAGGAGGCGGGAGCACGGATACCTTCGACCTCGTCGCCGACCTCGGGGGTCTCCCACCCCTCCCCCTCCTTGAGCAGCTTCTTCTTAAGCCCCTGCTTCCCGACCTCCTTCTCCTCGCCGACCTTCATCACCGGCCCGTCGTCGCCGCCGAAGTCGTCCATCATCATGTCGTCGTCGCCGCCGGCCGCCGGGATGTCGAAGTCCTCGTCCATGCGGGGGCGGGTGAGATCTGCGGCTAGGGTTTCGAGAGGGGTCGAGCCGAGGGTTTGGACTTCGGAAGGTTCGAGAGAGAGCACGATGGGAAAATGTGATGTGAGGACTGAGGAGTGAGGAGGAAGGTTTAAAGGGTGGATGTGAGAGAACAAACGGGCTTCTAGAGTGTTCCGAGGAAAATTAAAAATGGAAAGTGAACGGCCCAGATGGTTCCAGATGCCCTGGGGTCACCCACGATACATTTTTGTTTCCCAAGCTAGCCGAATGCCCGTGTTACAACAAATTTTTAATAAAACATAGTATAAAATATAAACTTCGAAAACCAATAAACATAAGGTAATTATCCTTACAAATAAAAATTTTATATATAATTTGTATCCAATTAATAAGACACGTAGAATCTTATCATAAATTATAAACACATATAATTTAATTATCTACATGTTTGTTTGGGAAGCCAATTCCTGGTCAGAATTCATGTGAATGAGCCGGGAATTTGAACTAAAATCCTGGTCCATCAATGTGGATGAGCAGAGATTTGGATCCAACCAAACAAGACCTACAAAACATCCTTCAAGTATTTTATACATGTGTACATATATTTATCCACAAAATATCGTACCAACTTAGGAGGAGGTAGATGACAGACTTATTACCACCACGAAGTCCTTCTTTTATAATAATAAATATAAAGGTTAGCATCAACATCATATATATATATATATATATATATATATGAAAATGGTATGGTATTTCACAGAGACGTCTCCCCTTCTTATATACCAGTATACCACTTAAATCGTATGATGATACTTCTTTATCTATTTGAGCTTACTTCAATAATGATTATAAGATACCCCAAAGTGAGTTCCATTAAAAATTTCATTAAAGTCCACTTTTTATAGAAAAATTTGTATATGTACTCCTTTTATATATGAAAAAGGGTATATAGCAAAAAAACAAAAAGACTCCAATAGAAAATTTTCAATCAAGTCGCATTATAGTATCTTATAATTGGTATTTAAGTACACTAAAAACGATAAAGAAGTATAATATATGTGTTTAAGTGGTATATTAGAAGTGGGAGTACATACTGAGTATGAAAGCATGTATATATATATATATATATATATATATATATATATATATATATATATATATATATATATATATATATATATATATATATATATATATATATATAGACACACACACACAAATGATCCTCATTATTTTCAATCGAAACTAATTCCCTCTTCTCTGGTTTAGCCACGTGACCTCTGCTATTTTAAGCATTTGGAAAACACGAGGCTACAAGAACTGCTAAAAAATAGTATGGATAATGTTCTACCAGTATAAAAAATAATTGAAAACACACCCTCAATTGTTGTTGTCAGTTGCTACTCTATGTTTGAAAAACTATAGCATTTACACCCCTATAAATTGCCTCAGCTCGCAAACTCCTCCTGTTGCTAATCTTTTAGTTAATCATTACGCAGAACATCAACAAAGTGATAACAGTGGTTGGCATACATATCTCGTGTAATATGTCTGTTTGCACTGGAGTTAGGAAACAAATCAATAGTGCTTGGCACATGTAAAATGCAAATGACTACTACAGTATTGACAAATCAGAACTCAGAGCCCACAGTGCTTGGCACATGTAAAATGCAAATTGACAGGGTATCCTGAATGATATCCAAGTCTACTGAAAGAAAATAAGTGCAACAAGCAGAGTAATAAATGCGGTCATGCTTTAGCTGTGAGTTGTGATGGATCACAAGGTGTAAACCGTGAGGGTGCATTTGGTTAGATGTATCAGGCTGAACGGGATGGTTCGGTACGAGAAATGAGGTCATCCATGTGTTTGATTGGCTGAATGGTACCAAACCATCCCGAACGACCTCATTCACATTTCAAGAATATTCCTTTAAGATGTTGTACAAACACGTTTCAAAAATCGGTAGAACCACGCCATCCCATCTTGTTCGCACCGAGGAGCGGAGGCGCCGGAGGGAAGCAATGAGTGGGAGGCGCCAAGCCAGAAGAGCCGAGCCGGATCAAGGGGCGACGCCGAGCAGCCGGGAGGAGCTGGGCCGAGGCACATGACGGCCATGGCCGGGACCGAGCTGGGTGGTGTCTTGGAGAGAGGAACAGAGTCGATCAAGGGGTGACGCGGACAATGGCAGTGCGCAGTCTTGGCGAGCACAGGAGAGAGAAAGCGTCGTCTTTGGGGTGGCAGCGACGGGAGAAAAGGAGCGAGCGGACTAGTGGGGCGGCAGCGACGACGACGACGTCTTGGGCGCTGGGCGAAAGCTGGATGTAGAATGGAGAGAGAGGGGGAGAGAGAGGAGGTAGAATAGAGAAGAAGAGAGGGGCTGGGGAAGGATCGGTCGGAAGAAATCGGAAGAAAAGAGAGTGTCGGTCGGAAGAAAAGGAAAGAAAAAGGAAGGAAGAAGAAGAAAGAAAAAAGAAAAAAATATATATTATTGAGATAATCTCACCCAAATCAATCATATTCCCTCAACCAAACACTATATCGTACCATCCTGAATCATCACATACAATCAACCAAACATATTCGAGTACCATACCATACAACCAACCAAACAACACACATGTACCATCCTATTCAGGACGATCTCATCCATCATGTACCATCCTATCCCATTCAACCTAATATATCCAACCAAACACACCCTAAAACAACTCCAAAGTTCAGCTTCTGTGCTATATACATTGGACAGTTAAGCGCTTTTGATGTTTTGACTATTCAGTCTTCAAAACAAGCCTTTTATTTTGGAACAAAGAATTTCTCCACTATTTCCATTACTGGAAGTTGAACAAGCTACATTAGTTCAATACAACATTAGCATTACCACTGGCATTTTACAAGAAATAGCTATCTAGTATCCCAAGATACATGAAAGACAAGACAATGTTGCCACTCTTCAGCACTGCCTTCTGTAGTAAAAAAGCTCCTCTTCGAAGCATCCTTCACTTCCCCATTTGTAGCCTTGCCCAATGTGTTAATAGCCCACACATGATATCACAAGGGTTCTTTAGTACTAGTTTCCTTTTGAAACAACCTCTGATTCTGAGATTCTAGGTAGCCAAACAGAAGGCAGGTAGTCCAACAAAATGCAATTTTTCCTTCACAGCTAAGTACATGTGCACACAAATCATAGGGAAAATCCTCACATTACACATTCAGGAGAACACTGGCCTGCAATAAGCTTGTAAGCATAGAGCAACCAAACCCGACTGCTTTGGCCACAAGACACTCTAAGAACATACATTCTATCAGTTTTGATCATGTTGGATGCACCGTAATGGTTATTTGTCAGAAGATTATATCTTTGAAGCAATCATTGTCCCTAAGGTAATTCCAATTTTGCATGGTGGAAGCAAAGCTGTGGTAGTTGGACTATCCAATAAGGCACCAACTACATAAGAGTATTGGATGCTCACCAAGGCCAAGCTGAAACACTGTGCAAACAAGAGGAAAAAACATAAAGCAACAACCATAAGCTATGCAAAAGCAGCACAAACTTTGCAATCATTTTAAAAGAGGAGTAACCATCATTTCATGCAGTACGCTGATTCACAGGGGCTAGGGGGTAATCTCACATGTTCAGTCTCAAAGAAGAGTGCTAGTGCTGTGGTGCAATAGTGTCGGGACCCCGGATATACAACTCCGAGACCTTCTGTGTATTTTGAACTAGTCACCCTTCAAAAACTTCAAAAATAATGTTCCTAACCATATCTCCCCCTTCAAACTCAACATCCTCAAAAAACCGGGCATTTCCCGTTTGAAAAATTATCTTAGTAGTAGGATCATAGAATTTTTAACCCCTTAATCTTTCAGAATATCCAACAAAATAGCTATTGACAGTTCTTGAGTCCAATTTTCTTTCGTTAGGCCTGTATGGCCTTGCCTCAGATGGACATCCACACGTACGTATATGCTTGATGCTAGGCTTTTTGCCTATCCATTTTTTCATACAGGGTTTTGTTAGTCGCCTTAGTTGGTACTCTGTTGAGTAAATAAGCTGCAGTTTTCAATGCCTCTCCCAGAGAGACTCTGGTAAGGTAGAATGACTAATCATACTCCTCACTATATCCTTAAGAGTCCTGTTTCGCCTCTCAGCAACGCCGTTCATGCTAGGACATCCTAGCATGGTGTACTGAGGGACGATCTTGCATTCCTCTAGGAATTTAGCAAAAGGTCCTGGACGTTGTTCACCTGATCCATCATTTCTGCCATAGTATTCTCCACCGTAGGGAATGAGCATGATAAAATACATTTGGCCATTCGATGAAGCCGTAGGAAATGAGCCGCAGATATCCATATGTATCAGTTCTAAGACATCTGAAACTCTATTAGCACTTAACTTCACCTTCTTGCCATCGGCCACATAGATGAATCTTTCAGCATCACTTGGCTTTCGGCAGTTCAGGCAACCCTTTATTGACACACTAATGTTAGATGTTGCACTGGAGTCTAACTAACAAGTGCAATCAGGTACATAAGTTAAGTTAACCTCAGAGCTGACCATAGCAAAAATTGTACCTTTCTTTGCACACCAAGCATGATATTTGGTACAAGACTTCTTTACGTGACCATCCTTCTTACAAAAAGAAACAAGCCAATTCAGGCCATTGTTTCTTCATTATGGATGGCACACCTGCAGCTTCTTTGCTCTTCCTCTTGTTATTTTTGACTTTAGGGGTCATAGCAAAATGAGCACTTTTTGTTCTATCTTGTTACCATCTATCATCCTCTTGCACACAATAGGGGATGAGCTCATTAAGGGACCGATTGTTCTTTTGACAGTTATGGCCCACCTTGAACTGATTAAAGTGTGCAGGAAGGGGTATCAAAATTAAATGCACGAACAAATCCTCAGATAGCTCTAACTTGAGTGTCTTTAATTTTGAAACAAGATGAGACATTTCCATAATGTACTCCCTTATGTTTCCTTTGCCTTTATACTTTATTGAGATAAGTTTTGCCAAAAGCGTACTTGGTACACCCTTTTCATTTTTTAGCAAACCTTTGCTCAAGACTGTCAAGAAAAACCTTAGCTGTAGTGGCCTATTCTGATGTGCTATCCCGAAAAACTTCTGGAACAGCACGCCTCATGATCATTAGACTCATGCGATTTGAACGATCCCACTTCTCACTCTTTCTTTTCCTCAATGGAGTTGTTAGCCACAAGAGCAGCGGGTTGTTCTTTACGAAGTGCAAGATCTAGATCCATTACCCCAAGAACAATTAAAATGTTCTCTTTCTACTCTTTAAAGTTTGCACCAGTAAGCATAGGTATAGAATTGATGCTAGCAGAAATATTGAAAGCAGGATTTGCAGCTGAAATAAAAGAATAAATGCTCACATCATGACATGAATGAAGTACTTAAGGTTTGATTCAAAATATGGTATATACCATCACGCAAGATACCTAGCGCTCCATTAATATCTAGTCTTTGGACAGAAATACTAACTTGCAAGTGGTAACCTTGATGTAGCAAACAAATACTAACAGTAAATCCTGCCAAACAATCTGCCTTACTTTGGTCCGACTTATTGTTCACATGGAAACTTGATGATTGTTACATATTTATTGCCACAGTTGCATATATAATTCAGCAAAATATTGACTTTCCTTTGGGCCAGTCAATAGATGCATGAATTATACACACAAAAAATGTCTAGTTGTTCTGAATAAATTAACCTACATACCAGAGGTTGCTTTGGCAACATAGTATTTCAATTAACCTATGCGGAACACTAGCTAGCTAAATTTGAATCAATTCATCTTCATTATTCAAAAGAGTGCACAATTTATCATAATGCATCATATAATTCTCAGAAGCACTAGATCAAAAACACGATTATTTGAGAACATAACTAATTTGCACCAAATTGCATTTGACTGATTATCACCAAAACAACATATGGGCTAATTATCTGAAGATGCAGATTAACTGATAAACTGATCAGAAACAACATACTAGATAAACTGATGTTGCATCTTGTAATCTGGTGATACTGAAAAAAACTTTAACGGCAAATTCACCTAGAGCAGAAGCTTAATTATGCCATAATCAATCAAAACTTTAAGGGCTAATCTGAATTTTATCGCAATTTTACTCTAGTGGATAGTAGAACCAGCAAGGAAACAACATGTTAACCCTGAACTGATAAACTGAAGATGCAACTCATAATCTGCAATGTTGCAAAAACTTAATCCTTCATTGACCTTATGTAGGAACAATAATGTCTGAAATAACGAATGAACTAATCTAAAGTTGATTGATAATAGCAGATGTAAGAATTATCAGATCATAGAACATAAACAATTTTCACATCAGAGAACAATTGACTGATTATAACAAAATTGCAAATCAGACAATTTAGCATTATGTAGAACCAGCAAAGGCTAATATGAAGACTTAATATAACCAATTTGCACAATTATTGCATAATACCAGAACCAGCAAGAACTCAGATGTATGAACAATATGAATCCAGAAACTGAAGAGCATCTGCTAATATGTAATCCAAAAAAAAACTTAACCGCAAATTATCCTCATGCACCAACAATGGATTCCTTAACCACAATAACTCATAACCAACAATGGCTGAATCTGGAGATCTTCTTTGCTGTCGGTGCGACGGCGCATGCTGAGGCCGGAGCGGGAACCGGAGCCGGTCGGCCGCAGGCGGCGGAATCCAAAGGGCGGCGCGTGGCTGGCGCAAGAGAAGGTGGCACAAGGACACCCGAGGGCGCTCGGCAAGGCAGCGTAGGATCCCCGAGGGTGCTTGGCGAGGTGGTGTGGGATCACCGAGCCGGAGAAGGAGGGAGAGCCGGGGGCGCACTCGGCGCTCGCGGAGACGGGCGAAAGCTAGATGGCCGGTGAGAACCCAAAACGGCGACACAGAGAGGTGCTCGGTAGGGCGCTCAAAGGCAGCGGAAAGCAAGAACAGGATGCGGCCATATGCAAACGCAAGAACCGATCAAATAGATTCTTTGCGCTTGGCGAATGCGGCGCTAGATAGATGCCGAAATCAGCGAAGGAATCGCTAGATGCAAGCACCGAACAGATCGAAATAACACGACGGGTTGCAAAACTCACACATATTAGCCCTGATACCGATTGTTAGAATAATTCAGATCTAAATCTGATGATAAAAAATAACAGGATCGCATATGCAGTAATTGCAACACCCATATAATCTGTAAACACGGAAGCGTACCTGATGATGATGCCATTGCCAATGAAGAATTTGATCTGAAGTAGTAGATGAACAATTGTTCTGTCTACCTAGGGTTTGATTTTTCCCAGCAAGAGGTAAGCCACAAATTCCAACTACAGATGGGAATAAGTGGTATGGCAAGAGTTACCATGCTGGAAGGACTTGACCCTTATTTATAGCCTTTAGTATAGAATCCTATCCCGTCCCACAATTAGAGATAGATTCCAAATAGGTCTCGACACAGATTTAAAATCTAAGTCAATATTTATCCTTAAAAGATACTCTGCTCTTAATAAATACTTTGTTTGATCACTTTATACTTTTGAGCCAACAAAAATAGATAGCTAATATGTATTAAACTCATGTAGGTCCACATAACGAAAAATTAATCCAACAGTCCTGGCCGCGCACTGGCGGGCGGAATCTGCGGGTCGCCATCTCGTCAAGGAACGCTTGTGGCTTGTGCCTCCGGAGCTTCCCGTGGCGCACTCAGCGCCCACGAGAGTCTTGAACGTGACGTGGCCTTGTATGCGGGGGGCGGTGGCGCGCTTGCGTTATGCAAACGAGCAACTTGTAGGCTCGTGAAGTTCTTCTTGGCGCAGGCGTGTCGAGGCGTTATGAACTGGGTGGTCTGCTGTAGCCAAAGCGAGGCGGTTGAACACCTCAACGGCCGTCGGGAGGCTAACAGGGGAGACCGAAAGGTCTCGATGTCGGAGGCGAGAGACGAGGTGGGAGAAGAGGCGGCGCAGGCAGTGGGAGGCAGCCAAGTCGAAGTGCTTTCAGTGGAGGAGAAGGAGGGCTTTGCGTGGAGCTAGGCGAGGAAGCGCGTCATGGAGGATTGCTCTGCGAAAGGCCAAGACCTGATGACCCGAGCGCGAGGTCCCGGGAGGAGGGACGGAGGCGAGGCGGTTCAGTCTTCTAGGTAGAAGTCACAAGACGATGGTGGATAGATGGTGGACCGCCGCGAAGTAGGCGTCCTTGGAGGTCGCGCGGCGCCGTTCGCGGGGTCGGGGAGCGTGGCGAGGCCGCAGACGCCGATGTCAGATGTGCTCAAGCTTAGAGAGGCTCAGAAGTTAGAAGCTGTGTTTATGAGGCGCGAACGGCCTAGATTACTCGATACCTCTTTCTTAAATGAAGATCAATGGTCTACGGGCACTTTCAGATTTACTATTTACGTCGTCTTGTTTTCCTTCTTGTTATCGCTGTAACCAGCAGAACTTACTGCTGTAACTGAATTCATCTTTTACTTTCACTTTTAATCCTTTATAAACCAGTGAACGGAATGAAAACGCCATCTCAACTTATGCCAAACACTTAGTCTCTTAGCTTTACCCTAGTTTTAGTTGCGTTCATTCACTTTCCCCTTTCATTCCAATCCCGGATTTGATAATGAGGCCGGCAGCGGCCATGGAGGCTGCACAGACAGCGGGCGGCGGACGCCCGCATGGCTCGCCTAGGCAGCGGCCACGCCGCGATTTCTCCCCCGATCTAAAGGTGGAATTGAGCCCAGTTACGAAGAAGACCATTGGGTTACATGGGCCTTCAGTTTACATGGCCCATAGAGCTCACTTATCTAGGGTTTGTGGAGGGTATAAATACCGCGTCCCTTGCAATCCAACCCGCCGCCGTCGCGCCATTCTTCCTCCTCGCTCCGCGTTAGGGTTAGGGTTGTGAGCTTTCGAAGGTAACAACTAGCAAGCAGTTCGTAGCAGAGTCTCCACCTCGTATTATCGTGTGATTTGATCTTGTTGATCTGATTCAAGCTCACGTGTGTTGGTTTTTGGCGGCAGATCAGAAGAGATGGCGGTGCCGCTGCTGAACAAGAAGATCGTGAAGAAGCGGGTCAAGCAGTTCAAGAGGCCCCAGAGCGACCGGTACAAGTGCCTCAAGGTAACAGCTTCTCCTCCAAAACGCTTGTTCTTGGCGCTCAGATATTTGTAGTGCAGGTCGTAGGGTGACTGTTGCTATGTTCAGATGGGTCTAGATCGTGATTGGTATGCGTCGTTGTACCATGCGCGGCGGTTAGATTTTTTTTACTAGTTTATGTGGATGTAATGTCGAGTGGACTGATGTGTAGTGCTATGAACCTCTGATGCTTAGGCGGTGTATGCCTTAGTTATCATTGTGGCTTGGGCAATGGTATTTGCAAAATGGAAGGAGTGTGTGGAGTATTGTTGTCGGCGATACGGCTCACTATAAGTCAAGTTGATTCTTGTGCGAGGTAGTCGACACATAGCTATAGAAATTTGTTGTGTTGCTTTCAGTAGAAAGTAGAAACACCATTTGAAAAAAAAACTAAATACTGCCTGTTAGATCAAACATTTGTTGTGTTGCTTTGAGTAGAAAGTAGAAACATCATTTGAAAAAAAAACTAAATACTGCCTGTTAGATCAAACGTGCTTATTCCACTTGGCGTAACAATGAACATTTCCTTGAAATGGGACAGCAAATTACAGATTTTTTTTTGCGTTGAATAAATCTTTTATTTCATTTTAATTTCTGAAATAAAGGAAATGATGGCTTGGTAAAAGGTCTGAGTAAGAAAACATTTTCTTAAGTGAACATTGGGGGTAAAGGAAGGGGGCCCTAGCCCTTGCATTAGTATAGCACTGTGGCTCTCGCAACCTCTTCTACAGCAATTACTTCATGTCTTCATGAGGTGGGTTGAATAAAAAGGCGTGGGCTTCATTCTGAGTATGAATGCTTGCCTAGACTTCTCCCAACACTTCTTACCCAATGGCCACTTAATAAAAGCCTGTTTTCTGCATGATCAATTCCTTTTTGTCTGATCCTTTCAGTGAAACAAGTTATTTTTCTGTTAGTTCAAGTGGTGTTTTCTCGAGTGTCACATTATAATCATTTTGTCTGTTACATGAATTTTTCTTATGATGTAGACCCCACAAGGAGTGAAATTGTTTCAATGGGTAGTGTTTTGTTGTAATGTCCAATATTTGTCAATATCCTCAATTCCCCATTGAGTGCATAGTGTATCATTTGCTTTACAAGTGACACTTTTTTAAAAAATGAATGTGTACCTGCTGGTAATTGTAGCCTTGTTTGTGACTTGTATTGCAATGATGCATGATAGAACCCGGGCTTTTTTGGTTTTTTGAAATGCTGAAGCTGTGTCTTGCAGACATGTTATCTCATTTAGTCATGCTTATGTTGTCTTGTGCTTAAATTGAGCAATTTTCACTTCTCTTTGTTTACAGCCAAGCTGGCGCAGGCCAAAGGGTATTGATTCCCGTGTCAGGAGGAAGTTCAAGGGATGCACCTTGATGCCCAACATTGGTTATGGTTCTGACAAGAAGACCAGGCATTACCTTCCCAACAAATTCAAGAAGTTTGTAGTCCACAACGTCTCTGACCTGGAGTTGCTTATGATGCACAACAGGTATCGTGTGTTATCAGTTTACTACTTTACCGTATTGATTGGTGTTGAGAACTGAATATTGTCAAGTTAAATGACTCCATTGATCACTTTCATGAATCATGATCAAGTTAAATGACTGCTGTTCACTCTCATGAATCATGCTCAAGTTAAATGACTGCTGTTCATTCTTATGAATCATGCTAAAAGTTATAATTAATTCTGGTTATACCTCACTTCTTGCAAACAGGACATACTGTGCTGAGATCGCCCACAATGTCTCCACAAAGAAGCGCAAGGAGATTGTTGAGCGTGCTGCACAGCTTGATATCGTGGTCACGAACAAGCTTGCCAGGCTTCGCAGCCAGGAGGAAGAGTGAAAAGTTCTTCAGTCTGCTTTTTTGGTCGCTTTGTCTGTAGGAAACAGCCCCTGCTTTGAGTAGTTGTCCCCCGTGTTAGTGTTAGTCTTCGTATTTGTATACGAACGCCTGTAATGAGTTTCGTATATGAACGAGTGTAATGAGTTGCGCAGCTATAATTTTGTTATGGTACCCTGGATCAACTTAATCAGTGCATCTCAGTGCTGTTATACTGCTATCCACTTTTAAATGAGAAACTTGAGCTTGTCTATTGAAAATGGCATGCTTGTCTTGTTACTTAGGTGAGGCCTTTGTGTTATCATGTAATGGCTATTGAGTGTGGTCTGTATTTTGTTTTGAGAATCTTTACGGGGCTGGTCTCATTGTGATGATTTCTACTATTCGTTTTGAAATTTCTCCTGCTTCTGTGCTCTCGTTTTGTTTCATTTGCCAGTTCCATATACGGTGATCTGATGTTTGTAACCTCTTGTTTATCACTCAACACAGTTATTTACATATACGTGCAAAGATGTCAAACTTGATGTGCTTCAGTTCCTGACATCGCTCAGAGTTTCCTGCCATGACTCCATGAACTATTTCGGGCAGTACCTAGATTAAAACTGGCTTAAATTACAGGGCGATTTGTAAATGATGTCCTTCAAGATTCCCTAGTTGCACTAATACAGATGAATGCTGCTAAATTTTGCTATGCAAAGTTCTAAATGTAAATTGAGCCACCAAAACATGGACACATTTCTCATAATTGCATAAAATTATACAAGTTGATTTGCCATGGGTTCTAACAAATTCATTGTTACCTAAACCATTTTCTCTATATATTCAAGATATAAGGAATGTTATTTGCTACTATATGCTCAATGGCTTGCTACCGATAGATCTTGTTCCAAAATACACATTAGTTATTATGCCTGAAACGTACTGTTTATCATCTTAGCCCAACAAATAAGCAGCATGAGACTCGTCCCAAAAAAAGCAGCATGAGCATATTTGAAACTTCCTAGCAACTAGTAACCCATTTTTCAGAATTGAATCCACAAATCCATGTTAGCCAGAAGCCCAAAAGTTTTCATCGGTTGGTCAGGGTGCATGCCTGACTCCATCCTTCCTACAATAGCCAAAGCCACGTTTGTAAGTACATTAGTCTTAAAAGATGCCTGTCAACAAAGCCATCTAGAATGGTATAGGATATATCGTGTTTCACTTCCAAAACATGAGGGGAAGGACACAAGAAGCTGCTCGAGAAATGCTCAGATCACAAGAGCTTAAGAGACGTCCGAGTCACATACGGTCGAGAAACACTCGGATCACATGCGTCCGAGAAACATCAGAACCATGCTCCTAATATATAGGATGACAACAAGTAATAAAATCAAACTATTACTAAATCAACCAAAGCTCCAACCATTAAACTAATAATAACCAAGCCTAACGGGAAGTATCATGTCTCTAGATTTAGTGAAGAAAACTAAATAAATAATGTATATGTAATAATTGCATATGATGCACATGTGCTACTCCATCCCAAATACATCGCCTTCAATGATCACATAAAAACAACAATAAAACAAGGGTAAGTTCGAGACTCAGTAAGTACATAATAAAACAAGAAACAAATAATCTATCAACCATAATCATAATACCATCATTAGTCATGTGTCTAAGTTATATCATTATTTTTTTCTAATAATGCAATGCATCTCTACTCTACATGCTTATTTGCTCATCTCATCGCTCATACCTGTATAGCATGAGTAAGCACCCGCAACAGTGTTCACCCTTTCTCAAGCCTGTCCATTAAGGAACCGGGGATCTCTCCACTAACGTTGAGTCTCTACCATCAAGGTAAATATCATATGATCACCGTAAGTGATCTCCATTATGCAATAATTGTGCACATGATGCAAGAATGCAATTAGTTCTATTATTAATTCGATATGTTTCAGTATCATCATTACCATGTCATCATCATGGTAATGCCATCATCATATTCATATCATAATCATTTTCATAGTATATAAATAAGCATAAATAAATATCATTGCAATGTAATATTAAATACTGGCAAACAAACGATGTCTATCGCTATACCATGTACTTGTCTTATAGCCACGAAAACCCGAATAATGCAAAGACGGCATCGAACTTGAACCAACGCGCCCTGGACAATACCAATAATCCACCTCAAAACATGTCACAATAGTACACAAATACCAAGCAACTAATATCGCTCCTCCGCGTAAACCTGACACAATTAACCATCTTCACTAGACAACCTACCCGATGTGTCGGTGATCAAATGTCCATAACTTTTACTTCTGGAATCCAAATATAGAAAACTCTACATTTTACAGAAACTATACATAATTTACTAGCATTTACTAGTTATGCGAATTCTCTGACTACACCTTCTAGTTCCCCGTTTATAACCCCGAAGGTCTATCTAGAACATTATAGGACAGCAGACTTCACATTTTTATAACTATTTTTCTACCACAAGAAAAATAGCAAACCATACTACTTCTGAAAACTACAAAGAATTATCTAGATAAACCTATCTAGGACCACAATTTAAATATAACATCCACTGCATGTAATAAAGCAATCTACACAACTACTGTTAATGGCGACGAAATTCTTGACAGCGGTACTCCATAGGCCATAACGTTTCAACCGCTTATCCAAATCTAATTATTATGATATCTTTGGGAAGCTTAGAAAATTATCTACAACTTTTGTAACATGGACAAGTTATGAATTGGGACGGAGATACCCAACCCCCCCCCCAGAAGTTTTTGTAATTCAACTAATCGAAACAGGGCATCACGAATTACTCGATTCTCGCGATCAATCTACTCTAAACTTTGAATAAACATCAATCTAACACTAAAACAAAGTTGTCCAGATCGTTACCCCCACGAAATTGAGTGGCAATCGAAGACGGATCAAGAAACCCTAGTTTTCTCCTCTTTTCTCCTTTCTTCTCCTCCCTCTTTCTTCTTTCTTCTTCTAGCTTCATGCACTACTACAAAAAGGCTAATACTGGATGCCTCATCACAGACAGTTGACCAAAACCATCTGTATTATATGCAATCACGACGGTTTTGGTTTAGAGACCGTCTGTATTCTTGGTGCGCTAAAAACCGCTCAGGAAGAGGTAATATCACGAGCGGTTCATACCTAAAACCGTTTAGAATTATCACGACGGTTTTAACAAAGAACCGCTCAGTGAATATCACAGAGCGGTTCTTAACAATAACCGCTCTGTGATATTACTACATATCACGAGGCGGTTTTTTTTGTTATAACCGTTTATAATAATATCGCTACAGCCTCCCGCTTGAAGCCCGATGAGTTTCTTCGCTGCGTCGTCGTCTCTTAAATCGATCCGCTTGGCTCCCGATGCATCTCTTCAACGCATCGATCCGCTTTGGCTCCCGTCGTCTCTTTATCTCACGCTCCGAATTTATTCCTTGTTTTATAAAAAGGATCACCCGCCATCGAAAATGATCATCCCCACATACTTATAAAAAAACAAAATGGTCGCCTCTTCGCTTCTTTTCGCCAAAGATTAATGGCCTACACAGCCGCCTCAGACGACACCTCTCTCATCAGACGTTGAATCGTTTGCGGAAGAACACTGTTTCAACAAAGTCTTCACTCCTCTTCGAGAATTTGCTAGAGCGGTGATGCCTACCTTCCGCTGTCTTGACATCCTCCTCCGCCGCGTCTTCCGGGTGATCTCCCACTTTCGGCGAGTTTACCGCGTCATCGACGTGGTCCTTCAAAACGACGTTGCACGTCTCCAGGAGGCTTGCCATCGCTTGGACTGCTTAATCGAGGCAGCAGGCAACCGAGTCGACCGGGCCGAGACCCCTCAAGCAAGGGAAGAGAGTCTATGAGCTCAATTCTTCTTGGTTCAACAGTCTGAGGGTCTTCGGAAGACACTCGAATGAGCGCGTCGTAGTGGGCGATTTCGAGCTTGTTCGATCACGAATCGTCCGCCTCGCCGATCTTTGCCGCCACTAAGTAT